>JARIHO010000014.1:1200000-1800000 GCA_029282495.1 Mycena albidolilacea | reverse complement strand
CGTCAGATGATGCCCAACAATGATCCCTCTGGTTCAGAAGGATGTCCTCTCGTAATACACCCTTAGTCAGGGATGTGCAGTAGCCCCAATCCGTTTCCAGGATGGTAAGGCACTTTCCGCGATTGCTCCATTAGCGGCTTCTCACTTCAACCCTTTACCAGGATCGTTGTCCAGCGCCTTTCTAATGGTTCGAGACACATTATATCCCTTTTAGCTAACTGCCCAGGCCAGCAATAGCCCTTGTGAGATGACGTCGTAATGTAATGAAGTACATTATAGTATGTTGCAACTCGAGCAGATTTGAATAAATGCCCGGGTGCCCCAATACCAGGTCTGTCATCGGTATCAAAATGTATATGATTCGAATTCAGCTGTGTTTGTCCTCTCGAGGGGAAAGTATAGTCAAATGATAGTGAGGAAGGTCAGTGCACAAATCCGGTGTGTGTGTGTGAGGTATGTGTGTGTGTGTGTGTGTGTGTATGTGTGAGGTATGTGTGTGTGTGTGTGAGGTGTGTGTGTGTGTGAGGTGTGTGTGTGTGTGAGGTGTGTGTGTGTGTGTGTGTGTGAGGTGTGTGTGTATATGTGTGTGTGTGAACGGTAAATCGTGGATACCGTTTGTCTCCTGAGTACGAGCGAGTGTGGCGGACCTGCTATCACTGCTATCAGCCGAAATGTGGTAGAGGAGAATATACTAGACCTGGTTCCCTGTATGAGAGTACCAGAACCCTAAATGTGTTGCCCTGCCTGCTTTCCTTGGTGTGCTCTTCCCCTTAGACCCAGTGCTGGGGGTACAATGGATATCACACAGACAATGACACTGACATCGTTCGGACGGTGTGCGAGACAATCGGTCTCGATGGGTTTGGACGGCAATTTGAATGTGGTGGCTTCTCTCTGGGCCTGTCTTCTACAGAGCGATGCTTGCGAGAACAGTGATCCTAATCGAGGAAGCCTGAATATATGACACCGGGTCTGGTGAGGAGGGACCCTGCTGATAGAGGTGTGGGAGGTAAGACACCGACGAACGAGCGAATGTAGGAGATGTGGCCTGTCTCCAGCCGTGGGGGCGAAGAGGAGGGTGCACAAGAGGTACAAAGTCAGGGAAGGCTGGGAGTACCTCTTTAGATTGAGTGTGAGCAGTACAGTAAGTGGGGAAACACCCCGGAAGCTACTTCTGCAGGCTGGAAAGTACTGACTACTCCTACTAAATGCACTCCCTTTTATACCTCCTCAACGACTTTCCACGTTTCCAGAGGTGCCATGCGGGTCGCAGGTGTTTCCCGGGGGCAGGGGATGACATGAGGCGTTTCGGGGTGCATATACGGCAGGAGACTCGGTGCCTCTGCTGAGGAGACCAATCGTCTTTGGGTGCGTGTGAGGCACAGTGAGGCCAAGGAACCTCAGAACACGTTCGGAGCTTCAGGCACAGCCAGTTGGTCGCATCGGAAGGTGCTCGGGCGTTCAGGATGGAGGAGAGACAAGTGGTCTCCCTCAGCTAGTTGATGTGTCGTGTGAAGTGGGGAAGAAGGCAGTGTCGGGATAAGTTCTGCCTCGTCTGCTGGATCGGTGTCAGGCATGGGCAAGGTCTGCCCGGCGCGAGAGGTCGTCTGGAAATGGCAACAGGAGAGGTCGTCCACGTGTTCCGCCACAGGAGGGGACCGGTCGTATTGTGTCGATGATTATCAGTAAAGCGCGTTGTCCGTGTTGGTCAGGAGAGCACCGGTCTCATTTGTCGGAGATGTGTATATGGATGGTCGCTCGCCGCCCTCGCGTCGTAGGAAGGAGCTGAGAGTCTAGACCTGGGGAACCATTGTATCCTGCTGATGATTGTGTAGGAGTGAGTTTGAGAGGCAAGAAGGTGTTTCGGATGGTGGGGAGAGCGTTGGTCTCGCTCGGAAGCTGCTTCTGATAACGTAGAATCCTGTTATGGAAGATCCATCACGTACGTCCAAGCTCGTCCCGTCACTCGTGCAGATGGTTCGCAGGGGCCATGAGGCCACGAGCAGTACGTAGCACACTCAGAGACCTCACAGCAGCAGTCAGCCAGAATAGCTATACTTGGAGGAGGTGGAATGGGAAAAACAAGCCTGGAAAAAAGCAGCTCTCCACCACCCAGATACTTTTGCTAAATTTGAACACAGATTCTTCATCAGTGCAGAGTCTGCAAGCACCAGCACTGAGGTTGCTGCACTTGTTGGGCTACATATTGGGCTCAATCTGGGCAAAGATCTCAAAAAGCCACTGTTCAGTATTTCACCAGAAAGCCACACTCACTTCTGATCTTGGACAATTTTGAGACAGTGTGGGAACTAATACAGACTTGGGGTGGAATTGAAGAATTTCTTCCTCTGCTAACAGAGATAGAACATCTTGTGCTCATATTATGCCCTGCAATGCATTCATTCAGTTGTGATTTACTAGTAGTCCACAGATCACAATGAGAGGGGCCGAGAGACCAGCCAGAGTTCACTGGACTCACCCATTTTTATTGTCCTTGTTTGGCAAGTTGTCAAGGTGTCAAGGTTGAAGCATCAAGCCCTCAACGAAGTATCAAGCCCTTAAGTCCAAATCTTCACTGTCTCTAAGCTAGGCTTCAGCCAAGGCTCAAGACTTGGCACTGTAACTTTGGCTCTCTTCCATATGAAAAGTCTCCTCTAGTTTGTTGAGCCATTGGTGTGTGCAGTTATTTCTTGATTTCTCTTCCCTTGGCTCAATAATACATGCTATAGTGATGGGCCAGCTTGTAGAATCTTCACTGACAAATGCGACTTACACCTGCTTGATGTCTGCAGCGATCCTCCTGCAGCTGCTCCAGTGTGATCTTTGTCACCTGTGTGGCAACTCCAGCTTCATCCTCTCACACAACTCTGAGTCTTCAGTGGTGCTCCCACATTGCAGGATGCCAGGTGGAAGGTAAGTTCAGGCAACTTGAGTCTTGTGATATTGGATCTGCTGGTTGCAGGGCTGCTGGGGTGGAAGTTCAAGTACTTATATAGCTGTCAGGGAAACCCCTGCTCCAGCTGCTTTGTCTATCCTTTGTCTGTCCTTCCTTACAAGACTTTCTCTGTCTATCTGCCTGTCCTTCCATAGGACTTCATCTGTCCATCTGTCTCTCCTTCCATCCAGAACTTCATCCGTCCGTCTGGTCCGGTGGACAGAACATCTGTCCGCTCCCACTGGCATGTGTTATGTGATCCGGCCCAGAATCATTGTAGATACCTACAGACATGTGCTACTGGGTAGTACCTACTAGTATATAAGGTTTCACCTGTGGGAATCCTCATCTTTTCTTCTCTTTGGATTCCCCTGCTAGGTGCATAGTTAGTACCTATATTTATACTTTGGATTCCCCTGCTAGTTTCTGCACCCCACACTGAGCTTAAGGTTGCCCTTACAATAGCCAAATAATATGTGCTTTGGGTTCTATTTACAAATGACAACAAGTTTTTCAAATAAACAATTAAGCTGAGGATATATCCTGGGTGCAGTTACTGTCAATCACTTGCCTGGAACAGCGGCTACCACCTGCACCTGGGGCCATGGTGGAACCATTTGCAATGTGGGCTGGAAACCAGGATTGTGTTGGGTGGCCCCCAGTCTCTACTGGCATGTGGTACATATCTCAGCTCCACTTGGAGTCCACATGTGTGCTAGTTGGCAGTGTAACAACAAGGTAGTAAAGATCATGGATATCAGTAAGAGGATCTCCTTCCAAGAGAAAGTTGACAGAGTCTTGTGGGTGGACTTGTGGAACCACTGAGTGAATGTAACAGACATCAGTTGCAGCAAAGACAAGAAGGCCATCTGCATGGGCTGCTATCTGTTTCACATCTTGAGTGTGGGCCTTCCAACAATCTCAAACATCCCAGGTGGTGCCATCTAGTGACTGTTTGACATAGAGATGGAAATCCTGTCTGACTTGACTGTCATCAAGGTCATCAAGGAACGATCATGTGTACCAGAGAAAGCAGCTTGTCAAACTTGAGGTTTGGCCTCCCTGTCAAAAAGCAGTGGATATTCTTGGGAATTTTATCCATGTTATCTGAGAGCCACTGAAGGCAGTCCACCCCTGTCCTTCCCACATTCATCCAATGCATCAAGACATATTATCCATGGTGTTTGGGCGGGTAGCATCTGTGCAAGTAGTTCCATAACAAGTTTTTGAAACTGCAGGTATGGGTCTATATAAGGCATGTTATGAGTTAGCTTGCAGGTGATCCAGATCTGTTGAAATGGTGTACTTGATATACAACTAGAAATAGCTTAGATTCAGGATTGCACAAAACAACCACAAAACAACCACTACAATGATCTATTCCTCCAAAGATATAAGTGCTTCTCTTTGTTAGTTCAGGTCCAGGCTGTAGTATGTGACCAGCGGCTTTGGAACAAACACAATTCGACTGCTAGACTTCAACAAAGTCCTTTAACAACACGCTAGCACTACACAGCTGCCAACAACAATACCACTAGCACCTGGGATGGTCCGAGGTTTATTGGTTGGATACAAGGTGGCTGGATTGCTAGATTGAGGGCACCAGGGCAGAGTATGTAGGTTTGTGAAAATCCTCGCTAAGGGATACCCAAAGACTATTGAGGCTATCAACAAGGGACTTCAATCCTCAAACAGCAAGGTAGTCCTTAAACTGTTGACCTATTCCTTGTCCAAGAACAGGAACATTTCCACTTCTTATTGGCAATAGACACTATAAGTGTCCAACTAGCGACCCAACACACTATGACAGTGCTTCTGTCAATATTGGGGTGAAAGCGAAGTGACTGACAAGTTACAGTGCCACCGGGCACTTCCCTAATAGCGGCCGGCACAGCCGAGATTTTTTTTGGAGATTTTCTCATATTTTTTTCTGAAACCACCTCATTGAGAAACACTGTTTTATGCATTGGACCTAAATTTTCCCACGGTGTTTCACTTTTTGCAGCCAGAAAATTGCGACAACTATCGGCAAAGCCCGGCGATCAATCCCTGGCAGAGCCCAGGGTCTAGACTGGTCTGGAACAATGATAGAAATCTACCTACGACGCTGTGCTGTAAACTCGGAAGAACTTTATAGCTTAAGCGTCATCCATCAGAATCCGTCCTGCCAGCGCATCACACACCAGAGAAGCACACAACGTCCCGCCGCCATGAGAATCAAGAAGACCAAGGAGGCTGCCAGAACTCGTGAGAAAGAGAAAAGTGCTGCCACCCAAGCTGAAGTCGATGCCACGGATCCCGAATATGTGCCTCCAAGTGACGAGGAGGATATTGTTGCCGCCCCCGTTGCAAGCACATCTAAACCAGGGGCTAAAAAGCCTGAGGAGGCAAGAATTTGAATTATTAAATAATCCAGTACACTAACATGACTTGCACAGTTGGCAATGCGGAAGCGCCGCCATGAAAACTCTGATCTCTATGAGAAATCAGACAAGCGCTCCCGCACCTCGAAATGGCGGGATGAAAATAAGATTACCAAAAAAGCGAGAGTCATCAGCGCTCAGCCTTCAATTGCAAGCCTTTTCAAGGTTTTCCATTTTTATTTTGTTGATGAACAATCAACTCACGCAAAGTCAAAAGAAATCTACCGAAAAGTCTGGGCCCTCCAGCGGGCACCCAGTAGAGGTTGATATCTGACTTCCTTTGCCTTTCCCTCATTTCATGGTGTTGTCTAGGTTTCACTTGTTTATCTGCACAACACTGAGTCGCATGTCTGCGATCCAAACTCGATGGAGGCACTCCATGCAGTAGAACATGCTCCGGTGGACTCGAATTCCGATATCGAGATGACTTTGATACCTCCTGACATCCACAAGTCACATCCCCCTGTTCTCCCCGTTCAACACACCCTCGAGCCCGTTGAATCTCCCGTTCACACTGCTGTGTACTCTACCGCGGCACCTGCCCCTGTCAGCGACTCGCAAAGCGATGATGGCTATTTGACCGGTGACAGTGATGATGACAAGAACACTCACAAGCTCACCCTCGCTGCTATAGAGGACACTTTTAAAAAGTTCGACGCAAAGATTAAAAAGTACCGCAAAACTCACTTGTCCCCACGGGTGATAACGGCCATGACTCCCGAAAAAGGAGCGCAGCGTATGGTCATGATCAACGGGCTGACAGAATTCAACATCCAACGTCACAAACGCGAACTTGAGCGTGCCAATCTTGCCCTGAAGATTGACAATGCCCCAAGATCCCAGGGGCCCAAGCTCCGCTCACGCCTCCGAAAAATGAAGCCGTCTATTGCTGCCAGCATCACAGTGGCAAACCAGTTTAGCAAGACCAAGTATTGGGCACAGAAGCTTCGTTCGGCTGCACGAACCTTCTCTGCCACCGGGGAGCTCCTGGAGAGCAACCAAGGCAAAGGCGCGAAACACAAGACTCATTTCGATGACCCAGATGTCAAGCCCCGGCTTGAAGCTTTCGCACGCGGCCTGGTTCCGGAGGCTGAAGGGGGTTTCAAAGGGCGGGTGTGTTGGCTACTTTACATTCCAACCGCTTCTTCACTTTGCTCATTGATAATTCAACTTAGATTGCGCCCGATAAATTGCGACGCTATGTCAACGAGTTCCTCTTTCCAGAGCTTGAAATCGAGGACACAATTGGCATCACCACCGCCACTGCATGGCTAAAAAAACTGGGGTATCGTCTCCGTCGTTATCAGAAAGGAATTTATTTCGATGGCCATGAGCGACCTGATGTTGTTGAAAAGCGAAATGAATTCATCAAGGATATGTTTGCATGCCTCGAGTGAGTCGATTCGGAAAGTACTTACGCAAATGCTCAATTAAACATTTAGAAATGCTTATCAGTATGAAGATGAGAAAGAGGATGACACCACCTCTCAAAGCAAGAACACCCCCGGCAATCTCAAAGAAATTCCGCCAAAATTGAAGCCTGGGGATGTCATCTATTATCCAATCTGCCATGATGAGTCGACTGTTCATGCCAACGAGCAGAGCCATTTTGTTTGGGAAACCGATGACCAACATGAATTGCGCAAGAAGGACCGGGGCCGCCTCATCCACATCTCGGACTTCATTATTGAGCACTGTGGCAGGCTTGTTTTGACCGCCGAGGAGATCAAGCACGAAGAGCTGCTCCCAAAGCGTCCACTCAGCCCTGCCCAACTCCAAGCAGAACATGTCCGCCTTGAGGCAGAAGCCGCTGTCGCTGCTGCTGCAGCAGAGAAGGAGCGGATAGCGCTAGAGCAGGGGAAAAAGCCCAAGAAGAAACGGGCAAAAAAGGATAAGCCAGCTCCGAAAGCGCCCCCTGCAACTGATCGCACAACTGAGGGACTTGAGTGGACACCACCACCACCTCCTGCACCATTCAAGCGCTATAGATGCGAATATTATGATGCATGTCGCATCATTCATCCGGGATCTGGGCATGATCCGTACTGGGACATGCCTCAGTTGATAGCACAGGTGAGTTTCATTCCCGACAGTTGAATAAAGTGCTTATTGGATGCAGACCAAAGGTGCAATCGACATTTTCGAGGCCAAATACCCTGAAGGCCGGGCAGTGTTTATTTTTGACTGCTCCTCTGCACACGAGGCATTTGCCATTGACGCCCTTGTCACTCACAAAATGAATCGTTCACCAGGCGGGAAACAACCGAAGATGCACGCCACAATCAATCCCACAACTGGTGAACGCCAGAGCATGGTCTTTGAGCAGAAAGATAATGCAGTTGACTCGGAGGGAAAATCGTTGGTGGGTCAAGCAAAGGGGATGGAGCAGGTTTTAAGAGAAAGAGGTTTGTTGGACGTGCTGAATGCAGCAGCAGATAACCGGAAAACTGGCTCGGCAGCGGTCGGAACCTGTCAGGAGTGTGCGAAGTCTCAGAAGGCTCGCGATCTGGAAGCTAAAGCACGCCATGAAGGCCTGGATCCCGAGGACGCGGCTGATCAAGGAGCCTTTGATGATGATGAAAACCACCCGACCGACTGCTGCATGCAGCGTGCTCTCGAGTGCCAGCCCGACTTCAAGGCAGAAAAGCCACTTCTGCAGGTTCTGATTGAGAAGCGGGGCCATATCTGCCTCTTCCTTCCCAAATTCCACTGCGAGCTGAATCCGATTGAGATGGTGTGGGCTCAAATCAAGCGTCGTAAGTCCTCTCTCAAGCTTGTTGTTGTTGAGTGCCCACCATCCCCAAGGTTTCCGTGAGCGTGCTGATGGCACATTCCCCACAGCTCAGAAGCTGGTTCCAGAGTGCATTGAAGCTGTTTCTTTGGACACCATTCGACGCTTTTTCCGACACTGCTACCGTTACATGGACGCTTACCGCCATGGTCTCAATCCGCAACAAGCTGCACGAGCTGTCAAAAAATATTCGTCTCATCGCCGTATTCCTGTTGGCGATGTTGCAATCCTTAAATCCACTTAACTGTGTACTCCATTATTCCTACTAGAGCATTTATAATGGTTTAGGAGGGCTCCCGGAGGCGCCTAAGCTATGCCGAAGCCGTGCCGAGCTATTTTCCCACGTGTTTCACTTTCTCGAGAGACAATTTTTTGAAATGTTTCTCAATCTCTTAGATTTTCTATCAGAATGAAGCCCTACTATGTATCTATCATTTCCGGGTGTTTCCAAATACCTACGTGAATTAGAGAAAATGATCCGTGGTTATCTTTGAATCCAATCAGTCTTCCCTTATCCGGCAATCGAGAGGTGCCTGGTGGCACTGTACAGTCAGTCTAAAGGTGGGAGCACCTAGTTCTCTTCTACTTGGTAGGCTTGGATCAACACACAGCCACCTAGCAGGCAATCCAACACACTACAACAGCACTTCTGTCAATATCGGGGTGAGGGCAAAGCTGCTAGCACAACTGCTAGCTGGATCTCAAAGAGAACACCCTTGGTTTTATACATGAAGACTCCTCGGTCAACAACTTAAAACCTCAACTTAAGATCCCGACGTGTCCAGAGTCAACAGTATTGATTCCAATAAAGACTACTACTTGTGGAGTGTGTACAATCTCCATTAGCAGCCTGAGCCCACCTGCACCAACTTCTACAAAGTCATGGTGTAATAATCTGAGGTGCTAGTCTATTCTGTGCTTCCTTCTATACTACTGAGGTCCATGATACATGTGATAAACAGAATGAATAATAGAATGAGTGAAAATGATGTGATTGGACATGACAACCAATGAAACAACTGTCATTTGGTTTTATGATGGGTCTATGCCAAGCAGAACAGCCACACTGATCCGCTAGCATCCATTTATGGGTATCCTGAGTGATTCCTCAGCCTGCTGTCTGCTGCCAGAACCTCTATCTTGATGATATGGAGTTGAAAGTTATCTAGCACAGGTCAGAGCACTGGCTAGCGGTCTGTTTATCTGTTACTGCATTAGTGGTGACCCACACATCCGCACCAATAGCCTGCTAGCTATTCCTCTACTGGTCTACTTGTCTCTGTTTGTGACTTGTGACTGCATCATGACAGTCACGTGCCTGCATCTGTATTTCAGGTCTCAGGTTGATTACTAGTCGGGTACTGTATACTAACACCTCTGTTAAAAGGTTGCTAGCACCTGGTTTATTACCCTTTAGAATCTGGACTTGCCATTTGCACCATCTGCTAGCGCTCTCGCAGTACCTCTGTTGAAGGGGAGAACACCCAGCCGGTAGGTTCTATCCACCAGCCGGTTTGGCTAGGAACTCAGAGAACTGGGCCGGATACATATTTCTTGTTCTAAATGTCTCTACTGCATGGTAGATGTCTTGGCAGGCTATAAAAATATTTCCAGCTCTATGACAATTTTTCAAACATGTGAAGGTTGCTTCTCACAGAAATCAAGACCCTTCGGACATGATTTGAGTGCAGTAGACAGAAATCTTGCATTGGAAGTGGGATTTTGGAGGCACTCAAAAAGATAATATTTTTGAAGATATGGCTCCATCACTAATTGCACATGAATTATTCCAGACAATAGGGGAGTTCACGATAGGCCGTATTATCTCGTTTGTGGGATAAAATAATCAAGTGATGGGATGAATATTTTTACAAAATAAAAATATTCCACAAACAAGATTTAATCTCGTTTGTGGAATAAACATTTTTTGTGGATATATGTGTGTGTATGCTTGAGTAAGCTACCTGTGATTCCTTCCTCCCATCGCTTCCCATGGCGGAGAAGGCCAAAGCTCCTGCGGCTGTGGATGATAGCATCGTCAGAGTAGGTGTCGGTGTTGGTACCTGATCCCGATTTGTCGTCAAAAACATCTTTGTTGTTGTCAGTTACTGTCTCCAAGAGGCGTAGAGCCATGATGAGCTCGAGTGCTACGTCGGTAGTCCACTGGTGGTCAGTTTGTCGAAGGCATCGTGGAGGGAGTAAGAGAGAGAAGATTGCGCCAGCTGATCTAGGGGCTGGTCAGATGACTACATCGTGTGATAAGGTGTTATCGGAGAGGTACATTTTTAGCTCATACAAAGAAATAATAAAATAGTTGTGGTCCACAAATGGGGTGATCATGGATTTAATCCACAAACAAAGATTTTATTTGTCCCATCACTTGATTATTTTATTCCACAAATGGGATAATATGGCCTATCGTGAACTCCCCTAATCTAGCCCGGTTTCAGGTCAATTGGTGCAGAACTGAGTGAGATACGAACAATTCTTTGGTGGGGATCAAAAGTCTCCAAAAATGGAAATTTTCAATCCGCACCTTCGGTACTGTTATTAGCTGTAATTCAAAAAAGAATTCTCCAGCCGATTTGGCCACTAAATTTTAGTAGTGGTGACTAGGTGACCTGCACCAGGCTTCAGCAAGTCAAGGACAGACTATCCTCAGAGGGACTTCTATTCAGTTCAACCAGTCCACACAAATGACAGTGAAAGGCTTTGCCTCAGTTCATCTACAGCTGGAGTACTACTGATGACATGGACTGACAAGTGGAATGCAGCAGTACAAGCCACAACCACTGACCAAATCCACATCCTTGTTCCCCTGGTGCACAAGCTTAGATGTGCCAACAAGTATTCATGCATTTTAGACTTCTCTACAAATTGTGAAGTAGTAGAAAAGGGACACAGATACATTTGTTCAACTGGTTGAAGCCCTTAATCAAGCACTCAGAACAAGAGCACTTGACTAATGGTGTGCAAGACTTTTGTAGCAGAATGAATACTCTCTCTTGGCATAGCCAACCGAGTGTGCCAACCCATTGAAGACGCAAAATTTCACACCTAAAACTCCCACACCCCGGGTTACCCCCTTCTAACTAGAAGGCTTTTGTGGGAGTTTTAGGTAAAATTTCAAACATTAGCATGTGGTGACTAGGTGACCTGCACCATAGATGTCAGTCAAGTGACTAGGTTCTAAACACTTACAAGGATACTGAAGACTTGAACAGTATCAAGTTCATTGTAGAGTCTTGATATTCTGTTGGGAAGTTCCTGCTACCCAGCCCAACTGTGCTTTGACTGCATACATTGTTGCTACTTCCACAAAGACTATAATCTATCTTGCACACCCTCTGGAAGGGAATATGTACCCTACTTCCCTGAACTCGCAACACACCAAGCATTAGTACAAGTTGTTTGTGATATATTTTGATTTTGGTTGGATTGTGATAGCAACTAGCTTGTTTCACTCTCTAGTTGATTTCATTAGATTTCATGGCTGCACCCTAGTGCACCATTTCACCATAAGGCATACCACAAGTGCGAGTTACCCACAGGTCAATATGAGTATACTCATGGGAAAACTTGCAAGTATCCATACTCACAGATCTGAGTACCTGTGGCCATGAGTTTCCTATTGATCTGAGTATCAATTTTGGTTAAAAGCTTTGCAAACTCACGAGTACTCAGACTCAGAACACTACCTAATATATATTTCTACTGCCTATACAGCATAATTAGGTGGTACCTCCAAGATTTCAGAGCAATAATACCACTCTACAACACAAGTGAGGTGTGTTTGAGCCACCAAATCACCAAAATACAACCAAAACCCACAGGTACTCACAGGTACCTGCAGGTTTTTCAATACTCACAACTACTCATATGATCTGTGCGTTTTATACTCACGGATCTGAGTATGGTTTTTTTCTTTGTGAGTACTCGTTCCCATGAATCTGAGTTACCTATGGGTGCACTCATGGTATGCCTTATTTCACCATCACAGCAAGGTGGCAGCCCTACACACTGTGTGTGGAAAACTGATGCAATCTGAATGGCAATATATTTCAATTCTCAGGTTAATTAGCAGAGTTAATTGTATGTGTGGATTGTCACAACTACATAGTAACATAGTTATGTGTTTCCAGTATCCTGCCCTATGTAGCATTTTATCCACTCCTCTCCATGGACACAGTGGTCAAAACAAAGCTTGGTCTGTTGTGTGCTAATGACTAGTTTCGTAGATGGTGTCCAGAATCCAATCCTATTGTGACTAGGAAGCCATAGACGTAGGTTGGAGGACCCAGATTGGGCCCAACCACCAAGAAAAGACCAGGATTGTGTTGCCTACAGAGGTAGATAATGTGAACTCATAGATTTGGATGGATTTTGAACTCACAATTGGACAAAGGTACAAAGTGCCATCATTGAGACCTGATGCAGTCTGCCTCCCACCAGGTGAGAATGCAACAGAGGTGGCATAGTCAGTGTGGCATGTAAATGGCTGACCAACAGCTTCCCCACTCTCAGCATCCCAAAGGTGCACAGTCATATCATGAGAGCCTGACACAATCTGCTTGCCATCAGGTGAGAATGCAACAGAGGTGACCCACTTAGTATGGCCTGCAAAGGGCTGACCAACAGCTTCCCTATTCCCAGCATCCCAAAAGCGCACACTTTTGTCGCCGGAGCCTGACACAATCTGCTTGCCATCAGGTGAGAATGCAACAGAGTTGACCAAGTCAGTATGGCCTGCAAAGGGCTGACCAACAGCTTCCCCACTCTCAGCATCCCAAAGGCGCACAGTACTGTCACTAGAGCCTGACACAATATGCTTGCCATCAGGTGAGAATGCAACAGAGGTGACTGAGCCGGTGTGGCCTGCAAATGGCTGACCAACAGCTTCCCCACTCTCAGCGTCCCAAAGGCGCACAGTTTTGTCACCGGAGCCTGACACAATCTGCCTGCCATCAGGTGAAAATGCAATAGATCTGATACTGTCAGTGTGGCCTGCAAATGGCTGACCAACAGCCTCCCCACTCTCAGCATCCCAAAGGCGCACAGTGCAGTCGGCAGAGCCTGACACAATCTGCTTGCCATCAGGTGAGAATGCAACAGAGGTGACCCAGTCAGTGTGGCTTGCAAATGGCTGACCAGCAGCTTCCCCACTCTCAACATCCCAAAGGCGCACAGCACCGTCACTGGAGCCTGACACAATCTGCTTGCCATCAGGTGAGAAGGCAACAGAAGTGACCCAGCTACTGTGGCCTGCAAAGGACTGACCAACAGCCTCCCCACTCTCAGCATTCCAAAGGCGCACAGTCATATCACGGGAGCCTGACACAATTTGCTTGCCATCAGGTGAGAATGAAACAGAGGTAACCCAGTCAGTATGGCCTGCAAATAACTGACCAACAGCTTCCCCACTCTCAGCATCCCAAAGGCGCACAGCACTGTCACTGGAGCCTGACACAATCTGCTTGCCATCAGGTGAGAATGTAACAGAGGTGACCAAGTCAGTGTGGCCTGCAAATGGTTGACCAACAGCTTCCCCATTCCTAGCATCCCAAAGGTGCACAGTCATATCATAAGAGCCTGACACAATCTGCTTGCCATCAGGTGAGAATGCAACAGAGGTGACCG
The DNA here is from genome assembly GCA_029282495.1 of Mycena albidolilacea. Lineage (NCBI taxonomy): Eukaryota > Fungi > Basidiomycota > Agaricomycetes > Agaricales > Mycenaceae > Mycena > Mycena albidolilacea. The sequence continues at coordinate 1,786,214 of JARIHO010000014.1, read as the reverse complement.
AGTTAGTGTGGCCTGCAAATGGCTGACCAACAGCTTCCCCATTCCCAGCATCCCAAAGGTGCACAGTTTTGTCGCTGGAGCCTGACACAATCTGCTTGCCATCAGGTGAGAATGCAACAGAGTTGACCAAGTCAGTATGGCCTGCAAATGGCTGACCAACAGCTTCCCCACCCTCAGCATCCCAAAGGCGCACAGTGCAGTCACCAGAGCCTGACACAATCTGCTTGCCATCAGGTGAGAATGCAACAGATGTGACCCAGCTAGTGTGGCCTGCACAGGACTGACCAACAGCTTCCCCACTCTCAGCATCCCAAAGGCGCACAGTCATATCACGGGAGCCTGACACAATCTGCTTGCCATCAGGTGAGAATGAAACAGAGGTGACCCACTTAGTGTGGCCTGTAAATGGCTGACCAACAGCTTCCCCACTCTTGGCATCCCAAAGGCGCATAGTACAGTCACCACCTGATATGATCTGCTTGCCATCAGGTGAGAATGCAACAGAGCTGACCAGGCTAGTGTGGCCTGCAAAGGGCTGACCAACAGCTTCCCCACTCTCGGCATCCCAAAGGCGCACAGTACAGTCACTGGAGCCTGATACAATCTGCTGGCCATCAGGTGAGAATGCAACAGAGGTGACCCAGTCAGTGTGGCCTGTAAATGGCTGACCAACAGCTTCCCCACTCTCAGCATCCCAAAGGTACACAATGTGGTCTGATGAGCCCGACACAATCTGCTTGCCATCAGGTGAGAAAGCAACAGAACTGACCTCATTGGGGTGGTCTAGAACTCTCATGCTGGCAGGCCATCCCACCAATTGTCCTTTTGGGACTGATGGCAAATATTGAAACTCAGGCCAAAACCTCTGAGCAATTCTCGATTGTGTGGGTGCCAAAGCCAATGCTGATAGGTAGATATGGGGAGCACTTTCCTTGATTACCTCTGAAAAAAATGCCACAAATCTTTTTCCATCTTGGGCAAGGTGGGCACTTGATGAATCCTGAACCCTTTCTGATCAGCTCCAGCTTTCAAGTGACCCAGTAAATCCTCTTACCACCGGAGCCCATGAAGTGAATTTTGAGAGTGTATGGTTTGCAGACCCCACTATTCCTAACAAGCTCAGGGTTTCTAGCCAAAAAAGGAATTTTTCAAAAAGGAATCTTTCTGTTGTTTGTCCATGTTCATGATTATAGGGGATGGCAGTCACATGGTCTGCCCAAAACTGGCATGCATATTGAAGGTGCTCTGGAATAGCTGCTTGAATGGACTGCTTGATGTTCGGCATGTCCACATTTTTTAGGTAGGAAGTTGGCAAATCACAGATATTGAACTTGAGTTCAGTTTCCATTATTTGCAAAATCTCAGAGGCCATTTTTTCTTGCTGGGTAATGGTTCCACAAAGAAGGTCAGGACGCCTTTTCTGAACTGCATCTGTAATATACTCCCGGAATGACAGGTGGATTATCTTTATTGTACCTCCTTCACGGGGAATGTTGATGACAGCACTTAGTGGGTGTAGCATTCCTCTGAGGTCAGTCACATCCATTCCCAAAAATTTAGCCAGAGACTGTGGTGACTGAGGTTTCAGGAGGAGAACAATTATCCTCAGGATCCTTCTGATCTGGTCATACTCATCTTGGCCACGGGGGTCCTCTGGACCAGGAATCACTATGGCTTCATTGACAACACGATAGTAAAGATCACAAAGATCAATGAGAGGAGCTCCTCTCAGAAGGTAGTTGACAGACTTCTGTGGGTGCACTCGTGGTACTGCTGAGCGAATATAACGGACAGCAGTTGCAGCAAAGACAAAAAGGCCATCTGCATGGGCTGCTATCTGCTTTACATCTTGAGTGTGGGCCTTCCAACAATCTCGAACATCCCAGGTGCTGCCATCTAGTGACTTTTCAACATAAAGATGGATATCCTGTCTGACTTGACTGGCATCGAGGTCATCGAGAATTATCTCATATACCAGAGAAAGCAGCTTGTCAAACTTGAGGTACTGTGGAACATTTGGCCTCCCTGTCAAAAAGAAGCGGATATTCTCTGGGATTTTATCCATGTTATCTGAGAGCCATCGAAGGCACAGTCCACCCCTGTCCTTCCCACATTCATCCAATGCATCAAGACAGATTATCCATGGTGTTTGGATGGGTGGCATCTGTGCAAGTAGTTCCACAACAAGTTTTTGAAACTGCAGGTGTGGGTCCATGTCAAGGATCCCAGTATGGTCTTCAGTAATAAGCTTGACCAGAAGGTGGCAAAAACAAGCATCATAGTCTGCCAGCTGCCGAGAAAGTGTGGTTGGAAGAGATTTTATGTGATTGCGCTCTACAGTGTCCCAGGCAAAGAAGAATGAAGCTGCAAGAACATTTTTCTGTTCAGCCAGGATAGATGCAACACTCTTTGCTATGGTTGATTTGCCAGAGCCTGCAGAGCCACTGAGGATGACCACACGCTGGTCTGGGTCTGGAGGGTCCATCAGTCGGCCGACAATGTTGTTGATTATATCAACCCGTGTGCCATCCATGCATTTCTCGGGTGTATTGGCAGCGTTGTAGCGTGCTGGACTGGATTTCAGCTTTTCCAGGATGTTTTTGTCGGCTGATAAACAGTCAATGAAAATTTCATTGTTCAAAAGGACAAAAGTTGGATACCTTTCAGTGAAATGTCTCTGACTAATTTCTCAATAGAAATGTTCCCAGAGAACTGAGTGCATGAGAATTGAGATATCACCTACAGACAAAGCTGTTGTAACAACACACCGTAAACTCGTGAATATCGGCTGCAATCAACTCCCGAATTTCTGCAATTTCTTCCTTGTCTTTCTGGCTCCGGAAAAGGCGATTGATGCGTGATTTACCGCCGAGCAATTTACACTTCTCTGCCCTGGCTCTGAATTTTCTGTGTGGTTTCCATTAAGTCATGAAATCATGAGTTGGAAGGATTTCAAACTTGCAATGAGATTGCTTCTAGTCGGTCCTTCAAATCCCCATCTGCACCCGAGATATCGATAACAGCCAAATTAGTCAGCGACTTCTCGAGTGCTGCCAAATCCTCCTTGTTGCTTTTCATTGTCTGAAAGACAGAATTCCCATCAAGGCTTGGTTACGAGACAGAGGGTCCTTACCGAAAGCATCTTTGCTAGCTCATATACACCACTGACGACAGGCTCGATGGCGGGAATCCTTATTCCCGCAACTGCTACCTTCGCGAGACTGAGAACCGTAACGATAAAGTCGAGAGCATGGGTACTCCTTGCTGATGTTGAAGGCGGGGCTGCTGCCATCGACGAAGTGCGGGGGAAGCAGAGCTGTAGGTGGGCGCCGGGGGACTGGATGATAGCGGTGTGGCAGTAACGAGGCGCTGTTGCACGACTATTCTTCTCAGCGCTGTCACGGGAGAGATCCGTGAGCTCAACGTGAGCTTCCCGACACATCAACAGTCGCTGTCCCAATCAACAACGCATTCAACCTCTAGCCCTGATCTATCTCTTTTCACTGCCAAAACAGATATGACGAGATTCTGCATGCATAACGGACGTGCACCCACCACTGTCCAAGGCTCCATTGATCTAAATTCGGACTTCAATGTCGTTGAATCCATTCCAACCCGCAAGAAAGGAAACACAAGGCTTGGTACCTCAGCGAAAGGAAGATGTCCCCAAACCACGTCGCTTATGAAAGTGGAGGGCGTGTTTTCAGGGGTCGTCGGCTGGATAAGCAAATGTATTCATGGAAAGACCTGTCTCAAGATACGTCGTCAGGTGTTACGACTCCGAAAGAAGATCCGTCTCCCCCATTCACACATGACCCCCGACGTCGCGCCAGACGTCCTTCTCCTGCTCACGACAATGCACCTCTTCCCTCGTGAATTCTTTTTGCTCGTCCCTCCATTCCTGTGTATCGGCCTTTTCCTTAATTCTACTCGCGCGCGTGCTCAGGCCCGCGGGGGCGAGTGGGGATGTGGGTGGTGATGGGCAGAGCGCATCTCCCCTCTCGGCATTGCCACACCCAAGGGGCGCGCCCGCCTTGGGCCAGGAAAGACGGAATGCGAGGGTGTCGGATGCCAATGAGCGCTTAGTAGCCGTCGCGGAGGCACAGGGCGTGGAGGCCTGGGGAAAGACGGAAGGCGGATAAAGCCATTCGAAGCGTTGAGTGCCATTCGACGTGGTAGGTGCGTCGAGCCATCGCTGAATCTAAAATATATTAGCGTACACACGTTGCACAGATGGGCCTGATGAGGTACGCACACGGCTCGAGGTGCGGCGTCAGCTCGAGCAGAGACGGCGCAGCGGCGAGAATAAAAGCGGGGCGCACGCGGGGCCCGTCCTAGTCGTCCGTGATGTCGCATCGAGCAGGACAGTTGGCGCCGCTAGCGCCTAATGGGACGAGCTACGCGCCGAGCGACAACAGAATCTTTCAATTGTCCGAGGCGCGCAGGGTGTGCAGGACGCAGAGGCAGGGACTGTGGGAGACAGGCGGGAAGATGGAAGCAGCGAGGCGCCGATTGTCGAGTCGTGGTCGTCGTGGAGGTGCACGACACGCGGAGGAATGACGCGATGCGGATGAGGTCATAGCACTCGCCAAGTATCGCGTCGAGGCCATCGCGGAAGTGTATGGCGACGGGGGGTGGACGCGTGGCGGATGAGACCACTGGAGGCCCCAGATTGCTCGAGAGTATCACTGGATGAAGGCAAAACTCGGATAGCAGCGATATGATAGGTCGATTTAATCCAGGAGTTATAAGCCGTCAGCGGCAGCTCAGAAGAACGGCGGTGAGCTCTAGGGCACGATGACAGCCGGATTCTCCCTTGAAAGGCTGAGCGTAGGGAGGGACAGGTGGGGTACGTGCACGTAGTGAAGTTTCGCGTTGCGGTACACCCGACAGGCCATGATGCTCGTCAGCGTGACATTGGGTATCGCCATCACGCCGTGGTAGATAGGGCTGACGGACGGGGTGTAGACCAATGATATCGTCAGGATGTTGCTGAGGATCGTGATTCTACGAAGCTTTGAATGGCGGACTGGTGCAAGAGATCAAGCAAACGGACGTACATATAATACATCTGGCCATCCCGAAACAACGCCGTCGAAAAGGTGTGCAGATTCGCACCACGGAAGAGCGCGCGCATCATCTCCTTGGGTGTGTGTTCGCGATGGCTATCCGCAAGTAGGCGATACGAAATGGCGACAAAGACGCTCGTGTCGTGTACGGTCAGGACGGTCGCAGCGGCCCCCACGATCGACGGAATCTTGGTGACGATGCACACGGGCCCAACGGAGGTAGCATAGGTATATATTGGAACCAATATCGCCGCCCCCACCACGCAGATCCACAGAAAGGCGAAGATCCAGGAAATTATGCGCTGGCCGCCATAGATGGCCCGTACACGAAAGAAGAAGAGGAGAGAGGTGCAGCCAGCAGAGAGCGGGTAGAAACTGTTGAAGACGACCATGGCGGCTTGACAATTGGCCAGGGGATATGCTGCATGAAGGCGTCATTAGGAAACAGGACGCGACGACATTGATGCCGTACTGGAAAATAATGTGAACCCAAGAACGTATGCCAACGATGTAGTCCTGCTCGGTGAGATTATATCGTTGGTGACTCATCGATGCTTACTTACCTGGACCCCAAGTACGCTGCGGCAGACACTCGGAATTTGTGCTTGAAGAAAAGGTGATAATCGTCGACAAAGTTATGAAGAATGTCCCAAATAAACACCTGAGGGTATGTAAGGAAAGTGAAATGAACCGAGGGAGAAACGATACGCACGGCCGTGGTGCATGTAAAGACTAACCTTGCGACATGAAGTTGCCGCTGTAGATCAGGAGGAAGCGATGCAGGATGGCTGGAATCTGGCCCCGGGGGATCCGACATCCAGAGAGGTCGAGGACGAAGCCACGATGGGTGCTCTGGACAACGACAACCTGAGAGTAACCTGAGCAACGGCAAAACTTGGCCGCTACTTACTTCAATAGAGACGATCCCCATGCGTTGACAGAAAGTGATGCATGCCCTTAGCGAGACGGCTTGTCCTGAGCGAGGCGAGGGCCGCGAGGTGAGACGCCTACGAGACTACAACGAACGTGATACCCTCCGAGAAGCCATGAAAAAGCCCAGGGAGAAGAGCCAGGGATAGACTGAAGAGTAGGTCCTTGCATAAAATACGGCATCTTCGTTCTTACTAGTTAATTTGTACGCGTACTTTTCTCGCCTCATCCCCCCACTGGGTCCGTCGTGGATGTGACGCTCCGGTCCAATGTTCCTGGGACCCCATCGCGGCGGGCAGCTAGCGTACGTGAGGGCGAGGGATTTGTCGCAAGTTGTGCTGACGGCTCAGCAAAAGTCGACATGCGATCCCCTTCACTATTAGGTCCACACACTGCACCTAGAACCGGGCGACATAGGGGAGAGATGCCGAGGGCTCTGACAACGTCGACTTGTCGCTTTCTGACTCCGACCCGGAGTCAGAGTCCGAGCTTTCTGAGTCCGAACTTGAGTCCGAGAATTCAGAGTCTGAGCTTCCCGAGGAGGACGAGCTCGAGGTTGAATCCGAATCCAACTCGGAGGAGATCCAGTCATCATCGGAGACTGTGTCATCGGTTCCATCCACACCCGCTGCCTCGGCCCGCAACTCCGCCTGGAGCGCCCTCGCCCACGCCCGCGTCGCCTCCCGCTCCTGTTCCCGCTCCGCGCGGCGCTTCATCCTCCTCAGCCTCTCCCGAACCTCACTCAGATTCTCCTTCCCCCACGTCCCCACCGCCGCGCCCCTCTGCCGCTCGCGCTCCTTCTCTCGCTCCCGCGCTCGCGCCTCGGCGCGCATCTCCCGATCTAGCCTCCTCGCCCATCCCTCGCGCGCCCCGTCCGGCGCCTCGGGGCCCTCCGCTGCCGGGCGCCGGCCGACGAGCGCCTCAGGCCACGGGTCGGCCATGAAGCGCACCCCCATGTCCGCGTACGCCGGCAGCTGCACAGGCACCACCGTCCGCGCGCACCCCGCCGCCACCCCATCCGCGAACGCGACCAGCGCGTGCATCTCATACACCCATTCCCGCCCATCTTCCGTGCCGACGGCGTCGTCGTAGCCAGAGCCAGAGCCCGCATCCGAGTCAGCGCGGCGAGATGGAGCCCGGTGTACAGGAACACGCACGCCGCGCACCCACACGCCCTCCAGCGCGCCGAACGCGCCAAAGTCCGCGCGCACCTGTGCCTCGGCCGCGACGCGCGCCGTCTCTAGCGCGCTTTCCCTAGCCGCCGCACGCGTGCGGCGCAGCTCCGCCTCGAGCGCGCGTTCGCGCGCGAGGGCCTTGCGCAGCGCGGCCGCGTACAGCTGCAGCTTCGGGTCCTCGTGCTCCTCCTCCTCCTCCTCGGGCACCGCAGCCGCCGCGTTCGGCTCTGTGGTATGCGGCTCGGGCGCAAATGCGGGGACGATCGCGCCTGGGACGCGCAGCGCGAGCCAGCGTGTTTGCTCTTCGCGCAGCTTCGTGTGGGGGAGAGGACTGGCGACGGCTTTCAGGGCGACAGAGACGAGCGCGCTTTCCGGCGGCAGCGGTTTTCTCGCGCTGCAGGGTGAGACGGCTTGTTTCAGTCACCGGGAATCTGAGAATGAAGCCAGGCATACCGTGATATCAAAGCCTCTGCGTCAGCCTCGGCGACGTCTATTGCTACATCGTCCTTTACAACCTCGGCGAGTTCTTCAATGGAGTGTCGTCTCCAACCGGTCGGCGCGACATCTGTCGCCCCGTCCGCCGTCGCCTCGGGGCGTTCGGGAAGGTGTGCGTGGCCTTCCTCAGGATTGCTAACCGGTAATGGATTCTCAAGAGAGACCTCCGGCGCGCCAGTAGACATCTCCGTCCGCGCAGCCTCCGCCTCCACCTCTTGCTCACCATCTGAGGCGGCAACGTCAACGTGACGTGCAGTAGCGCCACCCGGATCCAGCGTAGTCTCCAGCCGGCCCCACATCGACTTTAGCACCTCCGCGCGCTGGCGCACCTGCTCCACGTCCCCCGCGCCCGCCGCGGAATCGGGCTGCGGCAAGTCGACAACCTCGTCCGCCGGCGCCGGTGCAGCCCGCCCTGCCGCAGTGCGCTCCTCCGTTGCCGTTGCAGCGTCACCCGCCTCCGCATCCGCATCCGCATCCGCAGCGCCGGGGCCGCCCCGCGACGCATTCAGGATGCCCTGCACCATCCTCACGAGCTTTGTCGGCGCCCACTCCTCCGCAGGTTCCGCGGGGGGGGACACGCGCACGCGCACCCATGGCCGTTCCGCAGCAGTGCACGCCGCGCGCGCGCCTTGCGGGGGCGGCCGGGGCCGCGGCTGGTGCGCCTCGAGCAGGAGCGGCATTGCCCGGAACGCGCGCGCGAGCTCGGCCGTGCGGAAGTTAATCGTCTATATATATAGGCGCAAATGCGTTAGTAAACAAGTATCGGCGGCGGGGGGATTCGCAAATACGAGAAATAGAAACGAGGACGAGGACGGGACTTACCGCGCCAAGGGTCCAGTCGACATGGAAATCCTCGTTTTCGCCGGTCGGTTTATCTTTGCTGGTCAATTTATCTTTATCCTCCTCGTCGGTGGCGGCGGTGTGTTGCGCCGAGGCTGAATCGCCCCGCTCCCGCTTGCTGTTCACCCACAGCTTGACGCCCATAACGTCGCCGGGTGCGGCCCCCGCGCGCAATGCGATGCGGCTCACATCCGCGAGCGTAGTGAACGGCGGCAGCGGCACGAGCACGACGGACGCCATAGGGAGCGCCGGCGGCGAGGGGGCGGGCGTCGCACCGGGGATATATTTCAGCCACGGGTGCGGACCGTGCGTTTCCGCGAAGCGCGACGATTTGGGGGGCAGGGTCGCGTGCGGGGCGGGTGGGGGCCAGGCGCGCGCGGCCTCGAACCGTTTTGCGGCGCGCTGCCCGAAGACCAGGGGGGGCAGCGGGTGAGCCAGCGTCAGTGCTGCGTCGTCGTCCTCAGCTGGGATCTTGGCGGGCTCGTCCCTCATGCCCAATAGTTTCCCTAACTTGGCACGGACCGCCTCCTGCCCCGTAAGGACCTCTTCTTGCTCATTGACGGATTCCCCTGAACCGTAGAGTGAGCTTGAGAATTCCTCCCCATGACACAGCCGAAGGGACAGACCTCCAACCTCGCCCCCGGACGAGCGATCCTTCGCCTGTGCAGTGCCTCGAGCAGGGCACGCAGCATATTCGTGTCCGGGCTGCTTGCAATTATAGCAAACGCGCTGCCCGCGAGTGGGGCATGCAGCATATCCGTGTCCGGGCTGCTTGCAATTATGGCAGACGCGCTGCCCCCAGGGGCAATTATCGGAAATATGGCCGACTGAGGGGAGATGAGCGATTAACGGCGTGGAAGACGCGACAGAACACATACTTTCGCCGCACTTGTAGCACTTGACCTTCGCGCAGTCCGCTAGATCGTCAGATGAGCTTGAGGGTTTTTCTTAGAAAAATAGGAAGAACCTTGGCGATGCGCACCCCCGCAGATAAAGCACTTCAAGTTCTTCGGCCATGACCGTGGAGCGGGGGAGCCGGAAGATTCGTGTTCAGGCTGCGTACTGGGATCCAAAGCAGGATTTTCAGAGGCTGAAGGGAGATGAAGTCGACAACGCGAAGAGACGCGGCAGAACACGTACGTGTCGCAGACTCGCGGCGCTTAATTGCGCCCTCGATATCCCACTTCTGTTTGGCCCGTAAACGATGCTTTTTCCGGAGATCGTTGAAAGTTGCAATTTCCTCCAGTTCGACGTCGAAATCTTGTGGGCGGAACGGGCCAGGGGGACCGAGGATTTCGTCCAAAGTTCCGTTCCCGGCGAGCGTGTCATGTTCGTGTGCCGCTGCGAGTAAGCCCTTGGAACCACCGGCAGGGTGATCAGCGGAATCTGAGGACGAGTCGCGCGTAGTATCGTTTTCTTCCGAAGGTGCCGCGAAGTTCCGTCTACCAAGTCTAGTCAAGGTTGTCGGGGTCGCGGACCGGGAGAGTCTGGCCCGTGAAGAACAGCGAACCGCAAACGGCCGCAGGCAGGCCTGCATAACATCGAAGATCTCCTATGTCGTCAGATATTAACACTCGCAAACAAAAGGTGATATCTGACAAACACGGGTGACCGCCCGGGCGGAACCTCGCTGATTTGCGCTTCACTGGCGAAAACATTGATTTTAGCGACGATACCCGAAATTCTACGTCTCTTCTCTTCTCTCTTTATAAAATAACAGGTGTCTGTCTGAAGCCTTTAACACCCTACATATGGTCTTTCTGACCCGAATCTATGAATTGTCCCACAACAAGCGCTCAGTGCCAATTTCTTTCACGGCGCTTAGGCCTTCAGTCGGCGCTACTTAATCTGTCTCTTGCCGCCTTAACTTCCCATGTCTTGTTCAGTACTGCGGCGATTTTTCCACCATAATAAGAGAGACACAAGTCTAGGGGATGAGTCGAGAGACTCGGAAGCGTAAGTAGACGGAGGCGAAGGACGGCTGTGGCGGTCCGAGTACCCGGAACCTTACAATGGTGTTCTCATCTAAAGCGCTTATACGGTCACCAGATGATGCTTTGACGCTGAGAGACTGTTAAAATTAGGGAGTGGATGCGAGGCCGCGAAGCGGCCGAGCAGCCGCTTGTAGAGTCTAAGTATACCTCCCAGCGGATTCAAACTTCAGGCGCATCCGCCCGGAAGTAAGCGAATGTGTGACAAGCTTGGCAAGCTTTGACGGCCCGAAAGCCGAATGATGGCGCCGTGGCTTGCCGCGTTTTCATTTCGTTTCTCGTTTGTACCGCGCTGCTGGTCAAATCCCGCCAGCATTATTGTAACATTCAATGCCGTCGAACCAAGGTCGCACAAGGTACATCGACATAATTTCCGCAAGCCGCAGGTTCCGGGGAAGGCCGTGGCGGGTGACACTACGCCCCTCGCTTGGGTCCCGTGGGTAGCAGCAGTGACATTCTGACATATTTCTCCGGAGACGCTGACCACTTGGGCGCTCATTCATGATTACGATAACAAGGAACCATCTTGTCGCTGAGTTTACTTGCAAAAATCCTGACATTGGCTTGAGAGGTGGAAGCGCCAAATGAAAGTCTCTACTTCAAGAAGATCTGCTGATGAGAAAGCGAGAAAAATATACGAGGCTGGGAAAGAGGGGCATGGGAACCACAAGAAATTTCGCGAAGAGCAAACGGCATGCCTTAAAATATCGATATCCGATCCATGGAAAGTGTCGAAACAACACAATTTTAGCCCACTTCTAGAACTATATCAGGTCAGGAAAGAGAAGGCGCAATCGCGGAAACGAAGATGGCCCATTTCCATCGCACTGTTTTCCCCCAAACCAGTGCCACAGCTCAATCGGCTAACGTAGGGAACTCTGGTACGCGTTTACATTGGCATGTATATGGTAACGTCAGCATTTACTATAGGAACAGGCCGACGGCCGAAACCAGTTGGGAACAACGGGCCTGACACCGGAGGCCGCACTCGTTTTACTGGTGCGGTTAGATTGACTTGGTATGCAGAGATCGGAATAACTTTTTTCAGGAGGGTTAGGTGGTCCCGGCGGGGAGTCCCCCGCGACAGGAGGCTCGGGCGGCGATGGCCACGGCCATCCCTTGACTATCGAAGAGATAGATCGGTTTCTCACCAAAAGCGATGTTGCTGGTAAGCACTTTTACACTTTGAAATTCGTTTAAGCTCACTTTCGATTATAGGTGGCATTGGTGGTCCTGGAGGGAAGGGTGCCCAACAAGGAGGTAAAGGTGGCACAGGACACGCGAACGTTATTGTGAGGCCTCTTTGGCGCCACGAGCTCCCTGAGCGGTTGCCGCACTTGTCAATGGCCAGATTTTGTCAAGACTATTACCTCAGTGACAAAATCCGTCTACTTCTTGAAGCACTGGGATTCGCGACGGCGGGGGCACTTTTTGACGTTGCGGAGAATGCACTGGCGGATGCTGGGCTCAAACCAGGGCACATCGCAGAGATAAAGAGGGCTTTGGCCCAGCTCGTTGAAAAACGTGTCTAAGTAATGCTGCCGTCTCTTCTGTTCTGTATATGAACTCAGAAATGAGGTGTAACCTGCACAATAATTTTCGCTGCCTCCCTCATCTGACAAATTGTGCGAGTTTGAATTCATAAGGCTCTGCGGGCTGGATTATTGGGGAGCTTGTTCCCAGGTTCCTCCCCTTGACAGTAACATCACACATAACACGGTCCGAAATTTCCGGTCAGACTGAAATTTCTGTATTCAATTTAACTATAATTACTGCTACAGGGATTGCGAGCCTCGGAAACGCGGCTAGGGAGGAACCTGGCTTGTTCCCCATCTGTCGGGGAATCCAAAATCTGTAGGGCATATTACGGTCGGCGGCATGGTCGCGGTTGCTTTTTAATTTTGATCTTGGACTTCGGACTTACGGCTTGTCACTCACAGAGATAATTAAATAAGTAGCTGGTATGCATTAGTTCAACAAATGTACTTTTACCAAATGTAGTGGGTGAACCAACCACACAATGGCTGCCTAGCATTTCATCGGGCCCTAGGGAGGCAATTTGATTTTTGAGGCACGGTCACGTGGTAGACGTGTGCTGCAATTTTGATCAAGATTTAGCGCGCTGCAGTTACAGTCATGGATCCAGAACACACGTGATTCATATCGGAATAACATACTCGAGCTACGTGTTTAAAAAGCTCCATACTAAGGTATATCCACAACCCAGTCATGCACTAATGGGGTCATTGCATTGAAAATAGCCCACCCAGAAAGTACTTCCAACTTGGGAGACCCCAATTTTTCCATAAATGCCAGTCGCCACCATGTCAAACTCATCGGGCACCCATCAGAAGGCTTCTGCACAGGGGTTTCAATCAAGCCATGGAGCTCCTGTACAGCCTCCTGCATGACAAGAATAGCGAGGTTTTGCAAACTGTAGTCACCGGGCATGTCAAAAGGGCCAGCATGTACACTTTCATATGAGGATTCATGGATCCACCGGAGCATGAACTGGATTATCAACTGAGGAACACATAGCCAATTTTTCCAGTCTGCATCCATGAAGTATAGCAATCCATCACTGCCCTTCTGGAAGTGAGCAACACCTTCTCTGGGCTGGCTGCTTCCTCTGAGTTCCTCAGTATATTGGTCTCTGAAGTACAGGTCCTCCTTGTAACCACAGATGAACTTGTCCTTCACCTCCTGTGAGATCGATATCAGCAGATGAGAGCACCTATTCCAGTCCTCCTCATCTTTATCTGGCCATGCCCCTGCTGGGTACGTCCAGTGGTCTGCCTGCTCAAAGGGAAGGAGATTCTCCAGTGCTGCAATATTGTCGCACTCTTGGAATTCCTCCTGAGCTTTTAACATCCCTTCATGATCCGGTGCAGTGATATTGTCATACTCCTGGATCCCTTCATCTGCCTTCACTTCTTTCTCCACTTTCTGTCTCCTCATCTGCACTGAAAGTGCGTACTTATCTACAGTGTCTTCCCACCACCAGATCACAAATACAGCCTTTTTTGCTGGCGCAAATGCTCCCCAGTCCTCCATCCTCTGTGCTTCCTCCTGCCTCTCCTCATCTGGGATGATCATCCTGCAAGCGTCCTGAACTGGGGACTCGTGTGGTGGTGCCCATGGTAGCCTCAATAACAGGTCTACATTAGAATGCACTCGCCCTGGCCTGTGAATGATCTTCAAGCTGGGGTATGCTGCAAACACCACCCCCCATGCTGCGAGTCTCCTGTTCGCATTCTTGTACACCCTCGCCCATTGCAATGCGGTGTGGTCCATTACAAGGATAACCTGCTCCCCTTCTATGAAAGGTTGGAAGCACACCAGTGCCTCCTTAGTGCCCAGTACCTCCCTTTCAGTTGTGCTATAGTTCTGCTCTGCAGACTTCAAGCTCCCGCTCCAGTCGGCAATTACACGTTCGATGTGCACTACTGTCTCATCCAGTGTTGCCCCCCATACATCCTCCACCTCCATCTCCTTCACTTCCTTTGTCAGTTGATGATAACTTCGGCACTGGCACCCCTGCTTCCCATGCGGCTTGGAGTTTGTTGTAGGTCACTATCCCCTTCAAGTCGGCCACGGCGATTGGTTGCACTTGCTGCAGGCTGGATCCTATTGTGTAGTCTGAGGTGTCCGTGTATAGTCAATAAGGTGCTCCTTGAATGGGATGTCCCAGTATTGGCACAGCTGATAGCATGTCCTTCACCTGCAGGAAAGCGATCTCATGCTCTGCCCTCCATTCCCACTTGGATCCTTTATCCAGCAGAGAGAACAGCAGCTTGGCTATGAAGGCGTAGTACGGAATGTATGTCGAGAAGTAGTTGACCATGCCTAAAAACTTCTGTAGCTCTCATGAAAACAGCTCTTGAACACAACACCAAAATGGAAGGCCTCGCCTTCACAAGGGAGGTGATGCATGGAATGCCAATATGGTACCACTTCAAGTCACACACCAACAGAGGGGCTTTCAACCACGGGCAAGAAACAAACTGTTTAAAGAACAAACACAAAATACTTACAGTTGGCAATATACAGAATAGAAAACTGGGCACGACACTTGGACACTCCCAGACACAGGAACAGAAGAAATTGCATGTGCCAGGCTTGCCCCCTAACCCGGAATGAATGCAATGAAAGCGCACACACACTTTTTAAGGGCAAGATTCTTCCTCAACACTCTCCCAAACAAATGGAACCAACTTGCCCCACAGCCTGAAGACTATGAAGCCCAGGATGCAGCAGACCGACCCTTACTGGAGGAAAACCAATCCCAGTTGGACCCCAGAATAATCTGTGATAGAAACCTGTCCGACACATTCAGAATTTTTGGGGACAGCCTGAAAAGCGGAGACAGCCCACTGAGCACACAAATGAATCCAGAGCCAGACAAGGACAAAATTGTGGTCTACACAGATGGATCAGCAACGAACAATGGGAGGCAGGGTGCTGGGGCAGAAGCAGGCATTTTTTATGGTCCAAATGGCAAAACAATCCGAGTCCCAAATGAGCTCCAACCATTAAATCATGTGGGGGAACTAATCACAATAAAAGAAGCTGCCGAGGACAACCCTAAAGACATACCACTGAGAATAATCAGTGACTCGATGACAGTAATGGAAGGACTAACAAAACACATCTGAGAATGGGAAGGGGATGGCTTCCTGACTGTAAAGAATGGCCCCCTCTACCAAGTCACAGTGGCGCGCCTCCAGGAGCATACTGCACCAACAACCCTAGAATGGGTCAAAGATCACTCAGGATTAGATGGAAATGAGCAAGCAGACAAACTAACAGACAAAGGCTGCTGCAAACCAGAGGTATCAGACCTCATTGACATGCATATTCCAACTCCCTATGTCCTGGCGGGAACCAAACTCTTATCCATGACACAATCCAAAGCCTACAGAATCATCAAACACAGAAAAACACTCACCTCAAAGTACCAGGAGGCCTTGGACTGGTACACCACAAGCCGAAACATAACATATGCACAGGGTTCTGCTTTAGATGCCAAGGGAGACTCCCACTCAGCTAAACAGATATGGATGAGTGTTAAGCATAAAGATCTTAGCAGAAGTATACGGTACTTCCTCTGGATGCTCATCCACGATGCGTATATAGTCGGGAAGCACTGGCCTAAAATCTCCGGGTCAGAATGGAAGAGGATCTGCACCAAATGCAGGGTAACAGAAAAAATTAATCACATCCTGACAGAATGGCAGGAGAACGGACAGAAACAGGTATGGGACTTATCATCACTAGTCTCTGTAACAGAACCGATATCCTAGTGACAATCAAGATGTACTAGTATGCCTTTGGTGAGAAACCGATCTATCTCGTCGATAGTCAAGAGAGTGCCGTGACCATCACCACCCGAACCTCCTATCGCAGGGGACTCCCGCCGGGACCACCAAATCCTCCTGAAAGAAGTTATTCCGATCTCTGCACATTACTAAATTCAACACGTCAGATGAAGATCAAGTGCAAAGAAAGGGATGCGAGGCCGCGAAGTGGTCGAGCAGCAAGTTGATCCGAGGGCCGAGTTGGCGGAGTTTCAAAAGGAGCAGTTTTATAAAGAGATCTTCCCAAACACGTGTTGGTGTTTGTCGCCCCCGGTGACGGCCGCCATCAGGAACCGAAACCTCGTGGGTGACTGAAGCCCATTTAACTGAATTAGATCCATGACGAACGAGAGAGGTCAAGTACGTGGATTGGTACGTGGTATTGTCGTGGTGTGAAGCAGAAAAACTTCTGCTTGGACGCCTCATCCCCGGACAAGTGTGTGATTAGCAAAATTCTCGCACAGCCCTCAGCATAACCTTCCATGAAACTTCCTAGGGTCTGCTGACACGTAGGCTAGGCCGGCAACAGAGAGGCAGGCCGATCGAGCTCCCATTCGATAGTGCCTCCACGAAGTTACCGTGCGTTCCGGGAGATTCTGGACGGCTTTCCATCGCACAGCTTTTCGCCATCTATATAAGGCATATAATGCCCCGGGCAGCTCCGGAAATGAGGTTCTTACTTCGCAAGAGTTCCGCCCATAACAAGGACAGCGACACCAGGCCAGGCCCGTCACTTTCCGGTATGACCATACATTCATCCGTGCTCGGTCTCATCGCATTGATCGTAGGAGGCACTGGTGGAAAGGGTGGAAAGATAGGCGGGAACGGCGGGTTTGGCAAGGCATCTCGTCTCACACTGGAAGAAGCTCCATTCAATGGTGCCTCCATGAAGCTCATATCGGAAAACTTACCGTCTATTCCAGGAGATTCTGGACAGCTTTCCGCTGGACAGCTTTTCGCCATCCATATAAGGAATATGGTGCCCCGGGCAGGTCCAGAAATGAGGTTCTTACTTCGCAAGAGTTCCGCCCAGAACAAGGACAGCAACACCAAGCTAGGCCCGTCTCTTTCCGGTACGACCATACATTCATTCATCCCATGCTCGGTCTTATCGCATGTAGGAGGCACCGGTGGACACGGTGGAAAGGGTGGAAGGATAGGTGGGAACGGTGGACTTGGCGAGGCATCTCGCCTCACAGTGGAAGAAGTGTATCGTTTTCGCAGTGTTTGTGGTGAGCAGCATACATATTTATGTAGGTAGCTATTCAGATTTCTTCTCCAGGTGGTACCGGCGGCGATGGTGGAGAGGGAGGAGATCTAGGCGGTGACGGCGGAATAGGACAAGGGCAGAAGTTTGGGAACAAACTCGTGCTCGTTCGTGGGAGAGCTGGTGCCCTACCGACATTGCCGCTGGCAGAATTTTGTCAAGAATATCGCCTCAGTGAAAAGATTCGTAATCTTCTTGACGAGCAAGGATTCGAGACGGCGGGGTCACTACTCGAAGTATCGGACATATCGCTGCTGGAAGATGGGTTCAAGAAGGGGCAGATTGCTGAGATGAAGAGGGCTCTCACCCAATTTTTGCACAAACATGATGTGCCAATCGCCATGGAAAAGTAACCCGGATTTCTAGATCTTTCGCCTGTTTTATGGCAGTGTTTATATTTGGATTTGAGTTGCGCAAGGATGCGTTTGATCCCATCCGAAACCAGGTATTTGAGGGGTGTCCAGACATTCAAGATTTTGCAATACTGAACCAGACCATACTACCTCGCAGTTTTGTGGTTCCACTTGAAACTCTTTACAGACAACACATATAATACATCCCTATTTCATAACCACGCACCTTTTGGCTGTCTCCCCTTCTCTTGCGCTCGTAATTTTTTGTTCTAGGAAAACACTTTCCGGAGGATATTTGGTGACCACTTCGGCCATAATGTTCCAGATAGTTGCGCAATTGGAGAAATTTCTAGAGAAAATCATACTTACTATATACCCGCATCTCAAAAAAAATAGACAGGTTGCGCAAAGCCGCATGCGGCTTTTTTCGTGCGCAAACTCATCCCATGCGGCCTTTTCTTTTTTCGTTCCAGTAGTCCAAAGAATGTTATATAGCAGTCATGGCGATATTCAGGAGCAAAAGAGCACAACCCCGCAGGTGGCTTTGAAAGCCGCATGCGGCTGTGGCGCAACCTGTCTAATATCTCGGGGTGTTGGGCGCCTCTACTTTGCCAGGAGGTCTGAATGTTTGCCTGCGCCGGAACCTTCGGAATAAACGGCCCACTCAGTTCGACCACTTACAGCAGGCAATCCGTGGCGCTAATCCCCTCTTTCCTTGCACCCACCTCATTTCAAGCCACCGCAATGGGCTGCGTATAGGGATCGGCACCGTACCCGTATGGTACGGTGATACGTACGTACGGTACGGGAAAATACCCGTACCGTCGGCCATTTTGATGCAAAAACTTATGACCGTACGTATACGGTACGGTCCCGTATTGTGCCGTACCGTATACGGGTCATACGGCCGTATACGGTGGATACGGTCAAGCTGTCAATCACATCAACAATTGCCTTATTTAGCCATGCCGTGCTGTCCTCGGACAAGTCGGGAGTCCTCGGCACCGCTCGGCATCGGATCGGTGAGCGACGTGGGCTCCGCGATGATCAATTTGGATCACCTTGGGTGACTCAGAAGCATCGGAAAGGCAGTTGGTATCACTGGCTGACGTTTTTAGTTGCGGCATGCAACTCCAATGCTTCTGAAGCTGTTGTTAGATGATGTGGTGTTGGAGATAGACTTACGATGAAATTGGAGTCGCTTGAAAATCCCTATGGTTGTTCTCAACAACTCAAACAATTAAAATGCTCCGTAAGTCCGTATACGGCCGTATTAGGTCCGTACCGTACCGTGGAGCGAGGTAAGGCTCCGTATCTTGCCGTACCGTAGGCTTCCGTATGCCGTATGGCCCGTATTTAGGCCCGTACCGTATACGGTACGTACGGCGCCGATCCCTAGCTGCGTATACTCGGCTGGCAAATGTGGACTCCTTCCTTGGTTCACTGGTGAGCATTTCAGTCATACTGACATTCCATGATCACAGCCGCCATACTCCGCACAACGCTCTTCGATGTCAATCCCGCCCACCTGAATCGAAAGCTGGATATGAAAGGGTGGTGATGAAATTGGTCAGGAAACAGATTCCCAGCGCCATGTATCACTGGAATGGTGTGTTTTAAAACACATCCCACTCTTTCAAAAACAAAAACTCGTCGGTTAGTATTGTGTTGGCCCGCTTGAGTCAGGTGCCAACGGTCATGTCGTCTGAGAGGTGGGTTCTAGACATACTCAATTCGCTGCAAGCTGGCCTGAACAAAGGATACTTCAGCGCATACACAAACTATGTTGTTACACATTGGAGTTCAAGTGAGTGCGTAATCCATTCCTTTTTTTCTGTCTAGACGTACATACTCTACAAACCGATTGATGAATGATTATAGCATTCAATGGTAACACCCTGCGCCAGATCCAATGTCCTCGACTCGACGTGTTCCTGGCCGCCGTGCACCACAAGTCTTCAACCTCACTTAACAAGAGTTCCTGTGGCAAAGTCTCGTAGAGTTTCGCACTACGGCTCAGATTGGCCAAGCCAAGGAATTGTTTCGCCGAATCACCTATCGGTACATCGACGTACTGTAGTATTACGTTCAATTCGTATAGTCACACGTCACACGGCCAAAAACCTACGAAAATTTTCGTAAGTCACTGTGTCTCCGAGCCAATTTTGGCCTTAGCCGAGCTAGCCGAGCCCAGCCGAGATTAACCGACGGATCAAACTGCCTAATTAGGGAATCCTACGAAAGGGCCCGGTGGTCACACCGAAAAAGCCAAAAAAGGGCTTACGAATTGAACGTAATACTACAGTATTTGGTGGGGACCCAGTGATTAGTGAGCAGGAATGCCAGGTGCAATTTGACCTTATCTACTCGTATGGGGTGGGGATTTCATTTCATTTTGTTTTTTGACAGGTTCCCCTTCACCAGCATCAGGAAAAACCAGATTCGCCAATTGGCGGCCAATTATCACCAAATTATCGACAATCAAATAATCGGCAATAATCTCGTGTAAAATATGGGAATCTTCGATAATTAACATCAGTATTCGCGTTCACGTCTCCAATGAAGAGAACTTACTCCGTAGACCGCAGTGGTGCATTCCAAAGAGTTTGAGACTGCAAGGCGACATATAAAAGTCAACCAGTACAAGGGAAGGATAAAATTTTGCTTAAGTCGTGCATCAATTCAAACGTCAAGCCTTGGCCGAGACGTACGTGAGCGCGAAGAAGTGGTTCTTTTTGTTTGTCGACACAACAACAAACTTCTTTCTCTTTCCCTCATCTTCCTTCCCCATAATTCCCTTCCTCTGTCTGTTTCCTCCATATCTTCTCTGTTCTAACTTCTTACGGCTACCACAAGCCACTCGTACCTTGGTTGGGCGGGGAAGATTTAGCTGCAACTGGAGGGGACAGAAGCACGGTCACCACAGCCAATGGGAAGACATTTTTCTACAATAATGTGTTTGGGGGGTATTGTGCGTATTCCGTTTCTTTTTTCTTCTTCTCCCCACTCGACTTGTATCTCGCACAGGGCTTGCAGACTTACTGAACGAGAGCTGGACATGGGTCGTTGACCATATCAACGGCCTGCATCTCGGGAGCTGGTGGGTCCGAATACTCTGTTCATGTCTCAGATCTGAATTGACATGAATGGTGGTCATCGCGCCAGCCGTATTCCAGCAGTATCCGTCCGCATCGGACAAGTGACCCCTCTCGACAGTGATGCGCAGAGGGACGCTGCAGGCAAAATTGGGGGAGCACTCTGACTGTTTATTGTGAATTCTCCGTCTTCGATTTCATTTTCTTCTTCACAACGTCCCTGTGCGGCGTCGCCCGATTTGGTTTCGTCTTCATTTCGGGTGTCGATCATTACTCAGGGTGGTCATCGCGCCAGCCGTATTCCAACAGTATCCGTCCGCATCGGACAAGTGACCCCTCTCGACAGTGATGCGCAGAGGGATGCTGCAGGCGAAATTGGGAGTACTCTGACCGTTTATTCTGAGTTCTCCGTCTTCGAGTTCATTTTCTTTTTTGCAACGTCTCTGCGCGGCGTCGCCCGATTTGGTTTCGCCTTCATTTCGGGTGTCGATCATTACTCAATTACACACCGTTGACGCTAATAATCACGACCCTCGCAGACCGAACACATGGATGCGACGTCGGGCACTGCATTGTGGGCAGTGCTGCGGTGCAGATGGTACGTCTGTTACCTCGCTCCCTTCCTTCCCATGCTGACTGCATCCGCCAGTGAAACACTGCTGCGGGACAGGCATGGTATCACCTCCACGCATCCATCCTGAGCTGGCAGATGCAAGGTCGAAGTTCGGGGCTTCGTGTGAGCCGTCTCTGGCCACCTTACCATCCAGTCAGCACTGTTTATTCCGCCATACACCGAATGTGCGTACATTTATTATCTTCTGCCATACAGTGCTGTACTGATGATGTGATGACAGCCGGTTCGGTATGACTTGTAGGGGAGTGATTATATTTGTTGTACTTCTCAGTAGTGTTCTGCCGTGTATATAGATGGTCCATGAATAAAATCCATTCTGCTCATTCACAACCATTTGATGACGACCACGAAAACCTCGCAAACAGCTCGAAAACCCAGATAATGTCCAAATAATGTTCGATATTTGGCCGCAATTGGCGTAAACAGAAAGGGACATAGCCAATCTCCCAATATATGATAATTCCAAAATTATCACCAATTGGCAACAATTATTGTCATTTGTGAAATCTGGATTTTCCTGATGAATGCCCTTCCCCAACAGAAAATCGGGGCTTGGTAAGTACCGTTCTTTCAGACTCCATGGTGCCGAGTGGACACACGTCCGGATCTGGGCGTGGGAAATGAGTGCACATGCACGGATGACCGTGACAAACGGCAGCAATCTGTGATTCACTAACTACATTTCTCCTGTTGAGCACATGCCCATTCTCGAAATTTCTCATAATAGGAGCGAGGGTTTCTTCCAGGCAGACCATGGACAGGGAGGTTTTTGAAGATATTTTGAAGCGGGTATGAGAGGGTTGGTGCGCTGCAAATATAGCTCACGAGGTGGAGCAACTGAAAAACAAGTGCCTGGGCCTATGTGCTTCGGCAAGGTACCAATGTGTTGCATGTAACCGCAAACGGCCGCAGGCAGGCCTGCATCAGAAGATTTGGGAGTTGGGAATGTCACGAATTGTGCTGCCATCAATGCCCCGATCAATGCCATCGGCATGCGGCTTACTTTTGCGGACTTTGAAATCGGCCAGAACGCGTCAAGCCATCAATACGCGACAACCAAACATACACACGCACTGTCTCGTTCCTCCTCCTTCTTCCTCCTCCCGCCAGTCTTTATCTTGTGTCTCCCAACCTCCGTCCCGCCATGTCCCTCGTCACCGCGAATGGAAACCTCTGCCTGCTATGCGGGAATCAGTTGGCCGTCAAGGTCGCTGCAGGCGGGCAAATGCCGGGCTCAAGATTCCTCTGCATACGTGTTCCTATGCTTTTCCCCTTCCCGCCCAGACAGAAACCTATTGTATCCAGTGTACAAACCCGCACAGCACTGGGCAGCCCTATTTCCACCGCTTTCCGACTACCTCAGCACCGGCAACGACAGCCAGCTCGTCTCCCACCATGGCTTCTCCACCATCCCTTGCGAACCCTCCCTCTTCTGTCACCTCTGTGGCTAGGCGACAAACTTGTCCAACACCCAGATGCCAATCAACACGCCTGAATTCCGGGTGCTCCAACGGCGTCTGCCGCAAGCACTGCATGAAGCTTGGAGCCTGCGCTCTGGGTGCACACAAATGCGAACGCGAACGCAAACAACAAGTTGCAAACACTTCCTTCCCACCGCCATCGAACCCCCTAGGGATCTACCGGTCGCATGACGAGTGGACCGCCAGCACCGTGCCTGCACGCCAAAAGCTCGATGACTATCAGCCTCTTGTCGACACTGCAAGAGCTGCTCGCGAACGTGAACTTGACCAGCTCCCCGGTGTCCGGTCACCGACGCCTGAGGCTGAGTCCGTGCGCGAGGTGTACGAGCGGGAGGAGCGCGAGCTTGCTCACGCTTTGCAGCTCTCACTCCAAGACCACCAGAGCGGCCGCGCTGCTGTCCCAGGTCCCTCCCTTCGTCTCCCTAGTTCAATTGTTACTGCAGGGACACTACAGTCGCTGTCTGACTCGCCCGACTTCCCCACCTCGCTTCGCCCCTCCATCGCCAGGCTCCGCTCCTTGTCTCCGTCTCCTGGTGCTTCATCATCACTCTTCCCACCGCCTCTCCTTCTCGCTACGCGCCCCGTACCTACTGCCGCTGGTCGCAAGCCCAAGGCGCATCAAATAACTAGGCAACTCAACGACGACTGGATGGGGACGAGCACAGGTTCGTCGCGAGTGCCAATGGCGACACAACCATCGACTTTCCATTTGAAAAAGCAGGTGTCCCCCTTGTTGAAACACTTTATCCTAGTCTTCTGGTACAAGGTACGTGATATATAAATGATAGATAATGTACTAACCATTCTCCCGCAGGAGAACGCGCCCCACCGTGTCTATTGGATCGACTCTGTTCCCACCTGGCCCCAGTGGCGGGTCTCTGACGCCACCGGTCCCTTTGCCAATCTGCTCGTCGACGTGGACGTGGATATGTACACACCGAAGTATAAGCAATGGGTAACAATCAACACCAGCTTTCCCCACACAGTGTCCTTCGATTCCATTCTGATGCTTCGCTGCCGTGATATCGACTGCCTCGACTTTGACGCCATCGTCCAGAACTTCTATCCCGAGTCGCGTCACCCCACCTCGACCTTACACATACGCACCAACATGCCTGCAGAGCGCTCTGCTCTTCGCAGTATCTACAAGAACGCTCGGACGGCTAGATCTGGGAAGCCACATTCTGCCGACCTGTCGTACGACGACGACGACAGCGATGTCCAGGTTACTGATGTCAAGATCAGCAAACACATCAAGCAAGAAGATGAACTCCCTTATCGTCGTCAACGCCTGCGCCTTGAGCCCCTCCCCCTCGACACGAACACCCTCATCGTTATCGACTCTGACTCTGATGACGAGCTCCCAACAATGGCGCCTTCGGCATCGGCATCTGCCAGCGACGCTGCTCCTCCCTGGCCGGCTGGGATGTATGTCATGGATATGGTCACTGGGTTCCGGCAGATGGACAGCCGCAGCTTGAAGGGGTTGAATCGCGAGGAACGCTTCAAGCGCGTGTTTGGGTCTGAGGTCGAGTACCATGCCTCGACATTCACCGCACAGCAGGCGAAGTTCAACAAAGCAACCCCTACACAGGTCAAGAAAGGGGTAGAGGCTGGGCAGACCACTGACGGGCTCTGGTCGGTGTGGAGGAAGCGGATTTAGTGTACGGTATATTTTTACGGTCTTTTCTCTGAAACCTACGTCGTTATGTATTCACTCATTGATATGTATCACCTTGTCGTGTATCCGCCATAGTTTGTAGACAAAATTACATTGAAATGAATTATTCTAAGTATTCTAAGTACTATGTGCCACCCGCTCCCTTGGCTCGTGGCCGGCTGCAGCAAGATTTGCGACAATGGTCTGGTTGTGAAGACGGATCATTTCATCTAGGAAAAAATTATATTTGACAGGCAACATCTCGCGGCAGATAGACTGGTAACCCCCGAGCCAGACATTTGTCTGCTCGGCAATGGAAGTGTTGAAGAACCAGGTATTGCCGTCTGGACCCATGAGCTCGGGGTAGTCGGCGGGGTTATTGTTCTCCTGGCAGAAGGTATGCGTTGCCTTGTGCTTGTGAAGGAAATGGAAGACGTCGACGGTCATGCCAACATCGTGAAACCACCACCACACGTCCGGGTGAGCCATCACCTGCTGTTTTGCATCACAGTTTGTGTCATAGATGAAGTGCTCGGGCTTGAAGGCGTGTGGGACCGAGAATGTCTTCTGGACGTGCAGCTGCGCGCGAGGTGAATGCTTTGTGTCCAGTAGAAACCGCATCACATACCAGTACGTTGGAGACCGCTTCTGCATTGTAAAATGTAGCACACAATACGATGATGCCGCAGGGATGAACTAAAATTTGTTCGTTATGTGTACGCAGCCCACCAAACAACACCTTGAACTTGCGATTACCGGTGTCGGACTTGGCGGCCTCGCATGGGGTTGAGTCATCGACACCAATTGAGCCAGGATGCTCAGCGGGACGGAGGTGGATGTGGCCACTGTCATCCTGGTCGAACCACTGCTCACCCTCGTCTTCATCGCCCTCACCCTCGCCTGCATCCCCCTCGCCCATGCTGCCCTCGATGACAGGTGCTTGATTGCTGGGATGGGCCAACCGATGCTTTCGCAGGCGGTCCCGTAAGGTGAATGCGGCGCGCCCTCGCTCGTAATGGAGCCGCTCGACCTCAGCATGTGCTAGACATGCCTTCTTCCCGGAGACGACAGGTGCCTCGCAGCCGACGATAGCGCAGAAACCGGCGAGGTACGCATGGGTAGGGCAGAAACGGTGGCGGTTGCTGTCGAGCTCTCCGGTACAAGGAGACTTGTGGCAACGACGGTGTCCCATGGCATTCCTGTCGCTAATCACGGCCTGGACATCATCTAAAATTGTCAGATTTAGTTAACAATCACCACTCGACTCACACTCTGTACCATCGGGGCGTGTCCAGGCCCGCATGCATTTGTTGCAACAATGCGCTATCTCATCCTGGCCCGCCTCTACTACCTCACGATTGCGTGCACGCATGGCGTCTTTGAAACGGTTTTTTTGTTCGCCGGTATGCGGGACCTGTAGATACGTGTTTTTGCGGTCGTTGTAGTCCAGGAGGGTGAGCACCACGAACGCGTCCCATACATGGTCGGGGGTAAGAACACAACCAAATTGCCAGCCGCCGGCAGCGAAGTCACGCTCCTGTTGCTCCGATAGGGCCATGTTGTACACACGAGAACAGTTCGTGGCGGAGACCCTAGGCGAATAATCAGATCTTGTTAGTCCAAGGATCGTTTACATACCAGGCTACGAGCATCATCATGACCCACATTCCCACTAGCTTGCGCTCGGCGAATTGATGCTCGCCAATCTGCAAGTAGTTGGGTTTGTCGCCATAGTAAGTTTGCATGTCGTTGTGTACGGAAAAATTGTGGTGGTAGTTGGTGCTGCAGCCGCAGCAGTAAAGATGGATTGCCCACGCAGGGACGGCGCCGTTCCCTTGCGTATAAACGACAACTTGTCTTGATTCGTCTTTCTTCATTGGTTTGCCGAACTCAGCGCAGTCGGGATTTGCACAGTGGTGCGTTGGGGGGTAAAGGGTGAGCGACGCTAAGGCATGTTGTCGGTGAGTCGGCCTGCATGATTTTCAGCACTCACTGAGGCCTGCTTTCCATCCGTACACCCGGAAAAGTTCCTCCTCTTCTGCCGAGAGCCTTGTATCGCAGAGGAACCAGACATCATCCTTGAGAAATTCCCACAGTTTGCTAACAGTGTCCGAGGGGATATCTGCTGCGTTGGAAACGAACAGATGGATGACCGGCGGAAGACTGGGCGGTGGTACATCCAACGCGGTGATGTAGTTGGGCTGACATAGGATAATATCGTTTTTAAGGACAGAGAGAAGGCGGGTGAACGTCATTAAGTGCGTGAGGGATAGATGTCGGAGGTCGGGGTCGCGTCGCACAGCGGAGAAGACGGACATGGCGCGCACAGGGCTAGCGGCCCGTCGTGTTATGCCGAGAAGAAGCGAGTGATGGCCTCTTCGTGATCCGTGCTATTGATGGTGCCACCAATCATGCCATGGCACGTAACATTCCCAACTCCCAAATGCTCTCGCCTGCATAACATCGAAAATAAGATCTCCTATGTCGTCAGATATTAACACCGCCAAACAACCGCTCCCGATTTGGCAATCTCAACTACAGGTCAGTATTTCTTGTATTTCGTGGAAAATCTGGTCCAGAGAGAGGGGACGAATGCTCCATGTGTCCAGTACGGTCACTGCACTCCAATTCAATTCAAGCACTTCAACCACACAGTTTCAACGGTGTCGAGACGCCTACACTCCAGACTCAGAGTCGCAGGGTATAAAAGAGACATCCACGCCGCGTCGTCGCTCCGCTCTCTCTGAGTACAAGGTGGTAGATCCGCACATGGTGCTCGCGTGGTGCCGGCGAGTGAGCATCAGACGAATTGGGCGCGAGTCGGTGAACCGAAGACATAATAGGCGCAGGCGAGTCGCGAGTGTAGCGAGGCTGAAAGGGAGGTATGTACGCTGCTTGCCCACCCTCGCTTCGCATGTGTTGTGCTAAACTTTCCCCTTCTCTACATAGTAGCTCTGCGCACTCCGCCGTCGTGTGATGCCTCGCGTTATGCCCTCCTCCGCAACTGTTCCTCTGCGTCAAAGTCAGCACAGTACACCCAAATCCAAGGAGACGTGTACGTCGGGCGACGACGATCGAGGATGGGCAGTGGGTGGGATGGGGAGGAGAGGGGTAGAGCCCGATCGGCCGAGGAAGGCTCGGGCGGGGAAACGAGTGAAATCAGCAACAAGCTACGCGAGAGAGACGGCGGAGTCCATCAAATCGCGCGTAATAATGAGCAAGATCTCAGCACACAAGCATAGGTACGTCCTTCCCCTTCCCTGAGCCCAGCTAACTCTCCCCTTCGTCCTCACCCCTTGCACCCGTCACTAATAGTGCATCTTCTTCTGCACTCCGCCCCCTCCTTGTCTGTCAATCCTGCCGGCACCGGGTTACATCTCAGTCCCGGTACGCGCGCATGCGCCGCGATACCGCTGCAACGATGACTGGGTCGGTTGGGGCGTCGATTTCCCGCCTTCCTTGTTCCTAACGACACAGTTTCTCCAGTCTCGTGCGTCCTACCCATGCTAGCGGTCGGATACCATAGCTGTGGGCCGTTTGCCTTCCCTTCACAGCGCGTGCGTGGATGGATTGACCGAAGAATAACATCAAGGCGGTGCGCCTTTGTTTTCATTTTAATTTCGCCTTCCGTGCCAGATCCTGGGCTTCTTATTGGCAGCGTTATTCTAGTGTGGGGATATCTGGACTGGTGAGCGATATACGGGTGCCTGCCGTGTCCACGACTGAATGGTTAATTCACATCGCATGCACTGCTACTGGGTGAATATCGTTGATTGTCGCGATAGTGATTAGAAGTAGCGGATGTGGGTTCATCTGCAACGATGACTGGGTCGGTCGGGGTCTCGATTTCCCGCCTTCCTTGTTCCTGACTACACGTCTCGTGCATCCTACCCATGCTAGCGGTCTGATAACATAGCTGTGTGCTGTTTTCCTTCGCTTCACAGCGTGTGCGTGGGTGGATTGACCGGAGAATAACTTCGAAGCGGTGCGCCCTTTATTTTCATTTTAATTTCGCCCTCGTACCAGATCCTGGGCTTGTTATTGGCAGCGTTATTCTAGTGTGGGGATTTCTGCACTAGTGAGCGATATACGGGTGCCTGCTGTGTCTACGACTGAATGGCTAATTCACATCGCATGCGCTGCTACTGGGTGAGTATCGTTGATCGTCGCGATAGTGATCAGAAGTAGCGGAGGTGGGTTCATCTGTTGAGAAGGACGGTGTCCATTTTCCCATGCCCGCGGAATGTGATCCCAGCTCGGAGGAGTTCACGTTGGGGCCTCTGCCTCTTCGTCGTGCAATCTCTGTTCCGGCCACTGCTCACTTTTTTTCAAAAGAATCCATTTTTTGACTCTCACGGCAGGCTGCATAGTGGACATGTGTCGTTGTCCAGCGTCGCCAATAGTAGCCGGGCCATCTACCGTATCATATGTGCTTCCTGTGCATGGGAAATTGTGAATACATATAATTGGCGAGCATCTTTGCGAGCATCAAGTTGTCAGACCCCCACTCCTGCAATGCCCCGCCAGCCCAGTGGTGCGGAAACCCGACTCACTAACATTACAGCCCGTTTGAATCCGGCCCTGACACTCCTCAATGCACTCAATGATGCATTCGGCCCTCCATTCGTTCAGCCCATTTCAAGTGCTACACTGGCATTGATTAACACAGTCCAGGTAATAAATTTTCGAGATGAATATTGCAGTAGCTCACTGTTTCGCTCAGAATGTGAAACGAAATAAAAAGGAGTGTGCTCAGCTCATAGAAAACATCCATCAAATTCTGTATGCAATTATCCACCTCCATGTCAAGTCCGAACCTGCCGGGTCCCTGGCTCCTGCAATGACCCATCACATTGGAAATTTCATGGAGTACATCATATTTGTGGATATGGTACAGCCATCTTTGACAACATGTTTATCCAGAACCCTCCAGAAGATATACATGTTTATTGAACAACAAACTGGGAACAAAATCAGGCAGCAGTTCCGTAGAAATGAAACGAACAAGCTCCTCAAAGACTGCCATGCCGGGTTGGAGCAGGCACTGGAGGTGTTCAAAGTACAAGCTGTGTTTTCTTTCGCTTCTTTGTCAAGGATTGAACAGACACCTCTAGATCAACACTGGTGCTATAATCTTCAATGATATCAATGACTTCAAAGCTGCAGCAAACCTTATGCATGCAGAATTGCTTGCTTTGATTCAAATTCAAACAACGGTTTCAGATGTCAGCACAATGTCAGATAGATCATCAGTGCGTATACAGCCAGGATCCACAATACTGGTTTAATTGGAACTCAGGTATATTTGGGTGGAAATGAGCTCGGAAAAAGGTGGAAAACTAATTTTCTCATTCAACTCATCCTCATGCCTTTCTCCAAGTTCGAATTCATTTTCTCTATTGCCCCCAATGCCCAAGATTTTCCATGGCCGTGAAACAGAGATGAGCAATATCATCAGCATGCTTAGCCAGGATTCTCCCAGAATAGCCATTCTCGGAGGAGGAGGCATGGGAAAGACGAGTCTTGCGAGGGCAGTCCTCCATCATCCGGAGACTCATAGCAACTTTGAACACAGGTTCTTTGTCAGTGCAGAAGCTGCAACCACTAGCATTGAACTTGCTGCTCTGATTGGACTACATATTGGACTGAATCCGGGCAAAGATCTCACAAAACCTGTTGTCCAGTACTTTTCAAGGAAGCCTTCTTGTGTATTGATTTTGGACAACCTGGAAACAGTATGGGAACCTGTACAGTCTAGAGGCGGGATTGAGGAATTCCTTTCCCTGATCACAGAGGTGGAACACCTCGCATTGATTGTACGTCTGCAGTCCTAATTCAAATTATTTTTGGTGCTGATACACAAAAGGTTACAATGCGTGGAGCTGAAAGACCAGCCAAAGTACAATGGACCCATCCATTTCTACCGCCTCTGCAATCTCTTTCCGATGATGCAGCATATCAAACCTTCATGGATATTACAGACAATGTGCATGCAATTGAGGATGTGAAACAACTCCTCCAATGGACAGATAATATGCCTCTAGCAGTGGACCTCATTGCCCATCTGGTAGACTATGAGGGCCTGGAAGCTGTCTTGACCCAGTGGGGAACTGAGAAGACATCTCTGCTTTCTGTGGGCCATGACCGCAAGTCCAATCTGGATGCTTCTATCAGTCTTTCTCTCTCTAGTTCCCGAATTACATCTGGTAGCAAGGAATTATTGAGTTTGCTCTCAATTCTCCCGAATGGACTCTCAGATGCTGAACTGGTTCAAAGCAATCTTCCAATTCCTCATATTCTCCACTGCAAGGTCTCGCTACTGGCTACTTCACTGGCATATCAAGACAGCAACAAGCGACTTTTGTCTCTGATGCCTGTGAGACAACATATACAGCAGTTCTTCCCTCCATCTTGGCAGCTGATACATGCTCTCCGCAAATATTTTTATTCCCTTTTGGAGCTGTACCAGAAATATAGAGGAGATCAGCTGCCTCCAGTGGTCGATCAAATCACCATGAATCTGGCAAATCTTCAAGAAGTTTTGCAGCAAGGATTACATGATAACAACCCTGATCTCACCAATACAGTATACTGTGTGCTGTCTCTGAGCTCTTTCCATCGAGTCACAGGCCGTGCTAGTACACAGCTGATAAATGACATACAGTCTATTCTACCTCAGCTTTGTGATCACCGGCTGGAGATCCACTTTCTTACTGAGACTTTCAACATGTACAGGCATTATCCCATTCATCAAGTGATGCCTGCCCAGTTGCTAACTCAAGCAACATATCATTTCCAACATGTTAAAGACTTCTTGCTTGAATGTAAGTTTTATGTACAGTTTTTCCAGTCACTGATTGATTTATATAAACTAGCCAAATTCAATTGGGCAGCGGGAACCTATTTCCTCGACTATGAATTGAAGCCTCTTCAAGCTATGCGGTTCTATGACAAGGCACTGGTGTTATCAAAATCATGTGGAAACACCAATCATCACTGTAAGGTTTTGCTGAGCATTGCTCAGCTGAAGGAAAGAGTGGGAGATTATAATATGGCCCAAATATATGCCAGAGAGGCATATAAACTTTCAAAATTGTCAGGGTATCTGTATGATGAAGCCCAAGCACATTGGGTTCTGGCTGAATGCCTGGTGTATCTTGGAAACTACTATGAGAGCACTAGGCACATCCATAGAGCTAAAGAGATCATTGGCATTTGTGGCCTGTCTGGAGGGTATGTGGATCAACACATCACGCTACAGCAGGCAGATATCTACTTCCTCAAATCAGAATATACACAGAGCCGGACCACCTTCAGTCAAATAGCTGAAACCACCTCCATTGACCAAAATGCAGAAGCTTATGGAAATGCACTATTGAATGTTGCACGCATTGACATTGCAATTGGTCATATTGGCGAAGATGTGCATTACAGATTGAATAGAGCTAGAGAAATTTTCAAAAGTGTCAACAATCCCACAGGAATCACCTGCTGTGATATAGTTCAAGCAAATGCCCAGCTCAAAGAGGAGCAATTTGAGATAGCTAATATCAAATTGCAAAAATGCCTCCAATTAGCCTGGGGCACAAACAAGGAGACCGAATCTCTCTGCCTGGACAGTCTTGCAAACATTAAGGCTTGGCCAGCTGTCAGATGGCAATCTAGATGGCCGGCAATATACTTGGGGTTTGCCCACAAAACAAAAGGGAAATTGGCACTTTACAAGGCTCTTCTCTACACAGGGGATCTGTTCCTTGTGGGGGATGATGAGGAGACTGCATTCAATCTGTATACAGTAGCTCTGGATGGATTCACCCACATGGATGTGCATCAAAGCCGAGCACAATGTATGCTACGTTTGGGAGATCTTTTGAACAAACAAGGAAATGTGGCTGTTGCAATTGACCACTGGAAAGCAGCTAGACCACTGTTTGAGCAATCAGCTCAGGCAAAGGATATTGCCAAAATTGATTCCAGGCTAGATACTATCAACAGAGCTCATCAGCACTCGTCTGTTCAGTTTCAGCAGCTTTCCATTTTTGGGGCAGGAATGCCCAAGATAGAAGTCGTAGAGCATGCAACTTGATCCCGAGGATAAGAAGTTCCTGTTTCAGTATGACTTTCTTTCTCTCCCTCTTTCAAAAGGTTTGATGCTACTGTCTCATTTATATATTTGCAATTTAATCATGTCTAAGTAGTAGTTTCTAAGTTGCAGAGTGTACAGCTTGATCCCAAGGATGCCATTCTTCCCTTGTAGCCCCTTCACACTACTGTTTTATTTATATATTCCCACTTTGTTCCCGGTCCAAGTTGTAGTTTCTGCAACTATGCTTAGCAAAATTATGTTGGGTTATTCTATTTGGCACCCCGGGAGCTGATTATAAATTGGATGCCCCTTCCCACTCTAGGCAATTCACCAGGCGGCATGTGGGACCACATAATATCATAAGCCCTGATGTGCAAGAATGACTAACCACCACTTCATTTATAGCCCACTTCCTGTCAGAAAAATCAGGGAGACACATTCATTTTTAGAGTATTGCTGTATTAAATCTCTAGTGAATGCGAACCCTACAGTGTACAGGATCAATTAAATGGAAGATTCTGTGACAAATTTGTGACACTGCCGGATCACTGCCAAAGGCACTTCCAGTTCAAGGCGCATGCTTGAAACATTTATATCCTCCCAGAAGCATGCTCGAAAAATCTGAAAATATTTCACCAAGGTATTGAGAAGGGCTGTTGGGGAAAAATCAATCATTTGACATTCAATGCCACTTGCCTGCCTTCTGGATGAGTCTAACACGGCCGGCTTTTACCTAAACCTGGCCACCGGGATATTACTCAAAATGGAAAGGGGTGCTGCATTTGTGAGCAGCTCCCGGGGCGCCAAATAGAATAATTCAATTATGTTTGTCACATGGAAAAGGAATGATTATATTATACTGCAACCTAAAGAACAGATTTACTGAAAAGCAAACATGAAAATATACAAGGGTGGTTGTTGGTGGCACAGATGGGGACTTGTGGGGATCTGGTTGCTACACATATACGGTGGTTGTACTCTTGCCCAAGGATGAGATCCTAGTAGATTTGCATCAATGGCTTATCCATTCTATCATTAGTGCATGGGATTTTGGGTGCACGGTGTGAGGTCTCTGAGTGTACTACACATTGCTCGTCACCTCATGGCCCCTGCGAATCATCTGCACAATGACTCGGACGTACACAATGGATCTTCCTAAACAGGATTCTATGTTACCGGAAGCAGCTTCCAAATGAGACCAGTACTCTCCTTACCACACAAATCTGTATATGTTGCTACTCGGTGTCCTGTAATCAACAGCAGGATACAACTGGTCCCTGGACATCTACCCCTGCCCTCCTGCAGTGAAACTCGTGGACAATCTCCCCTATTACCGTTTCCAGATGATCTCTTGCACCGGACGGACCTAGCCCATGCCTGACACTGACCTGGCGAACGAGGCAGAGCTTATCCTGACACTGCCTTCTCCCCCACTTCACACGATGCCTCAACTAGCCGAGGGAGACTATTAGTCTCTCCTCCTTCCTGAATGCTCGAGCACCTTCTAACATGACCACCTGGCCGTGCCTGAAGCTCTGATGCTTGGCCTCACTGTGCCCTACACACATTCAAAGATGATTGGTCTCCTCAACAGAGGTGGCCAGTCTCCAGCTGTATATGCACCCCGAAACACCTCATGCAGCAATTCTAGGAGTTTTGTTTAATCATTTCCGGTTGAGACCATAATCCTGGATTAAATCCGGGATGAATTAATCCATGGATGGGCTGTTTCGGGCCATAAGGCAAAAAATACCCCCAGCCAGATTCAAACTCAGAGCAACAAATGCTAAACAGAGACTATAACCACTACACCATAGTGCCTTTGAAAAAGTGATCAAAAATGTCACCTGTAGGTCATTACTTTGCATAAACACACCAGGAAAAACACTGACATAATCAAATTGCCTTATACATAATGAACACCTTGGATTTATTAAGCTGGTTAACTGCTCAACCTATAACTTAAACAAGGATCAATGCTCGATGTTTCATGGATTAATGTTGATGGATTAATACTTGAACACATTCTTCAACATTAAATAGGCCTTTGAGGGCTCTGTTTGCGACTTCTAAACAGAAATAGTAGTCATCTCCTTGATGCGACATAGATATCTCCTATTTGGCACAACTGGTTATCCTATGGCTTTAAAAAATCTCCCATCACAAGGAGGTTGTGTGTTCAAACACCAGGTGGGCTGTTCTTATTTTCTTTTGATCCCGTTCAAAACCCGTTTAATCCGTTCAAAGCCTGTTTAATCCATCGCTCCAGATTAATTCATCTTGGATTTAATCCAGGATTATGGTCTCAACCAGCAATGATTAAGCAAAGCTCCTGGGGCTTCTTCCTCATGACATTCCCTGCCCCCTGGAAACACCTGCAACCTACATGGCACCTCTGGAAACGTGGGAAGTCATTGAGGAGGTATAAAAGGGAGTACATCTAGTAGGAGTAGTCAGTACTTTCCAGCCTACAGGAGTAGCTTCCAGGGTGTCTTCCCCACTCACTGTATAACTCTCACTCAATCTAAAGGGTACTCCAGCCTTCTCCCAAACTTGTAGCTCGCCTCATGCACCCTTCTTCCTTGTTTTTGTGGCCAGAGACAGGCCACATCTCCTACATTCGCTCGTTCTTCGGTGTCTCACCTCCCACACCTCCATCGGCAGGGTCCCTCCTCACTGGATCTGGTGTCACATATCCAGGCTTCCTTGATTAGGATCACTGTTTTCACGAGCATCACTCTGTAGAAGACAGGCCCAGAGAGAAGCCATCACATCCAAGTCGCTGTCTGTACCTGTCGAGACTGATTGTCTCGCCCACCGTCCGAACATTGTCGGTGTCATTGTCTGTATGATATCCATTGTACCTCCAGCACTGGTTCTAAGGGGAAGAGCACACCAAGGAAAGCAGGCAGGGCAACACATTTAGGGTTCCAGTACACTCGTACAGGGAACCAGGTCTAGTATAGTCTCTCTCTCTACCTCATTCAGCTGATAGCAGGTCCACCACACTCACTTGTACTCAGGAGACAAACGGTCTCCAAAAATCACTGTTCACACACACACACACACCCACACACCTCCCACACACACCGGATTTGTGCACAACCTTCCTCACTATCATGTGATTATACTTTCCCCTCTAGAGGACGAACACAGTCAAATTTGAATCATATACATTTCAATAGTGATACTGCAGTCCTTATCACAATGGGGATACATGCAGTGAGGTGTGGGTTGGGATCAGAATGGCCTGGAGCAGGGAGTGATATGTAGTTCCACATGACAGGAGAAGGTTTTCTTCACCTGTTTGACACTTGTTTACTGTAGTCTTGTAGTAAACACAATTGTGTTGTTGGCTGACTGACTGACTGACTGATTATGCAATGGGGCTGCTGTGTGCACCCCTTCCTTTGTCTGCAGCATGGTGAGGTCTCTGAGCGTGTTACGCACCACTTGTCCCCTCATGGCCCCTGCAGACCATCCACACAATGACAGAACAAGCTTGGGTGTAGGCAATGGATCTTCCTAATTGGGAATCTATGTTACCGGAAGCAGCTTCTGAACAAGACCAACTCTTTTTCTACCATTCGTGTAAGGGCAACCTTAAGCTCGGCGCAAAGCGCAGAAACTAGCGGGGGAATCCGAAGTATAAATATATGTACTATAATACAGGAGCGGGAATACTACGCACCTAGCGGGGGAATCCGAAGAGAAGAAAGGATGAGGATTCCCATGCTAGGTGAAACCTTATATACGAATAGGTAACTACCCAGTAGCACGTGTACGGAGGTATCTACAATGATCACGGGCCTGGTCGCATAGCACATGCTAACAAGAGCAGGCGAGCGGAAGGTTGGGGGCATTAGCCGGAGGGATAGCCGGAGCGGAGGCCAGAGCGGAAGCCGGAGAAATAGCCGGAGGAATAGCCGGAGGAATAGCCAGAATAGCCGGAGGGATCGCCGGAATGGCGGGAGGAGTGGGGGTTCCCCTGACAATTCGGACCACTCTCTTTACCACTCAAACCCGTACTATGCCAGTAAGATACAAGCATTCCCCAGACTGTCTGGTCCCTGTGGCACAATGCAAGAACAACCCTTCCTATCACTGACTGCTTGATTTCCAGAGGAGCAAAGATGAGCACTCTCATGCTGGGTAGACCTAGCCCATGCCTGACAGTGGCCTATCGGACAAGACAGAGGTTATCCTGACCACTGCCTTCACCCTGCTTCACACAATGTGTTGACTAGCCATCAGTTTCAATGTAGTTCAAGCTTTTCTCAGGACTTGCCAGAAGGCTAATGAGAGATCAAATCCAACACCTGAACATTGTAGAGCCCTTGCAAGCAAATAAGAATATTCTATCATAGTATGTACCATATTGGAGCTTCCCAGACAAATTGGCCCATAAACTGAGCACTAAGGAAAGGATGTGAATTGTGGGAAGCAAACTGTCATGATATTGATGCAGTGGCTGTGTGAAGCCGAACCGTTATTCTGTACCTGTTCCACTCAAGTACAGCCCTATTCTTTACAGCATAATGGTGCTAGACCCACCTAGTATACACCTATGTAGTATAGAGATGTTCTGAGAGTCGACCTAATGCTTTTTCTGGCTCCAAAGTTTTTTCTTCAGATTTTATTTTTGCAACACCTGGTACGTCATACTCGTAGAGATTCAGCTTGACTGCAAAAAAACTGGAAAGAACACTTGGAAAAAAAAAATCTTGACAAGATGTGGCTATATCATATAGATTAGATCTAATCACATATTAATTCTGTCAGCAGATCATCTACAGCTTTTCTTTTGCCATTAGGTTCGGCCCCCCATTGTTTGCACCTCCCTTGCTCCCACTTGTTGCATGCATTTGAATGACTCAGAGGCAAGTCATGCTCCACTCTTTGTTCTGGTCTGAAGTCAATATCAATCTTACCTCAGATAATCCCAGATCAGGAAGCAAGCAATGTGATGTCAGAATGCTGCATTGACCTGCACTGCCCATTGAAGGGCAGGACTTCTGAAACCAAAGACTCAATCTCCCACACAGTGGCACACCTCTCGGTACACTGTGCACCATCTGAAAGAGAGCAAACTGCATATAATAGAGAGCCTGCACAAAGGCTGCATGAGCTGCATGCAGCTTTTGGGCATTGTGTAAAATTACAAAATTTTTGCTGGGTTCCCTCGATGTTTGTGTGAGTTCAATGCCCTCTCCGGTATTTGTGACACTGTACTGCATTCATCCAAATGGATACAACCTGGGGGAGCTGTTTTTTCCGGCCATCACTCCAGCTCCACTCAGACTTCCCACACTCTTCGCATCTTGGACACAGCAGTTGAGGCACAAATGAAATTTCTTCACCCACCAGTACTTATCCTTGGACCCACTACCCTTCCATTGACTTGGTTTCTCAGTAACATCAAATTTTCAAGTGATAATCAGCCTGACACTCAATAAGTGGATGTGTCTGCACAATGTTCCATGTGCTGAATTGAGGCTGGCAGGAATGAAGAACACCCATGGGATCTATAGATACAAGGGGCAGCTAGAGACACGAGGAAGGAGTGGTCGGCGGACCAATCAAGGGCAGGCAAGCAATGACAAGGCATGCCAGTGTGGTGTGCTACATGTTGCATTCCAGGCTAAATGGAGCTTAGAAAGACCGGAAATGTTGGCTATGATCTCAGAATAAGAGGAAAAAGAAGTGTGGCATAAGGTGGGTGTGCACTCAAGTGGCGGACATGTCCGCCACTGGTCTCGTCAAGTCGGAATTCAATCAGATTCAACCTAGAAGTAGGCAAAATATCAATTGGAAGTTGATTCACTCAACTGCAGTACCACACCAAGAACCAGGCCTACAATCAATGATGGATGTGTCTGCCAATCAATGGCAGATGTGTCCGCCATGTTCTATACACTGTATTTTGAGTCAAATCAAACCTAGCAGAGATGAAAAGTTCATACTGAATGCGTAGACATGAAGGGGAGCCAGAGACCAAAGGAAGGAGCAGTAGGTGGCCCAATTGAGGCTGGGCAGATGCTGAGCAGGTGTGTCCGGCACAGTGTGCAATAGGTTGATTTTCTGGTCAAATCAAACTCAGAAAAACTGCAAATATTGTGTGATAGTGAGACACAGTATAGCAGCAGGTACAGCCAGGGTAGGGTGGGAGCAGGTGCCGTCTGCCAGCCACATGTTTCCCAAAGTGAACATGGCATCATACTTATGAATGTCTACTGTCATACAAAATAACCCCCCTCTAGGGCCCTTTACATAATGTTGGCAGACTTCCCTCAGGTGATGATGCCTGCAGATCCAGATCCGGGTTGGCCTCCTTCGGTACGCAGTCTGATCTACCTGTAATGAGCTTCCTCATTGCAGTGTTGATGGAGTGCCCAAACCGCGATGCCATCCCCATCATGCCAGTAGCTCTGTCCCTACTTCGGGTTGTTGATGGCATGACACCTGGAATTCTCAGGTTCAACAGCTTGTTTACTCAAAGGCGGAGTCAATTTGATGCTGATTCATCCTTCTGCACCATGAACTATGACATGCCTGCTTCGTGCTCGGTTGCGAGACAACCCTTCGGCTTCAAGAGCTTTAACTCAATTCTTTTCTCACTCGAACAAGATGTGCCTTCACTTCGCTTCGGCCTAGGTGGGTGATATAGGTTAGTGAAAATGAATATATCATTTGGTGAAAGGACACAATCCGATAGATGTACTATACTCGACATCCCGAGGAATTGTAATTCTACAATGGATGCGACCCTAGAGCCCCAGATTCAATGCACAGGGCTGAAAATCCACCACACAAATAGAAAATGTTCAGTTACTAACCGCATCATGTGACTGGAGATCAACTTACCAGGAAGTTAATCTGTTCGGGGGTCTGCAGACATCTGCCACCAATATGTATTTCTATTGAAATGGAATGTAAGGAATATAGCCAGTCGAGCAACGAAATGGAGCGAGATTACAGGAGGAAAGCCAGAAACGCACTGGCACACTCCCGGGACTGCCAAATCAAATTACATTGCTTCATGCTGGCAAACATAACAATATGATACTACACTGGGGAATGAAATCATGCCAGAGTGACAAACCAGCCAGGCGAGCTCTGAGATATTGAAAATAAAAATTATAAAGGTGGTGTGGTTGTGCACAATGTTGCAGCTGTTGACTTATATACCATGGAGCCCCTTTGTTAGTACAACACATGCACAGGCCATACCATCATTGGAGTGCCAGCACCAGATATCATTTTTCAGGCGGCAATTGAAGTAGGACTGTTGACCGTGTCAGTGAGGTGCCAAATAAAGTGTACAGATGAGACATACTTTGAGATCAGCAGAATTCTGCAAATTTCAATGAAAGCGAATCATGTCAGAACTGCACTCTACATCGGAGATGGTATCACACCAGTGCACCCCTCAGATCGGAAGAGGCTGAATTTGAGAGGGTGGAGTTGCGTATATGCCAGCCAGCACATAGGATAATTGCATGATAGTCTGCAGACCACCTCAGTAAAATGGAGAAGAAGATTAGAAGGGTGCCCGTACCACACGCTCGCTAGAAATGGCCATTGAATTGATGCAGGCCTGGGCTGGAAGGCGAATTCAGTACATGCAGCATAGTTCAGGTTCGGTCCTCACTGAATGCAGACTCATTTTCATCCGGGAAGAGAACTAAATGTTCTTGGGTAAATGCAGCATCAGTACATCGTCAAGACAGGGCAAGAACAACAGACGCCGACCTTGAAGCATGTAGTGCACTCGAACAAAAAGCTGGTGGAGGACACTCACTTGTAATGCACATTGGACTAGCCCTCCAATTCCCTGTTTAACCTGCGCGAAATTGACATCGGAGTATATTGAGTAGACTGGCATACCTCGAGTTGGACAATGTGACGGCCATGGTAACATCATGCAAATCAAAGTGCAACATCGACCTCGGAGTGAAGGTGAGTGAATGCATATTGCGGCGGCGGTGGGACTCTTGTGTCATCCTAGGGTCCTAGGGGAAGTTTGAATTGGTTGCAGAGACAGCACAAAAATGAAACTGTACAAGCGGCTGCTCGGCCACTTTGCGGCCTCACATCCCCTTCCTTCGGTCACGGCACAGATTCAACCCAGTTGAATGTCAATGTCCAGTTGAGAATTGAGCAAAGGAGCCTGTAATTCACAACGAAATAAATTCCAAGTTTCGAGTGTTGAACTGAGCACCCAAGACAGAGCTTTGCAGTGTTCCATAGATACAGCCGTTTCCAAAAGTTTAGACACTTTTGTGGAGCCCTTTCGTTCGTTGATTTTATTGATCATTGTTGTTGCCTGTTGCATCTGCTAATTTTAACTCGGGAGATTCCGACGTCGAGAGCGATGTCCTGTTGTTTAAGCTGTCTGGAGAAGAACATATGAACAATGTGTGGCTTGATTTTGACGGACAAACGCTTCTTGGCGGGCATGGCTGGTAGTGGCGAGGTGGAAAATATGCAGCTCCATCATTGTCGCGTCGAGTCACTGGGCCGTTAGTCTTTTCCTTTTCGCCCTTGACATCGTGACTAAGCATTCCCTTATATAGAAATGCATTTCGGCCATTGTTCAGCCTTCCTGATGTGTTTTTC
This sequence comes from Mycena albidolilacea, assembly GCA_029282495.1. Lineage (NCBI taxonomy): Eukaryota > Fungi > Basidiomycota > Agaricomycetes > Agaricales > Mycenaceae > Mycena > Mycena albidolilacea. The sequence continues at coordinate 1,745,162 of JARIHO010000014.1, read as the reverse complement.
ATTCTCTGCTCTGTCTGCAAACCTGTAGCGCTCTCTTTCCTCCCACCACCATGCCGCCTTGACGCCACTCCTTTATACTCCTCAGGTGAGCTTCATTCCACTGAGAATCATCAAAAGACATTGTTCCGAGCCCCCCACAACGTCCTTCGGCCCTGTTCTACGTGGCACAGTACATGCCACCACCCCCCTTGTACATATAGACGTGTTTCCGAGCTGCTGAATCCATTTCCACTCACTACTATGCCCCCGGGTGTCTTGACGAGGTGCCACGCTGTCCGAGCGTGTTTTGGGACCTACCCTCACTGTACATTACCCTTGCCACCTGTTGTATCGTTTTTAGGTTTTGAATTTCATTGGGCCGCTTCTCATATATATAATGTGTTGTCAAAAATTCATTGCTACCCCAAATGCCCATGTCCCTCGGTATCTAATGGCTCTTTCAGATGCCACGGGACTCTTTAGCACTGAGAAAGCTGCCGAAGTCTGCCGTCTCGCCGTCTGGTGCCGTTCCCAGAGAGGAATTGCCTGAAAAGGAAATCCAAGGGCGAAAACGACGCAAGTTGGGCGCTTGCTCCACAGACTGATGCAAAGAGTTAAAATTAGCAGATGCAACAGGCAACAACAATGGTCAATAAAATCAACGAACGAAAGGGCTCCACAAAAGTGTCTAAACTTTTGAAAACGGCTGTATGCTGTGAAGCCGGATCCGGACAGGCATGGTATGAGAGCCTGGAGAGAGATCTACGAAAGCAGTTAGACTGTTAGAAGCTGATGGACAGGCTGCGGAGACGGCAGAGTTTGAAAAGGCTTCAGATGGACAGGCTTAATTTTATAAAGAGAGTGACAGGTGGAGCAATGGAGGGATGGAATATGGAAGAAGATGATGGAGGTTGCAAAGAAATAAGGCGTCGCAGGAGACCATTCCTTTTGAACGGAAGTTGCGCAGCTGATCGGAGAGGTCGAAAATACCCCAGTGGCGTGTCCAGTTTCCTGGACCGAGGGTGATACTTGATGGAATGGGTCAGCTGCCCAAGATAAAATTAAATGGGAACCCGCTTGCGCAATGAAGAAGACAAACGGGATAGATTCGGAAGCACAAACAATAACATGTACAAATGAAATCACTACATCTGCTTAAGATACGAGTTATTATCTTATGGAGGGCTTGAGGAAGGTCGTTTAGCAACGGGGAATAGTGGGATGATGGTGGGAGGAAGCAAAGCGCAGACGTTAGAGTGACCTGCCTTTTAAGCGGGTCTTGAGCGCGATTTTGGGTCTTGCTGAGTTGTGATGGTTCCGAATGGAGGCGCACGTTGATAAAGTGGAGCCAAACAGGGATCGAAGCAAGATCGAAGTCTTTGTCTCGGAATAGATGTGAGAAAAATGGAAGCAAATTGGGTGGGCTCGGCTGAAGTGGATGAGAAAGAGATGGCAAATTGAGGTGATGGTAAACATGTACATAGTACTGATACGACTCGGAGCCATCTGCTTAATACATGAGGTATACAAATATCCTCGGCGTATCTGACACCAACGACACTGCTGAAGCTGGTGAAGTTGCCCCACCAAACCCAGAGGTTACTTTGAAGCAGGCGCCATATATGTTCTCATCGCGTTCAACTCAGAACTTGAATGCAATACGACCGTCATCCATCTGTCGCACCTGGATGTTAATAAATCAGATTCCGGATGTAAATCAGCTGGATGATATCACGCTTGTTGAAACATGCGCGGGTTACGATGACTGTTCGCATTGACAGCCCCGGGTCTTCCTCTCTGTAACCAACACGCAAGCCCGAATCTTGCCCAGAATGGCTCGGTATTCCGTCCCACGCGGCGTTACTATCTTCCTTTGAACATTCAGGCTATAAATTATCCGCCAGTTACTGTTCATTTGCAGGTATCGCCCCAAACGATGAAACCGAGCCTTTCTTTTCTGTGCCCGCTTTTCATTTTCTGGCGCGGAAGTGCGGCGATGCTCACAAATCAAACCATCGACGATACAGACCCGGTGGTGAAGTACGACACGTACAAGCCGAATGATGCCCCCATTCGATGCAATTCGACTGCTTGCCCCGAGTTTGCGGACGCGGACTTCAAGCAATTGATTGCGGGGACGGTGACCTCCGTCGCTGGTCAAATCACAATTCCTTTCACGGGTGCGTTCCGTCCATGCTGGAGTATATTCCTACTTAAATTTACTCCCAGGCACGAGCGTTTGGGTCTTCTTGGGTACCATGAACAAAATCGGCTGCGCGTTTCACATCGATGGCAAAGACGTCGGCAGTTTTGAATATAAGACAAAAGGACAAGGAAGTATTCTCGGTTACAGTAACACATCCCTTCCAAAGGGCTCACATCAACTCGTCATTATTTCTGAGCAGGGTGGCTCCACTGATTTCGATGTCCTCGTATATCAGTATGTCTTTCATCCTGGAAAGCCGACCCGTTCAGATTGCACTGACACAACCTTCTAGATCTGAAGCGTCACCATCCAGTTCATCCACTGGTAGTACTGGGTCCACAGCGTCTGCTCCAGGAGCCGAAATGCAGTCATGATCGGAAGTGTGGTTGGAGGTTCAGCTTTCTTCCTCGGAGTCTCCAGCATGGTCTTCCTTCTTTGGCGCCGCTCAAGACGCTGGAGGAACCTTGCTGTAGAACAACCCTTCCCCATCGATGAGGAGAAAGAGCCCGCATCACCTGTGTCCAACGTAGCGGAGCACTTGCGCAGACTCGAAGCCCGCTTTCGGCGTATTGAAACTCTCGCCACGATTCTCCAACGATCGAGCAGGAGGAGTGTTCCTTCGCAGAGCAGCGGACGTTCATCCCCGCCTTCCTATAATGCTGGCTCGGTCTCCTGAACCGGCAATTATTTTATCACTGTCTCTACTTTGGTTTTGTCTCGGTACTGCATCCTTGAATTTGGCAGAACCTGGTTGTTTCCGCATTTTATCACTGTCCCTACTCTGGTTTCATCTCCGTACCACCTACAAACTCGTGAACTTGGCACAAAATTTCCTAGTTGTTTCCGTAGATGCAATACATCGCCGCTGGAATTGTTTATATATTTACATTGTACAAAGTGCTTCGAATCTGACAAGTTCAATTCGTATTCTATCTTTTACTGCCTTTTCAGAAGGACCACGTCTTCCCCGAACCGTAATCCGGCTGCCCCTTCTCAACATTGGGGAATGGCTGGCATGTTGAGATCAGGTTGAGATATCCGCGCCGAAAGAATCGGAGGCAGTTGCGGTGTAATGCCATTGATTGCTGTTTCTTCATACTTGTCCTTGTTGAGATCAGGTTGAACAATCCGCGCGCCAAGGATAGGACGTTGGGTGTCGCTAATGGGCATTTCCTCACCCTTCAGATTCATTCCAGCCCGGACGATGATGAGCGTGGGTGCGATGCCCTGTATGAATTGAGTGCTGACCTGCCGGCGGCGTTGAATAAACAGCAAACCATGATCTGTGTGAGTGGCTGGAAAATCGGCTCCTCGAGTATCGAAACACGGGGGATGGAGACGACGATAAGGTAAGTTAGCACAGTTGCGGAATATAGCATCCCAGATTCGATTCTGCAACAGTTTAACGACAAGCATGAGCGAGCTCTTCGAGGTCGCGAACACGAGCCACGTAAAGATAGCCACAGCGAATACGTATCAGCGTTGCTCCGCCGTTTTCGAGTACGCACCGCGAGACTGGCGGCAGATCCACCAGATGCGCCCGGCTGCAGCGAATTCAGTTACAAATGACTGTAACATGTCCCAAATAAAAGCAGTACTCGCCTGTTAGGATGGTGAGAAGTACATTAGTGGCCAAGGACAGCGCAAAGAAGGGGTAGGCAGTCAGATTGAAGTCGAAAGGTCCAACTGGGCCGAACACTTGGGGTAGGGAATAGCGTAAGGACGACGATACAGTATTGAAGGGGCACTAACCGGTGGCGGCGATGAGCATCAGTGTGGGCAAAATTGTGACGAGTATATTGTTATTCCACACGACATAGCAGCGGTATATCTGGACAAAGATGGTTGAGCCCAAGTCAAAGCGGAAATAAATTGAACAAGGAATCGTACGACCAAGCCGTCGGCGATAAAGCTGGAGCGATTTAAGAACGGCGCGGAGGATGAACACGCACTTGTTGACGGCGTACACAACCAACACACAACGCTGGTCGCATCGACAAGTTAGTCGTAAGGGAGATCGATGCCGTCGATATCAGCCGCGCCGAGAACGAGGTTTATCACTGACAGCTTGGACAGTGGCAAGGGTGAAGAGGGCGATGGCAGTGACCAAGAGAATGGTGTTTTCCGAATTGCGGGGCCGGTTCAGGAGGATGTAGATGCAGATGCAAAAGAGTACCAAGGTAAGTAACCTGGAGAACACAAATTATGGTTGATTTCGCCATCGAAGCGCCAGCATCAGCAGAGCCTCCTTACGCAGCCTGTGCCGCTGCCGCCGCCTGCGCCGCTTGTTGCGCTGCGTCAAGGACGCAAGGAACGCCCTTTCCCCCTTGCCCAACCGCTCGCCACGTCCCGCGCGCGCCCCGGGGTGTACAACATGTCCTCTCCCCAGCCCCATTCCGCCGCCGATGTTCGTCCCGGCCCCCACTCCCGGGCGCTCCGTCCCCTCCCACTCCTCCTGGGACGTACGCGCTGCCTTCTCCCGGTCCCACTCGTCCGACGGCTCCGGTATCCCCCCTCCCTCCAAAACTCGTGCGTTACCCTGATCTCGCTGTCCCACTCCGTCTCGCACGGCCACATCCCCCACCACTCTCCCCTCGTCTCCGAATGCGCCGCCTGCTCCGAAGCCTCGGCCCTGCTTCACGTTCCTCCTTCCACGCCCTCGCCCCCTCGCTCTCCTCGCTCTCCCCCACTTCGCTCTCGCTCGCAGCTTCCGCCCTTCGTCCACCTACCGCACCACGCACCACCCTCCCTGCCCCTCCCACACCTGCGCCTCCTCTCCTCCCCCTCACCGCCCCGGCACCCCCCTTTCGCACGCATCCCTCCCGAGCTCAATCCGGAATTTGCTCGCGTACTCAGGCCGCGCGAGGGCGATGAGCGCCCGTCGGGGGCGCGGGCGAAGGCGACGTGGAGGGCGCGCGGGCGGAGGGGGTGGGAGGAGCTGGAGAGAGAGAGAGAGGTTAGCGATACATAGAGATAATGCGCTGGGAAGGGACAAAGAAGGGCGGAGGGATGAACGGATGGGTGGGGGCAGGCCAGGAAGGGGAGAGTAGGGGATGGAGTGGGGATAAGCGGGGAAGGGAAGCGGGGAGAGAGGGGAGGGGAGGGGAAGCGAGAGAACACCGGAGGGGAGGGGGAGCGAATCAGAGAAGGGAAGCAGAGAAGGAGGCAGGGGAGGATGAGCGTGCATGGGCGCGCCTACGAGACGCAGCAAAGGCGGAGGAGCGAGAGGAGGGCGAGGGCAGGGGCGAGGCAGCGCAGCAGCGGTTAACGGAGTGAAATAGAGAGTCAAAAAAAAAAAAAAAAAAAGCGAAATCCACCCACGGCCACCGGCACCCCGTACGCGCCAAAGTCCTGTGCGACCTGCCTCCGCAGGCGCGTCAGGCGCAGGACGCACGTGTGTTGTTCGTGGTCGTCCGCGCTGTGTGGGGAATGCGCGTCGCCCGGTAGAGGCTGCGCGAGCTCGTTTCGATCCTGCAGCTGGGCGTACTCGGTCCCACTCCGAGGCTGTGCGCGCTCGTCGGCGGAGGCGTCGGCGGGGTGTGCGTCTTCAGCGGACGCCGCCGGATACAGAGGCGTTGGGATCGACAGGGGTAGATACGTCTGCGGGTTCGCCTGCGGAGGTGTCTTTGACGTCTACGTTCGCATTTTCGTCTGCGTCTGCGCTGGCACCTTTATCTCCGTCTACGTTCGCGTCTGCGTCTGCGCTTGCATCTTCTGCATCTGCGGCTGCATCTACGGAGACCGAAGTAGAGAAGACAGGCGCCTCCCCGACGCGCGGCTGCACCCGCACCTTCCGCCCGCGGAGCGTGAACCCGCGTACAAGTCGCGCGCGGAAGAACGTTACGTCCTGTGTGAGTGTGTGAGGTCAGCGCTCGATGCTCAAGTATATAATCGGGATAACGCGAAAAAGAGTAGATTCTCACAGCCAGCGCTACACCCTTCTTCATCCACCTCGACCGCCCACACGGGGCCCCCGAATATGCGCCTGCACAGGTCACGCACGGTCGTACGCGCGGGGAGATTGGACACTGTCACGGTCGTGAAGGGGCGGTAGATGGAGGAGGTGGCGGGGAAGTACGTTAACGGGGGGGGGTTGGCGCGGCTCGGCGGTGAGGTCTTCGAAGTGGTCTGAGTTGGAGGAGGGGGAGGGGAACTCGCACGGATCTGCGCCGTACGCGATGTGCACAGATATCACATGAACGGGTCAGCGTGGAGGCGCGCATGGATGGGCCTGCACACCAATTAATTAATATTCGTTTCACTCGACAGAGCGCGACAGATGTAATAACAATGATAACGCACCCGAATCGCGCTAGCATATCACAAAAGCGCGCCTCCCAATCTCGCGATACACCGATTTCAAGTCGGAATTATCCCCCATCTCGTGCACCGTAACGCGCTCCAGTGCGCCTTTCAGATACCGCTGCAGGCGGCGCGCGGCCCATGTGCCCTCCCGCTCGTGCTTCTTGCAGAGCAGCAGCGTACGGCGCGCGCTATCGCGCTCGAAGGCTACGGCGACGACGGGATTCAGCGGACGGTAGGGCAGCCAGGCGCAGCGCAGCTTGTTTCCGAGGAGGGCGGGGGGCGCCGAGACGAAGCGTGCGGCGCTGTAGCCGTGGATGAACGAGAGGTCCACGCGGGTGCCGTCTTTGCTGAGTTTGGCGTATTCGAGGGCGCCGGTGCGTACTAGATCCAAGAGCTGTTGCGCTGTTGTTCCCGGGGGTATATTTCTGACCGCGACACCGCGGCGGATAAAAGGAGGTTCATTGGGGTCCCGGGGACGCGCAGAGTTGCTCAAGATATCAGAGAGATGAGTTCCAGGAGACTGGGCAGCAAAGTCGCGTCGGTGGAGCCAGAAACGCCCAGAATAGCATCTATACCGTCTAACAAGAGTCGGGGCCGCCTTCAGCCACCCATTCATTCGAGTCCCAGCCAAGAACGCGTCCGTTTTGAGTAGCAAAACTCAGCTTTGACCGGCACGTGCTCGTAGATCAATACGGTCAAACACTCCCTGGTCCGTGCGCAGCCCTCGCAGTATAAAGCTAAGCTGCAAACGTCCGAACAACTCATACTTACCTTGATGGCATAGGCCCCTTCACCTCCCTGGGTCTGTGGGCCGTGGGAACACTCCATAGCACGGCGACCCTGTCCATACAGAGTGCGCCTGCGGCTTGTATGTGCTTAGGTGCATGCACCGTCTCAATATTTTCCTGTTCCACCACGGCCACTCGGCTGGGTGGACCATTTTTTTCGATCTTCCGCTGGCCTAACCCTAACCCTAATTACATCGAAATATATCGCTTTGACCGCCCTTTTTGTGCTGTAATTTTGTTCCGACTTGTTTAGAACCAGTCAGAATTAGATTTGTACCAATTTTTGCCATGGCTGTCCCCCCCCCAAAAAAAAGCAACTTCCTCCGCCTTAGTGGCTCGCGCTTGAATCGAACGAGTGACGTCTGCGGGGAGCCTGGCAAAATATGTATTATGTGCAGATGTGGACCACCACCGAGCCTTTCTTAGTATTGTGCACTGGTCCTTGTCGATCGAGCATTGCAAATATACTACTTTGTTGGCACCGTTGAAACTGGGTTGAGCCCACAACTTTGGACATTCAATGAAAGAATGTACACCGGCCTCACACAGCGAACGGCTCAGACCCAATCGGAGCGAGCAAACATGCAGCCATCAGTTACATTCAGAGTGAACCATCCGCTAGCAAGCACGTCCTGCTCCGAATATATTTCAAAAGGTCCAATGATATAGGCAGTGAAGTTAATCCCAATTCCTTCGAAAGCTCAAAGGTTTTGAGTCCTCAGGCCTCGGGACCCGGCGGATCTAGGCTTACTCATGTTAATCTATGTTACTTGGACAAAAAGCCGCAACAATGCAAATACATGGCTGGTACACGAATTGAACGAGCGACTTCTTATTAATAGAAGATTCCAGATGCCTGAGACCATCCACCACCCAGCCTTTCCATGCTTGTTCCTACTCTGTATATACACACAATTTATCAGCTAGTTGGCGAAGAGACCGACACCAAGCGGAGAAATGAATGGTTGAAATCCTTTGCTTATGGCTTGCTCACAGCCATGGTCGGCTACTGGGCCAAACAATTCCCCGAATCCACGCAGTACAGTATAAAAACAAAATATACATCCAAGAATCAAAGTGTAATATTCGGCCCAATCACCAGAGGCTTGCACGCCTGCGTCGCCGTCCACACCGCCGCAGCCCCAATGATCCTCGACATAGGACCCATGCTCGCGGACGTGATCAGCGTCGGCGAGCGGGTCCACCCCTCGGCAACGGGCAGCCGCTCTTCGCGGAAAAAAATCTGCACAAAACTGGAATGCGGTTCAGTTTTATAAATACCACAAGCGCCACCAAGGAGTTCGAATTTCGAACACGTACTTCTTCGGCGCGACGCCCGTAACGGGGTCGCCCAGGATGCTCAGATAGAGCGCCGACTCGCGGATGCGCAGCTCGAACTCCTTGCGCGTGTTGCGTGTTGGTGGTGGTCGGATTCCGCGTGAGCGAGTCCGCGAGGCGGTCGTGCATCACCTGTCCCACGGACATTGCGTTGTAGAAATCGACGCCCGGGTTCGCGTTCGCCAGCGTCGAGAAGACGGTCTCGTTGAAATGGAGATTGTCGCCGATCGCAAAGTCGTTGCGCGAAATGCTGGCGTCGTGCTCGACGAGATTGTGTCTGTATGCTCGGTTATACACGGCACGTTCCGCTGCGAGGGGATTCAGGACTTACAGCTACAGCGCATCAAGATTCAGAGTGATCGGGTCGTCGCCCGAAAGCAGACCGAATTTCGCTGCCTGAATAATCGTGTCCGATCCGACGTTGAAGCCATCTGCACAAAAAAAAATGTTTGAAAGCGGCGACATTAGTACCAACTGCTGCCTGGAGCATGTCCGGGATGGAAATATTTTTGCCACTCCGGTGTAGATAGCCGTAGTTCTCCAACCTGATAGTGAATGTCTGGCATTGGCTGGGGTGGCACTGGGTTGCTGCAAAAGGAAATTCACAAAACCATCGTGGTGGCAGGAAGAACGAGACAAGATCACGCGATCAATGCGCATGCTCTCCTTGACTGTTTGAAAGCAGTGTTTCAGTGTCACTGTCTCCAGACACGTCTTCTTGCTATGGTGACCTGTTATTCCAATAATAATGACGAGAACAGGCCGAATAGGCGCTGAGCGCTCTGGCTTGCTCTAGCCATTTGGAGATGCAAATCAGCAAATCCGCAAATAGTCTCCAAGTGGATTCTGCAGCCTATAAAAAGCGCCTACGCCTGCTCATGTGCTCACGGAGCGAGAAGGGAAAAGAGCTATCAAACATCATGGCTTGAACACAACTCGAACGAGCTTTTGCTGCACATACACTTGATATGCACATATATGCCGCAGATGCAGGCCACCCGCTACCAACTTGAAGCCAACCAGACCCATAATTAACATGTATTGGAGCCTTCGTTTGCTGCGGCCGGCTGCCGTTTCTCTCTGATCAAATGACCCTTAGAGTGGACCCGATCGTTACTACCGCAAAACAAAAACAAAAACCCCGCAGCACTCATGTCTCGCAAAAGACGTCGACTCGAGCAATTTTGCGAGTTTCCCTCAGGCGCTCTATGGCGCCGGTTAAAAAACCATTGACAGGTTCACCCTCCAGTAAAATAAAAACATTTGTTACCATACTCTATGGCTCGGGCTAGATTCGAACGAGGATCTCCTGCTTAATTACCCTGGAGCACCACGCCCTGCCGCTAAGCCTTCTCTTCTCCGATCTCTGTCTGGATATATTCAGCTCTTCTATGTCGGTCTCATAAATCCGAGAGTAAAACGCAAGTTTTATTTTTTGCTTGACTCTGCACATCGATTCGAAGGAGCGGCTTTATTGTCAAGTGGTGCGTATCCCTAGCCTTCACTCAAAACTGGAAATATATTCAAACATCCCGCTCAGTTTTTCTTACGCTGCTTGAGGGAGATGGTGGAGCAAAAATAAAACAACCTGCGCTTTCCCTTATGGCTGGGGCCCGAATCGAACGGGCCAATTCTGTGTTCAAGGCTGCCTGCTGAGAGAATGCCACCAAGCCTTCCTTGCAATTGGGCCTATCTCATCGACACTAGTAGTAATCAAGTGGCCTCATGATGTTTGGGCGTTGCCCAGAGAGATCGAGGAGGAGACAAATTGCAAGTTCAACTTTGGTTCGAACCAAATTCCCAACTACGACAACGAGCTATCAAGCCAACGAAAATGTGCTGGAAAATTCAAAGGACGAGGGATTGCAGTTTTTCGAAGTCGAAGTAACCAAGGCCTGTGAGCCATCAGAGATGAGTACATAGTCAAGGCCACATTCATCAGAACGACATACCTGATGCGGGATCCCAGCTGTTTCACTCATATGTTAATCGCTTCCCATTGACAACAAGTGAAGGAGACTGGCTTACCCCTTAGTCGCGTTGAAACCCGGCTGCTCACACCCGTTCACGAACCCGTCCCTATTGAAATAATTACGAAGGTTCGAGAGCAACGGAAACGGAAACGAACGTTATATCGACCAGGCCTGCCAAACCGGCACTGTAAAGGAAGGGATTCAAGAAGCCCATCGTTGGTTTCCCGTGGCGAAGCCGCCAGTCGTTGAGCAAGGCAATTATGCCTGCAGCAGTTGGAACAGCGGCACTGGTACCGCCCGATATATCCCACCGGTTGAAGAAGTAGTCGAAAAACGCCCCACCGCCTGAGAGGATATATTGAGCCGGTAGGAAATAATTGACCGAGATGAAGTTTACCGATGCATGATATGTCGGGATACGCACGACCTCGGTGGTTGTACATACTCGATTGCAAAGCTGTCTCGTCTGGATTCGCTGAGCCGTTAAGGTAAGCCGATACAGCAGCATCTAGAAAGGCTGAGATCATTCAGGTGCAATTTTTGGCTTTCGCACCTTGGTACGATGGCCGGTCAAAATAATAAGAGAATCCAGCCCCAGACGCAAAAGTAGCAGTTTGGGGAAAGAATCCTTCAGTCTCTCCGACAGAGGTTACACTGCCGTGGAGAATTAAAACGCTGCAGTACAGATGCATAACAATACGAGTCGGCGCACTAAGGACACGATGCCGGAAAGACGGGGAGAAAGGTTGTTGCATTATTTCCGGTATTCGCAATGCATGTCTGTTGAGGTGATTGAGAGTCAATTATGTGCAAGGGAAAGACATACCGGTAGATCATCAACGCCTAATCCCTGATCACCAGTACTGAACAGGACAGAAACACCTCTGTCCGAGGTGAGTTTGTGAGGAATACAGCTGAACGAGGTCACTTGCCTGGCTCCAAGCTTTGCAAAACCCTGGCACACCGCATTGGCGTAATCCTGAATTATTTGTGAGCACTCGAGAGCTATTCATTGCTGACCACAACACACTTGCGGAACCTGAGATTGAGAACTCTAATGAGCGTGATTTTGGCATCTAGACAAAGCTATCTCACAGTTTGCTCGTCATCCCCATACGACGTCGTAATGACAGTCGGAAGCTCGTCGAGCCCCAGCAGATAATCGATAAAGCTAGTTACAGGATCTTGCTTCAGCAGCGAATCGTTCGCAGACAGATGTGACTCACTCAAGATAAGGTTCGTTAACACCAGGCAGTTCACCGTCTTGATTCTGATCCGGAATGTATGGGGGAACCGAACTTGTTGAATAATAAGTCATGGGAATGGGGTACGCGACCTGGATAGCTGCACATAATTTTGTCAATTCCGATTCTGATCTGAAATTCAAGAGCACTGACCGAGCTGAGTATCAAGATTCCCCTCATCGCTGAAGGAGTTGACAGTAAAAGGTCCTAAGCACGATGCGGGCAGTTACAGTATTATCATACAGAAGAGGGCGATAGGCTCACCCGTGATGTTTACGATATCCATCGTGTAGTTGGATCCGATGGACTCCGGTATGTAGTCGTTGAGATATAATTTGAGTGATTCACTGCCCCGCATCAGTGAAGAACCAATAATACAGCTAAAAACATACGGCCTCGCCCATATGTTGAGATAGCCAGCCCTGTAGATTGCATCGTGAGTTTGTTTATGAAGGTCCCGTGACGGAGGACCCACACTCCAATACGATTACTGCCATCGACTATCGCGGGGGTGTAGTTTCCAATGTTGTACAACCTCCGAACACAGGGCGGGTCGACGACAGACACACAGCTCGTGAAATCGCTCTGGTTGAGTGCCACTGGTCGTTTCTCAAGATGGGACGAAGCAACGACTTCATCCCCAGAAAAGAATTTGCCCATGCCATGTCGCAGAGGGTCAAAAAACGCAGTTGTCGGATGTACCCATGCCACGTGGGGAATCAGATCCTGGGGAAGGCTATAGCTGAGGGTGCGAACAACACGGTTTCCGCTCTTGAGATGCTCGAAAACGCCGAAGCGGGTGGACAGCATTTCCTCGGCAGAAAAGACTGGTAGTACCGCGGTAACGGTATCCTTCGAAGCCGACCACTTCACGGAACTTGCGTTGTGCGTCGCAAGCCACCCTTCAACAAGCTCCAAAGCATCGTTGGAAGGTTTCGACAAATCATGCACCTGCTCCTTTGAGAGATGGTTTCCGTAGTCGGGATGAGATGGGTTGTTGATATTCTGGAGCAAGGACTCGAGCCGAGAAAAGCCTGGTTGGGCCAGACCAAACCGCAGATTCAAGCCACGACTCGGGGATAACTGAGCATGTTGGAGCTCTGCCCAGCCAGATGGAGCCTCGGGAAGTGATTCCTTCACCAGTGAAGTGGCAGAGACAGCCAGAAAAGCAGTGAAAACGCTGCACCAGAGGAGTGTCGGAGCCATTGCAAGGAGGGAGACAGCTCAAACGCCAGCGAGGAGGTTCCGTCTTATACCACACTCATGCGGGAAAGAATCACCGGAATCGACAAATATGATTTAAATTGAGCGTTTAGGCGATGACCGGCGGTGTCCGTCGGCGGACTAGGTAAGTATGGGAAACATTCCGGGTAGCCGATGCATCTACTTACTTACAGATCAATGATGCCACTACGATTGCCGGGGAGAGGTTACTAAATTTGTGTCATTGTTGCTCTCCTGCGCTCGCCGCCCACGCATCGCGAACTGATCGCAGAAGGAATCATGGTTAGGACCCTGGGATTAATGCCTGAAAGTTAGAATGACGAAACTAGATATTGCATTTAAACACGATGCATCAATGGTGGGGGTGTAGCTGCTGTCCCACGGTTCAAAAGAGAGTTTACATTTTTTGTAATAAACGAGCATCCGGCCTCGATCAATTCCCATGGCCCTCCCGGCACCCTGGAACCGGTGAGGCGGCACGGAACACACCCCGTTTCGCTCTCACCCGGGACTCGACGCATTTTTTTATGCAATGCAACCAAATGTACTTTGACGAGCTATTAGTATTTAACCGATTCCACGTCCACAGCCCTTACTTGTAGAACAACAGCTGCCCATCATCGATAGCCAACAATATAGCCGTAGCGCACATAATTTCCGCCAAAGGAACGGTCCACCGGTGGCTCGTCTCTACATCGAAACTCATAGGAATGGTGATAGGTTCACTCATGTAAGGGCAAAGGTTTTCGTTGGATGTCAATCGGACCGAAATCAATACCGGTCCCAGGAATTTTCATTAAGATTCCATCTGACTGCCCTGTATCTTAAAAGACTCAATTGAACGGTGAACATTAATTACTATTGTGACCAATCGAGAGCCATGATGACACGCTAATGAATTTGGACTCAGGTTCGCAACATGTATTACAGTTCATCATAGTTCTCTCGACTTTCTCGCCCTTCTCTCCACTGACATAGAGCTGTCGGTGCTAACACGGGCCGAAACTTCAGAAGATAACAGTATACCACTATCAGTCACCCAAAGAATCCCTTGTAACCAAGAGCACTGCAGTACTGTATGTAAGATGTGGAAACTGAAGTCACTGTTATATTGAAATCCTCCCCGCAGCTTTCCACATTGTCAAAAAGCCGTGTGAGGTCGCATGCAGCTTGTGCGGTTTTTGCACAACCTGTCTAATAGATATCCAGTGGTAAGGATGTCACCAAAGAGTATAACTCAGAAGTCGTTGTATTGCCGTAGCTATTTGAGCCAACTGAAAACCGCAGAGCGGGTTTAGAAAGTCGTCTAATCATTGACGTTGGCTACCGTTGGTGGTAGTCCGAAAAATATAAAGAAGAACTTGCGTGTAAGGTTGGCTGTCGCTGAATGAGATTTACATCGCCCGAACCCCTTTTTCGATGTATGAACGGTCGAGAACATCACCTGCGCGATTTCTTTTTTCAATAAACGTCAGTGTTCACGTTGGGCTCATGGATGTTGCCATAAAATGAGAATTAAACCCAAGAAAGGCATACACCAACTTAACACGCCTATACAGTAAGTCCTCAGTGGATAGCTGTAGCTTGACAGAATCATCATCCGCGGTACTTTGAGGTCCTTGGTGTCGTCAGAAATCCACAGAGCAGAATTCATCCTGTGCTAATGGCGCGCGTATAAGCCCGGAGGCGGCTTCTTCCTAGCTCGCGCTACCCCGGAAATAAACAGTCGCTTTGTCGGTGTCATGGCTCAGACTCGATTCGAACGAACCTTGATATTTTTTTGGGACATAGTTCGCAGATGTAGATCAGTCCTACACTCAGATTTTCTAAGTGTTATCCCGAGCATACAAGGTGTTTTGGTTTCAGGTGTCAATGCGCGAGATCGGGAGAAAGAACGTTTGATGTGGTCTCGTCCGGGAATTCGACTCTCTGAACTAATCGATTGGACGAATAATAACTGACCGACGGCCTTATGGGAATTCGCCCACAGAGAAACCGAACAAAAAAAGGTCTTGGAAGGAGTAGTGGCTCGCACTCGATCCGAACGAGCAACAGTTATCTGGCAAAATATTATTGTGACAGGACAAGCATTGCACCTCACCGAGCCTTTCAAATCAGCTGCTGTGAGTTGATTGGCATCCAGGAATGCGACGCTGGGATCCGACCATCCGAAGCCAATTCAGATGGTCATTTGGTCTATGTACTAGGCTCACAAACATAATGATTAATATACGACTGAACATTATCTAACAATATTCTACAGTAACGACTCACCAATACGGCACTCCGTGACATCAGCCAACATCGAATTGTGTCTGCTACGAGCGGTCCGCGTCGCTCGCCTTGTGTTTCGTGTGCAGCGAGCCGTCAGGAGCACCATGTCTTGTCAAGTCCGACTCATTGCTGTCCATGTGCAGCGAACTGGTCATGTCTGTATGCTGCTGCTGGAACTGCACTACGCTCAGCGGAATGGTATTCACATCGTTGAGCGTAGGAAGCGACAGCTCCGGCGCACGACGCCAGCCCAGCACTTTGTTGCGGTAGACGCGACACGCCATGACGCTCGTCAGAGTGACGTTCGGGAGGATGAGCAGTCCTCGGTATGGTGGGGGAACGCTCGGGATGTATAGCAGCATTGCCGCGGAGATGTTGGCGAGGACCACGATCCTGCGGGGCCCGTAAGCAATTAGTTCCTCCTGTGGGATATGGAAGGCGACGCGGCGACGCACAGGTAATACCTCTGCCCGTCCATTAAGATCGCCCGCAAGAAAATAGTGGACATGAACGGTGCCTTGCCCTGCTTTCCGCCCTCCTGCTGCTCAGAGTGCGAGAGATTCGACATGATGCGATACGCGATTGCGAGAAAGGTGGCCGTGTCTTGGACAGTGAGGATGATTGCTGAAGAGCCAATGTATGAGCCGGCGCGCGCAATTATGCACACCGCGGGGTCGCCTATCGCTAGCGCGCTCTCGCCTGTGGGAATCACTATCGACGCGCCCACGGCCGCAAGCGACAGACACCCCAAGATGATGGTGACCAGGCGGTCGCCGCCGTATACTGCGTATCCACGGTGGAAGAACAGAAAAGCCGACCCACAAACTGCGATGGGGAGGAAGCAGTTAAACGCAACCAGGGCCTTGTTGCAATCTTCGAAGGGGTATGCTATTCGTCGTCAATGTTGTTAGCAGTCATCACAGCAGTGCATCGAGGCAAATACGCACACGCAAATATCGCAAATCCCAACACAAAAACCAACGCGCCAAGTCTGTGGCCTCCACATCAGTACCGTTTACAAGATTTCATTTACCTTCTAACCTGGACATATAACATACGCCACCGCGGTCGCGCTGGACTTGTGCTTGAAGAACAGGGAGTATTCGCTCCGGATATTGTTCAGAATATCCCAGACGAATACCTAAGAGGCGCCATTCGTGAGGAAGAACGTCCGGGAAAACCGCAAGGAGCACAGTACCGCCGCCGAGCCAGCACAAACATACTGCGAGATCTCGATCTGCCTTTGAAGACCAGCGAAATCCGTAGAGCCCCCCAGGGATTGGGGCATACCAGCGGTCGAATGGCCACGGAGGGAAGCAAAGCCGCTGCGCAAAAAAGTGGGGAAGCGGTCGTCAACCACATGCAAGCGATCTGGATCGCCGTGATGTATATGTCGCCAGATTTCCGCGGCGTCCAGGGATTTCAGAATCACAACGGCCAGCCGCTGCCAGCTTTCTAGTTGCTCGGCGTCGCTGGATAGTGAAACGGCCGCAAAGGTTAATCCATTGCTTTTCACTCGAGAGTTTATTCCGGGTAAATTCGATGCATTCGATACATCGGGCTGGTTTGTGGTGCAACTGTAACTGAGTAAACGTTACCCGCTGACCGAGTAGAACTGAGAATGGCAAATCCGACCGCGAATTTCTTGCGATTGAAGACGAAGAACCCAGTATGGAGCGCATGCATATGCAAGACGAAAAAGAAGAATAGAAGTTGAACCGAACACTAAATTTTGAAATGCATGATAAACTAGTGGGATGTGTCGTCGAATTTTAAATAGTCTCGATCTAGATGCGTTTCTTTCGATGAATCGTTTTGGGAGCGTTCAGCAATTGCAAGAACTACGAACTTGAAGCTAGAGAAAAAGAGTCATGTGATATCCGAATGTGGTGTCGATGCGCTCACGACAGATCCAAACACTCCCTGGTCCGTGCGCCGCCCTCACAGTATAAATCTGAGCTGCAAACGTCCAAACAACTCATACTTACCTTGATGGCATAGGCCCCTTCACCTCCCTGGGTCTGTGGGCCGTGAGAACACTCCATAGCACGGCGACCCTGTCCATACAGAGTGCGCCTGCGGCTTGTATGTGCTTAGGTGCATGCACCGTCTCAATATTTTCCTGTTCCACCACGGCCACTCGGCTGGGTGGACCTTTTTTTCGATCTTCCGCGCGGCTAACCCTAACCCTAAGTACATCGAAATATATCGCTTTGACCGCCGTGTTTGTAATTTTGTTCCAATGAAGGACTCCATGTTCAGAACCAGTTAAAATTATGGTTGTCCCCCTCCCAAAAAAAAAAGCAACTTCCGCTGGCTTAGTGGCTCGCGCTCGAATCGAACGAGTAACGTCTGCAGGAGCCTGGCGAAACAAATATTATTATGTGCAGATGTGGACCACCACCGAGCCTTTCTTACCGGTATCGTGCACCGGTCATTGTCGACCGAGCACTGCGAATAGACTACTTTGTTGGCACTGTAGAAACTGGGTTCGCCCACACTACGGCTTAGGACATTCAATGAAAAAATGTACACCGGCCTCACACAGCAAATGGTTCAGATCCGATTGGAGCGAGCAAGTTCTACGCAAACATACAACCATCTACATCCAGGACCATCTGCTAGCGAGCATGTCCTGCTCCGAATATATTTCAAAAGGTCCAATGATATAGGCAGTGAAGTTGATCCCAATTCCTTGGAAAGCTCAAAGGTTTCGAGCCCTCAGGCTTCGGGACCCGGCGGATCTAGGTTTACTCGTGTTAATCTATGTTACTTGGACAAAAAAATGCTACATTAGGTCACATGGCTGGTACACGAATTGAACGAGTGACTTTTTATTGATGGAAGATCGCAGCTGCCTGAGACCGTGCACCACCCAGCCTTTCCATAGATGTTCCTACTCTGTATATACCTCGGCTAGTTTGGCGAAGACCGACACCAAGCAGAGAAGTGAATGGTTGAATTGTTTTGCCCATGGCTTGCTCACGGCCAGTGGTCGGCTACTGGGCCAAACAATTTTCCGAATCCACGTAGTACAGTATAAAAACAAAATATACATCCAAGAAATCAAAGTGTAATATTCGGCCCAATCACCAGAGGCTCGCACGCCTGCGTCGCCGTCCACACCGCCGCAGCCCCAATGATCCTCGACATCGGACCCATGCTCGCAGAGGTGATAAGCGTCGGCGAGCGGGTCCACCCCTCGGCAACGGGCAGCCGCTCTTCGCGGAAGAAAATCTGCACAAAACTGGAATGCGGTTCAGTTTTATAAATACCACGAGCGCCGCCAAGGAATTCGAATTTCGAACACGTACTTCTTCGGCGCGACGCCGGTAACGGGGTCGCCCAGGATGCTCAGATAGAGCGCTGACTCGCGGATGCGCAGCTCGAACTCCTTGCGCGTGTTGGTAGTGGTCGGATTCCGCGCGAGCGAGTCCGCGAGGCGGTCGTGCATGACCTGGCCCGCGGACGTTGCGTTGTAGAAATCGACGCCCGGGTTCGCGTTCGCCAGCGTCGAGAAGACGGTCTCGTTGAAATGGAGGTTGTCGCCGATCGCAAAGTCGTTGCGCGAAATGCTGGCGTCGTGCTCGACGAGATTGTGTCTGTGTGTTCGGTTATACACGGCACGTTCCGCTGCGCGCGAGGGGATTCGGGACTCACAGCTGCAGCGCATCAAGATTCAGAGTGGTCGGGTCGTCGCCCGAAAGCAGACCGAATTTCGCTGCCTGAATAATCGTGTCCGGTCCGACGTTGAAGCCATCTGTGCAACAAAAACGTTTAAAAGCGGCGACACCAGTAAGCACAGAAACCCGCGTACCAAGTGCTGCCTGGAGCATGTCCGGGATGGAAATATTTTTGCCACTCCGGTGTAGATAGCCGTGGTTCGCCAGCCTGATGATGAATGTCAACGACGGAGTACAGGTGAAAGAAGTTAAAGTTCACGGACGTGTTGAGTCCGGGACAGGGAGAGCGCACATCAGTGGCCGTGGGTGCAATCCACTCGTGATTATCCTGCGCAGAAATACATTGGGAGAGCGAGAGGGCGAGCAGGAAACCCGAAAGAATTGAAAGACCCATAGTGTCCTGCAAGATTGTGGGGCGTCGAGCCAGATTTATAGAAAATCGCTGGGTATAATTTTATTCAAGGTGATGGTCGAATGAATTCGGCTTAACAAAAGAAGGTGGGTTCCTGGGCCTGACTGATGCACAGAGCAGGTTATTTGACATCCATAACGGAAGTCCCGTAAAATCGCGCGCGGTGGGGTCACCAAGCAGCCTCATTTTTCTGAAAGGGGAACGAGGACACTGCGTTTAAGAGTGCCTTGACTGTGACCCATCCCGAGGTGTCCCGAGGTGTCCCGAGGCGGTCCTGTTCTCCCATGGTTTTACTTGAAAAATCAGGCTTGGCATGGTCGAAGCAAAGGAATCCAGGTGACCCGCGTCGTCGACAGCCTGAGAGCGCAGGAGTGGGTTAATTCTGGCACGGATAGAACGGAAGCGCCAGTGTCATATTTCATTAGTCGTGAAGAGATGGCAGAAACGAACTTGAAAGAGAAGGAAGAAATTCGATAAAAAGTAGCTGCGGAATTTAAAAGGACTTCAATCGTTCGTACCTCCCTGCTCAGGCGAGGACAAGGTGAAGATGCATCCTGGAAGGATTCGAGGTAGTTTTGTTAGGCAAAACGTCGAGTAGGTCTTTCGTACGGATCAGAAGTCGTACTCGGTTTGCTGCGGTCTGTCAGAATAGGATGCACGGCGCCTCCGCTCCTAGATTTTAGTCGTGTTGGTATATCGCTGGCATTTCATTGGCTATTAGTCTGCTATTCACTGACCGGGCTACGTGGGTACATTGAAACTCGATCATGTGTCGAACCCATCGCTCAGCGGAGTTTAGTCAATGATGACATGGACATCTTCACCGAAGCATCGCAAGGGTTGCCGGAATTTCAGATGTTTTGCTGTTCCACAAAGTGAATCGAATACATATTCCTCGCTGATGAGGATTTCGTTGCGCGACACGGAAGCATTCTGCCAACGACATCGGGTCTATCCACGCATCAATTCATATACACTTCATCTGAGACGTAACGCACAAGTTGAGAGTCAATGACCGAATTCGGCTGCCTGTAGTCTGGCTTGAGCTCCACATTGAAGGGGTCTAGTTGGCGGGAGAATAGTATCCGTCCCTCGCCCGGATGCGGCATGCAATATCGTCGCGACGGATGTGTTTTTTACCATTCACAAGATACCCATGGTTCGCAAGGCTGGGAAAAAGCTAGCTTCACTTGAAAGAGGGCTGGGTCTGTGTACACGCTGAGACCCGGGCAAGGTGAACGAGTATCGGTGTCCTTGATTGTTCCAGTACTGCTCAAGCCCTTCACTGTGGCAAGAGCCACAAGATAGAATGCAACTGGAAGGAGTTTCATCGCTATTGTTTCTTCTGGTTTGAGTTGGTGAGAAACGGAGAAAAGTGGAGCGGAGAGGGAGTCCAGCGACGATTTATCCACCAGACTAGGTAATGGCAGGCAGTAGGCAATGAACTGGTGAAGGTACAGCTATGATCGACTGTATCAACGCTAACCGCGCTCGTGAAAGTTCAGTCTCGTAAAAACGAAGATATTGATACACGTTCATCGTCTGTGTGAAGTGGCGACCACCACCTTCTCCTACACCCTACAATTGTCAAGGTTGAAAATCAAAATATCCTCAGCCCCAATCTTTACCAACTCGTCCATAATCCCCGCGATTCTTTTCTTCTCAACCATGCTGCTGACGGCGACCCAGTTTTCTTCCTCGAGAGGACTTACTGTCGGTGCACGGCGCCCAGGGGTCACTTGTGTGGCTGCAGCGAGCCTGTCCCGGGAGATGTTGTACTGGCACACAACATATTTGCTGGCCGCGATGACGCCCGCTATCCGGCTAGTCACCAGGTCAATGAGAGGTGCAAGCTCGGGGTGCTTTGGGACGGTCGATTTGATGAGCACGGCTTCGGATTCGAGGAGCGTAGCAATGGCATGCAAGCCAGCTGCACGCATGGTGTCGCCAGACTCTGTAGTAGCGTAAATGGGTCAAGATTTAAACCACAAATCAACCTAACGTACCAACGAGATCAACTGCAGAAAAGGGTAAGATATAGAGTCGCTTTGAAATGAGATCGCATCGCGTACCAATTCCATCAGCCAGGCCGAGGGCACAGGCAGCTTCGACACTTCCACCGACGTATTCTATCTTGGTTTTCTGATCACCAGAAAGATTGAATTTTTCGTCAAGCTTTCCGAAATACTGTGCTGAAAGCACTTCGAAACTGGTGACCACACGCTTTCCAGCAAGGTCTTCGACGGTCTTAATAGAGCTCGCTTCCGGGACTTGCACTTGGAGCGAGCATTTCCCAAACCCGAGCCGCAAGGCTTCGGTGACGTGGTTCTGCATTTCAGCTTCGAGTATCACGTCGTGACCAGTAATCCCGAGATCGACATTTCCTTTGCCGACGAAAGAAGGGATGTCGGATGCCGGGAGGAAGACGCTGGTGAAGTTATGAGAGGAATACACAGAACATGGGATACACAAACAGGGCAATGTTATGATTGACGGCAAGACACACGTCGAGCCTTGCGTGTCTCCGGAACTGAATATCAGCACCTTGCAGGGACGTCAATAGGGAGAAAAATAGTCCACTTAGAGCTACAAACCAGAGAGGATACTGAGGCATTTTTCGTGGAGTCTTCCTGAAGAAAATGTAGTGCATGAGAAGTATGTCGTCGCGGTCTCGCGGTCTCGAACCTTTCTTCGGAATGGCAAAGAGTAGCCGACCGTCAAGGGCGTCTGCGTCTTCATTGTATTTCAGGTGCCGAACTCTCATTTAGTGAGGGGAACCGCGCACTCATGCTCTCGAGGGAGAAGAAGGCCAGAAAGTGGTAGTGAGAAGGAAGAACGAAAAAGGAAAGGGTGACTCGATCGGTCCAATTCGGCGGTTCATTGCCGATTCTTAGCACCGAATAACGCCGATTTTGGTTGAATTTTGTCCAGAAGCACTATGAACCAGAGAACAAAGCCTGTCAGATTCTAATATGTGTTAATTATGCCGCGATATCATGTAAATAAGGTACCCCGTCGCCAGATTCCGAGAATTCAACCACACACATGAGATGCGCCAAGTTTCAATTTGTTGGGTGCGACCGGGCAAACCCGAGTCGGAAGACAAAAGGATTCTATCTTTTTTGTTCGGCTGGCGGTTGTGCTTCCACGAGAACAATCTTCCTGCGCATCCACCACTGAAACAGAGGCAACGTCACACAGGAAATGGCGAGCCATGCCAGAAGGATGCCGAAATTCATACCGACTTAAACAAGTAGCATGAGCATATATACGCAAGAGGGGGAAATGACGAACGGTCGTTTTTGGTGCCAAGCACAATAGTTCGCACCCCGCGCGAGATGTTGTAGAACGGGTACAGGTACCCAAATTTGTAGATGTGCGGAAGGACCTCGAGTGGGTATCCCGATACCGACATGTTCGAAATGATCCAGAAGATGAGGAACAATGGGATCAAGCGGACCGTCACGAGCGTCGTCAGCGCTTCCAGCGCCATACCGCTGGGCAATAGAGTGAGTTCCGAACAGTGTATAAGAAAAGTAAACACACCACGCAAGCATTCCGATCCAGTTGAGCATCCAGAATATTATAATGCCGGCCTTGCCGAATCTAGGTATGGTGAGAAGGAGATCCTTGTGGTCTACATGAGTGGCACCTGATATTGAATGACAGCTGAAATGCGACGCTCAAAAGCGTGTAAAACAACTGTGCTTGTCGTCAGGGAGGCTTAAAAGACGGTCAAACATGAATTACCGCCACGAAGAAGTACCCCACGAAGCAGGTGACTAGTCGGACACGAATTAGAGAACCTAGCGTAAGACGCTGTTCTAGACCGGAGGCTAGGCGCGCGCCATTAGAGAGGAGCTAAATGTCGGCAAGTTGTGAGGGATTAAATTTGCTAGAGAGAAGTTTACCAACGACCATGAAGAACTGAACATATCGTTAGAAGGACGAGAAATTCGGCTGAAATAGGCTCACAGAGAGGATCAACAGGTAGATGAGACCCGCGAAAGTGACTGCGCCCGCTCTGAATCTTCAATCAACATGGCGCACCGACGGTCGGGAAACGAACGTACACTGGCACATAGAAGGACCGGACATTGTCGATGGTATATGAAATCGGTTCTGTTATGATCTGCGGTGCGTTGGAGAGTAATGCGGTGGTATTAATTGTCTGGGAAATATTTCGGGCGAATTCAAGTGCAAATGCCCGACTAGTTTTTTCTAATTGGGATGATACCTGCAACATATCGAGATCGGAGCTTGAGATTGTGGACCATACGTACCAGGGGCATTATTACATTGCGACTGTAGGAGCGGTTACATATCGACAACCAGAGCCATGACGAAGACATACTATTCAACCTCATTTCGCGCCTCAGAACCAACGAATGTAATTGCCGAAGAGGAGTTGTACGACTTGTCAACTGCGGAGAGAGCGGCGGCTAGATTTGAGCTGGTCCCTGGGTTGACTATAATCAAATCACATCTGTTAGGGCAGCAGCAAGGCGGCTGTCGACTTACTAGCAACCACCGCCCAGGCCTTTTCTTCTACGATATCATTTTTCACCTGAGATAACCCCTCTGGAAATCGACTGGCAGATATTACTTCCCACTCAACGCCTCTCGACTCGCCGTTCATCCCAAAGAGAGATGCGACGACTTTTTCGCCCACAAACCCGCCATCAAAATCCTATACGGCTCAAATGAAATCAGGCTCCTACACTAGCCGTGAAAGCAACGAGCCGCACCACGATCCATCCCGTAACAGAGCGATGCGGCGTGCTCCAGATTGACCCCCAGTAGATCGCGCAAACCGCAAATACCACCAGACCCAAGACCGTCACGCCAGCGACCAAGATTTTGAGGTATATGACGCGAGCGGCGGAAAGAGAATTGTCGAGGAAGTCGACTGAGAATGGGCTTTCCCCTTCGACGGCGGGAATGGGTGAGATTGTGACGACTGAACCCGGCGCTTGTTGCTTCCGAATTGATTGCGGGCGCACATCCTTCGCACTGTCTTCCTCGGTGAGAAGAGATACTGGAGACATACGGGCACCGCGTGGAGGTTCGTCTGGGAAACTTTGGGCCGAAAACTCCATCGCTGGGAGGACGAGGGTTAGGTTAAGTCGCCGCCTTGGTCGCCACCACTTCTTTTATCCGTCAAGGCGGAAGAACGGGTGGAGATAAGTAACGCGGAATGATAGAACCGAAGTGGAAACCTTAAGTAAATTCGCTCCCACCTTCCGCGCCCCGCTTTTGCTTCTTTTATAAGTCAAGGCGGAAAAACGGCAGTAGATAGCTCGAACTGATGAGCAGCCGAGAAGGTAACCCCATCACACAATAAGCTTCGGCCGCGGCCGGCAACGGGATATCATATGGCATATGCGGTGTTAAACGAGAAGTTTACCGGCTTGTACATAGGGCGTGCCGTCGGATGATCCCCGACTCGGATCCGTGAGATGGATCGATTCAGCGCCCAACCTGGTGGCTATGTGTTCGGATATATGATTCATGGCGGCCGGCGAGAAACTACACGACATTTTCAGTGTCCTGGGGCTAGGGAGGGGATCGAGGGGCCCAAAATGGCGTGCGGCGCGGTAAGGCTGCTAGATTGGCCGCTACGACCCGACTAGCAGGTTGAATTTCATTCACCACCCAAGGGAGGTCCGCCCAAATTACGTAAAGGGCCTCTTAGGGGATTTATCTTGTACGGCAATAATCCCCTAAGAGGCCTACATCCGCCCGACGGAAGTATACGTAAGACGCGTCATGTCCCCATTTGGGAAACATGCGCACCTGGCGGCCCCGCCCTGCCCTGCCCTGCCCTCGGATGGCCGTGCCGCCGCCGGATCCTGTGCCAGTACCTACCTCTCGCCACCATACCCTCTGATATTTGGCTTTTCTCTAGGTTCGATTTGGCGCGAAGTTTAACTCATGGAACAACAGATCAGACACATCCACTCGTCCACTGTATGGCTGGTTATTGCTCAAATTTTCATACTTAGATTGTAGTTTGGACATTTACCTTCAATATCATACCTCCCCCCCTTCCGGATCCGATTTGGCTGAATTCTGACAAGCAGAACCTGGTGGCAGACAAATCCGCCAGCTGATTGCACACCTTGGCCTTGGTTGAATCTTCTGGCTTTGGTGCAGGGGTTTGAGCCTTTTTTTTTCATGTAATTTTCTCTTTTATTCCTAAGCCCTATCTCACTGACTTTGACTTGGACAATGCAACAGCGGATATATCTGCCTGCAAATTGTATGCTTCCACACTCCTTCAATTTACTTACCTGAGCACTGCAGTTGAACCAGCCATTTCGCATCCAACAATCTCATTGCTTCTAGACCTAATTTAACGAGGTTTCGGCTTTTAGAAGATAATGACGGACACATCCGCCACTCGCTTGGATTACTAGCAGTGGTTTAAATTCTCCATTCGGAACTCCAGTTCCGTCGCCTACATAATATTCCCCTCGTCGGTGCATGGTTTTTTCTTCCATGCAATTATGTACTCTTACTCCTGTATGCATACTGTAATTTAATCCCGACTCGCTTTGGCATGATGTGAAAGTGGTTGTTTTCAACCATACCACAGAGGTACAGTGGTACGGAGTCTTGGACCTTGCTTTGCCTTTCAGCAGCAGGTTCAACCATTTTTTTAATTCACATCCTTGGAGATTGGCCAGTTATCAAGTGAGTCTGGTTGACTATTGTTGTTGGACCAATCTATTCTATCTGCCGGATATGTAGCTGGTGCATGCTCCCAGCCAATTTCAAAGAATATGTTCACTGTTGATATTCGTCAAAAGGAGGCAGATACATTCACCTGCTGCAGTGGATGTCCACCAAGCAGTCCTAACCCTTGAACAGTTATTTCTCTCGGCAGTTTTCACTCCCTGGAACAATTTCACCACTCTAAGGGACATTGCTTTACTTAGCATGCACTCGTCAAATGGGCGGATGTGCCTGACTTTGACAGGCAGATGTATCTGCTCTCAGCTAAACGACAGGCACCAGACCCCTGAGTCTTTCGATGCATGACCTATTTGAAATTTTATAATCTAGACCATTCATAATTGCCTCCTATTTTACACTCCCAACTCAATTGCTTTACTTGACATACACTGCTCAAATGGGCAGATGCATCTGGCAGATGCAAGTCATTAGTAGGAGGGTAATGGCCCAAAATTGAAGGCAGTTACCAAAATCCATGGTATGCAGCTGAGAATGTATGCTCACCGTGGCGGTGTCTGATCTACTTGGCAGATACATCCGCCGGCCCGGTGAATGCATCCACGAGCAGGGTTTATTGAACCATTTGGGCGTGGAATACAACACAAGCTGCATTGGTGATACATAGTATTGGTTTCCCCCTGAACTAGCATGACAAACATGATATTTAGCTGCACATTGGGGCTAGGTTCAAATTTCGATGTTGTCTCTCCATTCTGAGTCTCGAAAATATGGGTCCAACCCTTGAAAACTCCGGTCAATAAATAGCTCAATACAAACTAAAGGTTTCAGAGAACATAGATGAAGAAACCCAGGGTTAAATTTTCATTAAAAGTATCGAACATATATGTTCCGTAATTTGGCCCAGTTTCAACTGTAGAACTTGAAGAACTTTCGGTTTCAGGAATTCATGCAATAGAGAAAAAACAGAATTAAATTAGACTCAATCCGGAATGAGTTCAAAATGATATTGCATACCAAAAAAGCCCTGGGACTACGAGATTTAAGGCCAGTAGAAAAAGAATGCAGTAGACCAATCTTTATTCGGCTGCTGATTGGTTGAACGGATGAGGTAAACCGCCACCGGCATGACATCAAAGGTGGCGGATGTATCTGACACTCGCAGCGGATGTCTGCCAGATACATCTGCCATACGACAGACATCTGCTATCAAGGCTGCTGTGGTCAGGATGGCACATACTAGACATATGGATATGAGCTCAACCAACATATTCAACCATACTTACTGGAGAACAAGAACAAGACATATTTTTGGAGATGCAAATTCTGTGGAGTGGTTGAAAATAACTTGTTCCAATTGCGTGCAACTCTGCTGAAATACCTTGAGATTGAACAGTGCACAAGAGTGATATGAAAGAGGTAACTAGACAGATTGAGAAATCACACACTGAGGAGAGGGTGTAGCATTGCCATGGAGCTGGAGCTGAATTCAAGCTAAACAAATGAAAACAAATTGAAGAAAAAAGCCCCTGTTTCAGGGGGGAAAGAAGTCGCACAGCTGCCAGTCCTTCAAGCGAACGATGGATGTATCCGCCGCTATCTTCCAGGAATCGAAATCTGGCCAAATTCAATCTTGAATAAAATGCGAAGAGCCTGGTTGAACTATAGTACCAAAGCTGTGAAATCAGGGCAAGGTGAGCCATACAAGCAATTGGCAGATTGTGGGCGGATGTGCCCAGCAGTGCATTGTAGAAATCAGCCTATAGACAGGAGGATGTTAGATGAAAGATAATCATTCAGACCATAGCACTGGTGTTGAGAAACGCAACCAATATCTGCAGAATCATGCCAGATGAGTGGATGTATCCGTCACTGCATTCCACAAGCGGGAATCAGGTCAATAGGGATGGGCCTACATGAAAGGAGGATGTTAAATGAAAGATAATGATTCAAACTGCAACAACAGTGCCAGGATTTTCAGCCATATCCGCCAAATCATGAGCGACCGATGTATCTGTCACCACATTCCGCAAGCAAGAATCAGATTAAAAAAAATGGGGCCAGATGGAAGGAAGATGTTATATGAAAAGACAACCATTCAACCTGTCCACCAGAGCAAGAAAATTTCAACCAATATCCAGATGCCCAAGCAACTGGCAGATGTATCCAATGCGTTGTTCCCTGAGTTGAATTCGTGTCAAATAAAACCAAGATAGAAGAAAATATTGAATAGAGATGGTGCCATGAAAGCAAGCGGCTAGCGGGGAGAGGCAAGGGTAGGTACGCCAAGGAAGGGACGGGGCGGTGGTATCTCCCAGGATTGTGTTTTTCCAAAAGGGAACATAGTGAGGCGCGAGAGGTAGGTACTAGCACAAGATCCGGCGGCAAGCACGGCCATCCGAGGGCGGGGCAGGGCGGGGCGATGGTATCCGCCAGGTGCACATGTTTCCCAAACGGGGACATGACGTATATGACGTATACTTCCGTCGGGCGGATGTAGGCCTCTTAGGGGATTTATTGCCGTACAAGATAAATCTCCTAAGAGGCCTTTTACGTAATTTGGGCGGATCTCCCTTAGCTGTCATTCACAGACGATTCGATTGCAAGCTCGTCCATCATAGAAACATTGAAGGAATTACTTGAAGGTTGAGAATGGGAAGCTGCTGTGCAGTTACTGAACAACGCAGCTTCCCGGGACTTCGCTTCCCTGTGGTAAAATACAAAAGTTTCAACCGAAACGCTGCATTTAAACCGCACAGATTGGAGGCCCGAGAAAGTCCGAATACCGATTCTCGGTACCATGCGAAACAGATGTCAGTGTATGTCAGACTCGGAAGGGGATCGAGCGGGCACAAACATTGAAACAATGTCAGACTTGACAGCAAGACTGCTAATAGACTGGCCGCTAGGACAGGACCAGCAATCTAAGGGGTCATTCGTATATACTCGTCCATCATAGAGGGCCAAGGAATTACCTGAAAGTTGAGAATGGGAAGCTGGGCACATGTGCTTTGCTTCCTCGTACTAGTAGTAATTATAAAATGAAAGTGACTAAAGTTGACCGAAATCGAATCGCTGGATTTGAACCGCGCAGAAATGAGGCCCCGCGAGCGTACCGATTCTCTGTACCACGCGAGACAGAAGAGGTTAGGCAGTGGAAGTCGAAGACAAGATGTGACTGGATGCGCGCGACAGACATCACGATGCTGATCGACGCTGCCATTCAATTGGCCAGTGCCAAGACCACCATGTGATTTCCTCTCGAATCGATAATCACGAGTCAATGGAACGGGACACACACAATACACTGTACAGAGTCACATATTACAAGGTATGTTACACACGGATTGCCCCAGAACGTAGCCCAGCGGCCAATCCCCAACCTGCTCCAACCAGCAGCGGGCGCCGATGCCCGTTAATTAATTAAATTAGTAACTTGCGTCGCGTCCGAGTCGGTTTGCGGCCGCAATCCTCGGACTGACAGCTGACAGGGATCTCGATTCTTAACGCCTGCGACGGGGTCGTCAGACAAAGACCGGAGGGTAGCGGGGGAGTTTGGATCTGGGGGGGGGACGACGATGACATCGGTCGGTCGGTGTCATTCGTACGGGGAGGAAGAGTGTACTCACATTAACCCATGGTCCGAATTCAGTGGTATCCCGCGGCCGAATAGCTGGTAGCCCACATAGACCATGGTGGAGACGGCAGCGAGCGAGACCGCCAGGATCACGTAGAAGGTCTTCTTCGACTCCTCGTCAGTCCACACGTCCGCTTCGGACTTGGGCGCTGGGTCCTCGTAGATGGATACAGTGGCGCGCATCGCAGGGTTGGCGGGTTGTTGTTGCGATTGAGAATGAAAGAGAAAGAGAGAGCGCGATTGGGAGGATCGAAAGGAGAGAAAGGTGGAGACGACAAAGAGAAGGGCAGATATAGGTGGAGCAAGAGATCGCGGAATGTCTCAGATCACAAGTTAAGGACGGAGCTTGGAAACATGGTCGACCTGATCAGGGAAGGTTCCTTAAATATGAATCTACGACACACACGTGCCGAAGATCACCGAAGATCACGGTGAGTCGCGCCTTCCGGTACTCAACCTCTAGCGGCCGCACGACCTTAGAAGCGTGATTCGGAGTTTCTGGTTGGCGAAGGGCGAACGCTCGGGTACACGGAACCCATTGTGCTCCGGATGTTTGACCCTGACGAGCAGAGGGTCAAGAGGCTCGGGCTTGTAAAATTTCGACAGTCCAAATTGCTGTCATATTAGTTTTTGGAAATACGTTGAAATAGCTCCAGGCATTCCGGAAATTGCAGTGTTGTTTCAGAGTTACCGGAAATGTTCCTGAGGTCTGAGGTTTAAGTAACAAAATATGCTCTCCATAAACTAACCATTTCAGGGCTAGTTTTTGCCTTACTGAGTATCAAACCCGGTGTTTCCGTTCCTGGTACCGAAGGTAATACTTCAAGGTTACCGGTATCAGGGAGCGTATCAGTCGGCGGTCCGTGGCGGTCCGCCCCGGCCCAGGTGATCCAGCAGTATGAGCAGCCGTATCAGTAGGAGAGCGCCTCATACTTCCGGTTTCAGTTGGCATAGAATTGCAACCAGAACCCCTCAGCAGTAGCGGCTATACTGTGGCTGGAACAGGGACATCTTCGGCCTTACCAAAACAATCAATATTAATTTGGCGGAGTGCTTCAATTATCAGAAACACCGGCCTATGCGCTATTGCCACGATTTTACGATTATTCACCGAAGTCATCCGGCATTATCGATGCAAGACGGGAAAAAGGGAAATTGAAGGAACGCCGATTGGTGCGCATAAAAGTCGCGTACAAGTTTGAGGGTTTTGTGTACCAAAGTTTGGTCGCCTTCGAACGCGGCTGGAGGGTCACGTGTTGAACTGCGGCGCAAAGGTGAATTTTCGATCGAAATTCAAGTGTTTATCAAGTGTTTATGCTATTGCAAGCAAGAAAACGGTAGATTGAAACACAGATGTGTAAGAGCCCTGAGTGTGAGAGACGCGGTCAGTACGCGACGAGATTCATCGTAAACACGTCCTGCGAGCCGCGCGGCGATGCCCCACAGCCCCTTCCGGAATGCGGACTTCCCTCTCGGCGCTAGAAACCTTTTATGTTGTTAGTACGAGGGGGGCATTGGGTAGCATACCGCCTGAGGCCGCGGAAGTGTGAAGGCAGAAGATCCAGGCTATCTCTGGACCGTATAGGATGCTCGGGTGGTGTCACTGTGGCCAACGGGGAGCGGGATTGTTGGGAAGAAGATCGAGCAAGCC
Organism: Mycena albidolilacea; assembly: GCA_029282495.1. Taxonomy (NCBI): domain Eukaryota; kingdom Fungi; phylum Basidiomycota; class Agaricomycetes; order Agaricales; family Mycenaceae; genus Mycena; species Mycena albidolilacea. Next base: position 1,713,752 of record JARIHO010000014.1, on the reverse strand, counting down.
TCAGGAAAGTGAGAATTCGAGACAAGACGGGTTGGTGCACGTGGTCGTGATGGACACATGATCTGAATTTTGGAGAGAGGAGGTTTATTGGCCGAGACGTGCGATTCGTTTGTCAATCACAATCGAGGCGACGAGGGACGGTCAATTTGAACCTGAGAACCACACGGGTTTGTTGAAGGAATGCCGCTTGGACCTTATTTCTCAACCGAACGTGAAACTGAATACAAAACATACAATTGTGATTATCCCAGTCGATCTGCGAAAATATCGTCATCCAATAAGTCATCGTCGACCTTGACACGGTCATCCTTGAGCATCCTATAGTAACAAGAGCATATCAGAGGACGAGGCAGGCAGTTGAAAATAGAAGGAACAAACCTCGCATCCACACGAATATCCTCTCCTTCCACTTTGACGACTGCCTTCGGTGTCTTCGCGTCGATAACCTGATCCAGACGCGTAAACCTCATCCGCGATGAACGAAAACGGAAGGCGCACGTAGTGATTATCACAATGTGGACAGTACTCGTCGCTCTCCTCGTACACAGACATGTCCTTCCGGAACGCCTTCTTGCATTTCTTGCACATGAAGGTCATCTCGGCGGTCTTGGCCAGGTTGTGTGTTTGGGCCTCCGCGTGGCACTCGGCGCAGTCATACCAGAGCTTGCAACATGGCGCCCGGATCGAGACTTGCGCGTTCAAGATGTGTTTACTGCAGATGGCTGATCGGTATTCGGTATTTTGACGAGCGGGAGGGTCGAGGAGGCAGGTGTGAGGCCACTGACCACATAAGATTCGGTAAACCAGATGAAACTACAGAAGCCCAACCAAACGAACACGAAGGACAAGGAGAAGGAGTGAGAGCAAAAACAACAGCAAACATTGGTCCCTCCTTGCTTTCCGCCATCACCTTCCTCTTGAGAATCTCCCAGGCGAGGATCCTGTCCCTTCTTTTTCTGCAACCGGAAATATCAGGGCTTTTTATTCCTCCGTTCTCTTCTGGCTCGAATCTGCTGCCGCAAAATGCCATCCATTGCTTTGGCGCAGATCTATAGAATTATATTACTGGAATTGCAGCTTTCTCGTAGAGAACTCGGGACCTGGCCTCGGGAAGTCGACACAACCCATTTGAAAGGTCTTGCAACCACCTGTGGCTCAAGGAACAAAAATCTGGCTTCGGCTCTCAAGCTCCATTCTTGGGCTCGCTGATACACCAATCTTGCCTCACGCTGCCTTGCTAAAGCGGCTACAAGTATTTTATTGGTGTCTTGCTTGTACTCCCTGTGACCTAGTTTCTCTAATTCGTGCAGGGCTTGTTCCGCGAGCTCCGAGCTCGTCTTCTACCTGGAGCTTCCTGGCGATCTCCGAGTTCCGTAGATTTTCCTGGACTACTCCATCTGCCGGACGCACTCCTTCATTCCGAAACTACAGTTTCCATCTTGTGCCCTGTCAGAGCGGTTCCATAGATCTTGTCGCGCTCGTTCTGGAAGCCGCAGTTTCTCTCAACTGGAGTGTAGCTCTGCTTCGGCGCATGTCCTGCTCCTCTGGCGCTTCGGATGATCGCGTTCCAATGCGCAGACCCGCCTCGATTTTCGACTTCGGAAGAGGAAGACAATCTATCGACTGCTTGACGCGGAGGCTCTCGAAATGCTCCAACTGGTCTTGGCTATGCGTGGTGTTCCCTTTTACAAACTGCCACGCCCACGCTAAGGCAGAGCTTCAATTGCAGGGCATGAGCCGAGACCGCGCGGCAAACGTAGCCACCATCTACGTTAGCAAGACAAATACAATCGACAATCGTTCTCGCCCGTTTGCAAACATTACATTCAACATTGCAGTAAAGTACACACACAGCATAGTCTACATAGAAGCACGAAAAATCATCCCATCCTGCGCACAGTGTCCCTCAGAACAACACGACGAAATTACTCGGGAATATATGTTTCCCCGGAACGCGCCGCCCGTCGTCCAGCAGCTCGCCGCTCCACCACCCGTCCTCGGGCGTGGCAGTCACCGCAATGATATCGCCCTCCTGGAAGTCAAACTCCTCGTCGATCGTCGCCCGGTAGTCGAACAGCGCTTTGACTGCAAACAGGTTGTGAGTGAGTCACGAGAAGAAACGCAAAAGACGAAGAACGCACCATAGAACATGATCCACTTTCCGTCGGAAGTAGTCTGCGTGGGCTGCTGAGGCTGCGGCGACGGCGAGCGCCGCACAGGCGCCTGATGTACAGGCTGTAGCTGCAGATGTTGCTGCTGCGGCGCGCGCACAAGCTGCTGCTGCTGAGGACTAACCCGTACGAGTTGCTGCTGATGCTGCTGGGGTTGCTGCTGCTGCTGCTGCCGCCCATCCGAATAGTATCCCCCGCTCCCCGTCGACACCCCGCGCTGCAGCCCATTCTGCAGCCCATTCACCGTCTGGTACGCGCTCGCGTGCGGCTGCGGCTGATACACCTGCTGCTGCTGCTGCTGCGCGGGCGGCGGGGCCTGGTACGGCGCGGGGGTGTACGACTGCTGCAGGGGCGGCGGCGGCGGGACGTAGCCCGGCTGGGGTTGGTACGGTGTCATCGCGCCATATGCCGGCTGCTGAGGCGGCGGCGGCGGGGGGGCGGGCGTCACCGTCCCCGGCCCCATGTAGCTCACCCGCCGTTGCGGCTGGTTGTACGCGCCTTGCGACGGCGGCGCCGCCATCGACTGGCGCTGTTGCTGCTGCTGTGGTGCCTGCTGCTGCTGATACCGCTGCGCCATCTCGTCGTGTATCACCCGCCCACTCGGGTCCAGCGCAATCCCCAGATTATTCGGGCTCGCCGCGCCGTTGCGGCTATTCATGCTGCTCGACGCCGACGGCGGCGCGATGAAGCTCTGCCTTGCATTCGGGTTCGCATTCCCTGGCGCGGGGCCGGGCGCGGGGCTGGGCCCGCGCGATATCGACTGCGGCTGCGGACTACTGCTCCTCGACCCCGACCCGATCCCCGCATACCCCATCTGGCTCGTCGGCCTCGCCAGATTCTGCCCGTGGCTCGCCTGCGAGCTCCCGCTCGCATTATACGCGTGCCCCTGCCCCTGCCCCGGCGCCGGCACCCCCACCCCCGACGAGTAGCTCCCCCTCCGGCTCCCCGCGCGGCTGACGGTCTTGCGCTCCCCCGGCAGGCTCTGCTGGTAGTCCGTCAGCACGTCCGCGATGATCTCCGACCCGGGGCGCCCCACCCCCGCCGCGGACGCGGCCGAGGCGGGACGCATGAACGCGGCGGTGATGGGCGCTGGGTTCGGCGACGCGGGGCGCGAGAGCGACGGGTGCGCGCCGACGACGGCGTCCGCGGAATAGCGGTAGTCCCGCCCTGGCGACGGTGCCCTTTGTTGCTGTTGGTGTTGCTGCTGCTGCTGCGTGTGGGGCGCAGCGAGCGACATCGACATCGACGAGGAGGGCCGCGTCTGATGTTGCGGCGCTGCGTGCTGATTTTGGGCCTGCTGGGCCGAACCGTCCCCCGCCCCGCGCCGCACACTCCTCGACCGCGAATTCCTCCGGATCGTCCCCTGGCTCTGCATCGCCAGCTCCTCCATCTGCCGCGCCAGCGGGTCCATCGCGTTCCCATTACTGTTTCCGCTAGGACCACCCTGCGGCGACGCCCCCCGATTTGCCCCGCCGGTCATGTTCTGCGACACCGGACGTCCCTGCTGCTGCGTCGCAGTTGGATCCCGCGCCAGATCCACCCGATACGCATTCGGCCCCACCTTGATGAAGGTATCCGCGTTGGGGTCGATCGGCTCCGCGAGCGGGTCGCGCGGGGGGACGCGGTACGACGGCGAGCGGGACGTTCTCGTGGCGGTCGTGGGTTGCCGGGCCACGTCCCCATTGGTCGTGGCCGTGGGCGAAGGTGTGGCGAAACCGTTGGGCTGCTGCTGTTGCTGGCGGGGTTGAGGTTGGTATTGTTGCGCTTGCTGCTGCTGCTGCTCCGCCGCTCGTCGGCTCTGTGTGTTCTGGCGCGACACCGTCGCCGCCGCCGCCGCACTCGGGTCGTCCCCCCGTCTCACCGCCCCCACGCCCGTCATATTCACCCCCTCCCCTGCCAACTCCAAATCCTCTTCCGGCTGGGCGGAATTCTGCCTCAGCGGCGCCGCGCGCTGCGACGACCGTGCGAACTCCGCGGCGCGGAACGTGGGTCGGGACGACGAGCTCGGGATGGCGTTGGGATCGGAGAAGTTGACGAAGAAGGGGGGGTCGGGGATCTGGTTGCCCGTGCCGTAGTCGCGCACGAAGGCCTCCATGTCTTTAGCGGGCTCCATTTGTTCGAGTGCGAGGCGCATTTTTTCGCAAGACTGCGCGAATGTTAGTTAGATTAAATCGAAGAATTATAACGGCACGCAACACACCTCGTCGTCCGACACACACACCGTCGACACAGCGTTCGCATAAGCCCACATATTGTCCTTCGTAAACTCCAGTCTGTCCTCCTCCAAATCCTGGCACGCATCGCAAAATACGCGCCACTCCTGCTCCCACCGCTCCACGCCCTCCCCCAGCGCCCTCGCGAAATTCGCAAAATCGCGCTCATTCTGCACCACCGTCTTCTGCGCGCGCTCGAGCTTCAGGTGGATGCGCTCCGCGTCGCGGCCCTGCACGAGCCCCAGCTGCGTGGTGTACGAGTTGATGCACATGCAGTCCGTCTCGTACTTCTCGCGCGCCTTCGCTACGTAGGATTCTTGGGTTTGTTTGGCCTTGAAGGACTTTTCGATGGCGGACTGGTAGTTCTTGCGGTGGTGCGTCTGTTTGGCGTGGAAGGCGGCGGTCTGGGCCTCGAGGTCGCCGCGGACCTGCTGCGCGAGAGTGAGGTGGTACTGCGCTTGGCGCCCGGTTTCGGTGCGGATAGTGTCGAGGGAGTTGCGCAGTTCGCTGTGTGTTAATTAGTCTCGCTATTCAAAAGTTGTAGAGCCGGTTCGGTCTCATGTAGTTCAGCCGCTACCATGATACCGCCGTGCCATGTGGTCGTGTATCACCCAGTCGAATCTAGCGCAATCCCCAGATTACGCTGCACATCAGCGACCATTCATGGACGCCGACGGCGGCGCAATGAAGCTCTGCCTGATGTTCGCATTAGGCGCAGGGCCGGGCTCAAAGCCCGAGATAAGCCCAAAAATGGGCTGGCAATTAGAGCGTCCATTTGAGGCTTGAATCCAATCGTACGAGCCTCGATGGATGGTGGATCGAAGCCACATCCATTCAAGTTGAATTGCCCAAGCCGCGGACCCAGCTTCAAAGATGGTCCAAGAGCATATCCGTAGCATCGACTCACCCTATCTCATCCCTGCCCAGCACCTGTTTCGCCAACTTTGCAAGCCTTTTCGCATACTCGTCCTCAATCGCCGCCCTAATTCACACAATAAATGAATGCCACCCGGAACCCACGCGGACGGACGCACCTCTCCTTCCAGAAATTTCGTAGCTCGTCCGTCGTCCTCGCGGCGCCGCGCATGCGCGCAAAGAGCACATCGACGCCGCTGTCGGCGTAGCCCCAGAATGCATTGCAGAAATCGACGGATCGGTCGTGGGGCCCGATGTCGGAGCCCCTGGCATATTTTGCAAGAGAGGTTGTAGATGCCTGCCGTCTGGCGGACATGGTGTGTGTGGTGGTCAAAGCTGAAATGAACCAACACGCGGTGGGCTGTTAAGCTCAAATCAAAAGCAAAGACAAACAACACGCTTTCTCCTTTTGTTTCCATGTCGCCGATTGCTCTGTCTCTGTGATACCGTCGCCCTGCCACAAGGCACTGTGTTGAAATAGGGTCCAAGTCACCGATGGCAGACTCTAATTCACTATCATTATGGAAGTACTGCTGGTGTTTGACGGGCGTTAATCATTTCAACTATCATTCATGCGTCATCTTTTCTGGCATTTCCTTTCCGCTTCTACCGACATTCAAATTTCAAAAGGCCTCTCTGGTTGATTGTTTTCCGGGGTTGAACCCTTACACCTCGGACATCAATCAAGACTCGCCTGTCTGTGCTCTACTCCAGTCCCAGCTCCCTTGACACTTGATTACATACTCGGTTGGGAATACATCGCTTGCAACATGGGGCCCGTGAGGCATGCTTCCGCTATACGGGAAATAAGGTGGTAAGAACAGATCCAGAAAGGCTCGGTGGCGGATGGTCCGCATCTGAACGGTGTACGACGGTACATGTGTGGCTAAATACATTCAACAGAAGCTGCTCGTTCGAATCGAGCCCGAGTCAAAAATGTCTTTTTTTCTTTCTCAACGCCTGTCTACCGAAGCCAGGCTGAAAGCTCAAGCATTTTTGGTCTTTCTCACCTACTAGGTGTAGTTGAACCATCAATGATCCCTTGCCCGCTTTGACCAACAAAGCCCCAGGGTCTGTAAATGAGTTGACCATTTGTCTTTCTTCCTTCCCTCACAGGCTCGGTGGCAGAGGGTCTGCATCTGTAACACGTTCAAAGCAGAAATGACGTGTATTTCAACAGTGTCAGAACTCAATGCTCGTTCGAATCGAGCCCGAGCCATTTGATGTTGTAGTTTTCTACTCTTTTTAAATTTGTGAACTACTTCCTCTACGACTTCATTCATTCAAAATTGCACTCCCTAGGCCTCCTAGTTGGAGTTCAGCCATTCACTTCTCTGTTTAACCAAAAATTTCTACACTGGTCATGATTAATTCCTGTCCCTCTTCACTCCCCTCGGGCTAGTAAAAAAAAGCCTACATGTCCGAGGTAGGTATAAGAGAGCAATGGCTGGTGGCGGGCGGCCCGCATCTGCAGTATATCACAATTGTTGGTGTATGCAAGATTCAGCAGAGGTTCCTCGTTCGATTCGAGGCCCGGCCCTGGGCATGGAGAATCTCTTTTTTCATACATTTTCAGGCCACTGGGTACTTCAGTCCATGTATCAGTAAGCCAGGTTTTTGTGGTTAAAAAATCTAGTAGAGAACTATAATGGTTCGCACTTCTCTGCACTGAACCTTCAGATACATGTACATTTCAGGGAAACTGAACAGCTAGAAAGACCCGGTAGCAGATAGTCTGCATCTGTAACATGTTTGCTCCCGTGCAGTTGGACTTTCAACAGAAGTTGCTCGTTCGAATTGAGCCTGGGCCATTTGAGTTGGAGGTTTTTTTCTCTTTTTATGAACGTCCCACTCAGTCTGAGCAGGTTCAAATGTTCACTCCCTCCTGGTTGCACAGTTCAACCACATGACAATCACTTGATCCTTTGCCTCTGAGTCTTACCTCTGTGCATGCGACCAGTGCCAACATGACTCAAGGTGCACAGTTTTGCCACTACATATAGTACTTACACGGTGGAGGATATATTTTGAACAGGAACTGCAGTGGAAAGGCTCGGTGGTGGACGGTCCACCTCTGTAATGGGTACACCAGCTTGCCATAACAAAGATTCTTGTTCGAATCGGGCCTGGGCCATTACTAAGTGTTATTTCCAAGTTTTTCTGCCTTTTTGCAAGAACCTCCTACCCAGTCCAAGGAAAGCTGATCTGAGGTTCAAGTTTCCTCAGCTCCTGGTTGAAGGGTTCAAAAATTCACTCATCTTCCTATTTACTACACCAGTCATAATTGATTAGTCTTTCCTCTGGCTAATCAAAGTCCGCCTGCATGCCCAGGGCAGGAACAAGAGAGAAAAGGCTAGGTGGCAGGTGGTTCGCGTCTGCAATACAACGCTGCTTACTCAGCAGAAATTCCTCGTTTGATTCAAGGTCCGGCCATGCAATTTCTTGTGGTGTGTTTTTTAAGCTTCTGAAGCAAAACTAAACAAATGTAGGCATAGGTATAATGCCGAATTAACCTTCCTTCTTACCGAATCTTTTCAACATATTTTGAGCAGGAATCAGAGTAGAAAGGCTTGGTGGTGGGTGGTCCACCTCTTTCATCTGTAATGTGTACCCAAGTGTGTCATAAAGTTTCAGCAGAAGAAGCTTGTTCGAATCGGGCCTGAGCCATGATTATTACGAGTTGTTTTTCTGCCTTTTTGCAAGACCCTCTACACAAAGCCGATCTGAGGTTCAAACTTCCCGGGCTCGTGGTTGAGATTTCAACCATTCCCTGTTTGACCATATTTACTATACTGTCCATGACTAATTCCTATGCCTATTCCCTCCTCAGGCTACCCAAAAAATGCCCCTATGTCCAAGAGAGGAAAGGCCGGGTGGCAGGTGGTCCGCATCTGCAATATGTGCTCCCGAATACCACTTGTTCAGCAGAAATTCCTCGTTCGATTCGAGGTCCGGCCATGCAATTTCTTGCAGTGTGTTTTTTAAGCTTCTGCAGTAAAACTAAACAAATGGAGACACAGGTATAGCACTGAGTTCACCTTCCTTCCTACTGCATTGTTCAAACACATTTTGAGCAGGAATCAGAGTAGAAAGGCTTAGTGATGGATGGTCCACCTTTGCAATGGGTGCACCAGCTTGCCATAGGTTTCAGCAGAACATGCTCATTCAAATTGGGCCTGAGCCATGCGCAAAATTGATTTCAGTTTTTTCCATGAACCTCTACACAAAGCTGATCTGAGGTTAAAACTTCCTGGGCTCATGGTTGGTAGTTAAACCATGCTTTGTTTGACCAAATGTACTACACTAGTTATGATTAATTCCTGTGCCTCTTCCTTCCCTCAGTCTGACCAACACGTGCCTGCATTACCAGAGTAGGAACAAGAGAGGAAAGGCTGGGTGGTCGATGGTCCCGCATCTGCAATACATGGCTTGGGATGCTGTGCATTCAGCAGAAGTTCCTCATTCGATTCGAGGCCCAGCCATCCAAGATTGTGCTCCAGCTTTTTTTTATTTGAGCTTCTGAGGCAGGGAAAAAGTGAACATGGACAACTCAGGTCCCAATAACTGATATCAAGTTCAAAAATTATTTCATTGGCTGAAGCTGTGCCCAACGAACGATATCACACCGGGTTTACTTCTGTTTTCCGGGTTCCCATTGGCTCTTTTCAAATGTATCTATTTTGAGCAGGAATGGGGGTAGAAAGGCTCAGTGGTGGGTGGTCCACCTCTGCAATGTGTTGAAGGTCTTTCCGCATGTTCTGCAGAAGATGTCTGTTCGAATCGAGCCTGAGCCATTAAAGGCTTGTGTCTTTTTGCATGAACCCCTGAGAAAGTTGATCTGAGATTCAAATTTCCTGTGCTCCCGGTCGGAGGGTTCAACACATTCACCTCTGTGGTTGACCAAATTTACAACATTGGTCATGGTTACTGGGCCATCTGTGTCTTCCCTCCCTCAGGCTGACCAAAACCTGCCCGCATGTCAGGGGGCAGAAACAAGAGATGTTCGAAGCGCTGGGTGGTTGCTGGGTGGTGGATGGTCCGCATCTGCAATACATAATTGACAAATGCCTTTGGTACTCAGCAAAAGCTCCTTGTTCGATTCGAGGCACAGCCATAGGGCAATAGCGATAAGCCAAGACTTTTTTTGAGTTTCCGAGTCAGGGCAGATGTGCAAAAGAACAATTCAGGTACGGTGTGAACAGGGGTAATCCAGGTATCACTATCATGCCACTGGCAGGTTCAAACAAATTATGATATTTGCTGAAGCTGCGCCAGACCGAGGTATCACACTGATTCACATCCATTCCCAATGCATTTTTTCAGGTACATGATTTTGCGCAGGAATCAGAGTAGGAAGGCTCGGTGGTGGATGGTCCATTTCTGCGGAATGTTTGAGGATCTCGTGTTTGAGCAGACAATGTTCGTTCGATTCGGGCCCGAGCCATATGCCAAACATATCCTTTTTCTTTTATCAATGCCTTGCAACTCTGGAATAATTTTTATCATTTTCAGTCTGGGGCGGGGGGCTAATGGTACTGACCTAAGTAATTTTGAAATCAAGTAAATTTAACACTACTTATGCCTAATAACATGACAGGTTGTTGAAATATACACCCTTTAGCTGACCGAAATGTCAGAGAGAAAAAAGATGCCCGCATATGCGGAGTAGGAACATGGTAGGAAAGGCTTGGTGGATGGGTCCACATCCGCAATACATGCATGTGTGCCTTTGTCAATTTGCTCTGCGGAAGTCACTCGTTCGAATCGAGTTCAAGCCATCTGTCGAGACGTCGTTCTTTTTTCATCAACACTGACGGGAAAACTCATTCCAAGAAACCGAACGGCGTAAATACCTTGAATTACATTAAGTAGTGATAGGGGTAAGCGAAACGGCTGATCCGCAGGATATACCGGACACCGCCAAGCACTGCCACACGGCAAAGTACATACGAAAGCGCTCGGCTCCACAGTACTTTCAGCTTTGTCTCTTACCACCACACGAAAGGCAACGATGCAGCTAGCATCACACGGGGTGCGGGTTTTAACCCGCAAAGCCCCCCAAACAGCCAGATCTCTACACATCCCCTCCGCCGTCCGTCCCCAAGCCACCGGCCTCGGCCAAAAACTCCTCACCCAAACTCGTCTCGCCCTCACCCGCTTCGTCGGCCACCTCACCGCCCCGGGCCTCGGAAATACCGTCTCCGTCGCTCGCTCGTTCCATGCCGCGAACCCGAGCATCCACCAGCGTCTCTCCTTCGCCGCGCGCACGACCCTCGCGCGCCCGGTCCAGAGCCGCTTCCTCCCGCGCGGGCCCGTGGTGCCCCGTGGTATGACCCAAGTCGGGCTCGGCACCGCGCGCAACTTCTCCTCCGGCCGCCCGATCTTCCAGCAGCTCGCGGACAACATCCCCGTTGCGGGCCGCGCGTTCTACGAGGCGGACTGGGAGGTGAACATGCACAAGGAGCGGCAGGCGCTGCGCCGGCCCGCCTCCAAGCGCGCTGCGGCTGTTGCCCAGGCGTCCAAGGAGCTACTTAAGCCCACCGCTAAGCCCAAGGTCGTCGTAGCCGCTCCGGAGACCGAGGCGGAGATCGACCACTACTTCGCCGCGCCCGCCCTCCCCGCGGTCACCACCACCCTCCTCGTCCCCCTCGCGCCCACCCCCACCTCGCGCGCGCCGCTCCCCGAGTTCCCCTCTACTTCTGTCACCTCTGGAAGCACAGGCCGCCTCCCCCTCCCCGCGCTCCTCACCCTGCACACCGCGCACGAAACGCACGCCGCGCGCGTCGCGTCCCTCTTCCAGCGCCTAGACGTCGCAGACGTGTGGTCGCGCGGCGTCACCTGCGCCGCGTACGCCTCTACCGTTGCTGCGGGGACGGAGGGCGTATGCAACGTGCTGAAGGTCGAGTTCCGCGGGTGGAGCAAGGCCGCGGTGCGCGGCGTGCTAGGGGAGAGCGGGACGGGGTGGTGTGTGCTCGAGGAGACTACATCCACCTTTGACCCGCTCTTTGACGAAGAGGATGAGGACGCGTTCTCGGAAACGTCGTCGATCCTCTCGGGCATGGGCCTCGAGGAACCGGCGCAGGGAATGGACCCCGCGCAGTCCTTCGTCCTCCCCACGCTCGACTTTTCGTCGTCCTTCCTCGGTGCCACTACACCCTCCACCCCCGCCGCCCCCGTCTTTTACGACCACGCGAACGCCAGCGCCGACTCGGTGTCGGTGTGGTCCGACCCGGCGTTCGTCGACCCCCCTTCGTCCTCCGAAAACGGGTGGTTCGCCCCGGAGGGGGTGGACGATCCGTGGCTCGACTCGGATTCAGACAGCAGTGACGGGAGCGGCTGGCTGGGGTTCAGCGCGGCGTTCTCGACGCGCCTCACCCCGGCTGCGACGCCCGAGCCAAGGGAGAGTGTGTTTGCGTGAGCGCCGCACTCAACCTTCCTTCGCCGCGCCGCAAATGCAGCCACTGTCGCAGCTTGCGCGACCGAATCGCACTCTAAGTATATCTGATCCAAGTACCTGTGTCTTCGCCCACGTGAGGCTGCCACGCTCCTTGTACTGTACTCGATTTTTTTCTGCTCACGACGCATTCACGATTTCTCTTCGTATCTATCTTTCCTTTCGTCTGTAAAAATACAGTAACACAAGTAACAGTAACACAGAAATACGATTCAGTGTTAACCGCACCTGCATCATCAACTATGACGAGTTGCTGAGTACATACTGAACTTGGCTATGACGAGTTACTGACGAGAGTGTATAAAGTAACTTGTGGCAGCTAACTTGAACTTTGATCGCCGGTTCGATTTGGCGGGGCTAACTTTACGGTACTTTACTTTACTTTTCCCACGCTTGGCAAATCTAACTTGTTGACAGCTAACTTGTACGGTTCTGACATGACCATGAAAGGACATGTTTCCCGACACCTGTAGTGTACCTAGCTCTTAGTACTTATCATTCTCACTCTGCCACAGTGTTTAGTATAAATCCTTTCATCATTGTTTACTTGAAGTTCAATGATACAGTGTAATCGGCACCTTACCCATATCTAGATAGCTATGGTAGTTCGGTTCAGTATCTACTATCCGCGTACCCGGTACGGTAACCGTAAAAGTTCCCAGGAGCATCGTTACGGCTACGGTTATGGTGATGGCCGGTTAGTCACCCGTACTAATGAACCATCGACATATGGTCTGTAAGATCACCCAGACATGACTGAAACCTTTTCCACAGAGGAATTCGACTACGCCATCATGCTTGAACACCAATATCTAGCTTTCTCTATTCTATCTGTATGTTTCCCTGAAAATTTCCCTGTAGACTGTTCGCTTATTTTTCCTTTCCGACATTGCATCTTGTTCTTTCTTTCATTGAACCCTCATCGTTCACCTCTTCTATACAGAACTTACCCAGTTAGTTTGATTTGTACGCACTCTGCTCATTTCCTCGTTCCTTTTCTTTAGGCACAACTTTCTATATAACTGAAGTGGCTCATTTCTTCAGCTCCACCCTAAGTCATGCCATGTGCCTATCATTCTCATGTATTCTTTGGCCCATGAGTATATAAAACAGGCCCAGGGTAAGTCTCAGTCCATCAATTGGTTGAGTGGAGTCGAGTCCAGGCATGCAGGAGGCGTAGACATCCGCTACACTAGTTACCGTTACTTTGACAAAAAAATCAACCACAGGCACACCGGAGCCTGTAGATGTTCGGTGATGTCTTGAAGCTTGGTTTTAGTTGTTCTAATCCCGACTGAGAAACTGATCGAGATATTGGCACGGGGATGGCCGAACTCGCATTTTCTGCGAAAGAAAATCGAGTGTTAAAATAAAGTGCATGTGGGCACAGCCTGGGACATGCAATAATCACCGGTAGGGCGCTGTAGTAGGGCGTGAAAGCTTGAAGCACTAATTGTGAAAGCTGAATAGCACATGAAGAAAAAGCCCTAGACTTGTTTCAGTTCACTTATTTACATCTACTTACATATTGACTTACTATTGCTTGAGGTTACTTCAAGTTTTTTCAAGTTACTTGGAAGTAACTTGCCCCGCCAAGTTAGATCAATGCGATCAGACAAAGTAACTTATGCCATCAGATGGCATCAAATCCCGCCAAGTTCGTCAAGCTATAGTCGCGAGGGCGTGAATTGGCACTTGACAAACCTCACAAGGCTGAAATAGATCCTGGGGTACCTAATACACATGTAACTTGAAGTTACTTAAGTTACTTGCAAGTTACTTACAAGTTGCTTAAGTTACTTACAAGTAACTTTGTCGTACTTTACTTTACTTGTCTGCCACAAGTAAAGTAAAGTTAGTTTTGTAAGGCTAAGTTAGTTTGTATAAGTAACTTTGTCAACCATCGTTACTGACTACACTTTTGAATCGGAAGCCGACACGGAGGAGGCGGTGATGCTTGTGAGTCGAATTGCACTTGTAGCCTCGAGCCTTCACCCCACCACTTCGATTGAAGAAGGGGAATTGAATTGGATTTCGATTGGGCGCTAGATTCGGCGTCAAAACGGTCTAAAGATGCGGGGCTGAATAGCATAAAGCGGAGTTCAAAAGGCTTCAGACGGACACACTCGATTTTATGAAGAGGGAGAAACCATCGCCTGCGCTAACATCTACTAACCCGCCGCAATTCAAACACTAAAATATTAATATGGATCACATCACAGTGAAAAAGTGAGAAGAAAAAAACTTCATTCGCCGGGAATATGATCATGGCTCGCATCCGAATCGAACGGATGACGTCTGCGGAACTAGGTATCAGCGCTCTCAGCATGTACAGGGTGCAGGGGCCAACCACCGAGCCGTTCTTGTGCTGTGCTTGGACTGTGGGTGAAAGCTTTCATGAGCCGCAATTTCCCACTTCATTCCTCCCCTTTTCGACATCTCTGTCAATTAATGCGCAAACAAATGTCTGGGAGAGTTGCCCCGATAGCCCAACGTGCTCTCATTTTTCACCACGCAGAGTTCGGTTCAAAAAGCGCGCGACATGCCAAGATTTGAAAATCTGAATCAGTTGCTCGTTCGATTCGGGCCCGAGCCAATCATGAACATGGAAGGCTTTTTTTTATACTTGAGAAAATCATTCAAAGGGTATGTATCCTGCACTTCAGTACAGAGAAATATGATCCCTTTAAACATACAAATTCTAATTGATATTGGATACACGTTGAAGCAATTTGATACAAAATAGGCTAATTCACGTCCAACGCCATGCGGACCCCGTTCTGCCATTCGGCCATCCGATCTTTACGTTCCGCCTGTTGTTTCGCGCGTCGACCTCGTGCGGCAGGAGTATTAGCGTAGAGGGTCAGCATGAGGCGCTCGGCTTCGGATTGGCGGTGTTCGTCGATGTCCTCTACCTCGCCGTTGCCGCCTGAACCACTTGGAGCCCCGCAAGTTTGCGCGAGCGATTGTGCTTGCTCCGGAGCGATCCCAGCGGGGCAGCGATTGGAGGAGCGGGGCGCTTCCGAGCCGTGAGAAGGTACTCCGGGCCCTTGCCCCACCACTTGAGCGCAGCAACACCATAGTTGTAGTTGAGCAATAGAGGTGAGGGTTTTGGCTTTTTTGTAGGTTCGGATCAAGCCCCGTTCTCAGTCATGCTGCGGGGAGAGATATCGTTACAGGCGAGGACGCGGTTCGGGGTCTGATTGGGAATAAGACGAGATGACGGAATCTCGCGAGAGGAAACACCTTTCAAACGACTAGTTTCTTTTTATCTATCAATGGGTGTAGGACATTCGAGACAAGCATGCCGTTTCGGATTTCGTTGATGGTCATGAGATTAGAAACGTCCCCCTTCTCCTCCGGAATCTTCTTCTCGACAATGTGCTTCATCCACTGCGTAAAGAGCACATTTAGCCGTTCAGCATTGCATTCAAATTTGGCCAGGACACACCGCATCGCCTTTGCTGAAAGGGACAATATGGATTCCTTGGCAAGATTCTTCGTTCATGTTCGTGAAAATGCAGGCCACGTCTCGTTCTGCTACCAGAGTCCAGAAATTATCACGAGTATTAGTAGTTTCGGAAACGTGGCTGTATGTCAACGCTTCCGGGTCCACGGCGTGCTCAAGCACATCTAGGTCAAGTCAGCACCGTGAGTTGTGAGCCACTGGGGGCACTTACTTCCTTCGCCCTCACGAACAAAGTAGTAGATACCTTCTACAAGACGGTCCTCGTCGGGGAGCACCTCGCCCTCAAAGTCCTCCGTGACGATGGTTCCATCGACTCCCAAGATGCAATAGGCCAAGAATCGCAGGTATTTTACGGGATGAAGGCAGAGAGAAGCGACAGCATCGACAGGGACGTCTAGGTACAAGCCATCCGGCTCGGGTGCCAAGTGAAGGCGGAACGCTAGCTCCGGCTGCGCGTCGACCATGTTGGTCGCATCGGAGGAGCTCAGTGCACTGCCCAAGGCCTGACATGTCAATTTCCTCTTTTGGGCGAGATGCTTCGTCAGCAAGCCTCGCCTCAGGCTTGCTGACGAAGGCTCCACCGTCCTCGACGTCGCTGGTCCCCTTGTCACCCACCCGGCTCACATCACCAAATTGGGAAAAAACTTGCGAGTGCATACAAGCGGTTGCGATCACCACAATCCTTACAATCCTCACAATTATTGTGAGCCATATCACAACCGCTCGCAATCGCATGTCTGCGTGTGTGGGTATCGCGACATCCCGGATTATTGTGGACATTGCCAATGCTCAAAACACAGGTAAGGCCTTATCCGCCCTTCTGAGCGCGGGCAACTTCGGAGGTGCGGGCTCTTAGAATGGAAATAATAATTCAGGTTTTCACGGTCGCACGAAGAGTAGAACAAAGATTATATTGCCAACGACACAACACTACGTGAACTACACCCTCATTCTCCTGACCTTGGCCTTCCGAGCAGGAGGAAGCGGGCACGGAGCTTGATTCACGATCCTTACACTGCAGATGTTGGCAAGACAACACTATAAAGAACTTGATGTCAGTAGAGCTCACAGCTAGGCCACATTAACTTACGTGTTCAGTCGTGGACGCCGTCTTCGTTATCTCGCTGGCTGGCGGATGAAGGGGTAACGATACTGGAACTGGTATTAGCAGAAGCGTGGGGGGTGAGATGGATGGGCTTGAATAAACAGCGGCGTGTAGGATCGAGCGACAAGGTCACGGCTTGAGTCACTTGAGTCTTGAGGTGGGTGGAGGGCGGGTGGGGGCGGCGCGAGATTCGAGCCCTTGATCCTTTGGCATCAAGTAAGAGCGGAGGGAAAACAGGCTTGAAGCTAGAAGGTCCTTGAAAGCTTGACGGCTTACGATCATAGTGGGCTTCAGACCTTGCAGCTTGACTTATGTGTGAGGCCTAGAGAGCTTGACCTGAGTCTTGCACTGTTGATGACTTGGTCTAAGCACAAGAACAATGATGGCTTGACGGGCTTGAGTACAAGAGCAGCGACGCGCTTGACGGGCTCCAGTTTGCATGACGGGCTTGAGTTTGCGCCTGGGGCCTGAGGGTTTGGATGATTTGGGGTTGCGAGGGGTTGAGACTGCAGTCCTTGAGTCCAGAACATGTACACAGAGATAACAGGGCGGGGCCCTGGGAGTGGGAGGGAAGAAAGAAAGTGTGGACGCCTACGTGGCATCATCAACCAACATCAATGGCGTGATCGTGACACACATTCGGCTAATATCCGAGTCGCCGTCGTTGAGCCCCACTACGTCAGACCTACGCGACAAGTATTACTAGCTTGTAGGGCCCGCTGTATGTATACCGGGCGAGCCAGATGTTCACCGCCGTGCTCAAACAACGTGTAAAATCGCCAGCCATCTTCTCCAAGTTTGCAAGACAGAAAGCTAGCAATCCGTCGGGAAGGGCTTGAACGACAAAGAGGACGAGGACTTCGAGTGTGACGATGAGTCAATGAGGTGTTTGTAGAGATCTGACATGGAAAAAAAAACAATCTTGCAGCCACTCAGAAGGCAATGCGAGGTTAGCAAATAATTGTATTAGTATTGCGACGGAATACAATATAGATGAGGCCTCGTCAGGCCTCGTCTACTGCCCCTAATAATTGTGGCCGCGGACGAGCAGTCCAAAAGAATTGTGGGCGGGTCGCGACCGCATATATGAGGTTGTGATGCTTGCCAGAATTGTGACAGAATCGTGATCCCCACCCCAGCCAAACAAGATTTTTCCGGATTTGGTGATGCATATAATCTGTCCAGCAACCCTATCGCTCTGACGATCTCTTGTGCCCGTCAAATCTGACAATACTCCTGGCTACTGCACCGGCACGGCGACTCCGGAACCACCCTCCCTGCCACGGCTTGGCCGGCCCGGACCCCTTGTTTTGGACGTTCCAGCCTCTCGATTGACGAGGCCAAGTTGAGGCCCAAGACGATGTAGTTGAGAGCAAGTTGGAGGTTTGACTTTGTTGGAAATAGTGATGTCCGGGCTTGGCTTGGCTTTCAAGCCAGGGCTTGGGCTTGGCTTTGTCGGGCTTTGGCTTCACAATCTCCAAGCCAAAGCCCAAGCCCTGGGGGAGGGCTTGGCTTGGCTTGGCTTTGGCTTAAGCCAGGGCTTTGATTTTTTTTTCTGCCAGAATGGCGGCCATTGCCATGGGGTGCCAGTTACGAGTTCTGGGGAGCAATTTGAAAGTAAAATAAGTATCATTAATCGTCCATATCATAGTCTGGGTCATAGTTGCTAGGGTCATCGTCTAAAAGAGCATCCCATCCCTGCTCCCCATCACCGTCCTCCTCCCCTTCATCATCGGAGTCCCCCCCGTTGTCCACCAGAGCCGCTTTGCGGAAAATCAAGTCACGACGGATCATACATTTGAGTACTTGCAGTGCCTCGACAATGTCAGGCTTCAAACGATTCCGTCGTTTGCTGATGGTGATCCCGGCTGAGGAGAAAGCCCGCTCACTGGATACCGAGGATGACATAACAGCAAGATAGTCTCGTGCAAGGGATGCCCAAACAGGATAGCGGTGGGCATTCATCTAAATCCTATCAACAACGGCTGAAGAAAATGTTGATGACTTACCCCCCACCACTGGATTGTGTCCATGCCCTCCAGAACGACTTCGTGAACCGTTAGATAAAGTTGATATTCATCAAGCCATGGTTTCAGCGGGTCAATGTGAGTGCTGCTGTTAATACTTTCATCATCATCTTCATGCACAACCACGCGTCTCCGTTTCGTGTTCTGCACCCGTTTAACAGGGATCGAGGATTCCGTTGATGCTCCTCGAAGCTTCAGATATCGTTGTTTAAACTGTGGAATATTAACCTAGGTGGACCAAATCAAGTTTGCATGACATACCGTTTCCTCCATATCGTTGATAGCCGCTTGCTGAAGGTCCTTTGGCCAGTGCTTTCGGAAGTACGAGAGCTTTTTGGCGGGATCGAGGACTGCCAAAGATTAATCATCATAATTGTGTAAAGAAGTTAATTCACCCATCGCAAACATGTACGCATTCGAGTTGGACATTTTCTGGTAGTACTCGTCCACCTTTGCGAGTGCCTGGGCAAGCGGGTCCGAAAAATTTCCGTACTTCGGATCGGCGGCGCATTTTGTCCACCCAGCATGCAGAGACTCCAGTGCCGGAAGCGCAAGATGGAGTGTTGACTTGAGATCAGATGAAAATTTATGTTGCGAGTCCTCCGCAAACTGCGGTTGTGTTAACGCAAGAAACCGCAACAATCCCGAGAAGCAGGAAAAATACGAACCGCCAACAAGTCAAGGAACAAATCAACCCGGGCCCATTCGGCTTCACTTAACTGTAACGCCGCCAATTTCTTGCGCTTGTCCCCGGTCTCATCCATGGCTATTTCGAAGACGAATTTATCCACATCCTAGATAGCGGGTGAGAGTGTATGCAAGGAAAATATGAAATTGGTACCTCTTTGAGGGTGTACGCGCGGTCGAGCATCGCATATGACGAAGACCAGCGAACCTTCATGTCGAGCACCATTTCCTTTGCAATCTCAGCAGGATCTGCCTGGTGACGGAGCTGAATGCGCTTGAACAGATCCTTCCGTTTAGATGAAGAGCGCTCCTATGATAGATTCAGTATGGGGGGAGGACCAGACAATAAGTACAGACCTTCACAGCAATCGCTCGTACAAGCCCGATCTCGTCTCGCATGAGACCCGACGTATCAGGGATATGTGCCGCTGGATCGTGCACATTGAAATGGGGAGATTTGCTGTAAGCTGAGATGAGTTTTTGCGTTGCGATGTTGATTACATGTGCGAGACAACTGCAATATAAAGTTCAGCAACAGAGTAAAAAAGAGTTCATGCAACAAACCCAATGCGCCGCTCGACTGGATTCCAGACGAGACCGGTTTCGATTTTGATGAGGCGGGCGAACTCAACAAGCATTGTGCCATTGTTGGCTCCGCCATCGCACGTGGCATACCCAACCTTGGGACTAGCGTAAGGGTTGGTGTAATAAATTAAGCGCAAAGACTTACCCGCCGCTGGATACCGATTCGGGTAACAAGTTTAAATAGTGCTTGGCCCAGATGCACCCCATGATGGGCATTATTAAGTCGCGTGAAGCCAAGAATAGCCTCTTGGAGCTGCCAGACCCCGGGCGAAGTCTCCTCGATCCAGTGGCCGGTGAGCACATAGTATCCGTCGACATTGTTGGCCTGCCAGGCGTCACAGGTTATGGAAATTTCACCGGTGACTTTATCGCTCTGCACGCAGTGAGTACATCGAATAAAAGACGAGCGGAATACTCACATTGATGCGCACCCGCAAGTTCTCCATCTGTTTCTTGAACAGATCAATTATCTCCTGCCTTGTCGCCTTCCGCCCGGGGATTTTGACACCCTTCGTGGCGCGCCCCGCGATGTCGATCATATCCTTGAATTTGGGATGGGTCAAGGCGTCGATGGGCTGATCCAGCATTTAGCGCGAGGCTGATTAACAAATGCAAAACGTACCTGATCTGTTGCAATGAGCCATTCGAGTGCTGCATCCCGGAACAGCGCGTCGCTGTACGGAACCACCCGTTCAGGCTTTTCCCGCAGATGCGGCTCGAGAGTCTGTTGATGAAGTTGGGCTTTGGCCTCCGCCGCATCAGCAGCCGCCTTTTTACGCGCTTGAATATCCTCCTCGAGCCTGGACTCGAAGTTATTTTTTTTGCACCATTTCCGATATAATTCCTACGCGTTGTAAGGCTCAGTGCACAGATATGGCAATGATACAATAAATACGAACCGCATGCTTTACCATATGACGGCGACAAGTTGAAGCATCTGCTACAAGAACATCACTGAAGACACTGAGATTGACGCAACTTGAGTATAAATTTGAACACTTACCCGCAACATTTACATTTTCGATGGGGCTTCAACTCGGGGCCGCGCTTTCCCTTGGCCAAATGACTGTCACCGAAAAACTACTTAATGTCAGCCGTTGGATCCGAGGGTGACTCGGTGACAGCAGCTATAGGTTGAACCTCGATGTCCGCAAGCATCCCATCTTCACCAACGGCGGTGGGATCAGAGCCTGAACTCTTAGCCAGCACGCGAGAGCCTTTGGTTGCGTGGATTCGATCAGCTAGACATCCTATTTATCAAACCAAAACAAATAAGGGAGCCGTAGTAATCTACCATTTTTCGTCGCCTTCGTTCCTATAAAGTTCCATTTAGTAAAAGTCACTGGAAAGTGCGGGCCGGTATATACCTGACTTTCGGCGTCTCGGGGATGTTATTTCTGGGTCGGAATCGGAGTTGCTAAGAACAACCGTGATTTTCTTGGCTGTCGCAGCGATCAGGTCTTGGAAGGGATAAAATGAGATGTACGAACACTTATATGTTGTTCTTGCTACCGGAGATGGATCGTCTTCATCATCGGAATCCTCCGAATCCTCCACAGTTACACTGCCTTTACGAGCTAAGGTAATGATGAGACCAGAATTTTGTGCATCTATATTGTCACGTACTGGCTCTAATCTTCTTCGGTGGTGAGATATCTTCGCTATCGGATAACGCCTGACTGGCATTGCGCTTCGAGCCGGTCGATGATGCCGGAGGCGACAAAGCGTCTTTCGGCTCCTGGTCTTTAGGATCTTCTGTTGAACTGAAAAGAAGTAAAATATCGTCGGTAAGGGACAGGCCAGTTACGCACCACAAACACTGCATCTCCCCCAAAACTTGTGTCAACTTGAGGGTTGCTATTGCCAGAGGAATGCCATCGGACTTCCAGTCAATCTTGCGCCAGTACTGGACAACAAGGGCGATCCCCGAACCACCGCGTTGGATTTGGGTCATTCGGCCTTCGGCGTCACGGGCAGTACTGCCGAAAAGACAATCCATGCGCCGGATGAAGGTCGACGACTTGGCAGCCGCGCCGGTATCCAGGCCCTTGACCTTATTGAGAACATGCCAGATCTTGCCGTCCCGGGCCGCTTTTGGAACCGATTTCGGAAGGGCGGGACATAGAGCCTCAATCTGGTCAATCAGTTCCACAACGGCGGCAACTAGACACGACCTCGTGTCAGAATGCGTGATAGACGCATCAATACGCGAGGACTCACTTGATTTCGTGACTGAGGCCTGATGTGCAGCGTCGAGAGGTTCAGCATTTTGAGGGTTAGCAAGCCGGTGGGATGGGATCTGAGTGCGAGTGCCTTTGAGAATGTTGGAAGGATCTGGATTGTCCCGCGTTCGAGACATAGGAAGCGGGTGGATGATGGTGGGAGAAGGAAGTGAGAAGACGCGTCCTGTCACAGCCTGTCAAATTTTATACTGTGCCAGAGACGGCCGTCGAGGAAAGGGCCGTTTTCTGGCAAAGAACGAGCTTACCCGTCCGTATACCGTATACGGTATCGTCAGCGGCGCCCTACGCCCGCAAAGGCCAACATCATGATCTTGATCGTGATGTAACAGCCAAAACCAGCCGCAAAATTCATCGGGAAAGTTGAATATTTTAATGGCCAAAGCCCGGGCTTTAAGCCCTGGCTTTGGCTTTGTAGACGTCAAGCCAAAGCCAAAGCCCTCGTCAAGCCCTGACTTGGGCTTGGCTTGGCTTTGCGAAGCCAGGGCTTTGGCTTTCGGGCTTTCGGGCTTTAAGCCAAGCCAAGCACATCACTAGTTGGAAATTTATCCCCACCGCTATAACCCTCTTTACAATCCTTAACCACCTGCCGACTGCCCTAGTAGCTAGGGATGCACACCGTCCCGTCTGGGCCGTCTCCATTTTGTTCCAAGATGGCCGCGGATGGCCATATACGTACCTTTCTATTGAGCAGGAGATGAGCTGATTATGTCGAGTTATGCAGCTCGAAATATTTGCCCGGCTGTGGTGCAACCGTATTTGAACTTGGGCCCCGGCATAACACAATGCGTTGAAGGTTGATTTTATCTGACTCAGTCGGTTCCTTTGTTTACGTCTCTCGAACTCGTTGCCGCGAGGGTTGCGACTCATATTTTAACTTTTAAGTCATGTCTTTCCATCTGCTTTGCTGAGGGCTATTCTCTCTCCTGCTTTCTGTTCCAGTTGGGTTCAAATTTTATACCTGTAGTCCTAAGGTGTAGTCCCAACTCGGGTGTCCATCCGGGGCAGTGCATACATCTAAATTTCCATGCCATTGGAGTGGAGGTGATCAGAATAAAATTATATTGAAACAATGTGATAATCTGCAGAGGATAATCTGAGTGGAGAATGCACAATGCGGCCAGGAGGAGGAGGATATATTATACTGACACACAGCCCCACAATTGGAACTACCAATTTACTACAGTGAATCGAGATCTAAGTACAGTACAACAATTGAACCACGGCATTGACACACCCGGCCCAATGATTTGCGAAGGATCAAAAGGAATAGTTCGATCACATATGATCACGCACGAGTACAGTGGCTACGTTAGCCAAGAGATAACTGAACCCTAAATAGCCGTCAAATATCATATGCTGGTGTTGCGGTTGACAGATTGATGATGGAATAGAAGAGGGAAGGCCACCCCACGGCGCAGACGAAAATTTGGTATTTTGGGCCCCAAACCTGGGTCCAGCACCAACAAAGATGGGCCCCCGACGGCTAAAACCCTAGGTCCCAGCGCGGACGAAAATCGCAGGCTGCGCGGGCTTTGGTGGGCCTCAAAATTGGTCCAAAGTGAGTTTTTTCTCGGAAAATTGTCAAATGGGCGGCCGCATGCCGCATCGAGCTTGAAATCGGCGAAATCAGGACACCTGGAGCGAAGTTAGATTTTTTGTGGAGGAGTGAGGCCAAAATTACCTTTTTCGGACACTCACAGCATCATCGGCTAGGTCTAGCGCAGACAAAAGACGACCCAAATGGCCAAAGTTTTCGTGGACAAAATCTCCCAGTCCGGAAAATTTTGGACCTAGCCTTCCCACCCATTGTCAGAGGTCCTAATAGAAGAACTGGTGACCTGGGATCTCACGGATGGGGACATAAAAGGCCAACATTTCATAAGGGCACTACATCCCCAACATGCCCCCTTCTGCTGTTGCTCAGAATAGACTGGAAAATGTGGTGACATGTTTGACTATGACCACAAATACTTTGGAAATCATTGCCGATAGCATGCAAACTCCATTTTTAGGTGCTATAATTAACACAACTCAAGCTGTCTTGGAGAATGTCCAGGTAAGCAGTCTCGAAGGGACCGTTATTGCGGTAAAACTGAATTACACACTAGACTGTTAGCAAACACAAAGATGACTGTGTTCAGCTGCTGGAGCAAATCCACCAATTGCTGAATGCAATTGTGATTCTTCATATCAAGGCAGATGCAGATGGAGAGTTGCATATAGAAGTGCTGGATCATGTCAGGAAATTCACCGAGTACTTTTCTGGTTCATTCATAACCCACCACACACTGACAATGGGTGTCAGGATCCTTCACAAAATCTACACATTTGTGGAGGCCCAACAAAAGAGTAACAGAGTGAAAAGCTTCTTCCGACAGAGTGAAATTAGCACACTATTCAAAGACTGTCAAGCTGGATTGAACAAAGCTTTGACTTCTTTCAGGTCTGTTGTCAATTCTGTGTAGCAACCTTTCATGGATACATATCTTCCACAGATTAAAGGACCCAGGGCTCTACCAGGTATTCCAGAGATGCAGAAATCTGCTCAAAAGAGACACCAGGAAGTGCTCAATATGATTGAGAAACTCTCAGCAGCAACTGCTTCAGAAAGATCCACAGTGAGTCATTGAAGGGTGTTCACTGGATCAACACCTACTGTTTGCCAGATAAGCAGACATTATTCTAGGTTCTCAAACAGGTAAATATCCACTTTTCCTGGAAATTTCTCAGATGGCACTTATCGGATAACTTCATTTCAAAGCTCCAACTCAATCTCAATGCTGCCATCAGAGCCCAAGATTTTCCATGGCCGGGAGTCAGAAATTTCCGACATTTTGCACCTTTTCGACACTGGAACTCCAAGGATTGCAATTTTGGGTGCAGGTGGTATGGGAAAAACCTCTGTAGCAAGAGCTCTCCTGCACCAACCAGAAATCACAGCTAGATATTCACAGAATCGGTTCTTTGTTGCTTGCACCTCTGCAACAACCAAACTCGAACTGGTGAACCTAATTGGTGCCCATCTGGGGCTGAAGCCCAGCAAAGACCTCACCCAAGCTGTGCTACAGCATTTCTCACAGAATCTACCAAGTCTCCTAATTCTGGATGAACTTGAGATGTTGTGGGAGCCAACAGGTTCTCGTGGTGACATTGAAGAATTACTATCATTGCTTGCAGGTGTGGAGGATCTTGCATTACTGGTAAGTTGAATGGGTTCTGGATAACTCTTTCAACTCACTTCATCTCAGATTACCATGCGTGGAGCAGAACGACCTGCCAAGGTGCAATGGACCAGACCATTTTTGAGAAATTTACAACCCTTGGATCAACAGGCAGCTCGTCTCACATTTGCTGATATTGCAGATAGTGGACACAATGTGAAGGAGGTTGATCAAATCCTCTCCCTCACAGACAACATGCCACTTCCAATCAGTTTGCTTGCCCATTTGGCCGACACAGAAGGCTGCTCCAATGTATTATCCCGTTGGAACAAGGAAAAGACCTCTCTGGTTTCTGAAGGTTTTGACAAAAGATCCAACCTGGATCTGTCTATCTCATTGTCATTATCAAGCCCACGGATGCAATTGCTCCCGCATTCACAGGAACTCTTGAGCCTCCTGTCAATGCTCCCAGATGGCCTGGCTGATGTAGATCTCATTCAAAGCAAACTCCCCCTGGAAAACATTCTCAAATGCAAAACAGCACTGAAGTCTACTGCTTTGGCCTACAGTGATGAGCATAAACGATTGAAGGTACTTATGCCCATCCGAGAATATTTGCAACAGCACCAGCCACCTAGAGATCATCTTATTCAGAGCCTCCTTCAATACTTTGAGGAGATGCTCAAATTTCATGTGGATTGCCATGGAACCCAGTCAAATTCTAAAACAGTTGCCCAAATAAAGTTCAATTTCACCAACATCCAGAATGTGCTGCAATGGGGCCTAAGACAGAAACAACCAATCCTGTCCACTAGTATTTACTGTGTATGCTATTTGAGCCAATTCAGCTTTACCAACATGCAAACACTACAGACTCTGTTGACAAAACAAATTCAGGATCTCCTTCCCCAGCTCAATGATCATCGACTCAAAGCTTACTTCATAATTGATGTGTTGAACCGATGGGGATCTTACCCAAACTCTGACTTTGAGGCTCTAGCCTTCCAAGCTTTGGAGCATCTTGGGCACTTTGATGATCCAGATCTTAAATGTGTGTTCTCTGTTCAAATTTTTTCTATGAGAACTGACACAAATAATTTCTAGGCAAATTGTATAACAGTATGGCATTTTACTATCGGAACTTCGAAAATGATCTTGTTGAGGCTGAAAATATGTGCAAAAAAAGTATATCCTTGGCAATTCCAACTGGTAACAGTAAGAGACACAGCAATGCTTTGGACCAGCTTGCATGGATTAACCTCCAGCTCGGGAAATACTCTGTGGCCCAAATGTATGCATATGAATCCCAAAAGTTGGCAAGAGTTTCCGGGGATTTATATACTGAGGCAGAGGCAGTCTGTACACAAGCTCTGTGTTGGCAAATCCTTGGGCACTACAAAAAAAGTCTCTCTTTAGCTATCACAGTACAGAGTCTCCTTGCTCTTTGTGGTATGTCTGGTAGTGAGGCCAATCTTAGCATCATGGCCATTCAGGCTGAGGTCCACAAGCTCAAATCAGAATATAATGAGGCCTGGAAAATTCATACCGAGATACTTCAGATCACTGCAGATGGAGATGCCTTTCAGCATGCTGCTGCATTTCTGAATGTGGCTGAAATTGAAGTGTTGATAGGTGTTCCAAAACATGATGTGCAACAGAATATTGAACTTGCTCGATCACTGTTCACCGCTATAGGTCACAAGTCATGGATAATCTCCTGTGATTCCACACTTGCAGATCTGTATCTGAGGGAGTGTGATCTACTGGGAGCAAAGACACTTTTTGAAAAGTCATTGAAATCAGCCCCAGAACACAGCGAAATCAAGTCATTCTGTTTCGAAAAATTATGCAATGTTAGCTCCTGGGGTGCAGATGAATCAATACCTGGATGGACAACCATATTTCTTGTACATTCTCTAAAGTTGCAAGCAAAGCTACAGGTCTATAAAGCTCTGCAGTTTTTTGGCCAGATGTTCCTCATGCAGAACGATGAGGACACTGCTACTAGCTTGTTCACTGTTGCCCTTGAGGGATTCACGTATATGGATGTCCATCGCAGCAGAGCAGAATGTATGCTCAGACTTGGTGACATTTCCAACAGCCATGGTGATCCATTCAAAGCGGTTGAACTTTGGAGCACAGCAAGGCCACTTTTTGAAAGGTCATCCCAGGTGAAGGAGGTTCAATGTGTTGATGAAAGGCTTGCTTGTATTGGCAGTGATGTTCTAGAACAACACAGAAAGAACATTGCTCATCTGGTGGAGCTAAATGTCCCTTCTAGCAATTTATCCCCCATTGAGGATGAACAGCAGGTGGAATTGGTTGAGCAACCCCTCCAATTGTAGTGCGAGCATTCACAACATGTATCCAAAATTTGTGACTCTAAAAACAGGCTGGGTACCTATGTCACTTTTGTCTTGTCTGTCTGATGTTAGCCTGTTTCAAAATGAAAACCTATTTATTGTACATATGCACAAGGCAACTGTTACCGGCAGTTCAGTGGGTATCATACCTGGGTAATTTCAAACAAAGATGTCTTTAGGGTGGGAATATAAGGAAGGTAGGGCCAACGAGCGGCATGGCCCATTACCTTGAAACACTCTGGGTGAAGGGAATATTCCAACATCGAGTAAAACTGCAGACGGAACACGCGCTATTATTAAAGACTAGGAAACATTGTAAATTTTATGTAAATGAAAGTGATGATTAAAGTTTTGCGAGTTGTAAAGCAAAAAGTGTTCACAGGAACCAAATCAATTACGGTGAGTCTTTTTGGTAGGGGAGACCAATTTGAGGTTATTGAAGGTGTCCTCCACCGCGGCATCTGGCTCGCGCCTAGTACATTTCGGCGTGACTGGAGCTGGCATGCTGAGGATCGGAGGTGTCCACGTAGGTCCGTAACCTCTATCTATGATGGAGAGGTGCTTGACATAGATGTGGTACGTCTATAGTGAGGTGAAGTTAGTGAAATATCACTAGATAGGGAAGTGAAAAGTGTGCCTTGGTTTTCCATTTGGATGTTGTCTCCGTGTCTTTCAGCTAGCTTACCCCTGCGCAATTGGACAATGTGGTCACGAAGCTTCTTTCTCAGGTCCCGAAACAATTCCGAATGATTGTAGTCAATTTTCAAACCAGTGAGGAGGCGCTGCAAAGGATTCAAAGTAAGTTTGCTACCACTAAAGGCGGTCAGAACATGAACTTGAAGGTCGGGATCAATTGAATTTGCACACCATTCCTCACATACATCTGCACAGTCCGGGAGCGAGACTTCAGGAGGAAGAGGATTTGGCGAGTGTGACTGAGAAAATTGTGCACAGCGACCCGAAATTATATGGGCCGTGATTTCATCTCTTATATAGTCAACCGTGGGTTTCGAAGGAAGCTGGATACAATGGAACACAGCAATGGCAATCAATACAGACTTGCGATGACTTTCAAAGGAATTGAAAAAGTCAGCAACAGATATAGAAGAGCGCTGGCCTGAATCAGCGGAATGAATCATTGCCAAAGAACTTCTAATCGCAGCACGCAACTTGAATCGGAGGTTGCGGGAACCAGATACAGTGATATTCATTGCAGCGCCTACATGACAATAGTGCTCAGTTGACATTTGATTGTGATTCGCTCCGAGGATGACATTGAGCACCGCTTCAGACACATCCGCAGCGCATGAAAAACCTCGAGATATCACACGGCAGGCAGCAAGTTCATGGCACATAGAAGAAGCATCACGAGCATTAGATGGATTCTCAAAACAAGTACCGGTAATGATATGGTGGATCAGTGCATGACAACATTGACTGAGATTCATATCAGCATATGGGATGCCATGCAAAGCAAGAGCATGCTGGAGCGCAGGTAGATCTGCATGGAACACTGAAGTTCACACACGGGTGGCATGGTGACCAAGAAATATATTGCGTATGATATTCGTGGCATTCAATGGTACATTGTTTAACATATTATGGGACGTGGATGGGCAGCGGCATGCAGACTGGTCAATACAGACACAGTCGTCCACTGGATCAAGGATGAGTCAAAAACTGACAGGCCACGCAAGCAGAAAACCAGCTTACCACAAGGTGATTCCATTACAGCAGCAGGGAAGACAGGGGAGGCATCAAATGAGGAAGAGGAAGAAGGATCAAGAAGATCAGAACCGCGTTTTGAGAGAGAGCCAAGTGGAGGCCGCCGAAGATCAAGAATCCCAGAAGAAAGTTGAAAGCATGTGTCAGGAACAGCTTCACGACAGTATTGTAGCCAGTCCCTGCCAAGGACAATGTCAAAGGATAGGGACGAGGTAACAGCAACGTTGATGTGTGCCGAGAAAGCACTGTCGACAGAAGGCAGAGTCAATATACCAGAAGCAACGGAGTGCGAAGCTGGGACCCCAGAGTTCAAGACCCAGTCAAGAGAGAGCTTAGATTTGTCTGCATGCTGGTCAAACATAGTGGACAGAGGCAAATTGCGGAAAGTAGCCATGGTGGTGGAAGCAGAGAAAGAAGCAGCGATGCCACGTCACATCTCAGGGTCGGATGAAGCAATGTCACATAATCAGATGGTTTCCCAACGACACACAATTACTGACTCAAATCTGATAGACCTGTCAAAAGGGACCAAGGGTAAGCAGAGAATAAGAGCTTATGCAAAAAATGCCGACGAAAAATGAAACTGTCTGCCAAAAGTCGATTGATTGGGCGCCATAAGACCCATACCTAAAGGTAGTGGGAATTTATGAGCTTGACTGTGTCCTGATATACTGCTGCTGTCACTTTTGCACAAGGCTAACCCCTTGAATCCAGTCAGCAGTCTTGCATAGTGAGGCCTACAGTTTCAAATGTATCAAGAATGGTCTCTGAATAGCCCTCCCTCATGTTCTCTCTTGAATTAACAAACCACAGTATTGGGTCTTTTATTATTGTACATTGCCAACCTCTTATTTCCTCCTCGTGTTACAGGCTGCGGCAGATGTCTACATCAGTGCGGCCTATTACATTGCCGGTGTGGACATCGGTGTAGTTGTATGCATTAGATTCCGTGCCCAGCTTGGATGGGCCAGCGCTGTGATGCGGAGAGTGAAGGAATCATGGCTGCCCAAGCTGGGTGCACCCGGTGTGTGTGATTTCAGGGTGACACATAAATAGAGTGCCCATTGTGAGGTCTCCAAGCATGTCGCCTCATGGCCCCTGCAAACCATCTGCACGAGTGACGGGACAAGCTCGGACATACACAACAAATCTTCCATAACAGGATTCTATGTTACCGGAAGCAGCTTCCGAGCGAGACCAACACTCTCCTCACCATCCAGAACACCTTCTTGCCACTCGAACTTGCTCCCACACCATCGTCATTGTCAGCAGGATACGACCGTTCCCCGGGTCTAGACTCTCAGCTCCTTCCTACAACACGTGGGTGGTGAGCGACCTTCCATATACACATCTCCGATGAACAAGAGCAATGCTCTCCTTACCAACACAGATGGCACACTTCACCGATAATCATTGACACAATACAACTGGTCCCCTCCTGTGGTGGAACACATGGACAACCTCCCCTATTACCGTTTCCAGATGATCTCTTGCACTGGGCAGACTTAGCCCATGCCTGACACTGATCCAGCAGATGAGGCAGAACTTATCCTGACACTGCCTTCTCCCCCACTTCACACAACACATCAACTAGCCGAGGGAGACCACTCGTTTCTCCCTCTTCCTGAATGCTCGAGCACCATCCGATGCGACCACCTGGCCGTTGATAAGCCGTGAAACAGACCATGGGTGAAATAGCAGGGAATTTGCCAATTTCCACCTTAATCATGTAGCACGCTGCTCCAAAGGATTAGCATAAGGCCTATATGGCTAATCAGGGCTTGATCCTGCATGAGGACCTTAATCAAGTCCGCCTGGAGTGCATCAACTGGAAAGTTCATACTGGTTGACATCCATGATTAAGGGTTTAACTGCTGAGATTAAGCATCGCTGCTTAATCAAGGCATCGCGGGGCCCACAAACAACATGGGCAATATTAATCATCCTCTCTGATGATCTGGGGCACCACTGTGGGGTTTGGTTAGAGGTGTTCAGGCACTTTGTTGTGCTTGATTCACAAATGGAGCCTTGCACAACAGATCAGGTGACTCGGGTTTAGCGGTAGCCGGTTATTCCGACTGTGGTTGGACTTCACTTATCAACTATCCAATCATTGTCGCCATCCTGATTTGGTTACTTGAACCAGGCCAGGACGGTAACTCGCATATCTCCACAACCACTTGGTGGTTTGGGCTGATTAAGGTACTGGCTTAAAGCCAGCACCTTCCTCTACCTAATACTGAAGGTCCTGAATGGGGGACACGAGGATAGAAGATGGGACTGTCAACATGATCAAACAGGAAACAGTCACACCGGACACACTCAAGCACTAAGGGGTAGATACACGAGGATCCTATATATTTACCTACACGTGATTAATTACAGACACCTTACTCATATACCAGCAAGTAGAATAATCATTGTATAGTAAGCATAATTGTACAGTATATAAGGAGGAGGTTTTGGCATACCCCTCCCTCATGTTCTCTCTTGAATTAACGAACCGCGGTATTGGGTCTTTTACTAATATTATGGTACGTCGCCAACCTCTTATTTCCTCCTCGTGTTACGGGCCGCGGCGGACGTCCACATCAGTGCGGCCTATTAAATTGCCGGTGTGGACACCGGTGTAGTTGTATGCATCGGATTCCGTGCCCAGTTTGGATGGGCCAGCGCCGTCGTGCGGAGAGCGAAGGAATCACGGCCGCCCGAGCTGGGTGCGCCCGGTGAGGCCCAGTGTGTGCGATTTCGGGGTGACACATAAATGGAGTGCCCGCGCGCACGCGGAAACGTCGCCTAGGTTGACCATGCACGGCAGATTGGCGCATTGGGGCAACAGATGGAATCCGGGGTAGTGATGTTCTGGCCTTGGCTTGGCCTGAGAGCCATGGCTTTGGCCCGGCTTGGAGTGGCTTTGACTCGCTGAAATCCAAGGCCAGGCCAAAGTGTTTGGCTTTAGCATGGCTTGGTCTGGGTTATTTCCTTCCTGGCATGCCACAGCTCAAACTTGTTCTCAACATCTCCGTTTTTTATCTCTCGCCTGACCCGAATCCCATATTATCTCTGCTCTTTCCTCGACGGTCTCTCAATCATCCGGGCTATTTTATAATTCGTTCTCGTATTCCGCCGCCAATCTATCATTCTTCTATCCACGCTCGAATGCTTTGGTATGTTTAACTTATGTGGTTCATTTGGGTACCCAAACGAACGACACATACAGCTTATAGGAAGATTTTCTGGTGGGTTGAGGAGGCATCACCGAATGCCTGGTTGAAGTGACCTTCGTTTCCCTTCGATTCATTTGGAGATAGAGAGAAATAGGCCATTAAGAGTTGGAATGGGTTGAAATTTGAGTCCGCCGGTCCAGACCCAAGGAGGCGGAGTCGTGCAGAAAGAGAGGAAAAAATATTTCTTCCAGACATTGAAGAGCTCGGGCCCGATTCGAACGAGCGTCTTCTGTTCAAACATGCTACTATTTTCGTTCACATGTTACAGACGTGGATCATCCACCACGAGCCTTTCTACTGCAGTTCTTGTCCAAATCATATTTGATGATCGACCGTACTTTATTACATGCGGAGGTGAAATACTTGGTGCGATGATGATCCCTCTGCTTCTCAAAGGCCGAAGGGAATCAACCGTTCAAGGTCCGAAGCTCCAACGCGTTTATTGTAAGTTGGAATGTTTTTCAACAAGCGACGTACGAGCTCAAAATTGTCAAAGCGTCTGCCCAGGGGAAACTAAGAATGTTTCTGCTCTATTGCCTTCTCAGACGAACGGAAAAAAACGACCGACAACCTCGTACATGGCTGGGCCTCGGGACTTCTGCTGCAGACTTGTTGCGTATTCTAAATATTGCAGATGCGGACCATCCGCTGGCCATGGAGTCAAGGATGGAGGGTGGAAACGAAGCGAGGCAAACGACGTGGTCAATTCGAATTCGATCTATACAGAAACGGACCGAACAAAGATATGTAGTCGCGAGTCCGAATCTACATACTTACTGTATTATCGCGATTTAGAATGCCCAACAACTGCTGTTGGACTTAGCAGCTCCCACCATCGTTCGGGTCGAGCTTGTATTGGTATCCTTGCCATGTTTTCAACCCTCCCGTGTCGCAGAAGTAGGCCAGTTGAGTCATGGCGTACAGGCAATCGCTGTACAAAGGATTGCGACCGGTAGGTCCAGTGACAGCAAAGTCGCCTAGAACGATAACGAAGAAGTCAGCATCTATATTTATTGCGAAAGAACGCAGAAAGAACCAAGATTCGGAGAAATAACTCACAGCGGGTTCCGGAATCCAATATATGACACTCCGAACGCTGCGAACGTTGAACGTCAGCGCAGAGATAGATGAACATGAATAGACGTACCGTGCCATAAACAACATTCTCGCAAAAGTCGTTCCCGAACCACTGGTCACACGGCGAGGCATTTTTGTTGCTGAATAAAAGAGAGACACGTTGAAAACACAAAACACAAAGTACATCTTGGGGTACCTACCCTCCATTGTAGCACCCTTCAGCATTCGCCATGGTCGCAAGGACGGCGGCAAGGAGAGGGTAGACCTGTTGGGATGGGTTTTGAATGAGCGGAGACAGGCAGCATCCAAAGTTTCAACGTACGAGGTTTTTAAACATGAGGGCTGATTTGAATGGGTAATGCAGCGATGAACGACGTTGGACTTTATAGTGCCAGGCTTTGTATGATTGGCGTTGCCGTCGTGTATTCCCAAATGATTCGCTTGGTTAGCTCGCCGGGCACCTGTACGGCTAGCTCAGGCCCCTGCACGGCTAGCTCTCAGGCGCCTGTACGGTTATCTCACTGAGTTCGCCGCAGCATCGACTCCTTCGCGGAGCGCCCCGCCATTTCGTAAACTAACCCATGCCCAAGTCGAAGAAGTGATTGCAATGGGGAGTGGCCATCATTGGGATGGTTTGAATCGGTCGAGGGTCGCGTACAGAAACGGTGTGTCAGTAATCTACGCTGCCGAGCCCTGCCGAGACGCCGGCCTAGCTATGCTCCAGTCAAGCGAGGACAAATAGTCCTTCTCCCTTCCCAGTTCCACGCGTTTTGCGCGCCAGTGCTCTATTAGAGCCTCTAAGTATGGTTCGTGCGCTGGTAACAAGCGAACAAAAAGACTGCAACTAGTGCAATCGCTCGCATGTCTCCGGTGGATGTGTCACTCAACTGTCACTTCTCAATTTCCCAAATGTATTCGCCCAGCGTTGGCTCAGGGCACCCACAGCGCACGCCGTCGGCGCTCAAGTCAACTCGCGCACCACTACGGAGCGCCCCGCCATTTCGTTAACCTACTGTCCAACCGCGTTTCGAGACATTGTGCCAAGCAAGGCCTGCAACTGCAATCGCTCGGATGCCTACGTCTCCGACCGTCTATATCTATGTCTATGTGTACAATTCGACGAATGGCTTCTCTCTTGGAGCTCTTGGAATACTGGGCAACCGGACTCGGTGAAAAATAGCCCCGTTGTCCAGCCCGGAAGCATTTCAAACTCGGGTCAAACTCGTCGAAAAGCCAAGACTTTTCCATCCTCGACTCGGAGAAGGCATGAAAGCGGCAACGAGTCACTGGAGCTCCGTCAATCGTGGCTTCAGAACTTTGCGCCCCTGGCCCCCAGATGACTTGCGAGTTCCAAGACAACTGCGGTTTCAATCGAGTGTTTGGGGACCTTCGAGTTTCTTCCATTCATTCCAGTCCTCTCCTTGACAACTTGGTGCTCCGCCGATGCGAGTTACGAGGGAGTCAATAATGAGGATATGGGTAAAGAAGAGAGGACGATCGCCCACTGGCTGAACGAACCCAATCGATGTCAAGAAACGCGTTGTTTCGCGCCATTCAAAGGCGGTCACTCGGCCGGGCCCTCCATTCCCTACTGATAACCGCTCCTCATCCCTGATCCACATCCAGGACTAGGGGCCGCTGTCTGTGGTGCCCAGTATGTCTCACCCTCCACGCCGGCCCCAACCTGCTCCGGGTCTCAGTCCCGGCTCAATCTGTATCCCGGCCCACCCCACCCAAATCAATACACTCCGCTTTGCTCCCATCTATTCCTTCGCTCTCCTCAGTCTCGACGATTGCTACAAAGACAAGGAGTCGGATTTTCGCCTTCTCTACTTTAGGATCCCTCCTTGCCTCCCTCCCATCCAACGAAAAACAGTCCTCGATGCCGTCCTGGACCGTCATCCTCGCCGCCCTCCTCATGCTCATGGCCGTTCCCCCCTTCTCCGCTGCTGCCGCGGTGCATTTCGAAGACACGGATGTGGCGATGCGGATGCGCTTCATACGGTAAGAGTAACACTGATTCAGTGTTTTTCCACGACGTGCGAGTTGGCTACGACGAGTTACTGAGTAATACACTTCTTTGAATCGGAAATCGACACGGGGAGCGGTGATGCTTGTGAGTCGAAGCGCACTTGCAGCCTCGAACCTGAATTTTATGCTCTAAACGCGCGTACGTCACATCACAATATCTTGGCCGCCCCTATTTACTCGCTGATTACCCGAATCCTTCCGAATCCCTTCCAGTGAAAAGTGAAACAGTGGAAAAAAAACCTCATCCACCCAAAATATGGCCATGGCTCGCATCCGAATCAACGGGTGACGTCTGCGGACGCCGGAAAATCGGGAAGGCCCTATGCAGGTGTGGACCAACCACCGAGCCGTCCTTGTGTATCATGACTGTGATATATGTGGATGTTTCGCCGATTTTTCGAGTAGTGCAAAAAAGGACAAAAAAATTACTCGATAATATGGCTATGCTCAGACCCGATTCGAACGAGCTTCTTCCGTGGAACATATCAAGTTCATGCCATATGTGAGACATCCACCACCGAGCTTTTGACCGCAGCTCCCGTCCGAAACATATTCGACGAGATCGACCCTTGGTCTCTTTTAAAAGATACGTCTTCAAGTTGCGAAGGTCCAACGCGTTGATCGTAAGTTGGATTTGCTCCTGCTTTGTTGTCTTCCTAGAAGAATGGACAAAAAAAACGACCGACAACCTCATACATGGCCGGGCCTCAGGACTTTTGTACAATGCAAACCCTTGCTGCGTTGCGAGCAACACACAAGGAAGCATGAAAATGGTCAGTGGTGGCGACGTAGGCGGATTGGGGCTTGCGGGAAGATTCGGGTGGATACCCGGAAGATCCGAGTACTGTTAGTGGTCCGTGCGCGGACGAAAAAATTACGTTACCAACGGCGGTAAACTGACTCGCCACAAGATCCCCTGTTTTGCCCAATTCTTGGCACGGTTCGCAGGTCCAGTGGCCCGCTGCGACGGTTCCGTCATTAGTAGCAGTGGGTTGGTGACGTAGAAGGCAATGGTCACACGATTCCGTGGACGCATGCAACAATTCGCGATTTGCTCGTGAAGGGGTTTGACTCAACGGCCAGGACAACGTGATGCGACCGTTGGTCGCTGGGGTGCACCCTGAGACACCATGCGATTCCGCGAGTGAGTCCCAGTTTTTCACGATTTGCGCAATATTTCGCATTTTCGGCTCGACCACTCTACGAACTCTGTGATCAAACGTTGCCAAAAAAATTGAGGGTCGAGAAGAAGGGATGCTCTGCCTATGAAACACTCGAGAAACACTACGTTGTCTGGCGATCTTTTTTTTTACATACTTCGTCTAACTGCGCATTAGCATACTCTTGCGGGGCAGAATGTCGTAGTACGACGGGGAAATCCCGTCCTGTTGCCGTCCCTTCGCGGGACGGGATTTCCCCGTCGTGCTACCGACGAAGCGAGTGACGGGCGCGGCGAACACCCCTAAGCTGCATTCTAACGTAGTGTTTCAATACGGGATTTGCCCGTCGTGCTACCGTCGAAACGACGACGAATGAATTAGGTGGCCTGCGTGTCTATAAAGCCAGGGCAGGGCTTCTGGAGAATCTATTCTTTCTCTACCCCCT
Organism: Mycena albidolilacea; assembly: GCA_029282495.1. Lineage (NCBI taxonomy): Eukaryota > Fungi > Basidiomycota > Agaricomycetes > Agaricales > Mycenaceae > Mycena > Mycena albidolilacea. Next base: position 1,676,694 of record JARIHO010000014.1, on the reverse strand, counting down.
TTTTCAACAATCTTTTCATTATCCCCCTTCTTTTTTTTTTGGCCATGTTTTTCTCTGCGTCGATCGCACTCACCTTCATCCTCTCCATCTCCGGAATCGCTGTGCACAGCGCGCCCGTTGTTCGTCACTTATTCTTTGTATCCAACTCTGATCCTCAACACCACGGCATATCTATCCAGATTCCAAGACAAACCACCGACGAACCCCAGGCCTGCTCTGACTTTAATGGGCAAGGGCTCTGCTTCCCCATCCCCATTGGCCCGGGCGGGGAGTGTATAGCGGTTTCCAACATCAGATCGCTCATCCTGCCGAACAACGGGGCCGAGTGTCTTACTTACGGGTATGCTATGCCGCCTCCCACGAGAGCTAGAACAGGTCGTGTTAATCAGGGATATTGCAGGTCAACGGATTGCAGTGTCACCGACAGCGGTGTTGGGGACCTACCTGGGTCTGGTAACATCTTCGACTTCAATGGCACCAAGAGCGTGGAATGTTTCATATAGCCTGTTGGCTCTGCGGGCTTCTGAGCACACGAATGACGTAGATATGGGGAGTTATGTTCAATGGATTTAGGAGATGAATTCTAACACTTGGTCAATTTGTAAGGGTGAACTCACTCCGGAAATTTTGTTGTTTCGAAGTCAAGAGGTGGGCGGCCGAAAAATGCCGGATATCAACCTCTTTTCGGACTGAAGTCGGGAGTCCGGTCCGACCCTTTTTGGCGAACTTCTGTTTTCTCGTCCCGTAATAAGCCTATTTACAGAACATGATTGAGAGACCCCCCCCATAATCATGTCTTCCAAAGCGACTGGAGAGGTTTTCATAATATTTTGGGGAAGCTGAAGGATAATATTCAACAATTCGCCATTAGCACACCGGACAAAGAGAAATATTAACTTAGGTAGAAAGGCACGCTGAAAGGTGCGCCATTTTTGCCATTGGTCCCGGCATTTTCCGGACCAATGGCAAAAATGGCGCATCATTCAGCATGCCTTTCTACTTCTCTTTGTCCGGTGTGTAGTTGCGTCGGACCGGACAAGCGAAGTTGACTGATGTTCGGCTTCTGCCGACAAAAATTTGGCCGCGGAAGTCGGTCTGCAGGTAGTCGGTCCGTTCAACTGCTCGGCTAAGGGGGGGGAGGGGGGTACAGCCACCAACTAGATTTCGGAGGTTGATATCCGGGGGTTTCGATCCGCCCACCTCTTGTTCGGAGTTGCTGGAAATGTTCCTGAGATCTTGAATTCCAGCAACAGAATAAGCATAAGCACTGCATAAACTAGACATTTCAGGGTTAGTTTTTAGCTCACTGAGATGATGAGTATCAAACCCAGTATTTTCGGGGCTGATACCAAAGGTATCCGAGAGCATATCAGTCGGCAGTCTGGGGCGGCCCGCACCGGCCTGGGTGATCCAGCAGTATCAACAGCCGTATCAGTCACTCTGATATGGAAGGTATCACATCAGGAGAGCGACTGATACTTCCAGTTTCAATTGGCACAAAATTGCAACCAAAACCCCCAGTCCCAGTAGTAGTCATACTGTGGCTGGAATAGAGGATATCAGGGACATTTTGGCCTTACCAAAACAATTAATTTGGCGGAGTGAATACAGCTGTTTGCACGATTGATGACAGTTGCGTGAAAAAAACAACCCAATGTTATTCCCGGGACCACCAGGAGCTCGTTGCACACTGTTCTACATGGCATTTTTAATTGAAAACTATATGCCCCAAGCAGCTTGTCACTTCATCAACTCTGCATTCTGCACCTCTTCTCGGAAAATCTCATCCTAATACCTCCTCGTTCTGCAAGTGATACCTGAGGAGGGTGGGTCCAACAATATAAGTCCACCGAGACCACCCAGCATTGTGGTGCCAAAACACCCACTTGGCTGTCAGCTAGGGGTCCAAGTGACATCCAAGGTCAATTCTCCATACAGAACTATCCCTCCTCCCCGACCCAGCTTCAAAGTAAGGCCGCTGTTGACTGTTCCTAAATTTGTATACCGGATTATTAATGGAAGTCCAGATTGGTACAAACACAAGGTCACAAATCTGCAGATACTTGCGTCCGTCAATAGGTTCTTGTCCAAAATTGACCAAACTTATTGGGATACCACTCCCAATTGCCCAAGCTGTAAGGGCAACCTTAAGCTCAGTGCAGGGCACGGAAACTAGCGGGGGAATCCGAAGTATAAATATGTGTACTAGAATACAGGAGCAGAAATACTACGCACCTAGCGGGGGAATCCGAAGAGGAGAAAGGATGGGGATCCCCACACTAGGCGAAACCTTATATACTAATTAGTAACTACCCAGTAGCACGTGTCCGGAGGTATCTACAGTGATCCCAGGCTTGACCGCATAGCATGTGCCAGTGAGAGCGGGCGGATGTCCTGGATGGTTGGGCAGACAAATAGACGGGTGCAGAAGCATCCGGAGCGGCGGCCAGAAAAGTGTCCGGAGCATTGAACGGAAAAGCATCTGGAGCAGATCCGGCCGGAAGGGCAAAACCGGCTGGAGAAGCAGCCGGGAAACTGGCTGGAGAAGCGGCCAGGAAAGCGGCCGGAGCAGGGGTTCCCCTGACACAAGCTACATCAGCACATGCTGCTTGCAATGCTGAGACAGACATCTGAATGCCGCTTTTTACAGCAATTCTGAAGTCAATCATATTTTCTGATTTTTTTTCCTTGTCTCACTCACCGCTGCAGGGCCCAAGAGCTGACTGTACTTCACCAGGAGGCTGTCAAGTCAAACTGATGGAATGGCAGCACCGAATGGGAGAAGAATAAGGCCAAGCCGCCTAATGCCGGATTTGGGTAGGCCGTAAGGCTGCTGAACATAGCAACCAGCATACCAGCTATGACACTCAAACTGGAGTGTGATATTGGTGCAGAAGATAACAAGGCCTTCCTTGGGCAGCAGAAAAATCTTGAACTTCGAATTGAATTGCTGCAGGAGCAAATGAGACTTGACTGTCACCATTTCAACCTCAAGGAGCAGGTTGTGGCACTCTGCAGGGAGGTCTAAAATGAGAGGTCTGCGTGATGCGAGTGGACCATCCGCTGGGCAGAGATTGACAAAGAAATTGAACACCTTCGGAAGGGCGGGTTGGCCGGCATTCATCTCAAGGGTAAGAGGCCAGGTGATCGCCCTTCTGGCGAGGAGCTGTCTTTGGTTTCCATTCCTGTTCCAATGGTGCTCCAGTTCTTGGTCGCTACACAGATTCTGATCCCTCACTTTCATGTGTGTTGTGGAAGTCTCCCTGTGATATTGGAATAATTTATTGGCAGTTGCCAATGATTCACCCGCATTCCAGATGATTTGTCCCTTGTAACTACACCTCCTTCTTCTACGGAAGGAGAATCTGCGATATCACAGGACGGTATTCCCGCATCTGCAGGCTCTGAATGAAACAATAAATCTTACCTCGTATTAGGGGACACACTTGCACTGCCTGAAAATTCAGACACAAAAAATGCGACCCATATTTATCACCTCTTTACCCATTCTCGTTTATCCATTCTCGGTCCTCTAGCAACATTTCCAAGTCACCTTTACGGTTCATCCTATCCTTTCTACTCCCCCAATCTGTGTTGTTAAGCATAAAATACCAACTGGAAACTCACCATCCATCTTGATCCTTGTACTCACACGTGTTGAAAAGATCACATACATATACCCCTATCTCCATATTCATTGTTGAGTGAATATATATGTGGGTGTGTGGTGTTACAGTGCATTTTATTCTTCCTATGGCCTCGGGGTCTTCCAACCTTACATCTGTTGTCTGTACTTAGAAACAAAATGAACATTCCTGCTACTGTTAGGTACAGGTCTTAGGGAGCCCAATTTTAACTTTTTGCAGTAAACTCCCGTTTTTGTCAGCAGTTTTTGCATGAGCACCTTTTCTGGCTCTCTGATTGGTTGAAACAATGTTTGAACCTCCCACGTGTCAGCACTGATTTGCCAAAAAGTTCTGTGATGTCAAGCACATCTTGTCATCTGGTTTTTGCATCCGCCGCCTTTTGACCTGGCTCTTCAATATCAATGTCATCATTCTCTCCCCAGATTGTTTCCTTCTTTCTCTAATTCCTGAGCTACAGGCAGCTGTTTCATCCAGCCAGAGTTCACCAATGCCAACAACCTGAACGACATTCAGTGACTTTACAACCCTGCTCTCGGCAGCTCTCAGCTCTAAGCAAGCTCTGAGCCTCTGACTTGCCTCTAACAATGTGCAGAAACATCAGGTGCAGTCTAGACTCTACAATCTTGGGTTCATTTTCTGCAACAGTTCAACCGTGTTCTGTGTTTGCTTTTCGGAATCTTACTCCCTCTACATGGTCAAATTTAAATCTGATGTGTTGTGTCAGCCCAATGCAAGCTGTGTCAGCATCGACCGAGCGAGCTTCGGGCCGCCTGCATAATAGTTTCTACTTGTTTTTCGTTCTCGCAACATAACCAACCATGCTAATTTTGTGCGGAACAACACCTGTGTGCCGGGGCCTGGAATCAACACTACTTTTTGCACTTGAAAATTATTTCCATGATTGAAATCACCAGTAGTAGGCCGTGCCGCTTGTCGGCCTTACTTGCTTTATTTCACCATTGGAGTGGAGCTGGAAGGAGAGAACTCAATATCAGGCCAGACTGTCAACCGGAATCGGACGAACCCGGCCATCGCTAGCAAGTAGTATTGTAAAGCCTGGTCGTCTCAGTCAGCAGTATCTGGACATTGTCTGGACATCTGAGTGGAGAAATAACCAAGACTTCACCATCGCGACAGCAATTCTGATAGGAACTCCGAACTCGGCAAACATCTGACATCTCCACAGTGAACGTCCAAGCATCCCACAGGTGCCACTTTTGTCTATGCTCCACTTTGATGTTTGTCCTCGACACCCACGTCTTTTCTTATATAGATATAGATTGCAGAACCACACCACCGTCAAGTTACTTTCCCAGTACTGTAAGTACCCAGGATATATATATATCCATGTATACATATCCATGGAGTCAGGGTTTCTCTGGCGGTAATTTCAAGAGGGATGGAGGATGGAAACGAAGCGAGGCAAACAAGTTTGGATTGGATTTATTACAGAAATGGCTTGAACAAAGATATGTAGTCGCGAGTCCGAATCTACATACTGTATTATCGCGATTTGGAATGCCCAACAACTGCCGTTGGACTTAACAGCTCCCACCATCGTTCGGGTCGAGCTTATATTGATATCCGTTCACCGTTTTCAATCCTCCGGTGTTGCAGAAGTATGCAAGTTGAGACATGGCGTACGTGCAATCGGCGTACGTGGGATTGCTGGCAGGTCCAGTGACAGAGAAGTCGCCTACATAGAACGACAACGAAGAAGTCAGCATCTACATTTATTGCGAAAGAAAGCAGAAAGGACAAAAAATCGGAGAAATAGCTCACAGTGGGTTCCGGAATCCAATACATGGCACTCCGAACGCTGTGAACGTTGAATGTCAGCGCAGACATAGATGATCATGAAGAGGCGTACTGTGCCATAAACAACATCGCTGCAAAAGTCGTCCGCGAAGTTCTGATCACACGGCGAGGCATTTGTGTTGCTGAACAAAAAATGACAAGTTGAAAACACAAAACACAAAGCACATCTTGGGGTACCTACCCTCCATTGTAGCACCCTTCAGCATTCGCCATGGTCGCAAGGACGGCGGCAAGGAGAGGGTAGACCTGTTGGGATGGGTGTTGAATGAGCGGAGACAGCCAGCATCCAAAGTTTCGACGTACGAGGTTTTTGAACATGAGGGCTGATTTGAATGGGTAATGCAGCGATGAACGACGTAGACTTTATAGTGCCAGGCATTGTATGACTGGTGCTGCCGTCGCGTATTCCCAAATGTATTCACGGTTAGCTCATGGCGTCAACACCACCTATCCGTGTTTCAGTTGGCCACGGCATCGACCCGTCGACGCATCCTGGACCCACCTCGGTCTAGTCTCGTACGCTTTTGTGGAGCTGATTGTTGGAAATAGGATCGTCGCGCGCTGCGTCGCCCGGTTACCTTACCTACCCTCCCTATCCGTCGCACAGCTTCGTCCTTATATTCGGACTGTATCCCCGTATTTCTGTAGTCCTTTGTATCCCCCGCGCTCGTGTCCCTGCGCCCCAAATACATTTCCCTGCGGCTCACCGTTGCGTGCGACTTCGACTTGCACATTTGTGGAGCAAAATTCCAATTACACCAGCGGGTGGGAGCGTTCCGTAATGGGGCGCGGAGCACCCCGCCATTTGGTTACCCAACCCGGGAGCGATAATTTGGGATAGCCTGGATCTCTCTCAGCGGGTCGACTCTCGATTCGCTGTCAGAGTCTCGAACGCCACAGAAAAGGCGTGCAAGTTCAGACGCTGCCGAGACCTGCCGAGACGCCATATGATGTCACTTCTTAATTTCCCAAATGTATTCGCCCAGCGTTGGCTCAGGGCACCCATTGCCACAGCGCACGCCGTCGGCGCCCAATGTTTCAACTCGCGCACCACTGCGGAGCGCCCTGCCCTTTCGTTATTTAACCAACTGTCCAACCGCATTTCGAGTCATGGATGACAAGGCCTGCAACTGCAATCGCTAGGATGTCTACTCCGACCGTCTATATCTATGTCTATGTGTGCGATTCGACGAATGGCTTCTCTCTTAGAGCTCTTGGAATACTGGACAACCGGACTCGGTGAAAAACAGCCCCGTTGCCCCGCCCGGAAGCATGTCAAGCTCACTGGAATCCTTGGTCCAATTCATCGAAAAGCCAAGATTTTTCCATCCTCGACTCGGAAAAGGCATGAACTGTCCGTCAATCGTGGCTTCGGAACTTTGCGCCCCTGGCCCCCAGATGACTTGCGAGTTCCAAGACAACTGCGGTTTCAATCGAGTGTTTGGGGACCTCCGAGTTTCTTTCATTCATTCTAGTTCTCTCCTTGACAACTTGGTGCTCCGCCGATGCGAAAGTACGAGAGAGTCAATAATGAGGATATGGGTAAAGAAGAGAGGACGTTCACCCACTGGCTGAACGAACCCGATCAATGTCAAGAAACACGTTGTTTCGCTCCATTCAAAGGCGGTCGGTCACTCGGCCGAACCCTCCATTCCCTACTGATAACCGCCCCTCGTCCTTGATCCACATCCAGGACCAGGGGGCCGCTGTCTGTGGTGCCTAGTATGTCTCATCCTCCGCGCCGGCCCCAACCTGCTCCGAGTCTCAGTCCAGGCTCAATCTGTATCCCGGCCCACCCCACCCAAATCAATACACTCCGCTTTGCTCCCATCCATTCCTTCGCTCTCCTCAGTCTCGACGATCGCTCAAAGGCAGGGAGTCGGATTTTCGCCTTCTCAGTTCTGCTCTACTTTAGGATCCCTCCTTGCCTCCCTCCCATCCAACGAAAAGCAGTCCCCGATGCCGTCCTGGACCGTCATCCTCGCCGCTCTCCTCATGCTCGTGGCCGTTCCCCCCATCTCCGCCGCTGTCGCGATGCGTTTCGAAGACACGGATGCGGCGATGCAGATGCGCTTCAAGGTACACACCTCATTCCTTGCCCTACCACGTTGTCCTCATACTAACGAGCAATGAGTCCACAGATCACACAGTGCCCGCCAGTCCAATCTTCCAGAAAGTTCCACCGCTTCGTCAACCCCGACACCGAGCGCGCGCAGTACAGCCTCCTGTCAGTGCTCCCCGAGCTAGAGTCGGATGTCGGTGTCGACCTCGGGGGATTCGAGTACGACGGCGTCACCGCGCGCGTGTTCGCGGACCAGGCCGGCCGCGCGACGGTCCCATTGTACCACCTCTCCAACCCTGCGACGCAGGACAGCTTCTACTTTACCCGCGCGCGCGACCTCGTACGGGGCGACTCTGCCCCCGGCGTGGGATACGTGGACCTGGGCGTCGCAGCGCACGTACTCCCGCGGCGCGTCTGCGGCGCGGTGCCGTTCTTCCGCTTGCTCAGGCAGGGGGGGCCGAACGGGGAGGGCAAGAGGCACTTCTACACGGCGGATGTAGAGGAGCGGGATCAGAAGGTGGGGGACGATGGGTATGTGGATGCGGGGATTGTGGGGTACGTGATGAGGTGGAATTAGATGACTGGGTGATGGCTATGATTGAGGAGTAGAAAGTAGAGCAGAGGAAGGGAGGTTTGGAGCGCACTACTACGACTGTTGACCTCCAGATATTTCTTGTACCTCAATCCGAGTCTCGTATGTATTCCAATTGCTCTAGATCTGAGCTCTTGACTCGCGGACTGGCCGGGCTTGCATATACGAAATCAGATTTGACAATGGAGACGGCATAAATTACAGTGATAAAATAACCAGTGGTGTCTCCGTCTCGGAGCGTGCCGGGCGAGTGTTCATATAAACGGGACCATGGCTCCAAAGTCGATGATGGATTCGACATTCTGACGTGTTCTCGGTCAAGTTGTTGCATTGAGTCATCGTGCATGGTCAGCGATCAAGGAGTTTCTCTTGCTTTTTGACTACAACCTGTTCTTTCAACATCTGGCTTCTAGCTCGTCTCTCTACCCTGCGGTTTCTCTTGGTGGCTTCAAATGGCATCCGTATTCCAGCACACTGGTGGATTCGCTAAGAGTCGGAAGCGAAGCTTGAAACCCTCGGAAGATTATCCGTTAATCATGAATACCGCATTACGAGCAAGATGAGCAAGTTAGTCAGCTAGTGGGTATCCAACGTATATCAGCACAAAGGTAGGCAACTCGAACTTCATAGAAACGTTCAGACCGCTATCAAATCTCACAACTCAATTCGAAATGTCCGTATACAAGTCTTTCGCTGTAGTCGGAGGCGGGAAACTAGGACTACCCATCCTCAATGCTCTCGCAGCCAAGGGCGTTTCTGTGATTTTGCTGTCGCGACCAGGCTCTACCACCAAGACAGTGCCCTCGGGGGTTCCGGTCGTCGAAGTCGACTCCAGCGATGCCGCAGCGGTTGCAGCAGTATTCAAGGAGCACAAGATTGATGTTGCGCTTGCGACCCTAGGCGCTGCGGCGTCTGCGGCGCAGAAGCCGCTAGTGGACGCCGCGAAACTCGCAGGAGTCAAGCTGTTCGTGCCTTCAGAGTACGGATTCGCGACCGACGGCTCTGCAGAGACAGGGAGTATCCTCGCAAACAAAGATGAAATTGCAGGTGACTCGGCATAAATAATCGTCGCGGTCATAAAAACTCACCCCCCGGGTCCCCCCCTCAGTGCAGTTGAAATCCGTCGGGATCCCTTCGACCAGGATATACGTCGGTGGTTTCCTACCACTACGGACCACCACTGATGTCTTTTCCAGACTGGAATGTTCGCCGAAAGCATCCCGTGGATTGTTGACTATTCAGAGGGCAGCAAGATCAAAATCGTCGGTAAAGGCGACACACCAGTGTCTGTGACCTCTATTCCAGACATTGCAGGTAAGTTGTGGACTTGTAGACCTGCCGTTGTGCCTAATACCATTTTCTTGCAGGGTTTGTCGCACACGTCCTGACGACCGCTCCTCCCTCTGAGCTGGAAGACCGGATACTGCGGCTGGAGGGCGATCGAACCACCTTGAGTGGCCTCGCAGCGCTGTTCAACACCTCGATCGAGCACGTCGACGGTTTTGGCGACGCCAGGACGCTGCTGCAGAATGTCATGGCCACTGGTGCAGGAAGCACCGGCTGGGACGGGTTGAAGAAGGCGGAAGGGACGGGGAGCAATGCGGCGGGGAGTGCGAACGCGTTGTGGCCAGGTCACCAGTGGCAGTCCATCAAGGAGATATACAAGCTCTGATGTAATTTTCTGAGGTCGATGAGATATGGGAAAAAATTGTTAATATTTCCACGGGTAGACGGCGACTTTGATTGCTGGAGCAGAGACAGGAATAGAATCCCCACCAATCAAGTTTCCCGCTGCTGAGAGCGACTATGTAGCATGTACCCCGGAGAACTAGTAGCGAAGGTAAGGGACGGGGAGCAATGCCGCTGGGAGTGCGAACGCGTTGTGGCCGGGTCACCAGTGGAAGACCATCAAGGAGGTGCACAAGCTCCGAGTTCGCAGTCCGATATCGATACGATATTGGGGAAATTTTCTTGATATTTCGAAGGAACAAATTTGAATCTGGGTAGAGTCTCCACCGATAAAGCTTCAAGGTTTTCTGCCGAGAAGGTACTTCTCGAGAGCGACCATCCCGGAGAACTAGTGAGAGTAGGATGTCGGCGACATGTTAGGTTCTTCTTTGGCAACCTCGCTGACAAAGACCTGCGGGACGCCGCTTTCCGATTCTAGGATCGGACAGTTATTAATCGCAGGCCAATGTATATAGAGGTTGGTAGCTGGACTAATAACACACATTTAATCTCGAGATGTCCGTATACAAGTCTTTCGCGGTCGTCGGAGGCGGGCACATAGGACTCCCCATCCTCGCCGCTCTCGCAGCCAAGAATGCTGCTGTGATTTTGCTATCGCGGCCCGGCACCTCCACCAAGACTGGCATCCCATCCGGAGTCCCGGTCATCCAAGTCGACTTCAGCGACGCCGCCGCGGTCGCTGCGGTACTCAAGGAGCACAACGTCGATGTGGTGGTCTCGACGATATCCGGAACAGCGATTATGGCCCAGAAGCCGTTGGTGGACGCCGCGAAACTCGCAGGCGTGAAGCTGTTTGTGCCCTCCGAGTATGGAATGGCGAGCAACGCTCACACGGCGGAAGTCCTTGGAGGGCAGAACACGATCGCAGGTCAGAATCGATAATCGTCGCGGTCATAAACCTCACCTTCCGCCAGCGTACTTGAAGTCCGCCGGTGTCCCTTCAACCAGGATCTATGTGAGTGCTGGATGTCTGATACCATCCCAGGCTGGCACTAAGTGTGGCGTAATTCAGGTCGGACTCTTCACCGAATTCATCCCGTGGCTATTCGAGGACGGTAAACTCAAAGTCATCCGCGGCAAAGGGGACATACCAGTATCTTTCACCTCAATCCCCGACATGTCAGGTGGGTTGTCGGCTCGGTTGGCGATTGCATCGCTGTTGACGACCTGTCTTGTAGGCTTCGTAGCACACGTCCTGACGACCGTTCCTCCCTCTGAGCTGGAAGATCGTACACTGCGGCTGGAGGGCGAGCGATCCAGCTTCAACGGCCTCGCAGCGCAGTTCACCAACATCTCGGTGGAGCACGTTGACAGCATCGCGGGAGAGGGAGCCGACTTCAAGGCGCTCTTGCTGCAGGCCCTGGCCACTGGTCCAGGGAGCTCGGGCTGGGACGGGGCGAGGAAGGCGGAAGGGACGCGGAACAACGCAGCGGGGAGTGCGAACGCGTTGTCGCCAGGACACCAGTGGCAGACCATCAAGCAGGTGCACAAGCTCTGAGTTACTAGTCCGAGCTCGATACGATTGGGCAAATTTTGTGGATATTTCGACGTGACAGAGATTTGATTCTGCTGGTCAAATACGGTCTAGCCTTCTGTAGATCCTTGCCTCTCAGAACTCCAAGCTGGTCACTGCCAGTGAGAGCAGTTCTTCCCGTTCTTCAAGCTTGAAGTTCCGTATTAATTGTGCAATTTTTGTGATCTTTCAAATGAGTTAAGACATGAAACCAGAAGTTTGAATCCAGTCGAGAATGGAGAGATAGGAATATAGGTCTTTGAGCGTAGAACAAGAGTGATCATGGTGGTTGCGGTCAGCTTTTTGTACGTTATGATCGGCCTCTGGCCTTGGTCCGCTCCCATCACTCGAAAATCTATCGGCGTCCAGGACGCGGTACCTGAAAGAAAATCGCAAGGCATGCAATAATGCGACGCGTACGAATACCGCCGTTTGTAGGTTTCCCTGGTTTTTTCCAGTTCCAACGCTGAATCGCGCCAGCGTTTTCCAGTAAAGGCTCCGTACCGGGAACTGAAGGAAGGACACAATCGTGTAAGACAATGGAAAACGCCCGGTCGCGCTCCTGTGCCAGAAACCGATTTCTTCCACCAATGGGAAATTCCACTGGAAGCATACAAGGGCATTGGTCCGGGGCCGCGCTTCATCCCAGTTCATAATGAGCCACCCTTCGTCTCCCAGCATCTTTATCGCTACTTGGACAGCCCGCTTCCTAGCCATCCACAACTAGAATCCCTACCAGCGCCTCCAGAGTCCTCAGCTACCCCTGCGGCAACTCTCAATCGGGCCCTGGTCGTGAAAGGAATACTAGACGAAGATCTCTCGCATGTACTCTTGAAAATTCACCAGGGGCCGCTCGAGTTCTCCCGCTTGGATCAGGAAGAACAGCTGCTCAGCTTCATGCCGCGCACACACGCCCTGACGCTCAGCTTCCTCTCGAGTAACTCTGCGCACGCCTTCGTCAACGCGCACCTCTCCGAGCCTGCGCGCCTGTACGAGTTCGCGCGGTCGTTCGATCCTACATGGGAATGGCTCCCCACCACGCCGCTTCCCCCCTCCGTCACTCACGCCCTCCAAGCGCACACCGCCCGCCGCGCGCTCTCGATCGCCTGGCTTGCCTTCGCAGACAGATACCTGGGAGACGTGAGAGACTTCGGTGCCGTGCAATACAGGTGGCAATATGGCCCTGGCCGCCTCGTCGTGCACTACTACGCGATCGCCGACGCGATTCGGGTGTGTTTCATAAATTGTACTCTACATATGCGCTGATACGACGTGACAGGCGCACGCCGAGCTACGGACGAATCCCAAACTGCGCGTCAGTTTTTTCCCTGATTGGTGCGAATTGAGTGCGCAGGGCCGTGATGTTCTAATGGAACACGGTCGCTTGCGCAAAGGACTGCTGTCGACACATGGCGCGTGGATGGTGAACTGGAGCCAACACTGGGGAAGACTGTGTACGTCCACTTCCCCCTACTCGACACCAGATTCTCACTCGCTGATGTAGTAAACATCGTCGAGCAAGGCCCGAAGCGCGTCAAACCTCCCAAGGGTACGTGACGCGTCCCATAGCGTCTATAAGGACTTTTACCTGACAGACCGCAGACGCAGAAACACCTTCCGATCCCTCGTCGGTCTCAGCGGAGGAGTTCTTCAAATGGTACCTTACCCAAGTGGGGATCGGCCTAGCCGGTGCGCGGCGCATCGTCGACATTCCCTGTGCGATATTGAGAATAGCATTATCACCCTAGGCGCCCCCTCGGCAACCCGTTTCAGGGGCAAGCGGGGCGTGCGAATGCTAGACTTTAATCCGCTCGCGGCCGATGGCGACGGCGCGAAACGTGTGCGACGTGCGTGTATTCAATCATCATCCCGTGGCTTCGCGCCCACTAATGGCCAATGATTGTAGGGCGGCGCGCCGTAAATTATGTCGGGAGCAACCACGTTAAGCTCGCGATTGTGGGGGTACGGCCGGAAACGGACGAACCAGTACTACCGGAAACGGAAGAACCTCGTGGGCGTGAGTGGTTTTTTTTGTGTTTTTGCGCACCTTGTTAATGCTGTGGTAGGCGAGCGCAAGCGCAAGAATAAGGAGGGGTCATCAGTCAAGGTCAATACGAAGGCAGCACAAAAGGCCTCGCCTTCTGCCAATGCCTCGGCGGAGGGGCCTGCGCCGACAGATGCGTTACCTCTTTCGACAATCGGCGCAGATTCCGCGATTGCAGAAGCAGAAACGTCTTCCTCACCAACAACGGCAGCACGAGACGTCTCGCCTCCTGCGAATATCTCGGCGGAGGGGCCGGCGCCGACGGATGCGTTACCTCCTTCGACAATCGGTGTAGATTCCGCAATTGCAGACGCCGAAACGTCTTCGGACCCCTCGTCGGTCTCAGCGGAGGAGTTCCTCAGATGGTACCTCACGCAAGTTGGGCTCGGCTTAGCTGGTGCGTGGCGTGTTGTCGGCATTCGCTGCCCGATATTGAGAATGGCTCAGGTGTCTCTCTTTCCATGTACCAGCGGGGTGTAAGACTGGCCTTCAATCCGCTCGCTGACGAGGGTCTGAAACGGGACAGGCGTGCGTGCATTTTTTCATTCACCATCCTTTGGTTTCGCGCGCGTGCCAACGGTAAATGGTTATAGATCACGTTGCAAATAACGTTGGGAGTAACCATATTAAACTCGCGATTGTGGGGGTACGACCGGAAATGGAGAAGGCCGCCGCTAAAGGTTCAGCGGAGGGGCCACCGAATGTGTTACTTCCTTCGACAATCGGCGCAGATTCCACGACTGCCGAAGCAGAAACATCTTCCGATCCCTCATCGGTCTCAGCGGAGGACTTTCAAAAATGGTACTGCACGCAAGTGGGGCTCGGCTTAGCTGGTGCGCGGCGCATCGTCGACATTTCCTGTGCGATATTGAAAATAGTTCAGGTGTCTCTCGTCTCGAGTATCGGCGGGGCATAGGGCTAGCCTTCGATCTGTTCGCTGCCGACGGTGTGAAACCTACAAAACGTGCGTGTATCTATTCATTCACCATCCTTTGGCTTCGCGCGTGCACCAACGATAGTCGGTTGTAGATCGCGCCGGAAATACCCACATAAAACTCGCGATTGTGGGGGTACGACCGGAAGCAGAGAAGGCCGCACAAGATCCCTCGCCTCCTGTCAATGTCTTGCCTGAGAAACAAAGTGGTATGTACAGAGGTGCTGCGCTACTCCTTGTGCGATATTGAGAATCTCACTAGCCAAAACCGTGATCACGGGCAAGAGTGACGCCGCCGTCAAGGATTCCCCACCTGCCGATGCCAAAGATGCACGATCTGTGAGAGGGAAGGGTCGCTCAACAGCCCAGGGGGGCAAGCGTCTATCACGGGATGAGAGACGACGGGGTGCGAACTCATCGAGATTTCCTCGTGCGATATTGAGAACCCAAAACAGACGCTGTTCGCTATGACCCAGCAGTTGTGCGACTCGACTCAATACTGGGGATACAGACACCACAGAACTATTCCGCGCTGCGCAAAATGAGATCACGACTGTCTGCGCGTCTTGGCCCAGGTGAAGCTTCCGCAGGAAACGATTCCCCCGCTACCAAATCGCGCTCAGCTGACGGCAATGGTGCGCGCTTGCTTGCGTCGTTGGGACTATCCACACACTAATAATGACTGGCGATCCAGCCACCACCACATCGGGAGGCTAACGTCGAGCTGGGCCGCTTTTTGTTTCTCCGCCACAAGTGCAGCGCCGCTGGCTCACTAGGTGACAAACACGTGCGTCGCTGAATCACGACGGAAGGCCGCGACCGGACAGTTCGAGATGAATCTCTAATGTTGCCCGACGCCTGCCTGTCAATGCTAGACTCTCCAGAGATGGAATATATAATCTTTAATGCTATGCTGAAAGACACTACCGCGATGCGGGTTTCTTGCGGATGGTCGCTGGGTTCTTCGAAGACGCAAGACATGATGGCACAAATGACATGTCATATACACTGAGTCGGTAGCCCAGTACCGACTTATTATTAGTGGGTTGTATAGTATCGTAAACGAGTGGCACTCCCGAGTGGGGAAATTTTGGGCAAACAGGGATTGCAAGCGTGAACGAAAAGAACGAGAGATAGAACGAAATGGATCAGCGCCGTGCGAATGTCAGTTGTGTCGGTTGTAGTTCTCCATTGTAGAAATCTGAGATTGAAGGCGTCAGCTTCAGCATACAGCGTGGATGGAAGGCGAGATGACATACCGATTGGAGACGTGAAGTTGTGTACCATAGGATGAAGCTTGCCAGTGCCGTTCCGACGCAGGTTGTGTTGCGACAGACTGCCCTCCGTGAGACCAGTAAAGCCGCCCATCTCGATGTCCTCTCCGCGCCGGCGGTTCGGCCGCAAGGAGGGTTGCATGTTCAGCTCGGGGACATCGTGCTCCCCATCGTAAGCCCACTCCTTGCCTTTTAATTGCGGCGACGACGAGAACGAGCCGCGGGGATCCTGGCTCGGTGGAAAGCTGTAGCGCTGTTTGTTGGTCGTGCCGTTCTCGGTGTATTGAGAGTATCTCATTTCCTCATCCGGAGCATAGCTGGAGGCCGGGATGCCACCGTACGACCGGTTGCGTTTGCTGGCGCGAGCGGCGTCCCTCGCGGCGATCTCGCCTTCCACGGAGCGGGGGAAGAAGATCTAGAGTGGGGATTATGACCGTGTCGGTTACGACGAGAATAGCTACGTACGACCAGAGTCAGGGCAGATGATATGCAGCATCCAAACGCCGCGACCATGGCGAGGAAGTCTGGTAGAACTATTAAGTGGGTAGTCATGCTGGGGAGCGAGACATACGTACCAGTCCAGAGCATACTTTCGTTGATGTGAACGTGATCCCGGACACCGTCGGCCCCCAGAATGACAAAGGGCACAACGAAAAGGAAACGGAAAAGGACTCGAATCGTCTGTATTCCTTGTCAATATTGAGAGGGGAGGCGGAAGCAAGTTTGCAGCGCACGTTAAGCTCGTGGAATTTCGTCAATCGGACTATCGTTGCAGTGTCGACACCTTCACTTTTCTAAATGCATAAATGCAAGTGGTGAGTTTCATGAGACGTATAATACAGACTGGATGACCGACCAGACTGGCCAAGAAAGCCGGGAACGCCCAGCTAAATACAGAGTTGGCAACATTAATCACTGAAGTATTCAAAAACATACAGAATCGGCGTAAACCACAGAGTGAGGGACAAACTCCCGAGACTGCCGGCCAAGAACGTATAAGCTTCAGCCTAGAATGAAGGGTTGAGAAACTCGAGAAGAAACTGTAGGATGGGGACGCACTTTGACTGGATCGTTCCGTGTCAAAATAGCAAGCAACGGCATGTATATGAGTGCGATGATGGAGCCCAAGATCCAGGTGCGGAAATACCAGCTGCGGAACCAGTCTTGCTGAGCAGAACCAGAATTTACAAGGAAGAGCCAAAAGCAGAGCTCTAGAAACAGCGTCAGGAGGTGGGTATCAACGTTGACAGGACAAGGTACCTTCCAGATGTGTTATCCTATTCCCAAATTAGCATACATGGAAAGTATAGGCAAGTATTCTCACATTTCCATACTCCAGCCTATAGTGAATGCGAGGAACAAAGGGAATATAGCACGGCGGGAAGATTCGGGCCAAAGGGTGTAAGGTTTCGGAACGACTAGATGCGAGTTGGCGGATATGCAGCCGGTATAGAAGTGTCACTCACAGGTGCCGTTCAACTCGATGAAACCTTCCTGGTATTTGATGACGGTGAAACCGATAGAGTAGGCCATTAATAATGGTACGCTTAGTAGGTACGAATACTGAGTAGGTGTCAATGAGAACAAGGCGAAATCGGATAGGGTAGGATAACACACCGTCATAAGCCTCTTGAACGCTCCAGATGGGCCATTGTTCCACCGCAGGCACTTGAACCGATCGAAAGACCACCTATTCGCAATACCTCAGCCAACGTACGATGGGAGACAGAGTAGAACCCACATATGGAACACCAGGAACGCGAAAAGCTATCCGCATATACTTAGCTAACAGACGACGAACCTGACGCGCCAGAACTCACAATAACTGACATGATGGACCTATTTTGCTGCTCAGTTGGCTGCAATACACACGCAGAATTGTGAGGGCTTACCATACTAGGTACGTTGCAGGGCTAGTGTGAGACATGGCGAAAAAGAAAGAAATGCAGGTAGGCCGACGACGCAAAGAAAGCTCGAGCCGGCGAGAAGAGAAACAAGGCCCCAAAGAAAGCTAATACCAGGGAATCCGGGGCGACCGGCGGACGTTTCGACATATAAGTATGCCCTCCACATGCTGATCATACAGACGCAGATTGATGTTGCTCCGTGATGGGCAGTCATTGATGCGGTAAGTGTACGGGACTGATGCGATAGGCTGAGGCGAGCCGGAGCGGATGAAACACAATGCTGTTGGGGTAAATTTCACAAAGTTCAAACACGGATGACTGTCAACCATTTTCCTCCGAGTCTCATAGAGAAGGGACGGTGAAAAATGCCCTCAACACAGATCTTTCAGTAGAATCTTGTTTCCGACGCGTCCCGCCTACGTACGGCAAAGAAAATCGTTCCCACCCATCTAGGAAAGCGAAAAGTGATGCGATTGATGCCATCAATCTCCGATAAAAAAGATGGCTCCCACCACGGATGAACAGGAAGAGTTCCTCCTTTCCTGCAGATACGGCGACCTCGACGATGTCAAGCAGTTCATACTGCAGTTCGGTGTAGCTGCGGCCGCTGAAATCCGCGATGACAACGGTAACACCCCGCTTCACATGCTGTGCGGCAACGGCCATGCAGGTAGGTGCCCCTTTAACAAAGGCCCGGAAACCAGTTGCAAATATTGATTTTTCAGTTTTTTCGTAGATGTCCTCGACTATCTGCTACCCATTGTCCCACCCACACTCCTGTCCGTGCGAAATAGCGCTCAGTCCACACCATTGCACTGGGCAGCCCTCAATTCGCACCTGGACGTCGTCAAGAAACTTGTACAATTCCCAGGAGGCCCAGGGATTGACTTGATCGACATCAAAAATGCTGCCGGTCGGTCACCGCTTGGTGAAGCGGAGCTTGCCGGGTGGGACGAAGGAGCCCAATGGCTGGTGCAGATGATGAAACTGGATGTGGACGGAGACGTCAAGGAAGGCGAAGGTGACGACACGAACGACGGAGAAGATCTTTCTCTCCCTGCGGAAGGTGTTGAAATTGAGATAGAGGATGCCGATGGGCAGATGGCCAAGATGCGGATTGGCGGGGAGCCGTGACGTCCCCTGCGTATTTCGAGAATGTCAGTAACCAGCTTTGGTCTAGGACACTTCAGCTCACCATGTGTATGAAGTGTTTGATCTGCACGTCTCTCCGCGTAGATCTCAGGCGAATGATGATCACCTTGATATGTTAACCGCCCAAAAATTGTACACAAAACCCGCGACAGTGGAGTCGTCGTAAACTTCTGCATTGAATCGCGCTAAATCCACCTCGATGTTAACCTCGCTTCCGGAATACTTTCGATCAGAAATACTGCACCTCGGTTCTCAAGTCAATTCAGGTCCAAAATAGCTCGCTGAGAATCATATGCATCGCTCACCTCCGAGTCTAACTCACTTCGGATTACCTGTTCAGTTCAGGTCGCGCGCAGAGGTAAGTAATTCCAGATTCTTTTAAGTTTGTTTGTAGCCCATCCACTCCTCGCCCCGCTCTGCTTCCCCCAAGCTTTCCCTGGGGGTCAATATTCAAGAACCACTGGGGATACAACCCCGCTGATCTACCTGTCAAGGTCGAAAGAAGCAGGCCGCAACGGCGGCCCACAAGACGGGCATCGCGGGCAACAGCGAAAGCCCTTCAGGCCTTACCGCCCAATTGCGATACAAATCAAAAATCAACGCGGGCAGAAATTTGAAAAGTCATTCTGCCAACTCTTGCTGTGCTGGTGGGCAGACCTGCTTCGCACTTCCGCCGTGCGGACCTGTGAGGCGCATTGGCGCAGCCTCGTGTTGGGTACGACAGTACGACGGGCTCAACTCCGCCGATCAACGCACTGTTCCTTGTTCCTTCCGTGCACCCTGCCGTCGCCCCTTCCTAACCTTCGCGATACCGCTCCCACTGGCATGAGTCTCTTGAAAGTGCTTCCCTGACTTGCCGTCGGGTGTGCTGTTCTTTCCGCGGAGGTGCTTTCGGATAAGTAGCGGCACGTACAGCTAGGATGTGAAGTTGACGAGATGGAGGCCTGCTGGTTCCGTTCTCCGTTTGCATCTAATCTAGAGAGCACGCGATGCGGATCAGTCGCTTGGACGTCGCAGCAGTTTGTACTGAAATCCAGAATGTCGGTTGGACTCGCCGCGGCCGTTGACTCGACCTGAATTTGTGCTTTTGAAGCTAAGTGGGTTATTCCATCGCCACTAGCACAATTGATTCATGATCGCAACAAATAAATCTCGGTTGTCTGTTCCTTGTCCAATATTAACGTGCACCCACAAAGGCCCTGGCTCCCGGAGGCCCTCTCACTGGTATCTTGTATGCGCTAAAACGAATAGATTCGTCTCCCGAACACAAAGACCAAAAGAAAAAAAAGATCAAGGAACAATTGACGAGCCCAGTAACCGATACTCTTTAATGCCGACATTCGTTCTTGAAGTAAACCGAGAGCGAATTCACTTCCAGCGACTCAGACCCGCCTAGATTTCAGAACACCGACGCACAACTTCATCCATGCTGGACGATCTTCTTGAAGCATGTCCAACCAATGGATGTGGCATGAATTCAAAGCCTTGTATCTGTAAGCGTCGAATCCCAGCATCGGCACAAGCACTTGCGACTCGAAGAACTGTCGGTGTTGGAATGATATCACGCAAAGGGTTTCACAGCTCCAAGCCCATTCATACCATGAAATGCGATGCGAAGCGCGAGTTGAACACATAGTGAATAATCTGTACAACTTTGCACCTTCTATAATATCAATTCTAAGGACCATCAGTGCCACGAGCTCGACTCGATACTCGACTGTCCTACAAGTCACGGGGCGGGTACGCGGTCCATCCTATCCGTTCCCAAGTGCCGTCTGTCGAATACTGCTTTGTTCTAAAAGGGGTGAATTGAGTATGGTCCCATCCTCTCCGGCCGCAAGTGTGGCATACGTACCTCGAATGGTAAACTAGCCACGTCATGAAAAACCCTCTGATTTTAAAATTCATCCTATTCGCGCAAGACATTTCCTCGAATGTTCGTTCGGCTGTCCTGAAGAAGGCAGAAAGTACGCAGCGCGCACTACGGCCACTGCCAATTCGTGTAGGATGGCGACGGTGACGGAAGCGGTCTCAAAGGAGGATAGTCGTGCACCCACGCCATGAGATACGGCTCTGTGAGCGCTATCAGCGTTGTTGGCGAGACGGGGCGGATGTATGTGCGCGGGGCGGTATAGCTATAGGAGATAGTGTATTGTGCCGGTGCCGTCTCGCGCGAATAGGAATAATTGTTGTGGAGGCCGGCGTTTGAGCTAAAATTTGTGGCCTGGACGTGTATAAGTTATAGCCCACTAAATAAAGAGAGAGAGAGAAATGAGACTGACTGGTAAGATGTAGTTGGTTTGAGGGTTGAATGGATCGAATTGGGATGAGGGAGCGGGTTCTCGTTGATGCGAAATTCTTGAAGCAGGCTCTGCGAAAGAGGTGTAAGGAACTGTGCACATGGATATGGCTCAAAAAAATCATACGCGGAAATCCAGGAGGTTGAGGGGGGGATATCATTGAAGACAGAACTTCTTTGCTGCGTGCAGAATAGGAGAGTGGGACAGGTGCAGCGATTGATTCATCGGCATCGTACGCTTGGGCGCCTTCGTACTGGGAACGGAGCGCTAGGGGTCGGTAGGATGCAATCGGATAAGCTTCTGAGTCACGGAGAATGTTTGTGATTCGAGGATAAACGGCGAAGGGATGCTGATTCTGCTGGTTCTGGGGCGAATTTGGATCGATGTTCTCAGCATCTTCGTCGTACTTGTCGGAGGGAGTCGAAAGAGCTCCAGAGGAATTTGCGAAGGAATTTTCAAAAGAATTTGGTTCAGCGAAATTATGATTGGAAGGAGCCTGAGAAACGACGGGTATGGGGTATGACTCCGTCCTCCGGGCGTCGCTGTTGTTTGATAGAAGCGGAAAAACACCAGAAGATTTTGCGAGTGCTAACAGTTCAGCGCGGGCATGTTGAGACATGGCAGAATGGTAGGCGCGATTGGACGCGAACCTGGGCGGCGGCTCAGAGGCGAAAGGGACGGTGCCGACGCGCGGTGAGCGACAAAGCAGAGAGTTCTTACATGCTATACAATCTTCAAGGATTGCAGTCTTCCCAGAATGTTGATACCTCGCTCCTGGCGAGCTGGCAGTGGTCAAAGTTGCGGGCAAGGCGCGCGTGTCACACCCCCGTGCTATCGTGACATATTGTCATGTGATGTATCATTAACGCGACGCGACTCGTCCTGCAGTGCTTCATGTACTTATTATTCTGCTTTTCAAACCTAAGTATCGTACATACAAATAAGGATTATTGATTCTCTAAATTATAAGACTAGGGTTATTATCGGGTCATTGGACCGGTTTCAAGCTTTCGTCGGTGCCGGCAATAAACTCGGCGCTTCCTCACATTGTGTGCTTCCACAGGAGAAACCTCTCAATGAGGAGCACATTCTAAAAAGAGAATGATCATCTGAACGACTGGAACGGGATAGATAATGGTGATACTCACGAGCATACACCTTGTCCCTGTTTCGGTTTCAATGTAATTCGCCCACAGTCGGAATGCTTGCGAGGAGGAGGGGGCAGCGGCACGTAATCGAGCCAGGAAGGATCGTCCCAGGCGTAAAATCGTCCGGTCACCCTGATTGGGTTCACCTCGTCGTATAGTTCAGGCATGTATGGAACGATTTTCCGGGGTCGAATGTCTGCCTGAGTTTGAGTAGTTTGATTAGTACTCGCCCGACTTTAATGAAAGTTATTCAAATAACTAACAGGAGTTGGGCGCTTTTGTCTTGATATCGTGGGGAGGATATCTGCCTGGCCGTTCGCAATCGTTGCACGTCGGCCACGAGGCACTCTAGCTGCATATGGGACGCCATTCGGTTTACTCGGAGCCAAAGGAGAACCATCTTTCTGAGCAATCCTCCTGGATGGTAAACTGGAATCTGATGCAGTCTTTAACCCGGTCTGAAGCCGTTTGTGGGGCCATGCCACTGCCAGCTGGTTGGGTGCAGACTGTGTGGATTTGGGAGAGGACGTCGCCAGGGTCGTCGACTTCAGAGAGGCTGAGGATTTGGAGAACTTCAATTTACGGAACATGGGGGATCAGAGGAGGCGACAATGGCCGGCGCTAATTTAAATAGTCAATGGGTGGTGCACAAAACGGTTTGAAACAATGGTAGACGGCACGAAGGTGGCCTTGCCACTTGCCGTTTTTGACCTGCTTCTTTACATCAATCAAATCAAAGTCAAAGCAAGATGAGTAGGAGGGTCTTTATGCTGCCGCAAAGTACGGTGGAAAATCTGCACAAACATCGTCCAAAGGAATCGCAACTACGAGATGGGAAGGCAGGACGATTGCGGGGCAAATGTTTAGCTGGGTTGCTTGTGCGGCCATGGCCACGAGGCTGACGGTGTTCCACGACTTGGTGTGTCTTGCCATCAATGAAGAACACGTTTTTGGACAAAGCGTTCGATTGGTTGCTTCAACGTCCTCCGTTGCATAAAGTCACATAATTATTATTTACTAGTCCAACCCAGAACCTGAATTGGAGGATAAAATCCACGAACTCCGCGGTTTCCGCTGGGGCGCACAAGCTGCATGGCATACATGAACGTCAAGCCTCGGTTAACAAGTTGCTCCGGATGACATCCAAATCCTTTTCTTCCAGCCTCGTGAAAGCGGTGAGGTAGCCTGCCGCACCCCCATATTTCTCGCGAATCATCGCCAGGATTGCAGCCATCGATTCTTCTCTGGCAAAATAAGTGTCAGATCACTATTGCGCAATATATGCTGACAAATAACCAACTTCGAGGAACCCATGTTGGTGGCGCCTTTCCAGTTGTCCCGAAAGACCGGAATGTTCTGTAAACGCAGGGCGAGTTTTTCGTGCTCGGGCTCGAGTCCCACGGTGGTGAGCGCGTAGTCTTTCTTGATATCTGCATCGTCAACTCCGATGAGCTGAGACGCATATGTTCAGGGAAGAATCGCTGGACACAAAGATAGCAGGTACCATCAGGATAAGAGCAGCGACGAGCCCAGTCCTGTCTTTTCCCGCTGGTTGCGAAATCAAGATGAAGTTCAACTTTCGATACTGCAACTAACCTGTGCAGTTGAACAGGCAAGGTTCGCTGGGCCTCTCGAGGAAATGCCTGAATATAGCCTCGAACGCCGGTGCTCCGATCTCGAGCGTTTCTTGCGCATCCTTCACGAAAGCCTGCGATGGCAATATTCAACAAACATCCGAGATCGGGAATTCAGGACCCTGCCGAACCTCTAACTCGTTCTCTTGGAAGTGTTTGAGCCTTGAAATATAATTAGGTGTCTCAGCACGAGAGCTATAGCAACATCCATACCGCTTCTCGATACTGCCGGCCTCCCACGGGTCTTCCTTTCCGACAGGAACCGGTACAAACTCGACGCCGGGAATGTTCGGCGACGGTGTTTTGTAGCTATTAATTTCCAAGTTGGTGCGCATGTCGAATACGCGATGAATTCCGAGGGCCACGAGTTGCTGTTTTCCTGTTTCTGTGATGCCAGACACCTCTCCTGAGCGGAAAACTAGCTTGGGGTTGACAATATGAGAGGCATCAGTTCTGTAACCCCCGATGGTGCGGACATTGATGACGCCTTCTACAGCGACGAAGGGCGGAGACGACAGAGCGGAGAGTGAAGACATGAGAAGAATAAATTCGAAGAGCCCAATTTATCTCCTATATGCTCCTGATAGCCATCTTTCTTTGGTCTGACTCACTTTGATTAAAATCACACATCCGCATGGTTCAAACAAAACCAAGGTTGAACAGAGACAGTGCAAAGAGTAAGGTAGCTTTACACCTTGATGAGAAAATTGCGTCGGAGCGCAAGGATGTCCTGCTCATTGAGACCGGTGTGCGACGTAACCCATTTGTCGGCACTCCCATACTTCTCTCGGACCATGTTCAGGGTAGCGGCCATCGTTTCTGGCCTGAAAAAAAAGTAAGACGGAACAGAAGTAAAACAACCTTGAACTAACCTGGAGCTCGCCATCTTCAATGCGCCGTCCCAATTATCTACATTACCGTCCGGGAGTTGCTGCTTGAAGCGCTCGATGAGCAAAGGCAAGTAAGGCTCGAGCCCGACAGATGTCAGAGCGTAATCCTTGATGATGTCCTCGTCGGCTACCCCGAGGAGCTGCGATTCGATCCGCTCAGAGTACGCGAGAAGGGCACGGTTGATCGCACCATCAACAGGACGGCCGTGAAAATCCCAGTTCGATCTTTACCAGCTGGAAGAATGGTCAATTGAGCGTATGGTTCAAGTTCGAGGGAATACCTGTGCAGTGGATCAAGCACGGCTCGCTGGGTCTGTCGAGCATGTGCCGGAAAACTTGTTCGAATGCAGAGCCTCCGATTTCTAGGATTTCATGGTAAAGAGTAACAAAAGTCTGAGTATGTGAATGATTCTGGCGATGAACAGCAGAAAGAAGACGTGGAGCACCTCTAGTTCGTTCCCAGCAAATTCTGACATCCTAGCGATCATCCCATCGGATGAGTATATATGTGAGTTAGAAAATGGGCGGGTGCACCTACCGTGCGGCCAGACTGACGGGATCGAAGGCGCGGCTCTCCGAGACAGGCGCCCGGAGAAACTCGACTCCTGGGATCATCGGTGCAGTGGTCTTATAGCCCGCGATCTCATCGTCGGCGCGAAAGTCAAAAACACGGCGAACTCCGAGAGCCAGAAGTTGTTCTTTGCCTTTCGGAGTGATGCGCGATGGGTCGGCGGAGCGGAATAGGATGACGGGTTTGACGATATCGGAGTCGGTGTCGGAGGTAGAGAATCCACCGACAGAACGGGCGTTGATAACTCCCTCGACGATCACGAACGGCGGAGGTAAGCTCTGGGAGGTCATGTAGTTGGTGAGCCTGGGCAAAGTATCTGGAAACTGAACGCGCAAGCAAATCGCAAGTTGATAGTAAATATGTCCGGAGGTAATACTAACAAGTTCGCTGGCGGCGGCCGCTGGCCACCGGTGGTTATTGCGGCCGCTGTTGGACGATGTGTGGCACCATCACTGCGGCCCGCCAATCACCACCGGTAAGGGGCAGGCCGTCATATCGTCCTCTCGCTAGTTTCCACGGAAGGTGCTGGATGTCAGCAAGATTCATAGTCTTCATGTAGATATTAGATACTGGCATATACATGACCATTCTATCGAGTTGCAGATGTCGTTTGAAAGGTACCGGCAACCATGGTTCGGCTTTTGAACCGGCATTGAGCTGCGTCAAACCATTCTCGGTCACCTAGCCTCAAAAAGGTGTTTGTTGCTGGCAGTCTATGGGAAATTTTGATACAAATGGGCTCTGCATCCAATTCACGAGCAGTGTAAGTATGTTCAGGATTCAGTGGCATGGGACTTCAGCAGCAGCTATTACAGAGGCGAGAATTGAGGCAGATACATTAGACGAGGACCGCTAGAAACCAGTGAAATCCGATGGTATCCAGTGGGGTTTCTGCCACTGGAATCCGACGTCCACTGTCCGCCGGTGGCAGTGATGCAGAGCTCGGCAGACTCCGGCCAATCAAATCTGATACGGATCAAACCTCCGTATGGTTGACTCTCGACGACCACCGCCAAATTCTCCCACAGGCATTCTTTTTTCGAGGGCTAAAGGGAAGAACAGACAAGAAACTGGCTCGTTTGAAGACGCCTGATAAACGGCCGCGGAAGGAACATGGGTACATTACGCATGCACTGGATGCATTGGATGCACTTTGGAGTCCTGGGGACTCGGACCTGGACGCGGCGATGCGATTGCAAGTTGTGGCCCACATTTCACAGACACGGGACGGATCTAGGGATCATTCTGAACCCGTCGGTTCCCGAGTTCAACAGCGGGGGACTCGGGCTCGGTTTTGTGGGATGCTTTCTCAGGGCGGAGACCAGCGCCGTGCCGTTGGACTTGGATCTACAATGGAAAACCACCGACTTCATTGAAATTGTCGTTGGAGTAGGTTAACGGACTGAGGCCAGCGCTCTGTTCATTTTCTGCTGTTCATGCCCTCGATTACACTTGCAACCTTCATGAATCCATGCCAATTCTGATAAAATCAAGTCTTGACTCACAGGCCACTTACAACACAGCCATCCCCGCGGTCAAAATTTTGCACAACGTTAAATGAACATTACTGCGGCACCGTGATGGGAATTTCCAGGGGGCGGCGAGTTTGTCCGAGTTTGTCCGAAGCACGTTAGTATTTCCTGTGTTTGTGGCATTTAAAATTCATGAAGGGACCAGGAACACCACTCGGGACCGCGGGCTGTGATATCCTTCCTCTCGGCCCTCAGGGCATCTCGGGTGGCATTATCTGGCGTATAGCTGCGGGAAACAAAAGTTTGCTTTCGAAGGAAAGTACCATCCGAACTCGAATTTGAACGTCAATTCTCAACGGACTTGTCCGCTCCACCCATCACTCCATCTGAGGACTTGCGGTTAGGCTTTGGATCTGCTCTTTACCGGCTTAGCCTTCGTGTCATCCCGTGTCTGTGCTCTTGGTTCCAGCCCGCGCTGGCCGGCTCCTATCATGGCATAGCATCCTTGGCTCACGTTGCGACAATACACATGCTGAACTCCACGATTAAAATTATCGATCTCCGGCAACCAATTTGTATTCGGGTACGCATCGGGTGGCGGTAGGCAACATTCAACCGTCCAAACGGTCTCTGTCAAAGCTCGGTCTAGTCTTCAGCCCATGCGCGCACTTGTTTATCGCGGAGTTATTGAGGACTTTGAAACAACTTTCGACGTGGACGAGGGACGATTATTCAGGCCGAGGCATTCACAATACGACTAGACTGCTTTAGGTGGTATCTCCGCGCCTGTCGGTGACGCTGTCCGCGGGATCATCGACTAGGATGACGGATATATGCACCATGTAGTCCGGAGGAAACATAAAAGTCAAGGTTTGGTTCCACATTCTCCGTTGGGCGCAGTCTAGTGTTGTCGGCGTGGATGATGTTCTACCATTCCAATATCTCTCGTATGCGCCCAACTCGGCAGACTGTTAGTCCCGATTCCCGGGCCCCGCCCGATTTCAGGATTCGACTCGTCAGCCAAGCTCTCAACGCTGCCTTCTGCCGCGATTTCTTTTGAACGCAGAAGACTTTGCGCAAGACTGTTCCTTCTGTTTAAACTCGAGACACTACACGTCAAAGCCGCTCGATAATTCTAACCGGAAGATATTTTCGTTGTCGGGAATCACCAGTGAACTTGAGCAGGCCTGATAATCATTGACAAGTTCTCGACTGTTACTGTACAACCACTACACGCATGCATACACTGGGGGCTCTTGACCACTGCATGCGCTAAAGTTGCGCCAGAGACTTTCGTATGGAGACTTGCAGAACCTGAGATTACTTCAAAAACCCTCGAATTATGAATAAACCAAAGGCTGTTTGTGCTCCGTTTGTACAACTTTTCCGTGTTGAATTCGGGAGATCTTCGATCATCGAAGTATCCTAATTGGGAAATCCGATCTGCTTCAAGTTCATCCCAAGTAAGTTCATGTCGAAATCTCCTTCGAGCCAAACAACCATCCGCCGCCTTATAAAGGGCCACGGTGCCTTGCAAACTTAAGCCCTTCTTCATCCCTCGCCATGGGCAACATTTCCTCCACGGATCACCAGCCCCAGATAATTGTCCACAAACGCTCACCAAAGTTGACCAGGATCAGCTTGTCGTGCACCTCGGGAGCGTCCCTCGACTCCATCTCTGATAGCTCTCTGGAGATTTACAGTGTAAACGAAAAATCCAGATATGTAGACCGAGAGGAACCGCCGCGAGACAACGCGCCTCCGCCACCGCCTTCTTTCGCTGCCTACGCCCGGACACAGGATACCATCAGCGACGCTGCGAGTGACGCCTATCACGAGTTCCTCAAAATATTTCCCGGTAAGGGCTATTCTCGCTATCTATGTATACGACGTTCAATGGCAGGTTAAAACAGAGTACCGGTTGACTTGGATTCTTGATTCTCTCCGCCGAAACGATTATCGGAGACTCGAAACGACCGGGGAGACTTATGTCGATTACATGGGCGGAGCCATATATCCAGAGAGCCTGGTTCGGGTACACACGGAGTTCCTGACTCGTAACATCCTCGGCAACACTCATTCGGTCAGCAATAGGTGAACTCTAAATATCCTCTGAGTTAATTTAGGATGCTAAACGCCAAGCGCAGCTCTAAACTATCCTTGAAATGTGCGAACGAGGCCAGGGCAGCGGTGCTGTCATTTTTTCGGGGATCTTCTGATCAATACGCGGTTATTTTTACCGCCAACGCCTCTGGGGCGTTGAAATTAGTGGGCGAGTCTTATCCCTTTGCTGGAGGCAGCAAATACGTCCTTTCCTGTGACTCCCACAACAGCGTTCACGGCATCCGCGAATATGCGACACACCGTGGAGCGCGGGTCTGTTACATTCCATCAACACCCAGTGGCGGATTTGAGCCGTCGACCGCAAAGGTATTTTCAATCGTATATGCCGCGGAATTTTAATCCAACTAACCTTTCTCCGGCAGAACATTTTATTACGAAATCGTCCCCGCTCAAAAGATTCCGGCCCGTGTCTCTTTGCACTTACCGGGCAATCTAACATTTCGAACACTAAAAACTCTCTCTCAATAATTGAGTACGCGACCTCTTTAGGTTATCATACTCTCCTGGATGCAGCTGCCCTCGCAGCCACGTCTACCATATCCCTATCCGAATTCCCTGTCGACGCGATGGCCGTGTCTTTCTACAAAATGTTCGGTTTCCCGACGGGAATCGGAGCATTAATAGTCAAGAAATCATTCCTGACGCAGTTGAAACGACCCTGGTTTGCGGGAGGTAACGTGGACCTCGTCCAGGTCCCTGGCAGCATCGTAACCCGTTCCCAAGAACTCCATGAACAGTTCGAGGTACACATTTACCATAATCAACTTAGCGTCGCGCCATTAACCTCGAGCATTAGGACGGCACTATCAATTATCTAACACTCCCAGCCGTCACTGATGGGCTCACATTTCTCTCCGCGTATCTCCCCTTTCTCCCATTACGGCTCTCTTGCCTGATGCACTACCTCGTTTCGTCCCTATCCGACGTACGGCACGACACAGGGACTCCCGCCGTCCGCATCCTCTCCGCGACACCCTCACGGCGGTTAAAATGTGTGGGAGACCAATCCGACACGGGCTCCATTATATCGCTGATATTCGTCGACGTCCGTCCTTTTTCTCGATTCGTTTACACCTCCTAACTATCCCATCAACAGGCCTCAGGAGAGATGATACCAAATTCCTTCGTCGAGTACTCGGCCTCAAAGCTGAGTCTCTCCTTACGGACAGGATGCATGTGCAACCCCGGCGGCGCGGCCGCGATGCTGGGCATCCAGGAAGACATGAAGTGCCTAAACGAGGGTGTAACGCGCAGGGACTTCGAGCGCGCCGTGGGGAACGAGCTGGGCGTCGTGCGCATCAGCCTCGGCCTGGCAAGCAACTTCCAGGACGCGTGGACCGTCGTACGCTTTGCGGAGCTCATCGCGGCGGAGAGGACGCGGAATATCCTCTGGGAACATTATTTGAACGACTCGGGGATCGAGATCGGGCAAGCAATTTAGCGGGTCACCTTCGTTTCCGATTTCAATTTTCTCTCATTCTCGCGGACGGATGGAATATATTCTCATTATGGACCTGAATGCATATACTGTATCCTCAGACCTCACTGCTGTAACACCTTCATTTGTAGACAATTTCTTCGCTGTATATATCGTGTTGTCGCATACTCATGTACCTTACAATAAATTACAATAATTTATAGTCAGAGTAATTGTACTTATCCTTGATTGACTGGACGTGAATCCATCCGGCGAGATTTCAGCGAGCCCTAAGAACCTTTTGGCAGTCCGAGTGAAAAGATTTATGTGATTAATCATCGACACCATCGTCGTCGTCATCGTCCGCCTCGTCCTCCGAGACCTCTAACCCAGCAGCTGCCAATCTAGCCTTGTCCGTCTTCCGCTTGGCACTTACCTCGTCTAATAAGACGAGCAGGTCCTCCTGCTCCTTCTCCACATCCTTTCGTTTCCCTTCTGAGGCCTCCAGCTGCGACGACAAGCTCGAGACTTCGTCTCGTAACGTTTTGAGCTGCAAAGCAAGTCCGAGTCAGCGGTCTGTGGGTGAAGATGGGAGGAAACACTGGGTACCTCGTCCGTTCCCGCACTGGTCTTCTCCTTCAGCTGCCTCTGCAGCGCCTCAATCTCATTTGTCTGGTTCCGGATCACGTCCCGCAGCGAGGAGATGAGCATCGCAGTCTCTAGGCTTTGCCCTACATAGACGATCAGCAATACACGAATAAATGAAGGACCGACAACGCACCAGATGCAGAAGACGACAGCTGGTCAGGCTCCGTCGAGAGACCCCGCTGAACGGTATCTGTGCTCAGTACATCAGTCGCTGCGAATTACAACGAGAGCGGTGGAGGTCCTCACAATAATTCGACTTCCAGAAGTCTACAAACGCCCAATCGAACCAGATCTCGCCCTCCTTCTCCTTGTCGTTCTCGCCGGCCTTCGCCCCGTGCTGCAGCTGGAGATGCTGCGTAGCGGCGCTTGGGTACGGCAGGACGACGGTGTCGGGCCCGACGCTCTTGAACCGCTCGTCCTCCCGCAAGCGCGCCATCCGCCCGATCAGCGTCTCGACGCCGAGCCGATCAAGGATTGGGTAGATAGTCGCCCTAAACAGGCCAACAGCAATCAGCGCTCGGTTAATTAGATTAGGTGGCGGAGCCGAGGATAAAGTGTAAAGGTAGAAAGAAGAGGGACGTCAGTCAGTGTCGCAGCCGATCGGATGCGGGGACACTCTAGACTGAGTCTTGATCGGAGGCATGGAATGAAAGTAGTGCGTACCGAGTAATTTCGCCGGGCTCGCGATTAAATTCGTAGCAGACCCCAAGGAGAAACGCGCAGAGCCCCGGGACGATGAAGTCTACCTCGGACGTCTGATTGATCGCTTCGACTAGCTGTATGTCGCGAATAGTTAGTCTATGAGATTGTGCGGGGTGAGATAAACATACCACACTAAGCCCACCGGCGTTGAGGAATTCTCTGACGGCACCGGGGTCCTCCCACAGCCACTGGGAGAGCAGACAGAGATACGCCACGACGAGGCGGTCCCACTCGCGTGACTCGCGCTCGGAAGTGTCGGCGCGCGAGCGCGAGAGCGAGGACAGGGAGAGGTTCTCGCTCAGAATCTGCAGCAGGGCTTGCGGCGGGTCGTCGTCCTCGTCGTCCTCGGGTGTGGGGGGGGCTTCCGGGGGCGCACCATCGGCTGGAACGAAGAAGGTTCCGCCGGTCTCGGCGAGGGGCTGGAGAGAAGGCGGGGTTATATTGCGCGCTAGGGACTTGGCACGGGGGGAGGATCGCAGGAGGTGGGCGAAGAGGAGGGTGGCGATGTGCGTTGAGGTGACCGTGGCCGGTTCAAGCGCAGAGGACGAGGCTGGCGGGGACGCGAGGGCATGCAGAAGGGGCGTTATGGGCGGTGCTTCCGAGGGACCTGCAGACAGTTAGGCGCGAGAAAGAATGAATCGAGACAAGGGACTTACTCGCGCCTTCTGCGGGGAGCATTCCTTGCAGGATCGCCAGTCGCACCTCATCTTGTCGGACAAAGTTCTGGAGGAGGCTAGTCAGCTGCAGGACGGGAAGGAAGTGCTCGAATCTACCTCAAAGACCGCGACCGCGGCCGCCCGTAATTCTAGACCCTCTTTGAGCCTCTTCTCGCTATCTACTCCGTTGTACTCCCCGTGTAAAGCGAGCTCAACGAGGGCATCTAGCGCAGATGCTGGCTCGAGGCGATCCCACTCTTCGCCGTTTGTATCGGGTACCGGACAATACGGGGTAAGTACTAACTCTGAGAGCGGGAAGTTAAGATTGGAGGGAAGGAGTCTTAGAGCCTGCGGAACATCCCGTCAGTCTATCAAGCTGGAATAATGGCTCAGAAGTCACCTGTGTTTTGAGCGGTGTAGGAGCATTTGCTGCCAAGGCGATCTCGACGAGACAACGAGTGAAGGCAGAAACTTCCTGAGTCTGTGCGCAATAAGGATTTAATGGCACTTCGGGAATAAAAGCAGGGTCGGTCGACGCACGCTGTTGCCCTTGGAGCTACCTATCAGCATGCCCATGATGCCCACGATGAGGGAAGCGTTGGAAAGCTTTTGGTCGTCCCAGAATTGCAGTGCAAATTCTTGGGGCGCGGCTTCGTGCATTGGTAGATTGGGTGGGAAGAGAAGGAGCGAACAGAGAACTGGTGGAAGGGGAGTCTCCCGGAAGTAACTCTATAGCACCAAGGGTGAGTACCATCCAGAGAACGCGGCGGTGGCATACATACTTGATTTGAAGTATTGAACCGAAGGAGTCCATCCACACACGCCAGAGCTTCCATTGTTACAGCCCCGCCTTCCACACCACCCTCATGCATCACAGTATTGAAGAGCTTCTCGAAAGCACCTTCAAAGGCTAAAACCTTCTGTATGTCGGCGCTCTGAGAGATAAGAGCCTGGACCATTGTGACCGCCTCTGCGAGTTGAAGTTGTCAGTGAACTGTCTCTGAATAGACGAGAAAGAATATCGTTATAGGTGTGGACTTGCTGCGCACGGAACCAATATTGACGATAGGACTCACCATTTCGAATTATCTCTCGCTTGTCCTCCAGTACCGTCATTATACTTGAGGATCCCGAAGGCGCCTTGAGGAAGTAGCCTTGCACAATCTGCCGCCGATTTTGCAGGAGGGTCGACAGATATTGCAGCGTCGCGAAGCGCGTCGCGAAGCGCGTATAGAAGTTGTCGTCGGCCAGCAGCGCAAACAGAGTGTGGATAACTTTGTCGTTTGCCAGAACATAATCGGTATGCTTGAAACCCAATTCCTTGGCCTCCTCCACGTCGCACAAGATATTAAGTGTCTCCAGCGCAGCTTTGCTGATGTCCGCGTCGACTTCTGCGTCGTTTGAGAGGACCTCCAGGAGTCCAGGAAGAGCACGCTCTCCTACATCTTGCTTCCAATCGCGAGCAAGGCCTTTCAAGGATTGGACAGCCGCGCGTCGATCGGCGAGAAGGGTAGCAGGAGACAGCCTGTCACTTAGACGACCAATAGTGTCGGTAGCCGTCTGCGGCGCCCCCGTAGGCCCTCGGAGGGCGACATAGGTTTGCGAGAGGAATTCCATGAACTTCTACCGCCAGCGCTGTTGGCAGTGTTGCGGTCCGAAAGTCAAGATGTCACGTGTGTCTTAGCACGTTCGTCTCCAGTTTCCTCCCAACCTTGAACTGTGTTATCTCCTTCACAGATCCATAAACAGCCCCCGGACAGCTCTGGACTCAACCAAGGAATTGTCTCCTCCGAAAATCTGGTTCTTCAATTCCGCAATTGCACTTGTATGGCGCAGACTTTGGACAAACTAACTATTCTAGACTTGAATGGGTAGATGAAGCGTGTAATAAGCTACTCGAACATCTCCGCATAGCAGGCCACCTCAAACTCCCTCCTGGAGTCTTCTCATCTGCCAAAACATTCCATCCGACGAGCTCAAACCCATTCTTCTCGTACAATCGTTTGCCGGCATCGCTTGCTTCCAGATAGACGTCCAACGACTCCGTGGCAGCCTGATCCAGCCCCCACTGCAGAAGGGTTTTACCGACGCCCTGGTACTGATATACGGGATCGACCGCCAACAAGGCAAGATACCTAGCTCGCAAGCATCTCGGTCAGCGCAGCACTCCCCGTAGCACAAGACGACGCACCAATATTTCGAATCACCCATGATCTCATTCCGCAAGTTCACTGAAGTCTCGATCTTTTGCTGCCGGATCTCCACATCCACGCCCTTCAGTGCCTCCTCGTCCTCCTCAGTGCGCTTCCTGGGCGGCAGGACCGTGACTCCGTCCTCAATCAGCACCTTTTTGTTGCTGACCAGATTCCAAACGGCGACCCCCGCCACCTCTCCCCTGACCACGGCCTTGATGATGCGGTTGTTTCCCGCAGCGAGCATATCCCGGAACTCCTGCGCCCTGATCTTCACCTGCGTGGGGACCGCTGGGCGCTGGTCCAGCGGTTGTATGCGTAGTTGGAACGGATGCCCACCCAATGCGCTGACTCGGACGGTCGCTGCGGCCTCTGCGTCCTCCACAGAGATCCGCGAGATGAGCGGCTGGAGGCGTGCCTTTTTTTCCAGGGTGGGTGGAGACATTGTTAGCTACCGCTCAGGACATAGATATCGCAGCAGCTGTGCTGCGCTTAGTAGCGGGCCAGGAACACAGCAATTCGGAGGTACTACGCGGCACGATACCGCCGCTTAGGTAGGTAGGGAGTATCCCGATGTAATACCAAGGATTTATATCATCGTCCCTCGCAACCGAGCTCGTGCATCCGGTTCCCAGCCGCGTCTGCCTCTCAGTCTGTCTTCCTCTCACCTCGACGCCATCTCAACGTCTGGAGTGCGTTTTCTCATCCCGGCGGGATCTGGGCGCTCTGTCGGAAGGAGTTCCGAGGATGCACACCGTCCCTGGAACGAACTGCCTGAAAACCTGGTTCCTCGAATCTTCACAACCAGGCCCGCAGCGGAGATGGCATTCAAATACACAGCGACCGAGGCACCTGTCACGAACTACTGGAATGTCTCCACATAGCAGGCCACCTCAAACTCCCTCCTGGACTTTTCTTGTCTGGCAAAACATTCCATCCGACAAGCTCAAACCCATTCTTCTCGTACAGTCGTTTACCCTCGTCGCTGGATTCCAGATACACGGCGACGGACTCAGAGGCGGCCTGATCCAGTCCCCACTGCAGAAGCGCTTGGCCCACGCCTTGGTACTGGTATGCAGGATCGACCACCAACAAGGCAAGATACCTACCTCGCAAGCATCTCGATCAGGGTAGCACTCCCCATAGCACAAGACAGCGCACCAATATTTCGAATCACCCATGGTCTCGTTCCGCAAGCTCGCCGACGTCTTGCCTATTTGCTCCCGGATCTCGACGTCTACCCCCTTCAGCGCCTCCTCGTCCTCCGCCGTGCGCTCCCTGGGCGGCGAGGGTGTGACCCCGTTCTCAACTAGCGCCTTTTTGTTGCTGACCAGATTCCAAATAGCGACTCCCGCCACCTCTTCCCTGACCACGGCCTTGATGATGCGGTTATTTCCCGCAGCGATCATGTCCCGGAAGCCCTGCGCCTTGATCTTCACCTGCGCGGGGACCGCCGGACGCTCGTCGAATGGCTGGACGCGCAGCTGGATCGTATGCCCAGCCATTGCGTTGACTTGGACGGTTGCTGCGGCCTCTGCGTCTTCGGCAGAGATCCGCGAGATAAGTGGCTGGAGGCGTGCCTTCTTCTCAAGAGTGGGCGGAGACATTGTTAGTTAACATGTCTGTGGGAGTTTCTTATACATATGTTGCAGATCATGACGCTCCAGATAACGCAGGAGAATCAGATAGACCGCAGCCCGCAGCACTTGTGGGCACCTTGCGTCAACGTAACGTGCTTCTTAGTAACATTATTTAATTTGTCGTGGTAAAGACTATGATGGCCAATTCGACAATGCATTTTCAGGGATAATGCGGCACACACTCGCGATTCGAACGGCAATGGCTGGTAACCTGTGTGACAAAATTCTCATTGAATCATTCTGAAGAGATAAGTACGAGATGAAATTAATGATTGTGTGATGGCCTTCTTGCTGCCGAAATCCACCTTACGCAGAAACCACCGTGGCGATTGAGACAACTCGTGCCAGGCCTAATGAGCTTATTTCCTTACGACTGCGTTTGAAAGACAGGCGCCTCAGCAGTGGTCAACGCGTCAAAGGCACGGAACCACGTTTGGAACACGTTGAACTTCCTTTCGTTCAGGTGGTTGTGACCGACGTCCACGGTCAGCTTCAAATAAAGCCCTGGACGGTTACCGGCCCCAGATACGGTGCATATTCTGTCAATTAGCAGCGTTGCGCTACTTATACCACTCGACGTCGAGTACCGGGGTGGATCCGAAACGCAGCTGAACGCCAATCTCCCATTAATGTTTAGGCTGCCTCCTGCATCCAGCACCTCTGTTGCTCTTGCTGGCCTCCCCTGTACGTAACCAACGATAACACTGGCTGGCTCATTTCCCATTCGTTTATATGGGTAGCTGCCCTAGCGCTACCTCGGACTCGCCCCTCGGTTCGGAATCTCATGATCTCAAATCGTATCATCATCGCGTCTTCTGTGCTGCTGGTCTCGGTGGTCTCGGTCGTGGCAATCGTCGTCAGTCGTCCTGGGCCGCGATTTTCTCCTATGGGAGGATGCGGGTCCAACCCGTCGTGGACGTTCAACGCGGAAAACCACTTCAACCACACCATCGGCGACCGCTCCTTCCTCGTGCACATCCCCGCCAAGTACGATTTCAACACGACGCATCCGGTCGTCCTCAGCTTCCACGGCTACGGCGAAGACGGTTTGGAACAGGAACGCATCAGCGGATTCTCAGAAGAAAGAAACTTGATCGACGGCAAGGTAGGATCAAACTGTGTTTTCGGTCGTGGCTTGCTCCAAGCCTACCGACTATTAGGGAATTATCGCGGTACCGATTTTCTGAACCTAGTAGTGTCGCACTCGACGCCAATGTTTATCTCAGGTTTACCCCCTCGCGGCATACGGCCCCGGAAAAAGACGCAAGCCCGCCCGGGCATGGTTTGGCGCGCCTTATTCTGTAATATGCATCTCAAAACCTTGTCTTATACCTGGCTGATCTGCTCATGATTCAGCCTCCCGATGTCGATGATGCGATTTTACTCCGAAATGTGGTCGTCGAAATTCACTGACGGCTTTGTGAACAGGTCGGATTCGTCGCAGAAATTATCGAATCCCTCGAAGCCAATCTCTGCGTCGATTACACTCGCATCTACGCGTCGGGCATGAGCAATGTGGGTCTCTCCACGTTTATGACTGAACATTGATCTTCAACCAATTTTAGGGTGGAGGCTTTGTACGTATTCTGCCTACCATTTCCATCCATGAGAATCTCAACCCAGGAATTCTTAATTCTTATCTCCAGGTCAACCTTCTGGCTTGCTCCGAGCAGGCCGCGTCCAAATTCGCCGCCTTCGCCATTGTCTCTGGTGCGCTTTACAACGGTACACATCCCTTCACGGAGTGCGATCCCGGGCGCAAGATTCCCCTCATCACTTTCCACGGCACGGTAAACCATTGAGTGTACTACGCTGCTAGGATCCTGCTAATGCCCTGCGAACAGGCAGACAAGACGATCCCGTATGACGGGCGCAACGACACAATTAACACCAACGGTGTGTAACTGACACGCTTAGAGATAAATATTGAGGTAGGTTTTGGTTTTCACACAGACGACACGCCGCCGATCCCGGAATGGCGTGAGGCATGGGTCGCGCGCAACGGCTGCGACCCGAGCGCGCCAACGAATGTGTCACAACCATACCAGGGCGTCGTCGAGACAACCTGGCAATGCGGAGACGACCCCGAGTGCACGGTCAAGGCGTTTGAGATCATGGACGGGATTCACAAGTGGCCCTCCACGGCCGAGACAACTTTCAACGCGACATCGGAGCAGATCCTACCGTTTTTCAACCAGTTTTCTCTACTGCCAGGGGCACTATAAAGTTGTTTGTTGATTTATCCACTTCGGTGAACTACTGTATGATTATTTTCCGCTATGTAGTAGTGTACGGTAGACTATGAGTGCTCCTTCTGGATGAACTTTGCGATCGTCTGCAGCTGGATGTTCGACGTTCCTTCGTAGATTGCGCCCTGAGAGAAATAAATTAGAGCTGCCATTGAAACCAGAAATATAAATCCCACAATCTTAGAATCGCGCCAAAACTTCTCAATCCCGGTCTCGCGCGTGAACCCAACTCCGCCGGCCCATTCGATAGCCTGCCCTGAGACCCGCTGCGCGACGACGCTACTCCAGTACTTCGCCATCGCCGCCTCCTTCGTGAAGCTCTTGCCCTCCTCCTTTCGGCGCGCCGCGTTGTACGTGAGGAGCCGGGCGCTCTCGATCTCAACGGCGGCCTGCGCGATCTGGAACGCCATACCCTGGAACGTGCCGACGGGTTGACCGAACTGGGACCGCGAATACGTGTACGGGACAGCCTTATTGAATGCGCCCTGCGCGAGCCCGAGCATCTGTGCGGCAATACCAATACGGCCTGAACGTCGAATTAGTAAATTTGACCGGGTCCCAACCCCAGGTGTATGCGTCTGGCGACATGCCTTCGTTCAAAATTTCAATGGCGATCTGGATTCGAGGTGAGCAGGCTACTAAAATAACTTGGACGAAGTGGACCTTGTAGCCTTTTCCTTCCCCGCCAATAATATTTTCGGCAGGGATTCTAAGATCGTCAAAGTTGAGAGTACACGTTGAAGATGCCTTGATTCCCAGTTTCTGTTCTTTCTTTGCGATTTGGACGCCCATGTCCTTGGTAGCGACAAAGCAAGTGATTCCCTTGTACCCTTTGCTCGGATCAATCTGTGAAACAGTCAAGACGGTCCCCCAAAAAATTCAGCTACGGCGTACATTGGCGAAAATGAGGAAGATCTCTGCTTCATAAGAGTTGGTG
Source organism: Mycena albidolilacea (assembly GCA_029282495.1). Classification (NCBI taxonomy): domain Eukaryota; kingdom Fungi; phylum Basidiomycota; class Agaricomycetes; order Agaricales; family Mycenaceae; genus Mycena; species Mycena albidolilacea. The sequence goes on along the minus strand of JARIHO010000014.1, from coordinate 1,637,422 downwards.
ATCCACATTTTGGAGCCATTGATTATCCACGAGTCGCCGTCCTTTTTGGCACGGGTTTGGAGCGCAAACGCGTCGGAACCAGACGCGGCCTCTGACAAGCAGAACGAACCGAGCTGAATCGGTATTAAATCAGGGAAAGAAATGAGAATATGAACGTACCTTGGACTCGGATAACTGCGGGAGCCATTTATCCTGCTGCTCCTTGCTCGCATACTTGCGGAAGATAGTGTTGACGAGGGTGTTGTGCACGTCGCATAGCACAGAAACGGACGGGTCGACCTTTGCGAGCTCCTCAATCACGATAAGCGCGGACGTGAAGGACGACTCGGCACCACCGTGCTCTGCGCTGGTTTCAACGCCCATGAACTAGGAACATTGTCATTAATAACTTGCAAATGGATGAACCGGATCTCGTACTCCTTGCTCAAACAGGCCCTTGATTATTGATGGGTCCATCTGCTCGTTCTCGTCCATCTCGCGGACCTTGGGGCCGACGATATCCGTCGCAAAACGCTGGACTGCGACGTCATGAGAATGAAAAGTAGTAGAAACACGCTTAGCGGAACACACCTGCTTCCCGGAGCATGTTCTCATCTTCCGTGTACACATCCAGCGAGTTTACAGATGGAGCCTCAGAGCGAATGCACCGTGAAGATGTGAATAATCTGCGACCGAGTAGTTAGTTCGTTTATGACGTGGAAGAGACTGAAAATCTGCACATGCCTGAAGGGAAGAGCTGGCTTGCTTCGCACAGCAGATAAGGCGCGTATACCAGTTCTCAGCATCGTGGTGGCTAAGACGGAGGAAGAGAAACGGTGGCGCCGACACGGAGTTTCAAATAATCACAAGCTTCGGCAATGCTCGGCGCCTTTACGCGATCTCGTGATGCCATGACGCAACACATGTCGCGTCGCGACTCCGCCATGTCTGTTTGGTTTTCGGAATGGGTGCGCCAAATCTGCACATGCATTGAAAGGGTTCAACGGTCCAACATCACACTTTAATCGCCCTTCAGGATCGGCGGTCTGGTGCTAGGGTTAGACGGTCGAATTCCCGACCCGCGTACGGGGTTTTTGACCCAACCTGTACCTAAAGATTGAGTGCGAGTCAAAATATTCATGTAATTGATTTAAAAAAGGTATCCTGATGTGCTCTGATCAAGAACTTAGCCGCCGATGAAACCTAGACCGATCCGGGTTCATTTAGCAGCCTTTGTGACTTTGAACCAACCTTATGACCAGCGCTGAATACGTGAACCGAGCTGGCAGATAATCAGCGGGTCGTCTCAGGTCAAGAGCAACGCCAATAAACTGGGAAACGATTCAGATCGACATCGGAGATACCAGGGTTTTGGATTGTGGTCTCTAGATTGCAGAGACGAAGCTTCGAAGGGATGCCTACAACATGCGAGGTACGAGCATCCCACTGTTGTAGCGCCTGTCTATAAGAGACTATGGGACGCCCCCATTCCGGGTAAAGCTTCCCGAAAACTCTCGGGTCTTAGTGTTGCATTTTCCAAGTACTAGTAGCTTCCCCGGATCTCCATCCTCAGCCTGGGATGCCTCGGTGAGATAGCTTCCGAATCAGCCACTAAAGAACCTTTTGAACGTTAAGATATCAACCATAACGAGCCGAGGGTGCGAGGGCGCGACGGAGGGAATATTCGAATGCGAGATGACTTGACAGAGCTCAGCAATACAGACATTCTTAATGGGATTTTTGCGGATATCGCGCTCAGTCTTTTCGTAGCGTAGTCCAAGCTCTTCAATTCCACAAATGCCTTCCCAACTTGGTCGATGTGGTGGAAGGCAAGACGATCACACCGGCAACTCCCGTTCGTGACTGTGGCTGTGCCTACTCCTGCAACTCTACCACGGACACGCTGTTCAGTTAAGTAGCCTAGTTGCTTGTTGGCACACCGTGGGACCCCTGATAATGTAGGTGGTAAGGTCCGACGTGAATCCCGACAGAAATTTGGGATTTTGGTCTTCAGGCCTGGTCCTAAATCCCGACGAAACCACCACTTCATGTTAGCTCCAAAGCCTGATCCAAATCCCGACAACAAACTCCAGCGACCAACGGTTTTCCGAAAAGTCCGCTGGGAAACCGATCCTTGGTCCGAAAAATACACTTGGTGCGGAATTCCTGACAATTTTGGCCAAAATTAGGGGTTTCGGCCTTTGTTTCAAAATTCGTGCCGACATTTAGACGGTTTAAAAGGAGACCTTTATGCCTACTATCAGGGTCTTTACGCCGTTGGGTTGGAACGACACACAATTTCGACGTTCAGGCTTCTTTCTAAATTGTTCAGGCGTTTCGACGTTTCTTGGAACCATGCCAGCCAGTGGATTAGGGTCGCTAGACAGCATGCCAACGTGGTCCATGAAATCTAAATTGCGAATAAACCATTGTGCCCTGCGATCCTGGTGCCACAAAGGAGAAGCCATCTCGCAAAAGACATGGCGACAGCGAATACCCAGTTGCATCGCTAATCCAGGTCCGTCCCGTCGTTGTTCGAGAATGTCGCTTGTCACCATCATTTTCAAGTTCCATTCCGGTGGCGATTTAATTTTCAGTCGATCTTGTTAGACAGATTGTGGCGTCCAGAACTTTAGAAGCTCCACGATGGCCAACGGAAATGAAAACGCCGACAGCGGTCATCAGGATTATCAATTGGCTGACAACAGGCAGGTAAAGCAATACATCTCAAGCGCTATGCCACCTCACTGCTAAGACGGACGAGCTTCCTTTCTCACCAACACCACGAAAAGTTGTTTCGGCCACTCCTTGGGTTCAAAACTTCCGATTAATCTTGGCGAACGCTGCAAAACGCAACAAAACCACTCGAGATACGATCCCCATTATAGCCCAATATATAAAGGCTGTCAGACCTCCTACAATTGCGGTCGTCGGTTGTACCTTCGATATTGAGTTTTATTACAGCATCATCCATGTGGTGATCCAGACTCACCTGGGGTTCAACTAAGGACACTCGAGCGTACGCCGGGTGCGGCGCGAGTAGAAATTCCTCGAAGTTCACGGTGCGCACTTGGATGTCTCATACCCACCCGGCGTATTCACGAAAAAATTAACCCACTCCAGGTCCATCGGTCGACGTTGTCTTGTGTTCGCAGTGCCGTCAGCTCTTCGACACATTCATTTTTCTCATGGGTAATTCGGGCGCCGCCGAAGAATACGAGATTAGGTTTAAATATAAGCTTCTCCTGGTTGAGTACTCTCCAGCGCCTGCACCTCAAGGGTGATCTCTCTCGGTTGCCCCTTGTTGAAAATGTCGCAACCCTCGGCATCGGACCCCAATCCAAACCCCGCCTTGCTTCTCCCTCCAGAGATTGCGAGACAACTCCAGGTTGCGAGTCTGGTGTTTGCAGGCACCACGGCGGTGCGTCCTTGATTTCTTTCCTCTTCCTTGACCGGCATTCTGATGTGTTCAAGCTAGGTGTTGGTCTGGGATATTTTGCACCACCTCGTAGACGATTATCGCCTTTTATTCGAGTACAAGTTCCGGTTGGCCACCGCGGCGTACTTTGTTTCTAGGTAAATACATCACTGTGGTGACGGAAAATATTGGCTGTCTCACAATGCCACCGCCACGCAGGATCGCTTCTCTGATCTACGCGCTTGGGTTCAGTCTATTCGCTAGTAAGTACATATAGCTTGGAAGCTCGCTGCACACATGTTTCTGAACAATCCGCCTCACCTACTCAACAGCATACCCAATACCCAACTGCCAGGCCGCCATGATCATATTCAACTGCGGTCTCCTGTTTGCATCGAGTGCCTCGTCCTTCCTCTTCTTCCTCCGGGTGCGGGCGGTATACGGTGGCCGGCCGCTCGTCACCTGGATCTTCGGATTCCTGTGGGTCTGCGTCGTGGGGGCGGCCATAACCGTGCCCATCGGCACAAAGGCCATCAAAGTGGGCGGGTCGCTGTGCCTTGTAAGCAAGGTCCCCGCGTACGCCGGGGCAGCGGCGACGGTGCTGATGGTGAACGACACGCTCGTCGTTTTAGCCATCTCGTACCGTTTGCTCACCAACACACACCGCGACAACGCCGGCGTCGGGGAGAGACTCCGAGCGTTCTTCAGCGGGGCGAATCTGCACGCGTACTCGATGGCGGTGTTCCGGGACGGGCAGAAATATTATATGTGCGTTTTGCACCACATCAATCTCAGTCTCAATGTTTATTTTTGTGACGCCCAGGATAACGATCCTCAGCAACACGGTCACCATCTCGCTCGTGTACGCGGCCGGTGTCAGCGCGATCTACCACGGCACGATGTCCATCCCGAACGTCGCGCTGACGAGCATCATGGCGTGTCGGGTGTACCGTAACGCGACGCTGCACCCACGGCCGCGAGGCATGTCGGTCGAGCTGTCTGCAACGAGTAATTCGCGCAGTGGACCGAGGAGGATTAGCGTCCCTCTGAACCAAAGTACGGATGGGCAGGTTTCGTCTGTGTCGGATGTGGACGCATGGAAAGCGGTTCCACCCGCCGGGGACGTCGCCGCCGGGATCCCCAAGTCAGAGCCGGTATAGGGATGGATGGGGTCTTTGTAATCAACTGAGCAGACCACGGACTTTAGAATAAAGGCGGACCTGTAAAAATAGTTTTGCACACAAATCAAACATTTTGAACATCCATCACGGCAACCTCCAGTCGGAGTCCGAATATTTTGGAAACCTTCTTACCAGAGCTCACCGTTACGAATGAGAGTCATAAAAAGTGGAATATCATATCCATTCAAGCCACAGACAAGATCTCACCGAATTGCTGCAAGCTGCAGCGCCGGTGCACTTGAACAACGGATGACGTCTCCGCTCACAATCGGCAAGTAATACATCTCAAGCGCTATGGACCTGACTGAGACAACACTGTTTCAGGCTTTGAGCCACTTCTTGTCCTCGATCAATGTTGGCCATGGCCAACCAAGAGGTAGGCGGCAACTCCCGATCGGACAATTAGGAAACACAGCCACATCAGCCAGCGACTTTTAGGCGCCACATCAGGAAAACCGTAGCCGAGATGTACCTATGGGGCCTATGCGAGCCTATGCAGCACTAGGCAGCACTTTATAGTGCTCCATAGTGGGGCCATAGGTACATCACAGCCACAAATTTGCTATGGAGTGCTATGCCGCACTGTCAAGCCACTTCTGGTTTTCCTGATGCAGAATCGGAAACCTTCAATTCGGAATGTTGCTGTCCATCCTAAGGCTCCAGAATTTTGCCTGCCCTCTCATTATTGTATCCTCTGCATATCTAGAGCTACTCAAAACATTTTAATACCTCCAGCAAGCATTTAAAACAAATTAATTCTTTTGGTGATGGATGATATAAGCACCATCTGATCAATACGCGAAATTTACGCGACGTGAGACGTGTTGCTGCCTCTTCCCTTCTTTCCAAATCCTTGCTTGTTCTGAACACATGAATCCATCTCTCCAACACTGCCATATCTCCCCCACCTTAATTCTGATGCTCTCCTGCCCTCCAAAGATGTGGAAATGGAAGATATGACAAGCGCTCGGACTGCGGCTTCTGCAATAACGGCACCACCTCCTACCCATCCAGGGCCCCCATATGGAGCCTGGCAGTGCCTTTTTTCCCTCTATCCACTCAACCTCAAGCCACCCTCTGCTACATCCCATCAACACAGACCTTCCTCTTAATTCATTTGCATCAACATCACAAAAGTATTCTACTTCAGCACTCTTCCAATTGCCATCTCCCATAGACATGCAGAACTCCCTCAATTCACTTCCTAATGCACAACCATTACCCTTTCCCTCATATCCATCTCTGCTGTCTGACAATCTGGCACTGTCTAAAGACGGCTTATTGAAACAGTATTTGGAAAACAAGGCCCAATCTCGACACAGCTTCAAGGATACATGGGAAATTCAATGTCCCAAGTGCCCCGAGTGGATCAATATGAACATTGTGGTCAATTGTCCGCTCGCAACTGCCGGCCAGTTCGCTCCACTATATTGTCATGAATCACCCAGGTTCAACTTTTTTGCGTGACATGTCCGTATGGATACAGACACGTCTTAGTGGCATGGAACTCTCATGATGCCACCATGTGACCTTCTCATGGTTGAAACCTGGCCACAGATTCTAAAGCCAGAGACTCGGGGTAGTCTGCGCCACAGGATACAGAAGACATTAGGGACTAGGAACCCATACAGACAGATCCTAGTCCCCAGACGCACCATGGCTGATGCAGAAGCGTACACAAAGTACATGACTGGTTGCAAACCGATTGGGGTTTGAACCATTGGAGACAATGACATTAAGGATTAGGAAACCTGAACATCGGGTCTCCTAAGTCCTCTGAAGCCACGGAAACAGACACAGAGGAGTCCAGGAGTATCAGCATTAACACTCCTCAATGCTGCAGTACAGGAACTGATCGCGATTGACTGTGATCACTTTAATTTATTCAAAGTCTATATAAGCTCAGTAGAATCTCCATGTACCGTAGATTCTACCTTGTCTAATCTCAGGCTTCTACCTTGGCTTGACATAGGCATTAGCCGGGTTGTGCAACAGCCACACTGTGGCGTATGGCTACCAAAAATAGCAATTTTTGGCTGACTGGCAGTCATTTTCTGTAACCTCGAGGTGCAAAAATGTCTCCAGATGAGCTCTCCAGAGGCCCCAACAAAGTCCTGGGTGAAGCCTCCAGATCCTGCCAGAATTGAAAGCCATACAATGGCCCAAATGGCTGTGCATAAACTCTCTAATGTCTCCACCCTGCCCCACTTCCTCTACATCATATTACAGGTTGCATCCACACCCCGGGTTTTATACCTGAGTGGATATCACACCCTCTTCGACTCATTCCGGGTTCTGCCTCGCATCCTGACCTACAACATATGGCCTCCTAGAGAGGATGCTGTATGGTTGGTCCTACTGCTCGGGGAACACACGAGCTATTAGTGTCTATTGGGTTTATCCTGGTTGGGGTTCTTGCCGGGTTACTCGCTGTTTAGCCGACCCAGAGGCCGTTGCTAACATATATAACCACATGTAGGATACAGTTGCTCGGGGAATAGATCCCTCTCAGGCTTGCAATCTTCTTCTGTCTCCCTGCTCATGTCATTTTCATCTACACACTCACCAGCATCATCCGCATCCTCACCTGCTTTATCCTGTGGAATTTCTGTCCCACCATCTCCTTTTTTGCCTCAAATCAGAGACTTACCATTGTTACCACCAATGCTTATCCAATTGAGTTCATTCACATTCACTCACCCCATCCATGCCTTGCCTGGCAGTAGTATCCACAAACTGTAATTCTGTCAGGGGAACCCCTGCTCCAGCCTTGGAACCTTCTGCTCTGGCCTCAGAACCTCCCACTCTGGCTCTGGAATCTTCCCCTCCAGCCTCGGAACCTCCTGTTCCAGCCTTGGAATCTTCTGCTCTGGCCTTGGGATCTTCCGTTCCGGCTCTGGCATCCAGAACTTCTGTCCGCTCATGCTGGCACATGCTATGTGATCAGACCTGGGATTATTGTAGATACCTATGGACACGTGCTACCGGGTAGTTACTGACTAGTATATAAGGTTTTGCCTAGCATGTGAATTCTCATCCTTTCTTCTCTTCAGATTCCCCTGCTAGGTGTGTAGTATCTCTACTCCTGTATTTAGTATCCATATTTATACTTCAGATTCCCCCTGTCAGGGGACACCCTGCTTCTGCCTTTCCCTGTGCTATAAAACCTGCCTCCATTCGCATCTGTGTTGGTATGCCCACTACTCGATCCGAGGCCTCATCTCATCTTGTCCATCTCTATCCTTCCGTTGTCTGCCCTCCTGGTGTCCGCACACACTCTGTCCGGTTTGTCCAGCTCTTCCGGTTTGTCCACCTCCTTGGTCAAACTTCGGCTCCGGACCTTTCCGACGAATGCTAGCACATCGGATAATCCTCGGCCATCAATCCTCTCTCAGGCCCTGCACCATCGGGCGACCCATCTTCCCAGTGTCCATGCATGATCCATCCAATCCAGTTCATCCAGATTGTCTGATCTGTCCGCCTTCTCAGCCGAAGCTCAGATCTGGATCTGAGACCCGGACCTGAGGACCCGACTTCCAGACTCTTACGATGAGCTAAGGGCCCGAGGCTCATTGGATTGGTACCCTTCGTTGTCCTCCCTCCTCTCTCTTCTTGACCTGCCACGGTCAGCATGTTGGACCCCTGTCTGCCCTGAACACCCAGCCCGTACTCTCAGAATCTGCAGGTGTCTGGTCCCTTGGACATGGCCTACTGCCATATAGGCTTGAGCCAGATACTATGGCCCTTGCATAGTATGTCTACTCTTACTTCCCTCTTTCTCCCTCTTGCCTTCCCCTCTCTGTCCCGTTGTTTGGTTTCCAGCTTTCACTTCCGGTTTCCATCTTCTGGCTCTGGTTTCCTGTTTCCAGCACTTCCAGCACTTCCAGCCTTCATGCAGGTCGGACAACTTCTGGCCGCTCCACTTGTTCATTAGGATGGTCAGCTTCCCCTGGGTGTTCTGGTGAAATGGTGAACCTGGTCTTTCTTGGCTGGAGTTTACAGCTCCTTCCTCAACACGATGACAAGTCCGTACATAAACTTCTCAGCCTGAACAGTCCCCAGGATGTACCATGGGAAATCAATCTCATTGGCGCATTAATCTTCCTTTGCGATGCCAAAGTCCTACACAAAGATATAGCTTTTGAGTTGACTCTGCATTCTGTTTGGCCTCTTGGACATGTGTTCAAAAATTTCGCAATTCCCTTTATCGCCCCTGACTTGAGCCTGAGCAATCAAGTCACCATGCTCACCTTGTGTTCGTCCTCTTTGGAGAGTATTGACTCGGCTTTATGTCAAACCAACTCTATGACAATACCCAGTCCACAGTCAAGAAAATTGTGTTTATGATCGCAAAGCGGCATCAGAGGGATCCCGAGGGGAGTGTTAATGCCAAAAATGATGGGGATGATCCTCTAGAGGGCCTCTTCTCCTTCACTCAAATGGCCGGGGGCCATAACTCTGCGATGAATTACAAGCAGGGTGTTGAGCAGAGTGGCTGTGCATGCAATATTGTAGGAGTGTACAGGTGCTGGCCTGTGCTGCATTGAGAGAGCTGCTGGTGCAGGGTTACACAAACAGAACACATGGATCATCTCAATGCTGCGAGCTGGAATGGAGATTTCAAAATGACAAACTGTGATCTCATTGACTGCTAGGCCATAGGCGAGATTGAGGCTATCCACATCTTTTGCAAACACTCAAAGTTGGCCCCAGAAAAGTATGACATTTGTGCCATTCTCAACTCCAAAGAGGGCATTGACTTCCTTTGCCCTTGGGGCAATAATATCTATCCTGGGGTCACTGAAGATGTTGATCGTTCAATTATCTAACCAAAGAAGACCTTGCCTCCCCCTCCCCTTCCCCCTCCCACTGGTGGTATATTGAACTTGACAACTGCAGCTGATGTGTCAGGAGGAGAATCTGAACCAGAGGAGGATGAATCAGAGTCTGAGGCAGAGGAAGCCAATCAAGAACCTATAACCTTCCAAGATCTTCTCAAGGAAGTGGAGCCCACATTGAATTTGACAGCAGGGCTGGGAATCCGCCCACAGGACTATCTTGCATACCACGATGGGAAGTCTGATCACAAGGCTTCCATCTGCCACCTCATGTTGAACAAGGAATTTGTTGCAAAGTTGAAGGATAGGACCAATTGAGCAGCGGGTTTAGGTCTTGGGGAGCATTCACTGCTTCATGAAGCTGGAATCACAATTGGTCAAGGGTGGAGGGGCGACGAGCATGACTGGCTCCGCGTTCATTGTCAGTGGCCTGTTTCTGACCTTGATCCAACATGGCAAGAAAGTCTCGCTTGTGGTTTGTTAATCAACTGTGCTCATACACGACGGTTCCCGTGTAATGGAGATTGGGGCAGGGATGATTGGTAATGTGCAGGCAAACATCAAGCTGACTGGCCAAATTCTCCACCTTCAGTCTGTTCTGACCACCACTAACAACACAGACACAGCCGATGATCCAACCGAAACATTGCCGCTCGAAGGACCATTCACCTGGCTTTGGCTAGGCACGTTCTTGACCAGAACCTCGAAAATGAAGGGCACCGATATCCTGATGACAAAGCCCATCATGCTAACAGTTCCCAGCATAATGGTTAAACTTGTGAACCCCACTGTTGTTGATGCACATGGTTGGCTACCCACAGAATGCCACAAAGGTATCAATTCCTTGGGTACAATGTGGGTGTTCCATGATGCTGTGCTTCACGTACTAGTTGTTAAGCTCTTGTTGCAGCTCAATTTCTGTATAAGAATTCGTCCAGTGGGTTCTGCTGCCAGAATCAATGTCACTGTACTAGATATGGTTATCAGGTGAAGTATCACCGGTCTTGGATGAAGGCACCGCCCTCATTTCAGAAAGTCGGCACATGGTTGCTTATACTGTCCAGGGATTCCCAAGAACTGACATAGGCGGCCACATTTTGCGTTGTCTGCACAACTCTGGGGAGCCAGAACCCAAAAGAAAGGGGCATGCCAATGTGCAGGCACTGGCAGTTACCTATCTGCGCATTAGTATCATGCAGCTCTTTCTCAACATGGACACTGACATACCTTAGGTTGGAGATTTGTTACCCTGTGGCTTCTGCGGCTGGTCTGGACATGCCAAATGTCAAGTTTTCATGAAGGCTGCCAGCAAAAAGAATGAGATCCAGAAGTAGTGCCCGTATGCAGTCAAATTCCAATACAAGATGGCAGACAAAGGATCTGCCAAGGGATTGTGCTGCAATGTTCTGCTCATTTGTGGTCTCTGTCCTGCTGTGCAGAAGAAGCATGACTGGGTTCCTGCAGTCTGGTAATATAAAATGGCAGAGCATCTCAGAGTGCAGCACCCTGAATATGTGTCACCCCAGCAGCAAGAAGGAATGCTTCTTCCATTCACCGTCTGGGAGAGCATGGAGGTATCACAAGAGGAGGAATGGGTGTTGGGTGTCAAAGACTTTCTGATTGCCCTGAGATTTGTGCAGGTTGCACCAGCCGTTGTGACAGTCAAGCAAGGGAGGATTATTGGAATACTTGGCAGTGCAGAGTGGAGGTCCAAAAGGGAGCAAAAGGCTTGCTACAGGTTAGATTAGACTTCAATTAATATATTTCGGATACTTGCACACAGGAGGAGTGAGGATCTATCGGCTAGAGAGATGCAAGAGGTGGAGGAAGGTAAACTTTACCGCCACGGTATGCAGTCCGTGATCTGGACCCTCCCCCCCTCCCTCCCCTGCACAGCATGTGAAAACTATTGGAGGTTGATGTCTGAAACTATGATCCCACCTACCTCTTGTGGCCAACCCTGCAAAACGAACACTGCAATAATTCAGCAGTTGGTACCTGATTCTTCTCCTTGGCTGCTACCATCAGCACCTGGGGCTCACTAGTGCTGGCCAATATGGAAAATTATTTTTCGAAGATATGCAAATATATACAAATACAATATGCTGTTGAAGGTGCAAATAAAATATGGATATAAAATGATACAGCCGAGGCATATTCAAATATACAGTGCCAAAACCCACATCTGAAAAAGACCCAGATCAGAAAAAAAAAATCCATTTTGAGCCACATCCATAGGGCCTCTCAGCTGGGTTTTTTTAATGGAATACCTGCAAGGACTAGAAGTATTTTGGTGCAAAAAAACTGAGTCCATCCCACTGGTTTGCGTGACAAAAATCAACAATTGCCAAAGCTGGTCAATTGCAGTCAAGTGTTGAATTTCAAGCTGTTTCTCTGCCCATTTCTCCCACTGGCGGTGTGTCCCACACAGTCAGCCCCTGGCACTGCATGAGAGGGGGCATCTTTATGTATGCGGTTGGTGTGTAGTGCATTGGGCATTAATGTGATCTTGTATCACTGGCATTTTCAGATCTAGGTCAAAGTCGGAATTTGGCCAAATAAGTACAGGCACCATGCCATACAACTGCTCCATCAAAAATCTTGAAAATATTTGAGGGTACCCCTCAGGCTATATACCGTCGCCTAGCCCACTTGGAACTTTGAAATTATCTCTCACAGCCATAAAACAGGGGGTCAACCTTTCTTTTTTGGATCCGGGTTTTGGCACTGTATTTGAATATGGTGCAAATAGGGACTTTCAAAGCTGCCATTTCGTTCCTATTTCACCTCATTCCACTTTCATTTCACTTCCATTTCACAGCCACTATGTCCCTGAGCTGAACTCCATTTCACTTCATTTCAATCTCTATTTCGGCATACAACAGCGGCAACCACGGCGGAGTTTGAACACCGTATCACAGATCTGTGATTGCGCTTTGACAGCTCTCGTCATTTTTCTATTCAATGCTGTCTGTCAAGGAAAGTGTGCAAGACAAGCTGAAGACTGCGCATACGGCATCAAACAAGGGGAAGAAAAATAACCCACAACTGAAGAAGCCGTCAAAGGAGAAGCAGCCAAAGGAGATGACCAAAAAGGCGAGAAAGGCACCAAGTGTACGGTGCATGTCACTCTACGGTATTTAGTGTATAAACTAACTGAAAAACATCAGATGGGCATCAGAGATATACCACTACCTCACCAACCAGCTTCTCACCCTCATTGAAGGAAGCCAGCTCTATCGGCAATCCTTTTTATTTACAATTTTCTTATATAATAAATGACTATTAAAGATTTAAATATATATTTAATTTAATACTAGATAAATTCCAAAAGTGCCCCCAGATCCGTGCCGACTGGAGGCAAAAAGCCGGCAGACCTGCAGGCAGAGATCGCACAGGCGCTGTTCATCACGCCGGAAGCCCCTGCCGAGCCTATGTTTGAGGCAGAGGATCTTGGAACACTCATAGCCAGGTACGTTACCTCCCTGTCGGAGGGATACAAACTGAATTTTCACAGACTCAAGAAGGGCTACTGTGATCAGTGTGAGAAGCTGGGAGTGACAGGTGTGGGTGGGCTAGATGCTGACCGTGAGGGGGAAATTGAGGCGAGTACTGACCTCAAAAATATATGGGGTAACACAAGCTTTGTCGTTTCCTCCCGAAGTCATGCTCACATCACTTTGGCATGCAGACACCATCCAAACAAAATTTCCGTGGTACAAACAGATGCATGTGCTGATGGGCACGAGTCCTGTCATTGCCCGCGGTACTCTTTCACACAGCCAGTTGAGCGTGGACTTGTCCGTTCTTGATTCCAAGTCCGAGGTATGTTCTCAAAGCTGTCTGTGCAATCTGCCCCTCATATCACTTTGAAAAAGCGGACCAGGAAGATCGCAGTGTTAGATAATGAGGAGGAGGATGAGTCTTCCTCGTCCTCGGAATCTGCAATCTTGGGCTGGGTCAAAACAGACGAGGAGGATGGTGATGCTATATCAATCCTCTCGTCATCTCCAGCGCCTGTCCCACTGCCCCAGACTCCTAAAACACCTGCTGCTCGTGTGAAGGCAGAACCTGTGCCAGCATCTGCTATGTGTGGGACCAAACACAAGTTGATCCAGGAGACGGTTCAGGATCCGGTGGAGCAAGATCAGGCGCAGTGCCTCAAGATGGCCCAGCTCCGTGAGAAGGAGAAATTGGTTTGGGCGTGAAGCAAGTATGATGCCCTGTCTGTGTTGGAAGTGGTGAAGATGAAGCACCAAGAGTGGGAGGGCGAACATCAATGTCAGCATGAGCTCGTGATGATGGAACAACAGATTGAGCTTGAATCCATATGCCGCGGTGGCCCTGGTTTTGGTGTGCCACCTGCCCCAAATGTGTACGATCCCAGCCTTTTTTGATTACCATTTCTATGCCTCATTTATATATTCAAATAAAGCCTCCTTCAGCTCCTCCCTCTTAATCTTCCCTTCCAGTAAATTGATATCATTCTGTCCATCCCTCCTATTTTCCTCCTCTCTGTTCTGTCTCCATCTTTCCCTATGCCATCTTCATTTGAGGTTCTTCTGCTTTTTTTGGTACTTTCTTCCATCTCGGTAGAAGTTGTCGACTGAGAATTGATCACTGTTTTTGTGTTGGATGGTGAAGGCATGTAAATTGATACAAGCCATGATCCATAATGAAGTATACTGTACACCCTTGTTGTTGTTGATTGCGATCCGGAGGCTGTGAAGAGGCAACCAGCGTCCCTTGAGAAATCCAACACAGTGCTCAGAGCAGATCCGTACTGCAGATAAGTGATAGTTGTATTTTGTATTCTCTTCGCTGGATTTTTCGGGCCTGTGACGGACATCAGTACAATTTTCGGACCACCCAAAACAAAAAATACTTGGTATATGGCGATTGACACCATTTTTGCAAGGGATAAGCCGAATCTGCCCAAACCCACTCATCAGGTTCAAGAAGAACATCATGTTGTTGTGGAATACGTGTCTCAAACCATGCAGATGCATCATGCTGGCTCCCGGGCAGCCCAATTTCATAATCAGTGATTTGCAAATCTGGGGTAGATATGAGCTTTGACTTTGTCAGTATAGTATTGGGCAGTAAATGGGTTACATACCTGGACATTCAACGAGTAATTCGACTTCCGATCAAACCACATGTTCCCAAAATGGCTCAGTCAGCGAAACAACAGCACCAGTGTACCGTCTACCATCAACCAGCTGTTCCGCCAGGCAGGGCAGGTGGTGTTTCCAACCCACTCCTTGGCAGTCTCCTTTGCAGCAGGACTTGCCCATTGGACGGAAGCTGCTCGAAAGCGCTCAGTACATGTCGCTTTCATGACGGGTGGTGACAAGATGGATAGTGCCGAGCCCAGGCCAAACTGGAGAGCCACTTTCATGGTGCTAGCAGCATTTCCAAAGTGGCCAAATTGGTATAACACAATTGCAAGCTGCTCCTCGACAGGCATCTGGAGATTATTGGAATCACTATAGAAGACTCTGTCATCCCGTATAGCCTCAACAACGGGATCAAAGCAGTCTGGGTCGATCCGCAGATTGGACCAAAAAATGTTGGGAAAGTCGTGTTTGTAATCTGTTAAAATTAAATCCAACAGCCGGCAAGTTTTGGGGATATTATGACACTCAGCAAGGTAGCGCTGGGAGTACAAGTCTGCTATTGGATGATGATAATTCTCGGCCGGTGTAGGATCGTCATCAGCTGAGGAGGAAGATGAGGATGAATCCCATGTGAAGGCAGTAGATGAATCATCTGAGTCTGAGTCAGAATCCTCATCGTCCGGGGCCCATGCTTCAGCCTCGGCATTAGCAATGAGATTGACCAGGAAGGCCTGGTACAGTGCATCGGCTGCTTGCTGCCACGCCGTTGGGGTAGGCATCGTGAGAAGGAGGGGGCAGAAAGAGAGATAGATTGAGAAACTACCAATTCAGGTTTGCGCTATCAAGATATGATGCAATCGTCAAGATGGACTCTTGCATGTATGTGATTGTGTCATGATGTTGTAATGCAGCCCATAGGACCGTGGATGCATTGTGTGATCATCAACTCAGTTGAGTTACGTCTCCGCTGGTGCCGCTGTGCCGAAGCTGCCGAACCTCCATTTCAACTCATTTCGATGGTCAGGATCAGAGTTGAGTCTCATTTTGAGCCCTGGAGACATTGAAATAGAAGTGAAATAAAAGTGGAATGAACTGAAATAGGAATGAAATGGCAGCTTTGAAAGTCCCTATTGCTGTTTTTCTACTTAGATCTGCTGACTTAGCAGCCCTTGGAGCTCAAAAGTCATCAACACTAGGGTGTTTCACACCGTGTTTTTTGATCCTTTTTCAACACCTTTTTTCGATCCTGATCAAAAAACGATCTCTGAAAAAACAAGTCGTTTTTTGACCCCATGCATAAAAGGGGTGGGAGTCTTTTATGTCGCAGAGGCTTTTTTCCAGGCTTTTTTTCGACTCATTTTTCATTCTGTAGACATAGGGGTAGATTAGTAATGCATTTTGGCACCAGTCTGCAACCGACTTGTTGCTGCACCCTCCCTCCTTCATGACTGGAAAGTCCAAGTCCAAGCCCAAGAACACTTCTGAGAAGGCTCTGGATACCCAGGCGCCTACTGCCAGCCATGCCAGCTGGAAGAAGAAAGACAAGGAAGCCACAGACATCATCAACATCAACATCATGACAGCAGCGAGAAGGAACAGGCTAACACCATCCCATGGGCTGAAAGCTGTCAACCATCTGGCCAGCACCCTTGAATTCTGCATCAAACTCTTTAGTGATTCTATAGAGGATGCACTGACTGAAGGCAGAAAGAAGCTGCAAGAGAAGGAAAGCAAGATTAATATGTTTAGCAAGCTGGCTGAGGGAATTTTTACCAATGAAGCCACCACTTCTGAGAAGATATGCACAGCATATAAACAGGATGTCAAGTACCAGTTCCCGATCGGGATCCGACAGAGGTCCGAGATACACCTGAGGAATGAAGTGCATATAAGCAAGACGAAGAGGCCGAGATGTAGAGGGATGTATCGGAATCCGAATGGAGGACCAAACCCGTATACTGGAAGTGAAGGGGCTTGGCTTCAGCTCGTGCACTGCACCCTTCTCTATGCCTGATGCCCAATTTCGGAGGAGAGACTCAGAGGAGGACGGAAGTTCGAGGAGAAGAGTATAGGGCAGACTAAGTCGATATTCAAACTGAAGTCTAACCACCGACATGGCTTGTATTTATACGAGAGTAAAGTATTAGTGGGGATATAATGTAAGTACTGGAGCTTCGGAGTTCTGAGTGGGTCCGTGATAGAAACAAGTCGTTATGAGTCAGGTAGAGTCAAGCTGACTCGGATATCATCGGTACTCTGAGGGCTCTGTGATGAAGAAGCATAACACGTAACCTAGGAGTCAGAAGGAATCATATGTAGTACGAACCAATAGAACAAGGGTAATTGCAGAATGACAGTGTTGGATATAATCGGGATTGGAGATCATCGGATTCCGATGGTGTCCGAAAAAGGATGTGAAGTCATGGCATGTGACACAGGACAAAGGCTGTTATGCAAAGTCTCTTCAGCAGCAGTTTGTGTGGTGTGTTGACTACACAAACCTTGTATGCTGTACTAATTAATATTGCTGTTAGATTGAAAAAGCAGTATTCAAAGCTCATCAAGGGCCTGTACCAGACAGGTGGTGGTCTCAAGCCACTGTGGGTGTCAAAGTTAATGACTTTCCCACCCTCACATATGTAAAATTCAAACTTCAAATCACTGACTTTCACATACTTTTTGTAAGATTTCATGCACTTTGGCATGAAATTCATGGGCTAGGTGTGGATCGTAATCAAAAGAAACAGTTTTCATGAACTTGGGTCACATACTTTTTGCAAGATTTCATGCACTGTTTGTGAATTTCATGATTTTGCCTGTGAAATTCATTGGCTTTGACACCCACAGTGAGCCCAAGGATCAGCAGAGCAATTTAATTGGTATGTGGTTTTTAATATTGAGACCAAGAATTTTTGACACCTGACTAGAGAAGATCAAGGAATTGTTCTCCCACTGGGATGAACTGGACAGCTTCTGGTGTGAGCTGCCCACTGGTGGCATCGACCATGGTGGGAGGGCCAAGTCTCTGTTCTGTAACACTCGTTCCAAGGGGGGTAATACAAGTGGCATGAAAGATGATGCCATGTGCAGCCCCAAATGGGATGTCAAAGCCTTGGAACACTTGTCTGTCCCTCGTGGATGGTTGATGTCGTTGACTGGTGTGGGTGAAGAAGTTGATGAATTGATCTCGGATGAGATGCACCCAATTTAATCTTGCCGTGCCGTTCTCATGATGTACAGGAGTGGAAGTCCGAGAAGAAGCCCAAGAAGGAGCCAGCACAGCCCAAGCTTGTAAAAACCTCTGCAAAAGCAGGGGATAAGCACACATTTGATCTCAGTGGTCTTGACAATGCTCACTGCCAAGACATGGTTGATTCAGCATGTTGTGCAGATGGCCATCTTGCACTTGAGGTGAAATGACCTGAGTTACAGCTGGAATGCGAGAAGAATAAGAGGCATAAGCTCAATTTTGAGGCAGACTGGTTGCGGATGGAGCATGAGGATTGGCAGGAGTGCACACACCATGAGGAGGAGCACAATAATCACTTATTTGGCTTCATATCCAGCATCATGCTGGACCATCAATACATTTTGGAGCACAACCTGACTTGTCTATGGGGTCCATGTTGTTGAGTGACACTCTGAACTCGAAGCTGACATTCAAAGAACTCAGTAACTTTCAATTGTTCTACAGTAGCAGTAGCAAAGGGCCCATGTAGCTGAAAATCAAATCAATTTATGGTCTGTTTCTTGCAACCCCACTTGCATACAAACCATCTTTAACTTTGCGATATTTTTGCTGCCCTGCCGTTTCACACTGGTGAGTGCAGCCAATAACAGCTGGTCCCTCGTTTTCCAAGTCTTCCGAGTCAAATGGAATTCCAGCCGCAATCAGCTCCTCCTCCCACTGAGCATCCAAGGTGTTTCCAATTTAATCTTGTGAATCAAGGTGTGAATAACGAGACAAGTGCAAACCCATTCCAGTGCATGGAGGTGACCCTTCTCATTTTTTATTTGTTGACATAGCCCTTGAAGTGACTGGAAGCGTCCTTTCATAAAGCCGACAGCATGCTCAGACTGAATGCAGACCTGAAAAAATATTTATAAGCAGACAATTGATGTGTGGAGGGAGCCAGGTTCTACATGTGAAACCCAATAGTTGAATGTCTTGTTTTCGGGGATATTACAGAGTTTGTGATAGCCACCTGTAGCAACCTAGGTGGCTTCCAAGGCATGTGGAGTGGGGTGGCTTCATTGCGGCCAGGTGGCTTTTCAAATGACATCACTGTTGGTTCTGTTGGTGTGAATAGATCCCTCAGGTTCGTATCCTTTGGTAAAAGACATGCAAAAATGCTTGATAGGCAAGAACAGGCAGGAATACACACATAAGCCTGGCAAAGGAGAATTCAGCATCTCTTGGCCCTCCAGAGGAGAAGGAGATGGCAATGATGACAAGGGGGCTAAGGACAACAGCATGAGGAAGAGAACAATTAAAAGGAACACAGGGTTACAATGGGACAAGCCACCTAGCAAAGCCACCTGGAGCTGGAGCCACCTCCCTTCACATGCCTTGGTAGCCACCCAGGTGGATCTGCACAAACTCTCTAATGTAAATGCTGCCACTTGTCAGTGGCCAGTCTGGGTTGTGCATCCTGCAACTGCATGTTTTAGTCAAACACACTCCAACACTGACCGGCGACTACAGCATCTACATCTGCTGTGTGTTGAGCAACCACAGGGTCATGCTCCTATCCCCCCAAATTGGCTGACTCGGTGAATGCCGGCAAGCCTCTGTTGACCATCCATTTCATTGTCCTCCATCTTTTTGAGTTGTTGATGAAGAAGGAACACATTGTTATCCACGTGAGTGTGTGGTGGGAACTTCAAGGGAAGAGACACAAGACACTTTGTTTATGTTGCACATGCTATCAATCCAAGTGTGATACTTTATTTGTGGAATAATTGCTAGGCCCTATGGGAACTGGTAAACAATAAATTACTCAGATTAACCTATATGCCGGCACACTTGGGACCCCTCCATTAGGCTCGAGAATGAAAACTGCCTTATGGAAAGTCAACCCATATTCTGGTAGGTGAATATGAATATATTCCAGACCTCGCTTTTGGAGCGAAATTGGGTCATAACCTTGGCCCTTGGGTAATCTTTTGTAGGACTATGTGGACACTCTTGTGGAACTATTCAAGGCTCTGGCTCTTTCCTATTGGTTGGGGATAAGCCAAAACATTGAACTCATTTCAGATCACAAAAAGCTTGATCTTGGCAAATCCAAGGGTGAGCAGATTTGATATGGTGCCATGCTGACCTGGCAATTCCCAGGGGGTCAGATCATTGATTTTGAGGCCTGTTGTCAGTAGGGTGTTTCACAACGAGTTTTTTCATCCTTTTTCGACATTTTTTACAATAGGGGAATTCACGGTAGGCCCTATTTTCCCGTTTGTGAATAAATATATTCAACTGATGGGACCATTATTTCTACAAACAAAAGATATTCCACAAACGAGATTTAATCTCATTTGTGGAATAAACACTCGTTTGTAAAATTTATTCATGTGCTTATACAGCGTGAGTAAGCAGCCCTTGCCTGATCCTTATTGCCCACGTGGAAGACTACGGCTCCCGACGATGTTCCATGAGACAGAAGAAGGTCGCCGCCACCCCGCCCGAGAAATATTGCTGAAGGAGGCTCCAGGGTTCAAATAAAAACATCAAGTCTGTAGAGACCGGCGCAGCGGGGTCAAGGCATTTACTGACTTGAAGAAGGAATCCTAAGGAGTTGAGACCGGTCAAGGTCAAGCCAGAGGCCCCAAAGACGTCAAGCTTCCAAGCCAAGCATGGGAACAGTTAAAATAATTGGAAAACAAACGGGGTGATCACACATTTATTCCACAAACGAGGATTTTATTCATCCCATCACTTGATTATTTTTATTCACAAATGGGAAAATAATGCCTACCATGAATTCCCCTAATGTTTTTTTGTTTCTTTTATGAATGTAAAAAGACTGAAAAAACACCGAAAAAGGGTGGAAAAACACTTGAAAAAATGACCACTGTGAAACCCCCTACCTGCAAAAGACCAGACCATCACAGAACTGATACAATCAGTGTCACCAGTGACTCATTTGGTTGCGCTCACCATCCACTGTCTGTCGGCATAATACTGCATGTGTTCCTCCACCAAAAGCTTCTTTGTGGTGCTTACAAATATGCTGCAAAGCTCTAGAAATGGCGATAGAAAGAAAAGAGGCAGGAGGAACAGCTGGCAGAGGAGGAGGCTGAGTTTGTGACTGGCTTGGGTGTTACAGATGCTCTATACAAAGAGGAACCTGGTGACAATGGGGCAGATAGCTCTGATGCCTCCTCTGTGTCCTCAATCTTGTCTTTCAGATCACTCTCCTCCATAGACTCCATGGAATCCAGTGATAAGCACGAGAGCCTTTATGAAGCTTGCTATCAGGCTGTCTAGAGCCACATTCAACAACTGGAGAATACTCATGCTGTTAACCCCAACAGAGTCCACAAACTATCCCAGCTCTATCTTGTCCTTGAGAATTACAAAGTTGATGACCCTAAATGTTTCTGCCAGAATCTTTGTGTCACCCCAGCAATGTTTGATGGCCTTGTTGACAAGATTCAGGACCACTACATCTTTCTCAGTGAGGGGAGTGGGATAATTCTATTTGGCACCCTCTGGGCTGGTGCCATAAGCGATCAGCATTTGATATCAGATCAGCCCATAGCCCTAAATGAACACTGAAGAAGTACACTATACATACCAAGGAAATAGCTGCCACCAGGCACTGTATTGTAGTTATTTAAATATAGATGAGGGTCATACATTGCTTGACCAGCTCCCAGCCAATTTAGACCCCACTTAACAATACAGCAAATATTTATTTTTTCCTCAATGACAATGGGGCTGATGGCATATGAAAAGAGCACGTGAATTTTTTCAACCATTAATCCTCTCTTTGCCTTCCACCATGTCTTCCACCATATCCTTTGCAGCCTATACTGCTTCCCACCCAAAAACCAGGTTCTCTCCTGAATTCTTTGCCAGTATCACAATTGCCGATGCTGCGAACCTTGTCTACAACAACCTCCTCCCTTGTGTGCTGCCCAGAAACAGTGTCTCCAAGTGGGTCTGGGACTGCACAGAGCCGACTGTGATTCCCAAGATAGTTATAACTTCTGGTGAATTAATTCCTTGTCTTGAAGACATCTATCCCATCACACAGAAAGCTGAAGTGGCCTACTACAAGTAGAGAGTAGCATGAATATATATTCGTGAATATGAATATTCAGCAAAACCTAGAAATTAATATTTGCATTTGTACGAATATTGATGGCGAATATTCATTGCTTAGTCAGCAATATTCACGAATATTCATGAATATGAATATTCAGTGAATACATTGAGAATTCGGGGGTTTAGTAGCCACCAATGAGTTGCTGAGGACACTTTTATGTTATCTTATGAGTTTAAACATTGTCGAAGACTCATACAAGCCCTTGTCTTGCATGTTCAGCCATTTGATAGACCATCACACTTGCTGTGTTCAACCTGTCAAACAGTTGCCAAAGCAAAGATGTCTCTAAAGTGGTTGGTTTACATATGAATTACAGATCTAGTTGGTGTAAATGAAGTGTGTTATGGTTCCAGAGAGGAGATGTGTTAAACAGACCCAAATTTACTATGCTTGATTGAAATTTTAGCTGTGTATTACAGCTGCAAATATTCGCAAATATCAACTTTCCTGAAAACTGATATTCGCATTCGTGTGAATAGCACAGCCACAGCCATTTGCGAATATAAATATTTGCATTTGCAAATGGCTTGGCACGAATATTCATGATATTTGCTATT
Organism: Mycena albidolilacea; assembly: GCA_029282495.1. Classification (NCBI taxonomy): domain Eukaryota; kingdom Fungi; phylum Basidiomycota; class Agaricomycetes; order Agaricales; family Mycenaceae; genus Mycena; species Mycena albidolilacea. Next base: position 1,614,998 of record JARIHO010000014.1, on the reverse strand, counting down.
CGTGCTACTCTCTAACTACAAGTACACTGCTCACTCAGTTTGTGTTCAAATCGGGACCAAAACCATCTGATACCATCTTTCGAAGGTGTGGGTCTGATCCAGAAAAAAGCACTGCTACTAACAATTTATACTAGTTGTGCCTGATTGTTGCTGTCAACAACCAGACCTACAACCTCATTGCAGTGGTGAATCTCTTGGATCACATGGTATTGGCCCCCTCCTTCTCCCCGAGCACATAGAAGAATTCCAGCTCAGCCAATTTTTGGAGCCTCTCATAGGGTTCCATATCACCCAGGCCCATGTTTATACTCTTGGCTGCTTACTCAACGAGCAGTGGGTTCACGAGGATGAGCTCAATGCTCGTGCTGAGCTCATTTACTTTCGGTGTGCCGCCCTCTACAACGACAAGGGAACCATCATTCCTCTTCCTCCCCACTAGCTTCTTCAACAACTGTAGGTGTCAGCAACGGCCTCTGGGTTGGCTAAACAGCAAGTAACCTGGCAAGAACCCCAACCAGGAGAAACCCAATAGACACTAGTAGCTTGTGTGTTCCCTGAGCAGTAGGACCAACCATATAGTGACCTCCCTAGGAGACCATATATTGTAGGTTGGGATGCAAGCAGAACCCGGAACAAGTTGAAGAGGGTGTGATATCTACTCAGGTATAAAACCTGGGGTGTGGACACAGCCTGCAATGCGAGGAGTAGGAAGTGGGGCAGGGTGGAGACAATGGAGAGTTTGTGCAGATCCACCTGGGTGGCTACCAAGGCATGTGGAGTGGGGTGGCTCCAGCTCCAGGTGGCTTTGCTAGGTGGCTTGTCCCATTGTAACCCTGTGTTCCTTTCAATTGTTCTCTTCCTCATGCTGTTGTCCTTAGCCCCCTTGTCATCATTGCCATCTCCTTCTCCTCTGGAGGGCCAGGAGATGCTGAATTCTCCTTTGCCAGGCTTATATGTGTGCATTCCTGCCTGTTCTTGCCTATCAAGCATTTTTGCATGTCTTTCACCAAAGGATATGAACCTGAGGGATCTATTCACACCAACAGAACCAACAGTGATGTCATTTGAAAAGCCACCTGGCCGCAATGGAGCCACCCCACTCTACATGCCTCGTAAGCCACCTAGGTTGCTACAGGTGGCTATCACAAACTCTATTGTTGAAAATATTCAAGACACGTTATTCAGTAAGAGAAAAGTCTGAAGAGGGGGTAGTGACCCCCCTCTAGATTAAACTTGAATTCAAGTCTGGAAGAGGGTTGAAGATATTCTAACAGAGATCTGAGCCCAATGGGGTCCTGGCAGGTGTCATGTCATTGCGATGATCCTGCGGTTTTAGACCTAAACTATTCAAAAATACAGAAAATGCCTTATGGAAAGTCAACCATGAATACAGTGAATAAAATATGCAAAATCTGTATTCATATCATATTATGGCTGGCACTACAGTACCAGACAGTCAAACACCGCTTATCATGTAGCATGTGAACAGCTCATTTTCGCGTAAATCCGAGTCCAGAATCAGATCCGGCTCGACAAAAGGAGCCTAAAAACATACCTCCGAAGTTTTTGCCACAAGCGGTTGGTTTTTCTCAATTTTTTGGTCAGATTGAACAAAATTGTGTGTACCTCTTTGAGCCCTGGGGAACCAAAAAAAAAAAAACATATTCAACTACGCTTAAACTTCTTCAGGACAACAGCCTCCAATGCATTGTAAGCACTCTGAGAGACAGTGCAATGGCCTCTCTGCTTCCGGACCACCCAATCAGCAGCTTTACCTGTCAGACCGAGCTGATAAGCACTCATGAAGCGCCAAGACTGATTGATAAACCGATAGATCACATCTGTTGGGCATGCATCAAGATACTGGATTGCTGCCTCTTTTGCAGCTTTGAATCCTGTACTCTTGTTGGCCTCCCGGTAGCAATATTTGCACCAGTCCCAATACTACTGATATTAGATCAATGCATAATTCCAAAGAATAGTACACACCATTTCAATTGGATTGAGTTCACAGTGGAATTTTGGGAGGAAAATGATTTCATGCCCAAGTCCCTTGATCAATGTCTTGAGTTGTGATGGCTGAGTCTTGAAGTCCTCCTGTTGTGAAAGAAGACGTGCCAGACAATATTGCTGACTTTCAATTGGGCAAACTGGCTTGCATTTGGCCTTGAGTTTACTGAGTTCTGCCTGGGGAAAGCCACGCTCCAGAAGGACATTAAGTAATCCTTTTGGTGTTCCATCTGTGTTGGTCATTGACTGTGGCTTCCCACGATGGGCCTCACAGGGATTTGACATGGGATGATGGTGTCATGCTGTTTTCACTGTTTACCACCATCAGATTTATTCATCTCAAATGCTTTCAGTGCATCCTCGGGAAGGGAGGCATGAGCAGAGGATTGATCAAAAATGAAGAGTGTTTTCTTCCCAGGATGTGCCTTCTCAAAAATGCGGATGGCATTCCTGATTTGAGCAAGTAGTTGTTGTGTTTCCCACCAAGGGTCACCACTGGGGCCGCCACCTGGATAAATTATAATACAGGCATCCTCAATGATATTGCGATCAGCATCCCGAATAACAAGGCGGCCACACTCTGGGTTGAGGAAATCGGAGACATGAATGAGGTGACCACGACCTTTCTTTTGAAGAGGTGTTTGGCCCTCATTTAAATTGAGCCTGCAAAATATGCCAGCATCTTTCATTTGGCTAAAAGGGGAAATTCCGAATAATACCAGGCATGAGGCTTCTCATCATTTGCATGGAAGCAGCACTTGTCATGAAAGAGCAGTATGATTTCCTTCTCACCTGGCTTGAGTTTAGGTTCAACTCGAGTCAATTCCAGCCCCTCATAGTGAACCATTCGTTCTTCAAACTTCAACATTGCTGGCAGAAATTCCTTGTTTCAATAATGAACAACATCAAGTTGTTCATGGCCATCCATATAAACTCCCTTCTTGACAATAGTGTGTGTCCAGCCAAGCTTGATTAGCCAACGTTGAGCTGTGCGAATGCTGAGGGGAGTTCTGGGGGTAATTTCAAGCTCTGGAAAGAGAGAAGAGTTGATATGGTTCCGAAGCGCCTGAGGGGTTACTTTGCCTGCTGGAACATTCCGCAAATATTCCAAGACTCGAATTTTAGCCCATTCATCATGAAGCCAGGATCGAGAAAACTGAGCCCCACCATGCCTCTCAGGAGGCAGCTGCCCGAAGAGCTGGTAATGCTGTGCCAATGGCTGAACCCTACGGGTAAACCGATCCCCCTTCCCCTCATGCCACTGTCGTGCAATCTCTGCACCTGCTTGAATATGAGATACATTCTTGAGTCGTAGTGTTGCAAAGTTGCAAATAATCATGAGCTGATTGACTCGAGATAATGGCAAGATTTTGCTGTTCTTCTTGAGTTCTGCTTTGATTTCTGTGCGAATGTCATCCCAACCCCGGATGGGGCCTGTAGTGCTTGATAAATTATCCTCCAGCTCATCCTCCCATGCCTCACCCAGCTCCTCTTCAGCCTCATCCTCAGCTGAAACCTGTTCACCTGCTGAATCATTGCCAGCATCGCTTGCTGCAGCAGATGACACTGGCTCAGACATTGGAGGAATTTCATCATTGTTGGAAACTGCTGCTGATGAAACCTGCTCTGAGATTGAGGGAAAATTTTCCTCAGATCCCTCTGGTGATCTTGATGCATGACAAATTGCTGGTACTCGGGGAGATGGGGGTGCAGAATCATCTAGAATGATGGGGCTGGGAGGCCGAGAAGGAGGAGCAGAGACATTCTGTACATCAGAACCTGTGTCAGACAATTCTGCTGGGACCTGATTGGCTTTTTCTGCAGACTGGGCCATTAGCATGGCTGCCTTCAGGGCAGGAGGTAATTTCTTAGAAGTCACGGGAAGTGTGGAAGTTGCTGGACATGAACTGGAGAATCCAAATGTATCCAGTTGGCCCTGATTTTGATATCTGGCTGCATGCCGGTAGACTGTGCTCTGGGCCTTGTTCATGGCATCAGCTTTGGTGTTATAATGCTTAGGATGTTCTGTGTGCATGAATTAGTACAACATGATTATCATTTCAAAATTATTGCATACCTTTCCTCTCTTGCAGCCTAACTCGCAGTCCTGGTGGCAGTCAATCCAAATCTTTTGCATCTTCCTTCTCAACCATCTCTGCAAGCTTCACACCAAACTCCTCATCACCAAAATCATCCAAATCCACTTCTGATTCAACATTGGACTCGTCTTCAAGCTCCCAGTCCACTCGCATGCTGTCAAAATGGATGCCCACAGTCAGTTCATCTTCAGAATCACTGGGTGAGTGGTCCCAAGGGGGATGAGGTTGCTTTGGTTGGTTGCGGAGGCCACCAATATTTCGTTTCTGTAAGTGCAACCTTAAGCTCGGCGCAGAGCATGGAAACTAGTGGGGGAATCCGAAGATAAATATGGGTACTATAATACAGGAGCGGGAATACTACTCACCTAGTGGGGGAATCCGAAGAGAAGAAAGGATGAGGATTCCCACGCTAGGTGAAACCTTATATACGAATTAGTAACTACCAAGTAGCACGTGTCCGGAGGTATCTACAATGGTCATGGGTCTGGTCGCATAGCACGTGCCAACGAGAATGGGCGAGCAGAAGGTCGGGGGCATTAGCTGGAGGGATAGCCGGAGGGATAGCTAGAGTGGAGGCCGGAGCGGAAGCCAAAGCGGAAGCTGGAGAAATAGCCGGAACGGGTGGAAAGGCTGGAAAAGCGCACAGAGCGGGAGTTCCCCTGACATCACTCCCCTTGGAATACGGTGTCCAGACATACAAAGCGGATGGTCCTATCGTGCCTCCGGAAGGACAGTGAGCTGAAGGCGGCAGAGGCAATCCAGCAGGGGGCGTTGGGGTAGTGGCGGTAGTAGGTGTCAATGGCGTCTTTGGCGAAGATGTCAGAGTGCTTTACTCACTTATTGTGCTCCGGACCATAACCCTTCCAGCGCACCATGTACCAGAGGCTGCCGTATCGGACTCGCGCTTCAAGGATCTCGTCAACCTCCCACCTTTCATCTCCATCTGGCTGGAGGATGGGCGGCGGTTCATTGTGCCGGGGGCGTCCAGAGAATGCGTCCGGCTTCACAAGCTCAAGTTTCACAACCGGGAAGACCAGGTGGAGCTGGGAGTAACGCAGCGGAAGCTCGAGCTTGTACGCACCGTTGCCTACAACCTTCACGACCTTGAAGGGTCCAAGGTGTTTGTCTGAGAACTTGGGTGATGGACACGTCGTTTTGATGTTGGAGGCATCCACCCAGACCCGGTTGCCTACCTTGATCTCCAGTGCGGGCATGCGTCGGCGATCGTAGTACAGCTTGAACTCGTCCTTGGCTTTAACGAGGGCAGCTTTGACTTCGGAGACTCTGGCAGCGATCCGATAGCAGAACTTGTTGACAGACTCGTCAGTGGAGTGCCTACCGTTCGGCTCAAAACCCATCCGAGGAAGGTGGTCGGTGTCCATCATGAACAGTACCTGTTGTGTTGAGGAGTGGATGTGGTTGTTGTAGGTGAACTTGGCTGCTGGCAGGAGCTCATCCCAGTCGTACTTCCGGGGGATCCCATGGTGCCTCCAGAGGTTCTGGTAGTACAACTGAGCAGCTCCGACAGCACCGAGGCTGGTGTGGCACTCGTTGAAGTGGGCCTGCTTACTGAGGACATCGACCACAACCATGACCACATTGAACCTGTGGGCCTCCGGAATCTCAACAATGAAGTCCACCGAGACAGTGTCCCAGCACTTGTCTGGAATCTCGGTCAGATGAAGCTCACCGTGGGGAAGTCGCTGGAGTGCCTTTGTCCGGTTGCATGCGTTGCAGGTTCCGACATACTGGCCGACGTGTCGGGACAACTGGGGCCACCAGTAGTTCCAGGAGATCAACTCCAACGTCTTGAAGCAGCCAGTGTGTCCAGCGACCCGCGTGTCATGGTGCTGCTCCATAATCCAGTGACGGAGGTCCTTATTCCACGGCACGACAATCTTGCTGTGGAACAGGAGGAGTCTGTTCGAGATCTGCCATTCAGCTGAGCAGGGGGAGGGAGCCTTCTGGTTCTTGAGGAGCTGCCAGGTGACGAGCCACAGGGTCCTCGAGCTCTGGCTCAGTCGCAAATGCCTTCCGGACATTGCACAAAAGAGGAATTTTGGGTCCATCAACCACAATCCCCTCTATGGCATGAATCCGGAAGAGCTCTGGCCGAAGGAGCGTAACGTCTGAGTTCTCTGAACTGGCTCCATGGTCTGGACAACGTGAGAGCACATCCGGTCCAGCTCATATACTCAGGACTTTGCAAATATCCCGGGGTGTGCCTGCAGACCTTATTCAAAATCTTTGGGCAGGCCCCAGACAGCCCCGAGGCTTACATATATCACTGTTCGGCCATCCTGATGGCACTCGGCATTGTTCACATTGATCGCTGATGATGATTCCTGTCTTGTCGGACTTTGAAATCTGATATGGCGGGCACGTGCCTGTGCCTGTCCATTTCGGGGGGCGAAAAATCGTTTTTTTGGGCACTTTTCACGCACAATTTAACTGATTACAGGTTTCGTATATACCCTGCTTGCTACCTGTGGTAAATCCGCTTACCCACAGCTGTTTTCCCACCTCTTTTCATACCACCTGTTCCGCTCCCATTCTGCACCCCGCCCCCAGCTGCTCAAAGCGCGGCTTCTGGGTCATTTTGCAGCTCCCACAGCTCCTCTGGCAACAGCCCTTCATTCCCATCCTCGCAATCACGGGCCTGGGATCGATTTTGCGCTGGTATCAAAATATCTGTATTGGGGCTCCCCACCCGTGGCGGCACTGGATCTGTGGTGCTGGGCTTCTTAGCTATGGGCCTCCTACCTGCCCGCCTTGTTTCACTTGGTCCTGGCACCACCTGGCATGATTCTACATCAGTAGCCGGCAGCAGTGGGGAATCGGCCTGCGGGGTCGGCTGTGATCCGGCAGGGGCGGTGGAACTAGCGGGAGGCGATGCTGGCTCGTCTGAGGAGTCCCTATGGCGAATTTGAAGGCTGGTGGACAATGGGTGAGGATGGGAGAGATATACCTTTCCATTTCTCGAAGCACCCACGTGACGTCGGCAATTGCCTCGTCCCAATCAGGCGATGCCTCGTCCATCGCGTCGCGCCACCATTTCAGCGCGATCAACACATTGAGAAAGCCATTCGGACTGTACAGATCCAGGCAATCCCATTCCCCTGTTTCACACGACATAGGCCGCTCTTCCCCACACCACACTGGATTAATATCCAGCCACCATACCCACCACCCCTTCCCGAATGCCTCTGCACTCGCTATAATGGGTGTGTGCTTGCGGGCTCTTGCAATCCAGTCCTTCACCTCCATAGGTCGTTTCCTCACTGGATGGCCTTGCTTCTAGTGACGAGAACAAGAACGTAATTAGTCGTGTTACCAAATCCGCGGCGACATTGATGACAGACGGCATTACTCACAGTGCCTTCAAAGCCCACTTTTTCCTCCCTCTTCCACCACACGCCCACGAGTGCAGGCCAGCCGCCGCCAAAGTCTTTCTTCATCAGCAGCTCCTTTGCTGTCACCGCCCAAGCCTTTGTGTCCTTCTCTTTCCCTGCTGCCTTCGATTTTGCTACCGCCCCACTCTTGGACATCTGCGGTTCTCTCGCCTTTCCAGCCAGTTTCTGTTTCGCAGGTGGGGCTGGGCTCTCATCCGCGTCACTGTCGTCGCCGCTATCGCTATCGCTCTGGTTTTCTCGTAGCACTGGGTCCAGCCTCTGCTTGGTTTTTTTACAACCACTTTTTCGCCCCTCCCCTACGGATTTGCATTTCGTGGCAGGTGGCACGTCTGCACCACCCCACAAGGTCTCCTTCTCGGCATTCCCCAGTCCCAAGCCATTGATCATGAGCTGATTGCATGCAATAGTATTTTCGCAAGCCAAACCCTCCGCATCCATGGCCTGCAACTCGGCCAATTTAGCTGCGCGAGCACCGGCTGGCATTGCGTCCAGCTTCATTAACAAGTCGCTGCTAAGCGGGGATGCGAACCCAGCCCCGTACACATCAATTGGCAGGGCACTATTGTTGCTGCCATCCAATATCAGCGGTGCCGCGATGGGTCTGGGCAACAGGTGGGACGGGAAGTTGAATTCGTTTGGGTCACCCGGTCCGTCATCCAGTCCCAGGTATGATCAAATCTCTGGGTCAGAGAAGGAGTCTTGCAACAGTGCAGGGTTTGGGGGGATGGGCGCTGTCAGATTGGTCGGTGGTGGGGACACTGAGGAGATAGTCGCCGGCGGCGCCATTGAGCTAGGTGACGGCGGGGCCACCGTCGAGCTTGATGGCGTAGTCCCTTCCTTCGTTCCCGACCCTCCCTCACGGAATTCATCTACAAGTCCCCACGTATCAGTGTCAATTCATGAAAATAATAGAAAAAGCAGCCTTACGAGCATTCCGAACGAATCTACTGAATTTTTTCATCACCTCGCCGTACACGTTGGCATCCGCCCTCGAGAAGTCTAGCATCACCGGCGTCTCTGCCGTGGCGCCCGCATGTAAACTGCAAGATCATGAGTATCTGCCTGTATGTGAGACCTGGGAGATGCTGCTCACCTCACAGACTCTATATTGATGCGTCCCTCGTCTTTTATGACCCGTCCTGCAAAGATAGAGATCTCGTAGCCGGTGTGGCCGGCCAGACCCTCCAATAAGGGTCCCACCAGACTCGAAAAGCGGCTGCGCGCTCTGGGAAACATTTAGGACTCAGCTACGACACCTGCTGAAGCCGTGAGGCTCACTCACTCGTCAAGATCTTCCTCATCAAGTGCCAGAAGCCCCTCCAGCATGTCCTCATGCTTATTCATCTCTGCCGTATGCAGTGCTTCCGCCCCTTCCCTCATTTTTTTTTTGCACTTCTGGGGTCTCTAGAGCAAGGAGCTCGCACGCGGCCTGTGCGCGGATATTCATGTGCTCTGCTGCTGGTGCATCCCCCTTCATCGCCTCAAACTGTTCGGCCACCTTTCCTTTGTATTCGTCAAGCCACATATAATACTGGAAGTCGGCCTGTTTCTTGGGGACAGGCCCCACCGGGGTGCGAAAGTGCGTAAGCCATTCTGCCCAGGGGTTGCTCTTCAGGCCCGCCCTGTTTTTTTTGGCGTGAGCACCACCCCTTAATTTTCTAGAAACAAAACAGGTAAGCAGTTTTATACTGCGATGTGACGCGACTCACGGCTTCTATAGTGATTATGACTTTCTTGTGCTCTGCCTCCTCCTCGGGGGTCTGTGGTGCTAGCCCGTAGTCAGTGGGGTCGTCGGGATTGGGGTCCTGAGTCAACGGCAGCCGCCATGGAAAGTCCGCCCAATAACGGACAAATGCCTTCGTCCAGATTTCACGCGTCTTCCCGTGTTTCGATGTGTCGGAGTAGGTGGGATAGAAGTCTTCCATGAACTCCAACCGCTGTCCTACCCAGTCGGTATGTTTTCCCCGTTTTTTTGGCAGGTTCCTTTGAGGTCATTTTCCAGGGAGCATACAAGAGCACTGTCACACAAGTAACAATAATCCTTCCTCATTCATCATGACACCACTGGATTTGCCGCTTCCTCCAGCGACCGTCGAAGCTGTTCGCCAATCCGCCAACCAGGCGTCTGACCTTGTTGCTGAAGCAGACCGAGAACACGCTGCCACCTGGGACGCAAGCCTTCGCCACCTCGAGCAGGAATGGGTGGATAACGGTTGGGGAGAGTCCTCCGAGTCCTTCCCATCCGCAGCCCAAGAATTGACACGGGAATGGGCTTACATGTGCGCACACAACGGTCAGTACCTTCAGATACTATCTATCCTTTTTGTTTGCTCACCCAGTGTCTTAGCTTTTCACCAATATGTGCCGCTGCACTACACCAAAATTCCTTGCGCTTGACACTGGTGCTACCTGCAGCTCAAGCATCTTCATGAGCTCATCCACCTTCCCTTTTTCTATCCCACCCATTCCGGTCTCGCCACCTGGGGAACTCCCAGCACCTGGGAGGCATCAACGGCTCATGACCTCCTTGTCGCAGTGCTCAAGCACATCCATGAGCTTGTCCACCCGCCGTTCACACATCCGGAATTCCCTGAAGATCCCGCCATTACGATTTGGAAAGCAAACGGCCTGTTCATAGGTCGCTGGGATTCGAGCACCTTGTGGGGAAGAGACGCCGCTGATCTGACTGAGGTGGACGATGAGATATCCCCAATCCAGGTCACAGTACCCCTCCCTTTCGTACCTGGACCATGACCTGTACTACAGAAATACAATTCTTTCCCTGTTTCACTCATTTTAAGTCCGAAGTCCAAATAGATTTATCCACAGAGAGAAAATACAAAAACAGCATCTATAATCCTAATTATTCATGTCCGCAATCCCATATGTCCTACTTGTCATGAAGGCGTCCAAAACTTGGCGCTCGCAACTCTGCAGCAAACGCGCTGAAGGAAGTCGGTTTGTGTGAATATAATCCACCACATCGTACCTGAAATTGACTGTCAGTGCATGGTCATCATGAAAGTGCGAGAAAGCAGGAGACACTTACCAATCCTCAAACAGAAGCAGAACCCCCTCAATGCCCCAGAGAGTATCCCCCATTGTCCACTTGCCTGGGTGCCGTTTTGACGAGACGACTGAGATGCAGGGTTGTGGCAGGGCTCTGGTGACCTGAGCCGTTGAGACCGACACAGGAGGGGGTGCAGCTCGCGCACGAGCAGGCGCAGGTGAGGCTCTGGTAACCTGAGCCGTTGAGACCGACACAGGGGGCGGTGCGGCTCGCATATGAGCAGGGGCAGGCGATAATTTGGCCAGTGGAGACGCCGGTTTGGCCGGTGGAGGCAGGGACTCATGCCTTGAATGGCGCCACCGCGCAGGCCCAGGCGTCGGTGAAGGTGGTGGAGATTCCACTGGCGATGGGGGCTCATCGTCATCTCCATGATCATGATATCGCTCGCACATGAGCTTCCATATCACACAGGCCTCCTGGTACATTTTGGCGCTCTTCCATTGGCCCTTCGAAAATCCTTCAATCTGCTGCCTGGCGATGAACCTTCCAAAATCACTTCTCAATTGTCCACGCTAGATCAAGACGAAGAGACAGTACTCATCGGTATATATCCCCCTCTGGAATCCGACCCCTACCGTGTAGAACCAAGAATTGGTGTTCACCGAATGCCTTTGGTGACCCTCGTCGCCATGAGATGGCCGATAAATTGGAGGACAGGTTTGGGATTGCTGCGACATAGCGATGAAAGAGGGGGATCACGCCGTCAATCACAAGCTTACCTATTACCAAATATAGCCTCCTCCTCCACCATCTACCACCATGCCCGTCCCCACCTCTGACCTTCAGTGCGGCGAAGCCCCAACATTCGCTATACCCACTGATAAATTGGCCTGCCTCACCACAATTCAATACAACTGGTCCTGTCCTTGTCGGTGTTACCCAGCAGACGTGGGGATATACACCGGGGAGTCAGTAGAGCGGGGGTGGGCTCTCTTGGCCCGGGATCTTGGGAACAGTAAAGCTACTGGGAGCCCTGCGGAAGTGACATCCTCCAAGGTGTGTCTTATCCTCTTCGTATGCGCCATCCACACTAAATTTACATTCTGCAGGCCAAGCTTTGAACGAACACCAATCTTGTCTCATTGTTGTACCTCGAATACACTCCTCGCCGAATTTATATTCATCCATCTGTTTCTATGCTGCTTTCCGCTACATTACTGCATAATGTTTGGGTAGCACACAAATAGTGTAGTGTCATACCGTTCACAATGCATAAAGAGGCTTTTCATGTTCATACCTACCTTGAAGAACCTCTTGCACCCGCAATAAGAAATATTTCCAGGCACTGAACAATTTTGTCCAGGTCAAATCCTTCACTTGACGCCGCCCATGGCTTTGATTGCGAACTCGTTACGGGTTGATCACGAACTCGCTACGGCCTACATCCCAGACGGAAAGCTCTCCCTCTTCGTCGGCATGTCTGTTTTCAAAAAACTGAAGACGCAGAACTGTTCCAAAGATCTCAAGGTAGGTCTTAAATAAATTTATGATTTTTTGGAGACATGTTGGTAGACCATAGTTGACTTGGTTCCAAGGCGTAAACCTGTACGTGATTCTTCATGCTTTTCTACACTCGGCCACAACTATGTCAACTCAAACATCTCAAATTGATCCAAAACTTTTAGATTACAATAAGTACGTATCACTGTCTTCTATCCCAAGTTTTCCCGCCCTCAATACCGTCGCTGGAAGGCCCAAAAAACGCAAAAAGGCCCCAAATCAGCCTGAGCTCACTGTGGTCAGAAAGGCAGCACGCCTTGAGGCCACATGCAAACATCAATGGGAGTGAGTAGCTGAATTATATTCTCGACATTTCCCACTCATGCGATGCAAGAAACGAGGAGCCACTGCAAGAAAAGGCCCGAGTACGGATGGCTGCGTAAGTAGTTACTTCAAGGTCGTTAACACTTAGCATATGTTCTGCAGACGTCGTCAGGCAATCAAGGCCTCGGGCTGTGTGTCCGAGGAGCAGGCTGAACGTACCAAGAAGGCCCATGTGACATACCGAGTGAAGTATAAGCCTCATGTTGCTGGGTGAGAATGACACTGACATAGATTTGTCGCAGACATCAGGCACATCTCGCCTTCAAACAAAGGCTGCGTCGACAAGAGTGAGAAACCATGAGAACCTTAAGTACCCACTCACCAATCTACTGTTTAGAGCTTTTATCGTCAAGCACGGCATTGAAGCATATCGTGAACACATCGCTGCAGAGACAGCTCACGCCAACGCGGTATTGCGTGCAGAGCAAGTCGCCCGGGACTTGGAGAGACTGAGGCAGACATGCCCCGCTGCAACCTGAAGCCCACAGGATACGCTGCCGCCTCCTTTCCACTGCGTAGACATTTCAAATTTGTTCTCATTGATTTGAATCTATGTGGATTGGTACGATTGCTCCATCTTCTCAATACCAAAGGCCCCTACTGGCTCTGTTTGTGATTGGGAGATAGAAATCTTGATGAGTATGCGTCTTAAGCAATGACTAGACTAATTTACATTGGCAAGCACACAGGTGCTAAAATAATATTCCCTTTTCGGGGCTAAGGGACTTGATCAGTCTGATTCTCTTGGGTCCACCACACACACTCGTTCTTTTCGTTCTTGTCGATGGTTGTTATTCTTGCTTATTCTTGCTTATTTATTTTCACTCTGCACGATGCTCCTGCGCACCAGTAAACTGAACCGTAACCGCACCTCTCGCAAACCCAATCCTCCCGCAACTTCTTCTGCCTCGACTCTTGTCTTCAATGGGATGGACTTGGTGACACTGCCAGAGGCAGCCCCCATGGCTAGCTATATGGACCGTGCCTCAGCAGATGGACGGAGCATCGTCTGTGAGACGGTTTGTGTGGCTCCGCCATCCCCACTGAAGCGCACCAGGCTGGGAGAACCCACAATGACAGCTGCAGTCGCAACTCCTGCTGCCAACTCCCCCGCGTCGGAAGATCGCTACACTATGGCCCCGGACAACTTTGACGACTTTGACAACCCACCTATCCCACTGCTGCCCCAGCTGCCCAAGATCCTCAACCCAAAACGCCTAGAGCCTTCAGTGAGTTGCTTACAAGTTTTCTGCGGACGAAACTGGAACTTCGAATAGGACAAATTGATGAATCACTGGATGCGCCTCTTGCGCGACATTTTCCTGATGCAGCTGTTGCGCCGGGACGGCTGCGGCGACGCGAGCTCGGAGCTGTGTCCAGGGTGTGGCGACGGCCAGAGACTGCTGCGTTACCGATGTCAAGAATGCTTCGGTGGTCTGTTGCTTTGTACAGAGTGTTGCTTGGACAAGCATGTGGAGCACCCGCTGCATGTCATATTGGTGAGTCTGCAGAACTTTCTCTGCGGATAGTATCCATAACCCTAGTATACCAGGTATGGAACGGCATCTTCTTCGCCAAAACTTTGCTCAGGGATTTGGGCCTCTGCATTCAATTCGGCCACGCTCTGTGCGAGGTGTGCGGCAACCCACAGCGGGGGTATTCAGAATTTGTTGTGCTGCACAACAACGGGATCCACTCGGTTCATGTGGATTTCTGTGGCTGCAACTCTCGGCACCACACCGAGCCCTACATACAGCTTCTGCAGGCGGGCTGGTATCCGGCCACGGACGAAAGGCCGCAGACAGCGGCAACATTTCTGGTGCTCGACAAATTCCACGTCAACATGTTACAAGCAAAAATGACCGCCTACGATTTCTACACCATCTTGGAACACCTCACTGACAATGCGGGAATAAAGCTGCCTAATCGCTATCAAATATTCCTTTGGATGGCGCGACAGTGGTGTCACCTGCTGATGCTCAAACGTGCTGGGCGTGGACACGATCCGTCAGGCATATGGGGCACTCATCCGGGTGAACTTGCGGTTGACTGCCCTGTCTGCCCTAACCCGAAGATCAACTTGCCCAAGAGCTGGGAGAACGCGCCCCCCGAGGATCGGTGAGAACATTCCGTGTTTCTCTGGATGCTTAATACTGATTTTGAGTTATAGGTTCTTATACATTCTATTCATTGCACTTGACGCGTGCTTCCGCCTGAAGCGTCACATGATCTCCAGCAAAATCAAGGATCCTGGACTGGGAACGGGCTGGGCTTATGTGACGGAAAACCCCCCATATCGGCATTACCTTCTAACGGTGACCGAGCAGAAGGAGGTAAGGATGGAGTTAGGTTTACGGCTTTCTTTTTTCTGACGGAAATGTGCAGATGAGTACATGCAGTGGCCTCGCAGCTCTTGACTACGCCAACACCAAGTTCTCCCAGGGCTACAGTACAGCTGGCATGGGAATGGGGGTTTGCGCAAGGCACGAGTTTGTGGAGGCAAATGGCATCGGCAATTTGCAAAAGAGGGAGAGGTAATGCAGTGGTCCGTTGGCCGATAACAATACTAATCAAACTACCTGCAGATTCGCAAATATGGATTATATTTTTGGCTCTATTCTGCGACACAAGGACCCACGCATACACAAAATTATTTCCTACAACATTGTGTGCCAATGGTGGAAGTATCTAATGGAACACATGCAAAAACTTCCACCGCTGGTGTGCATCTCAATGATTATGAGGCTTTTCCGGTTCGTTATACCGAAAATGCATATCCACGCCCACACTTTGGACTGTCAAGTCAAGTTTTCTCTGAACCTGGTTCCAGAGAGCGGGCAGACGAACAGAGAAGGGATCGAGCGCCCCTGGGCAAGTATCGGGGCTATCGCCAGCAGCACACGCGTCAGCGGGCCTGGAGCTCGGCACAATGCCCTTGACGACCATTGGTCATTCTGGAACTGGCTGAAGACAATTGGTCTGCATGAGTTTGGTTTTTTTTTTGGATTTATGCATGGCAGTCACTCACCGCAAGCCATAGCTGCTCTTTTCCCGCCCAGTTGGCGACTCTCCACAATCTGTCGGCACATCCTGCCCTACCCCAGCATCGCGTTGTGCAATCTCGCACTCTCCCCAAGGGACGCCGCGCTCCTGCCCGCCTCTACATCCAACCCAGTCACCACTCAGTTGTCCACCTGACTGCCCATCAACAGCTCTTCATCACTGTCAATGTCACCCCTCTCATCATCCTCCTCGTCGTCAGACCCTGCCCCATCTTCATTGTTCGCGTCGCCCCTTCGTTCAGTGTCGGTCGGGATTAGCGGATCCCACGTGGGCTCCAAGTTGCCCGCTTCTTCCCCCTGGCCAACTTGGCCTCTGTGCGTGTCGTTTCCGCCTGTGCTGCCAAGTCCCGATACAGCTGTGCTTGTTTGAGTGCGTATGCGATCATTCCCTCGGCCTCCGCCTCAGGAATGCTGGTTACCGGCACTGGGACTGCTTGTTCCTTCCACAACCTCTCGCGATGCTCGTACATCAATGGGAGCCGCCTCCATTCCTCTTTGAGGAGACGTACCTCCTCTGTCCAGCGACGGCTTTGTGCCCACGCCTTAGACCACTCAATCCGTAATGCTGTAATTTAATATCAGAATGAATTGGTTTTTGGACATCGGGCAAGCTTGCCCACCGTCTTCGAGCTCCTCCTCTGTCCCAGCAGTCCCAGCCATTGTCCAGATCCAAGACACCTGTCAGATGTTTTTGCCGCCTCGCATCACCATCTTGTCATCATCCTCATCCATCAGCGGCAGCAATTCATCTGCGCGCATTTTGTCCTCCCACTGCTCTTGTCGTGCCGCAGCCCTGCTCCGCTTCTCCGCATTCTGTGACAGTTCCTCCGCATCCTGCATACAGCGTATATCCTCCTTCTTGAGCTGTGGCCACCCAACCTTGTCCTTATTCCCCCCCCACAATCAACAGCTGCGCTTGCCAAGCCATCTGGAACTTTTTGGAATGGAGCCTGGTCTTGCTCTCGTTTCGTGCGACAATTGTTCTTGACCGGGTGTTCATATCCTGATGCTGAGAGTTGTCCTTCTTGTATAGCAGCAGCCGTGATTTGACGTGCAGTTGCCTACGCAGCCGAGGTAAGGCGGTGCGGCATTGAGCTTTGTGCAGAGAGTTCTCGATTTCGAGGATTGCCCTCGCGCAGCCCCCATCCTCACGTTCTGCTGCCGTGATCCCCCTCTTTCATCGCTATGTCGCAGCAATCCCAAACCTGTCCTCCAATTTATCGGCCATCTCATGGCGACAAGGGTCACCAAAGGCATTCGGTGAACACCAATTCTTGGTTCTACACGGTAGGGGTCGGATTCCAGAGGGGGATATATACCGATGAGTACTGTCTCTTCGTCTTGATCTAGCGTGGACAATTGAGAAGTGATTTTGGAAGGTTCATCGCCAGGCAGCAGATTGAAGGATTTTCGAAGGGCCAATGGAAGAGCGCCAAAATGTACCAGGAGGCCTGTGTGATATGGAAGCTCATGTGCGAGCGATATCATGATCATGGAGATGACGATGAGCCCCCATCGCCAGTGGAATCTCCACCACCTTCACCGACGCCTGGGCCTGCGCGGTGGCGCCATTCAAGGCATGAGTCCCTGCCTCCACCGGCCAAACCGGCGTCTCCACTGGCCAAATTATCGCCTGCCCCTGCTCATATGCGAGCCGCACCGCCCCCTGTGTCGGTCTCAACGGCTCAGGTTACCAGAGCCTCACCTGCGCCTGCTCGTGCGCGAGCTGCACCCCCTCCTGTGTCGGTCTCAACGGCTCAGGTCACCAGAGCCCTGCCACAACCCTGCATCTCAGTCGTCTCGTCAAAACGGCACCCAGGCAAGTGGACAATGGGGGATACTCTCTGGGGCATTGAGGGGGTTCTGCTTCTGTTTGAGGATTGGTAAGTGTCTCCTGCTTTCTCGCACTTTCATGATGACCATGCACTGACAGTCAATTTCAGGTACGATGTGGTGGATTATATTCACACAAACCGACTTCCTTCAGCGCGTTTGCTGCAGAGTTGCGAGCGCCAAGTTTTGGACGCCTTCATGACAAGTAGGACATATGGGATTGCGGACATGAATAATTAGGATTATAGATGCTGTTTTTGTATTTTCTCTCTGTGGATAAATCTATTTGGACTTCGGACTTAAAATGAGTGAAACAGGGAAAGAATTGTATTTCTGTAGTACAGGTCATGGTCCAGGTACGAAAGGGAGGGGTACTGTGACCTGGATTGGGGATATCTCATCGTCCACCTCAGTCAGATCAGCGGCGTCTCTTCCCCACAAGGTGCTCGAATCCCAGCGACCTATGAACAGGCCGTTTGCTTTCCAAATCGTAATGGCGGGATCTTCAGGGAATTCCGGATGTGTGAACGGCGGGTGGACAAGCTCATGGATGTGCTTGAGCACTGCGACAAGGAGGTCATGAGCCGTTGATGCCTCCCAGGTGCTGGGAGTTCCCCAGGTGGCGAGACCGGAATGGGTGGGATAGAAAAAGGGAAGGTGGATGAGCTCATGAAGATGCTTGAGCTGCAGGTAGCACCAGTGTCAAGCGCAAGGAATTTTGGTGTAGTGCAGCGGCACATATTGGTGAAAAGCTAAGACACTGGGTGAGCAAACAAAAAGGATAGATAGTATCTGAAGGTACTGACCGTTGTGTGCGCACATGTAAGCCCATTCCCGTGTCAATTCTTGGGCTGCGGATGGGAAGGACTCGGAGGACTCTCCCCAACCGTTATCCACCCATTCCTGCTCGAGGTGGCGAAGGCTTGCGTCCCAGGTGGCAGCGTGTTCTCGGTCTGCTTCAGCAACAAGGTCAGACGCCTGGTTGGCGGATTGGCGAACAGCTTCGACGGTCGCTGGAGGAAGCGGCAAATCCAGTGGTGTCATGATGAATGAGGAAGGATTATTGTTACTTGTGTGACAGTGCTCTTGTATGCTCCCTGGAAAATGACCTCAAAGGAACCTGCCAAAAAAACGGGGAAAACATACCGACTGGGTAGGACAGCGGTTGGAGTTCATGGAAGACTTCTATCCCACCTACTCCGACACATCGAAACACGGGAAGACGCGTGAAATCTGGACGAAG
This sequence comes from Mycena albidolilacea, assembly GCA_029282495.1. NCBI lineage: Eukaryota > Fungi > Basidiomycota > Agaricomycetes > Agaricales > Mycenaceae > Mycena > Mycena albidolilacea. The sequence goes on along the minus strand of JARIHO010000014.1, from coordinate 1,596,444 downwards.
GCATTTGTCCGTTATTGGGCGGACTTTCCATGGCGGCTGCCGTTGACTCAGGACCCCAATCCCGACGACCCCACTGACTACGGGCTAGCACCACAGACCCCCGAGGAGGAGGCAGAGCACAAGAAAGTCATAATCACTATAGAAGCCGTGAGTCGCGTCACATCGCAGTATAAAACTGCTTACCTGTTTTGTTTCTAGAAAATTAAGGGGTGGTGCTCACGCCAAAAAAAACAGGGCGGGCCTGAAGAGCAACCCCTGGGCAGAATGGCTTACGCACTTTCGCACCCCGGTGGGGCCTGTCCCCAAGAAACAGGCCGACTTCCAGTATTATATGTGGCTTGACGAATACAAAGGAAAGGTGGCCGAACAGTTTGAGGCGATGAAGGGGGATGCACCAGCAGCAGAGCACATGAATATCCGCGCACAGGCCGCGTGCGAGCTCCTTGCTCTAGAGACCCCAGAAGTGCAAAAAAAAAAATGAGGGAAGGGGCGGAAGCACTGCATACGGCAGAGATGAATAAGCATGAGGACATGCTGGAGGGGCTTCTGGCACTTGATGAGGAAGATCTTGACGAGTGAGTGAGCCTCACGGCTTCAGCAGGTGTCGTAGCTGAGTCCTAAATGTTTCCCAGAGCGCGCAGCCGCTTTTCGAGTCTGGTGGGACCCTTATTGGAGGGTCTGGCCGGCCACACCGGCTACGAGATCTCTATCTTTGCAGGACGGGTCATAAAAGACGAGGGACGCATCAATATAGAGTCTGTGAGGTGAGCAGCATCTCCCAGGTCTCACATACAGGCAGATACTCATGATCTTGCAGTTTACATGCGGGCGCCACGGCAGAGACGCCGGTGATGCTAGACTTCTCGAGGGCGGATGCCAACGTGTACGGCGAGGTGATGAAAAAATTCAGTAGATTCGTTCGGAATGCTCGTAAGGCTGCTTTTTCTATTATTTTCATGAATTGACACTGATACGTGGGGACTTGTAGATGAATTCCGTGAGGGAGGGTCGGGAACGAAGGAAGGGACTACGCCATCAAGCTCGACGGTGGCCCCGCCGTCACCTAGCTCAATGGCGCCGCCGGCGACTATCTCCTCAGTGTCCCCACCACCGACCAATCTGACAGCGCCCATCCCCCCAAACCCTGCACTGTTGCAAGACTCCTTCTCTGACCCAGAGATTTGATCATACCTGGGACTGGATGACGGACCGGGTGACCCAAACGAATTCAACTTCCCGTCCCACCTGTTGCCCAGACCCATCGCGGCACCGCTGATATTGGATGGCAGCAACAATAGTGCCCTGCCAATTGATGTGTACGGGGCTGGGTTCGCATCCCCGCTTAGCAGCGACTTGTTAATGAAGCTGGACGCAATGCCAGCCGGTGCTCGCGCAGCTAAATTGGCCGAGTTGCAGGCCATGGATGCGGAGGGTTTGGCTTGCGAAAATACTATTGCATGCAATCAGCTCATGATCAATGGCTTGGGACTGGGGAATGCCGAGAAGGAGACCTTGTGGGGTGGTGCAGACGTGCCACCTGCCACGAAATGCAAATCCGTAGGGGAGGGGCGAAAAAGTGGTTGTAAAAAAACCAAGCAGAGGCTGGACCCAGTGCTACGAGAAAACCAGAGCGATAGCGATAGCGGCGACGACAGTGACGCGGATGAGAGCCCAGCCCCACCTGCGAAACAGAAACTGGCTGGAAAGGCGAGAGAACCGCAGATGTCCAAGAGTGGGGCGGTAGCAAAATCGAAGGCAGCAGGGAAAGAGAAGGACACAAAGGCTTGGGCGGTGACAGCAAAGGAGCTGCTGATGAAGAAAGACTTTGGCGGCGGCTGGCCTGCACTCGTGGGCGTGTGGTGGAAGAGGGAGGAAAAAGTGGGCTTTGAAGGCACTGTGAGTAATGCCGTCTGTCATCAATGTCGCCGCGGATTTGGTAACACGACTAATTACGTTCTTGTTCTCGTCACTAGAAGCAAGGCCATCCAGTGAGGAAACGACCTATGGAGGTGAAGGACTGGATTGCAAGAGCCCGCAAGCACACACCCATTATAGCGAGTGCAGAGGCATTCGGGAAGGGGTGGTGGGTATGGTGGCTGGATATTAATCCAGTGTGGTGTGGGGAAGAGCGGCCTATGTCGTGTGAAACAGGGGAATGGGATTGCCTGGATCTGTACAGTCCGAATGGCTTTCTCAATGTGTTGATCGCGCTGAAATGGTGGCGCGACGCGATGGACGAGGCATCGCCTGATTGGGACGAGGCAATTGCCGACGTCACGTGGGTGCTTCGAGAAATGGAAAGGTATATCTCTCCCATCCTCACCCATTGTCCACCAGCCTTCAAATTCGCCATAGGGACTCCTCAGACGAGCCAGCATCGCCTCCCGCTAGTTCCACCGCCCCTGCCGGATCACAGCCGACCCCGCAGGCCGATTCCCCACTGCTGCCGGCTACTGATGTAGAATCATGCCAGGTGGTGCCAGGACCAAGTGAAACAAGGCGGGCAGGTAGGAGGCCCATAGCTAAGAAGCCCAGCACCACAGATCCAGTGCCGCCACGGGTGGGGAGCCCCAATACAGATATTTTGATACCAGCGCAAAATCGATCCCAGGCCCGTGATTGCGAGGATGGGAATGAAGGGCTGTTGCCAGAGGAGCTGTGGGAGCTGCAAAATGACCCAGAAGCCGCGCTTTGAGCAGCTGGGGGCGGGGTGCAGAATGGGAGCGGAACAGGTGGTATGAAAAGAGGTGGGAAAACAGCTGTGAGTAAGCGGATTTACCGCAGGTAGCAAGCAGGGTATATACGAAACCTGTAATCAGTTAAATCGTGCGTGAAAAGTGCCCAAAAAAACGATTTTTCGCCCCCCGAAATGGACGGGCACGGGCACGTGCCCGCCATATCAGATTTCAAAGTCCGACAAGTCAGGAATCATCATCAGCGATCAATTTGAACAATGCCGAGTGCCATCAGGATGGCTGAACAGTGATATATGTAAGCCTTGGGGCTGTCTGGGGCCTGCCCAAAGATTTTGAATAAGGTCTGCAGGCACACCCCAGGATATTTTGCAAAGTCCTGAGTATATGAGCTGGGAACGCACGCGTCCGGGTCTGGTCAACGTCCATTGGAACGACCGCTGGAAGCACAGGTGCCGGGAGCTGGGTGAACGAGACCGGAGCACACGCAGGAGCCGGAGCTGGAACTGGAAATACGCCCGCTGCACACAGCCAAGGAAAGGCGGCCGGAAGCCCAGCCGAAGGATTTCTGGTGGGGGCACGGGCAAAGGCTTTGTATTGCCAGAAAGCACGTGCACACCAGCTGTTGTGGTCAGTGAGGTCGGGGGCAGTTCCGGACATCATAATCATGACGCTGATCTTCAGGTCAAGGCCAGAGCAGTACTTGGTGACCCGGACGAGAGTGTCCAAGTAACCGGCTGTTACGGCCAGCTCCTCGAAGTTGTCCGTGTACCGGTAGATGTCATGGGAGCCCTGGAAATACAAGCATGACTCAAGTTTGGTGAGGGCTTGGTCCTGTTTGTTCTCCTCCACAAACCGGAGGCGGAACTCAGCCTCGAACTTAGTCCAAGTGGGGAACGGAAATGGGTCGGCTGAAGCATGCTGTTCCGCCCATCGAGCAGCTGTGCCCTTCGACATGAAGGACATGGTGAACCGGACGAGTTTTTCCTGCAAGACGAACCCGTTCACCATGAAAGCCTCTGGAATCAGCCGGTAATAGATGAGGACGGAGTAAAGGAATGTCCGTCCTTGTGTCCGGTCGCCATTGAAACGGCTGGAGGGTTCGGTCGGAGGACCGTTTTCGGAGCTGTGTGGGGTGCTGAGAAATCTGGACCCGGCGCCGGAGCTGGAACAGCAGGGGTGGGGGCAGGCCGCAGATTTGTGCCACTCAGCAATAGCTGGCTGAGTGTGTTTTGGATGCTCTCAAGGGAGTTTTCGACAGCCGTGAGCCGGTCCATGGCTCCAGAAGCCGGATCTGGAGTGTGAACACTTGGGATCTCGGGTTGTGTGGAGGCAGGGGCAGGCAATTGGTCCATCGGTACAGAGGAGGGGTCGAGATTTGAAGTGAGGGAGGATGGAGCACTGGAGTAGTGGTCCAAATCCGTACCTGCACCAAACTTCCCAATCTTGACTGGTTGATCCCTTGGATCCTTTCTTCTGCTGTAAGGGCAACCTTAAGCTTGGCGCAGAGCACGGAAACTAGTGGGGAATCCGAAGATAAATATGGGTACTATAATACAGGAGCAGGAATACTATGCACCTAGCGGAGGAATCCGAAGAGAAGAAAGGATGAGGATTCCCATGCTAGGTGAAACCTTATATACGAACTAGTAACTACCCAGTAGCACGTGTCCAGAGGTATCTACAATGATCACAGGCCTGGTCGCATAGCACGTGCCAACAAGAACGGGCGAGCGGAAGGTCAGGGGCATTAGCCGGAGGGATAGCCAGAGGGATAGCCGGAGTGGAACCCAGAGCGGAAGCTGGAGAAATAGCCGGAACAGGTGGAAAGGCCAGAAAAGCGCACGGAGCAGGGGTTCCCCTGACAGTTTCTGCAGCTTCTTGGGCGGCATTGTGGGTAGTCAAGAGCAAGGAAAGATCAATTTTTATCGATGAAATGGCTCGATAAAATTCCGAGATCTTTCCGGAATCATAACCAGCTGATCAGAAGACGTTGATTCGCACCTTTCCTGGTATTTTTCCGATTTCTTTTGACTTTTCTCAATATTTTGGGGTCCCATGACCTTATCTGGAAGAATTTCGGAAATCGGCTTGTGGGGATCTCTCAAACAGTGTCTAAATTAACAGTTTACATGATTTCCGAGGCCTCTGATTACCGGCAGCGACCATAGTATACAACTTTCCCACCCATCCAAAATAGGTGGTGTTTGACTGTCTGCTACTGTAGACTCACAAGCAAGGAAAGAACCGCATGTTCACTCCTGACCAATGCTGTTACAGACTGTGCGACCCCTCAATCAGCTCTGAGCTGAGGAAGTATGGTAATTATGACTTCGTCAGAGCTGGCATTCGCAGTTGTGTCCGAACTACCTTTAGGGCCCTTCCTACTTGGGAAGAGCACAGCCTCCAGGCTGACAGCTCACTCAGTGGAGTTTCAAATGAAAGCTAGCAATGCAAAGTCCAGTGATACCACAAAACAAGCTGTATTATATATGCATGAAGTACAAAACTACTTGGATTATTATATGTCTATAGATGTACAAAACAGATGTATTTCAGTAGCATATACAATACAAATCGGAACTTTTGGAAGCCAGAGTGAGTAGGTTGTCAGCTTGACACTGCTGCCCATGATGTTGCTTGGGAAGGCTGGGTTGCAGTGAAGGTGTGCACAGGCAGGCATGCAGGGTGTGCTGTAATACAGGTATGTACCTGAGCTTGTGCAGTCATCATTCGCTGCAACTTCAGGAGTTTGCTGACAGACACGAGCTCCTTACAGCCTGCTCTTCAGAGCTGGGCAGAGGCAACATCTATCAAGCCAGCTTGTCACAGACAACACCTCAATTCATGTGAAGCCTCTGTGCTTCGGCGCAGAGCTCCTCGCAAGACAGTATCGGATTGGGGGCTCATAGGAGCCTCTCCATGATCGCAATCCCTATCATGGACTTCTTGCTGGTTTGCAAGGCGAGTCCGCGCATTAGCGGGACTCTAGCCTGTACCCTGGTTAGGAGCGGTGTTACCCTCCGCAGGGCCACTGTAACCGATGGAGGTGAGCAGATGATGGGTGCTCAGCCAGAGTGAGGTTACGAGGACCAGCTCACCCGCGTTCTCTTCAGAGGAACGAGGTGATCATAGGTAAAGGTGTAATTGTATTACTAATCAAGTACACAATGGTAAACTATCGCTAATCGCGCTACTAGTAATCGTCTACATGTAATATGTATACAGTAATTAAGAATACGGTATCACAATTCACTGCTTGGTAAGATTAACAAGGAGTGAAGGATGTGGTATGAACATTGTGAAAATGAATGAATAAAAGGCTAGAGACTACAGTCAAAAGCATACACTACTTATACTACTTGGAACAAACCATGAGAACGACTACACTTTTGTTGTGTTGTAGAATAACTTTGCTTGGTCTAGGAAACTGTTTCTGGTTACGGTGTTGAACATTGCCCTCCTGTTACATCATGACAGATGTCATAAATATTGTCGTGTTGATCCTTGACATAGCAGTATCTCTGACAGTTCTCTGATTGCCAGGTGTTCTGCTTCTATTGTTCTGCCATAATTATCCATCCAAGTTCCCAGGATCAATCAGCATCCTTGATATCTGCCACAACACTTAATCTCGTGGCCCATCTGTCAAGTGGTGATGCAAGGAGTGGCAGATCTTGTCATTATGGGTTCATGATGTCCTGCATGTTCCATGGGCACTTGTGATTGAGCACTTAGATAAGGTGTTGGAGCAATAAGATTTTCATTGAATCATGACACAGCTAGCTCCATGAGTGCAGAGCGATGTCAGAATGGCGACAGTGCAGACCGCAACATAGTGGGATCAGAACAAGGCAAGATGAAGAAAAGGGGAGATAAAGAAAATGTGCCGCTTACTGCAACATAATATTTCCTTGGTTGTTACCGTGCTCGCATTGGCAGGGGCTAGGTGCAAAGGGGTTCCAGACGGAGGGCATGATGGGTGTTTATGTGTATGACAAGGTGGTTTGTGAAGACGGGCATTACATACAGGTATTCCAAAGGGAGAGGAAGAGTGTCAGCAACGGCCTCTGGGTCGGCTAAACAGCGAGTAACCCAGCGAGAACCCCAACCAGGAGAAACCCGATAGACACTTAATAGCTCGTGTGTTCCCTGAGCAGTAGGACCAGTCGTACGGCGTCCTCCCTAGGAGGCCGTATGTCATAGGTCGGGATGCGAGGCGGAACCCGGAACGAGTCGAAGAGGGTGTGATATCCACTCAGGTACAAAACCCGAGGTGTGGATACAACCCGTAGTACGGTGCGAGGGAAGCGGGACAGAGTGGAGACAATGCCTATGTCAAGCCAAGGTAGAAGCCTGAGATTAGACGAGGTAGAATCTACTGTACATGGAGATTCTACCGTGCTTATATAGGCTTCTAATAAATTAAAGCGATCGCGGTCAGTCGCGATCAGTTCCTGCAACGTAGCATTAAGGAGCATTAATGCTGATGCTCCTGGACTCCTCTGCATTGGTTTCCGTGATGTCGGTGGACCTAGGAGACCCGATGTTCGGGTTTCCTAGTCCTAAGTGTCATCGTCTCCAGTGGTTCAAACCCCGATCGGGTTTGCAACCACTCCTGTACTCCGTGTACTCTCCTGTGTCAGCCCTTGGTGCGCCCGGGTACTAGAGTCCGTCTATACGGGTTCCTAGTCCCTAACGTCTTCTTCTGTATTCTGTGGCGCAGACTCCCCTAGTCTGCGGCTTTAGAATCCTAGGCCGGGTTTCAACTGTGAGAAGGTCACGTGGTGGCGTCATGAGAGTCCCGTGCCGCTAAGACGCGTCTGTATCCCTACGGACACATTGCGCGAAAAAGTAGAACCCGGGTGATTCATGACAAAGAGAGAAGGAGGATGTTTGTTTGGCACACATTTCACCACAGCTTCAAGTTCCAGCTCTTGTCAGGGGACGCCCTGCTTCCGCTGATAAGCACAGGATTTGTTCACCTATGAAATCTTCGCTTTTTCGCATTTTCATGACAAGACATGTGCTGGGCTACGTTCCAGAAGCGTTAGTACTGAGGTTCCCAAGTAGCTGGCTGGGCAAGAACCACTGAGTAACAGATGGGAACGGGGAGGAACACTCTGGAACCATTGGCATGTGCTCACTCCAAAACCTGTAGGAGATGTGTAGCCCACTGAACAAGTGGAACGTGAAGTCTACTCTATTCCCGTTCACGGAACTAGACAGGGACAGACTGGAATCCTGTTGTGGTGTGTTGGACATGGGACGTGTAATGTGTTCCAATCAGATGATCACTGGAAGGGGCTGGGAACATCACATCTTGATGGTTCCACGCCGTCCCGGGCATTCCAGATAGGGGATGGTCACTAAGCAAGGGTCTGATCACTTGGACCTACACTTGTCGGCTCTTGGAACAAGTACCCATACTGGGAAGTACTTTGAATGCAGTATCCCTGAAGAGCTACGGACTGGGAGCTTCTGTTCCAGATGTTCTGGTAGATGGGGAGGCACGGACATTGGGAGGAACAGCATATACAGTCAGGATCAACATAGGGGATTGGTTGTGATGGCTTAGGCACAGTCTGACTGATCGTACATATGCACAGGATCGCACCAGGATGGCGTGCTCGACATGGGCAGCCAATGGAAGGACTCAGATACCCACTCTTACGACAGACCAAAGTCGAACGGTGTGAGGTCTCCGAGTGTGCTACGCACTGCTCGTCGCCTCATGGCCCCTGCGAACCATCTGCACGAGTGACGGGATGAGCTTGGATGTACACGACAGATCTTCCATAACAGGATTCTACATTACTGGAAGCAGCTTCTGAGTGAGACCAACACTCTCCCCACCATCCAAAACACCTTCTTGCCTCTCGAACTCGCTCTCGCACAATTGTCAGCAGGATACAATGGTTCCCCGGGTCTAGACTCTCAGCTCCTTCCTACGACGTGAGGGCGGCGAGCGACCGTCCATATACACATCTCCGACGAACGAGACCGATGCTCTCCTGACCGACACAGACGACGCGCTTCACTGATAGTCATCGACACAATACAACCGGTCCCCTCCTGTGGCGGAACACGTGGACGACCTCTCCTGTTGTCGTTTCCAGACAACCTCTCACACCGGGCGGACCTTGCCCATGCCTGACACCAATCCAGCAGATGAGACAGAACTTATCCCGACACTGCCTTCTCCCCCACTTCACACAATGCATCGACTAGCCAAGGGGGGACCACTCATCTCACCTCCATCCTGAATGCTCGAGCACCTTCCGATGCAACCAACTGGCCGTGCCTGAAGCTCTGAATGTGTTCTGAGGATTCCTTGGCCTTGCTGTGCCTCGTACACACCCAAAGATGATCGGTCTCCTCAGCAGAGGCGCTGAGTCTCCTGCCGTATATGCACCCCAAAACACCTCATGTCGTCCCTTGCCCCCTGAAAACGCCTGCGACCCGCATGGCACTTCTGGAAACATGGGAAGTTGTCAAGGAGGTATAAAAGGGAGCGCATTTAGTAGGAGTAGTCAGTACCTTCCGGCCTGCAGAAGTAGCTTTCAGGGTGTTTTCCCCCACTTTCTGTACCACAATCACTCAATCTAAAGGGGTACTCCCAGCCTTCCCCCACCTTGTACCTCTCATGCACCCTCTTCCTCACCCACTGCTGGAGGCAGGCCACACATCTTATATTTGCTCGTTCGTTGGTGTCTCACCTCTCACACCTCCATCAGCAGGGTCCCTTCTCATCGGACACGGTGTCACAATCCCAGGCTTCCTCGATTAGGATCACCGTTCTTGCAAGCTTCGCTCTGTAGAAAACAGGCCTGGAGAGAAGCCATCACATACAATCGCCGTCTGTAGCCAACGAGACTGACCGTCTTGCCATCAATTGAACGATGTCGGTGTCATCGTCTGAGCGACACACAGCGCATCTCCAGCGCTGGTTCTAAGGGGAAGAGCGCACGAAGGAAAGTAGACGGAGCAACACATTTAGGGTTCCAGTACTCTCGTACGGGGAACAAGATTTAGGCATTCACACCTTCTTTACCATTTTCACTGACAACAGGTCTGCTGCACATGTCCACACCTAGCACACCTAGGAGACGAATGGTCTCCACGAATAACCATTCACACACACCTACACATATACACACATATACATCCACATAGACACATATACACACACATATATATACACACACACACACATACACATACACACCTACCACTCATAGAAGGCCGATTGGCGCACCGACCTTCTGCTCTATCATTCGACTATACCTTCCCCTCTAGAGGACGAACATAGTCGAATTCGAATCACATATCTTTCGATACCGACACCGTGGTCCTTATTACAATGGATAAACGGACTATTTTACTTATACTTACTTATTCTCAGATGTTTCCATGTGTTTCAAGTCTTTGTATTTAGTAGCAGGGGCATCTTGGGCGACTTCACGGAATCACCCCACAGCTAGTAGGCAGCAACACTTGCGAAATGGGTAGAGACCAGGGAGTTTGAACAAGGTGTCTCTTAGAATTCATCTTGGCTCGGGATCTTTATTCTGTGTGTTCAGAATCTTTGGAAACTGACTTGCCATTGTCTGGAAGAGTCTGAAAGTGACTGGAAATGTCGGGATTGTGCTGAGCCTGCACTTGGATATTGGGGCTGTTTGGATTTTGGAGCTTGGGAACGGAACCCACTACTGTTAAAGAGCTTGGGAACGGAGCCCACTACTGTTAAAGAGCTTGGGAACGGAACCCACCATTGTCTGAAGAGCTTGGGAATGGAGCCCACTACTGTGTTTTACACTTGGGATCGGCACCCACTACTGTCTGTTACTGTCGACACTTGGAATCGGCATTCACCTCACTTTGGGAAACCCTTGCGACTTGTTCTCGTTCATTCTTGTTTGTTCTCATAGCTGCGAAGCTTTAAATCACTGCGCTCTGTGCTTCCTGTCTGTTTGGGTCTATCCTCGTTCACTCAGATCTAGCCTGAACACTTGCACAGCAAGGGTTCCATTCACTTTGACCCTCTTGTTGTGTTACACTCGCTTTTCTGTCTGTTCTGGTTCCATTCCGGTTCACTCAGAGCAAGGCTTAAGTACTTGGACTTTGTTCCAAGGACTTCCACAAACAATACAACACTCTCATCTCGATTCCGAGGTCTATTCCATTCCCTGCAACCTTTTATAAGGCCTTGTACCAGGGTCTGATACTCGTCTGTGCATGTCTCGAGCACTTCCGTTCCGTTCCAACACACTTCTGTGTGTAGGTTTGGTTTTGGTTGGTGTTTTCTTGATAGGTTCAGAGCACATCAATCACCGCCATTCCCTGTGCTGCACAACCTGCCTTCATCCGCGCCTGTGTTGGTACACCTGCTACTTGATCCGAGGCCTCATCCCATCTCCTGTCCATCCTTCTGTCGTCCATCCTCCTGACACCCATATATGCTCTGTTCAGTTTGTCTGGTCCATCCAATCTGTCTGCCCCCTCGGCTAAACCTCGGATCTGGATCTGAGACCTCAGCTCTGGACCTTTCCCACAAGCACTAGCCTATTGGATGATCCTTAGTTCCAGCCTGTACCATCCTTCCTCATTCATCCATTCCATCCATGCAACTTCCATCTGCTCAATGTCTGTGTGCACTACTGTCCAGCTCATCCGGTCCATCTGATCTGTCTGCCTCCTCAGTTGAACCTCGGATCTGGATCTGAGACCTGATGAGCCTTGGGCCCTCAGCCCATCGGATTGGTACCCTTTGTCATCCTCCCTCCTCTCTCCCCTCAACTTGCAACGGTCACTACATCAAACTCCCCTCCTCCCCTCTGCCCTGGTGCTGTGATAAGGACCACAGTGTCAGTATTGAAAGGTGTGTGATTCAAATTTGACTGCATTCATCCTCTAGAGGGGAAAGTATGGTCAAATGATAGGGCGGAAGGTCAGTGCGTGAATCGGCCTTGTGTGAGCGGTAGGTGTGTGTGGGTGTGAACGGTGATTTGTGGAGACCGTTTGTCTCCTAGGGTGTGGACGAGTGTGGTGAACCTGTTGTCAGTGAAAACAATAGAGGAGATGTGAATTACTAGACCTGGCTCCCTGTACGAGTGTACTGGAACCCTAAATGTGTTGCCCTGTCTGCTTTCCTTGGTGCACCCTTCCCCTTAGAACCAGCACTGGAGATGTGATAAGTGTTGCACAGATAATGACACTGACATTGTTCAGTCAATGGCGAGACAATTGGTCTCGTTGGCTATGGATGGTGATTTGAATGTGGTGGCTTCTCTCCAGGCCTGTCTTCTACAGAGCGGTGCTCATGAGAACAGTGATCCTAATCGAGGAAGCCTGGTAAATGTGGCACTGGGTCCAGTGAGGAGGGACCCTGCTGATGGAGGTGTAGGAGGTAAGACACCAATGAACAAGTGAATGTAAGAAGTGTGGCCTGTCTCTGGCTGTGGGACGAGGAGAAGGGTGCATGAGAGGTACGAGGTCAGGGAAGGCTGGGAGTACCCCTTTAGATTGAGTGAGAGTGGTACAGTAAGTGGGGGAAACACCCTGGAAGCTACTTCTGCAGGCCGGAAGGTACTGACTACTCCTACTAAATGCACTCCCTTTTTATACCTCCTCAACAACTTCCCACATTTCCAGAGGCATGCAGGTCGTAGGTGTTTCTAGGGGGCAGGGGGCAGGGGACATAATAAGGCATTTTGGGGTACATATACAGCAGGAGACTTGGCGCCTCTGCTGAGGAGACCAATCGTCTTTGGGTGCGTGCGAGGCACAGCGAGGCCAAATGACCTCAGAATATGTTCGGAGCTTCAGGCACGGCCCAGTGGCCACGTTGGTAGGTGCTCGAGCATTCAGGAAGGAGGAGAGATGAACGGTCTCCCTCAGCTAGTCAATGCATCATGTGAAGTGGGGGACAGGCAGTGTCGGGATATCCTCCGCTTCATCCAATAGGTTGGTATTAGGCACAGGGGTAGGTCCGCCGGTGCGAAAAATCATCTGGAAACGGAAAATAGGGGAGGTTGTCCACATGTTGCATCACAGGAGGAGACCAGTTGTATCCTGTCAATGATTACTGGACGCCAAGTAGTGACATGCGCGATATGTGATCAGGGGAGCCCCAGTCTCGTTTTTTGGAGACACATATACAGAGGGTTGCTCACTGCCCACACATCGTAGGGAGGAGTCGAGAGTTCAGTCCCAGGGAATGGTTGTATCTGGCTGACGATGGTGCTGGAGCAAGTTCAAGTGATGGAGGAGACACTGCGGATGGTGGTAAGAGCATTGGTCTTGTTCAGAAGCCGCTTCTGGTAACATGGAATCCCGTTTAGGAAGATCTGTTGTGTACATTGAAGCTCGTTCTGTCATGGTGCAGATGGTCCACAAGGGCCATAAGGCAATGAGACCTCACAGTGCCCAGCCCAGACCCCTGGAACCTGCAGGTGACCAGCCCCCCAGATGTGGCTTGTATGGACCTACTGCCATATAAGCTTGTGCCAGATACTATGGCCTCTGCATAGTATGTTTGCCCTTGCATCTCCCTCTCTCCTGCCTTCCATCCTCCGGGTTCTACCCCTGTGTCCTTGGCTGATCCTCGGCTCTGCAATTGGCCAAACCTTGGCCCTGCCCTCTGAATCATCCGGAACTTCTGGTACTACCGGACTACCTCTGGTCTCCTCCTCATTTAAGGAGCTGACTGACCTTCCTCCTGGGTGTTTCCTGGTATTTTGTCTCTTCTGTTGGAACTTACTTCTCAGTCACATGTGGTGTCATGTGCGGTTCTGTATAGTTACGTAGTCACATCAGTCACGTGTCACATACACATAAAAGATGTGACACCTGGGCGGAGGATCCTTACCTTGTTCTCTAAGGATCCTCCTTCCACCCAGTGAGTAGATACCTTCCTTCCTTTCTTGTGTTGTAGATAGTATGCTAAGGATCCCCCTTCTGTCCAGCTGTTTGTTGTGAGTTGTTGCTAGTCATTGCCCTTACGGCTCTGCTGAGTGAGCCGTTGGCAGGGTGACATCCACAATAACACCAAGTAGAATCACTTTTTTACACCGGCTGACAATGCATCAACTCCCGTGGCTCCTCCTGCCACTGTGCCAGGCCTCATGGCTCCAGCCCACAGTGACAATTTGTTGAACTGCAGATCAAAACATGCCTGGAAGCCAAAATTAAGGATCAACTCGGATGAAGAGGTAAGCATGCCTACTTACACTGATCCGGAGTGCTCAGTGGAGAGTAATCTGCAAATAATACAATGTATGGAGGGTGCAGGTCTCAGGTCAGGAACTCCATTATTTTCTAACTTCTGGTGGACCTGATTAAATTCCCATGTCCAGTTTCACCTCATCTTCTGATATGTGGCATCCAAAGCTTTTGATTAGTGCTGTCTACATATGATATTAATATGAAAATTTGTGTATCATATCATAAGGTCTGAGGTCATATTGTATCCATATTATATTATCTGTGTATGTATTAATATATTAACAATATATTAATAATATCTTTCTACCGCTTTCAGTGCACCAAATCCCTTCGATTTGGGTGAGGCTTGTATAACAGTCCATTTTCACCCCTTCGTGAACCATCTCAATACACATTAGGGTCAAAACAGCAGAAACAGCTCATTTTGAACCCCTTGGCACTGCTTTGATGTTGGATTGGCCACTTGGATCACTATCGGCGCCGACAACTCAAAGATCCGAGCGGTAGATCCCAGGAGGTCAAGCTGAACTTTGATTGTTGGTTGCTCCAGGTTTTTGGGTGGGGTGAGGACTTGGGCGAAGGGGGTTCGGTGCACCGCATACGGTCGTATGATGTGGGGGTGGTATGGTGATACGGCAGGTGCTGTATCGTATTGTCGGTATCATATCATATCACCCCGTATCAATGTTATATGGGTCCCTGGGGCCATATCATATCTGTATTATTGTTAATATATCAATAATATATTATTTCATATTATATTAATGGACAGCACTACTTTTGATTACACACCGACTTGGCGTGCCGGACTTGACGTCTGTCACTGAGCTCCAACTTCAACTGAGCTCGGTGGACCGGTGTTCATGTGACGGGCCGATAGGGGCAAGGTCGGCCCGGCGGCACGCAAATTCAACCCTTGATTCAGATTCAACCTTTAATAGACGCGATCCGTCTTAAACGCCCTACTACGATCTTCCATCTGTCAGTCTGCGTACTTGCACTTGATATCATCTCAGCGCTTTCATTTCGGGGTAACTTTCCTTTCTTGTTCCTACGGTACCGCGGCGAGCTGTGCATCAGGAAAACCGCGTCCACAGCGAGACATAGCAACGCCCAGCAACGCTATGGGCTGCTATGAGCTGCTATGGGGTGATATGTAGTAATCCCAGCTACATCCGTTTCTCCAAGCACTGCATAGGCTCTCTAGCGGCGTCTAGCACTCACTAGCTATCATAGCTACATGATTTGGTTTTCCTGATGCTTCTTTGATCGTCTCCCCTTCACTACGCCTGAGAGTGGCGAACAAGTGCCAGCGGAGATCATTCGTGCGCAAGATTAGTATGCCACAAGCGCCACATGAGTGGGGCCCGCCGATGCGACCTATCGGCTTCAATCAGATCGATTCTTCCCAACGAAGTGGCCATTGTGCGACTCAAGCTCATCAGGCCCTTGGATTCCCCTGGAATATTCTTTGTGGTCGCGCTCAAACTTCGATAATCGGCTCGCACGGTTGAAATCACAACCTTCGCAGATCCCTCGTCACCTTCCTCAGACTCAGAGGTCAATTAACGAAACTTGATCGATTCGTGACAGTCTTCGTTGATCCCAGTTCCAAGGTGGGTATTTCTACCTAAAATGCAGTGTTCAAAATCGTAGATGTACATCGTCCGCTCTCCAATAAATAGTACCACGGATTGTTCGCCAGTCAGCTCCACAACCATGTCGGCGGCACTAGCTCAAGAGGAAGAATTTGTCGCAGCGCTGGAGCTCTTCACTGGTTTGCGATACTTCGTCGGTGCGTATCCGTCTCGGGTCTTACAAATGGTATAGGGACAATCAATCCCCACAGCTGTCCCTTTCATCACCTTAGTTTTCGACCACCTTGTGACAATCGACCAGGAGGTCGTCATGATCTGGACCAATCCGACTGTGCGTTGGCATTCCAAGCTCGCCTTCTTCATCAACAGGTATCTACCACCCGCGGTAATCTCATACGTCGTGTACAGTGAGTCTCAAATCTCAAGATTGGCTTTAATCTCCGACCGAGATCCTCTGAAGTTTTCAGCGGGACAGCGACCAGTCTGAGTACTCCAGTGGGTTTTGGCTCATATTATATCATTGCACTTTATCCTGATGACCCTCATAGGTGTAAGGTCACCAAAACACCCAATTACGGTGACTCAGCTGTTCTAGATGTCGGACCTTCCTCTGGGTATACGGGGTGACCGTCATAATCGCCGGGGCAACATCACACTGTCAGGATTTCGTTCACTTCCAAAAAGGCGACTCAAAAATCTCCAGCTGTCATTATCATCCGTATATACGGGTTATGGGACCACAGGCCCGGCATGGCACGCATCCTCATGGGAGGTTTCGGAGTTTGCATCTCAGCAATGTCAATCCTCGGTATCTTTAGCGGGATTGCGATGATACGCAAG
This sequence comes from Mycena albidolilacea, assembly GCA_029282495.1. Taxonomy (NCBI): domain Eukaryota; kingdom Fungi; phylum Basidiomycota; class Agaricomycetes; order Agaricales; family Mycenaceae; genus Mycena; species Mycena albidolilacea. The sequence continues at coordinate 1,580,087 of JARIHO010000014.1, read as the reverse complement.
TCTTTTCCTCTGGTGTAGCCGAATATTCTCTTGAACCAAGTTTCATTTCAGCTCAGCTCACGTTTTTTGAACCGCTTCGGACCTGTCAATTTGGACCGACGCCGAGGGTCCTCACAGGGATGATGAGTGTGACGGTGCGGAGATATTCGATCCCACTATTACTCATATGGCATGTCTCACTCCGTTTCCAGTCCTTCTTCGACTTTGCACTCGTCACGCTAGTTTTATTCAATGCGATAGATCGGCCTCGTCGCACGAACATCGAATTAATCTCTGCGTTGGAAAGAGACGGAGTTGGGCTTTTCGTAGTACGTTCCTACACTCCGCTTTGGAGCAGAAGATAATGATATTTTCTCGCGTTCCAGACGATATTCGGTAGGTCTCGTTGTTCTCTGAATTAGATGTTATTCCTAATACCTACGTCTCAAGCTCTTCGATTCTCAGAGGTCTTTATCTCAGTTTTTCGGCCGGTATGTGCCCTCCGAGAGTGGACGTCTGGCCATTTATTGACACATTCATTGATCGCTAGACGTCAGAGGTCTTTGTCGCTGTAACGTATGTACCCCGGGCCCCGTCCTTCGCTGCCATCTTGATTCCAATTCCCGACAGCACCGTCTGGGCATTTTGTACCATGATCAATTCGCGGCTCCACATGCGTCTGGAAAGCCTAACTTTGGCCAGAGCGCAGGGCGTAGTGATACTGTTTGACGATATGTAAGGATGGTCGATCGTTAGGCCGGTGTACTGTTGCATTTCGACCAAGTGTTCATTAATTTTGGATTTCTCACTCACCTAGATGGTCAATACACTTTCTTTTGAATTGTAACGATTTTTAAGGACCTCAGAAAAATCTGGGTCACTTGAATAGTTGGTCGAAATGCATCACTATTACTATGGCTGTGTACATGGGAGTCGACACCACCTTTCTCTTTAGATTCGGACGGACGAAACCCTTTGGAATGCAATGCATTTTGAAGAAGCGACTGAAATTATATTCATGTGGATTCTTCTGAAGATTGAATAGACACGCATGAAAAATTCACAAAAATGCTGTTACAGACTTACAATGCACAAGTGACTGGATTACTACATACCCCGAAGTATCGCGTCGCCGGAACACAGCCATAGCAATACACCCATTTCACCATTGATTACCTTGAAATTGTTACGGCGTGGAACTGACCATTCTAGCAGTGAAACGTCAAATATGAGGGAAGTCAAACATGTAAGACTTGGCCCTTGGGACGCTTGAGACGAAACAACAAGTCTACCGAAGCCAAACAGGTAGTAGTCCAAGTGCACGGTGTACGGGGGGTTATGCTTCTTCTTGCCGTTCCCACTCGACGCTCTGGTGTGGAGTTCACTGAAGGGGCCAGCGAAGGATACGCTGACCGCATGATCATGGCACACGCTATCGACAACTGGAGCCAGAATAACATACCCTTCTGTGATACATGCTGGGGGCGGTCGGAATCATCAGAGATGAGAGCCGAGTAGCTTACTGTGGCCGAACCGGGGCTGAATACCACGAACTGTATGGCTCGGGCACGACTTTGAAACCCGTACCCGGGCAACCCCAAAATCAAAGATCCGAGGTTCATGATGAAATCTAAGTATTAGACTTCTGCGCCGTTGGATAATCAGAGGCTATCCGTCTGTTGGCGGCAGAAGTAGTACTAATGTTGTGTATTTCGGAGTATCAGAAAGTTGACCAGAAACGTATGAGGCATTCCGGTGCAATCGATGATTGTAAAATGATAGGGGACAAGCGGGAGCGCAGTAGCTTTCTGACGTTAAATATGGAGCGAGATTCTTAACGAAGAAGCTAATTGCCAGTTCAACTGGCATGATTGTTCGTCCAACACGAATCTTGCCGTAGTCATCATTCACCTGTTGGTCACAAGAGGGCGGTGGGCCGCTTGGCGGCCACCACTTCCGCCGGATAATTTGAGCGTTGCTTTAAATCTCAGTGGTTTCAGTTTCGCAAGTGGTCCTCGCAGAGAGAAGGGAACTGATGACTTCAAAGAGAAATGGTTGGTGTTTGTGTGGAGGTGCGGGAACCGAAGTTTCCAAATTGATGGAAACCAATGATTTGCAAGATCAGCAACTGTGCCAAGAGTAATAAAGAAGCGAAGGAGCGGCCCGGGAGGAGCGAAAGTTCGAGCGGAGCTTAAAGGCTTCGATTAGGGCTGTGAACCGTAACCGTAAGCGCCGGGTCCACGGCCCGTCGTACGGGTACGGGACCCGGCCGTAGCGCCTCTCGAGCAAGAACTTTACGGGTCGGGTACGGTACGGGTCACCCGTACCCAACCGTATACGGGTTTACGGGCTGATCCCTGCGCCAAAATGCGCTTACGGGACCCGGCCGTACGGGCCTCAAGCACACCCGTAACAACCCGTACCGTATACGGGTCTGCCCGGAAATACGGGTACCGTACCCGTAAACGGGTACGGGTCTACGGTTCACAGCCCTAGCTTCGATCAGACGGACAAACAGGAGCAGTTAGCGGTTAGCGGTTAGAGGTTAGTGGGTAATAACTCCCACAGTGGGATGACACAAGGCTCTGCTGCTTTATTTATTGTTCTCTTGCTTCTTCGGTAGTTCTATAGGGGGCGAGAGTACGCGGGACAACGTGTTCTTATACGGGTACGCCGGACGGCAACTACTTATTATCAGGGGAAGTCAGAGTACTGAATTCCGAGTCGATTCTGGTGTCGGCATCGAGCCGGAGTTGGTTTTTGTCGGGGCTGAGAATCGATTCCAGAATCGTCTCAGAATCGACACTGAATCACCAACTCTGGCTTCCTGTTTCACAGCTTCCTCTTTCAGAGCGGCCCTAACATCTCCTCACAATTTCCACATTGATGAGGTACTTAGTCCAAAAATACAGCTGCGACCCTGCCGGGCGGAGTTAGCGTGTTGGTTAGATCGAGCTCACCTCGCCTTCCCGTCCTCCCACCAACTTCATTTGCACGAGTGCCCATTTCCGAAATTTAAAGGTAATAAATCGATCTTCGGTGCAAGTACTGTATAGCTCCCGATCTTCGGTGCAAGTACCGTATAGCTCCGCCTACCCGCGTCTTCTGTCACCTGTGTTGAGGGCCGCAGCAAGGCCGCAGGCATCTGCCGGTACTTAGAATCTCGCCATATCACCCTCTTTATAAAATTATCCACTGTCCGTCTGAAACCTTTTTAGACTCCGCTTTTAATTTATCATTCCGGCAGCTCGGATCAACGTTCTTATTTTAGTTACATGCAGCAAGTGGGAGCCGGCGAGCGCTTGTATGTATATATATACCTGCCAGACGGTTTTCGAGCGGATGGAAGGCCTTGAGGTGTAGTCCCCAACGAATCAATTGAAAATAAGATCCGTGGGCACCGCAGTATCAAGTTCTATCGGCACATCACGTTCAAACGCCGTTGCTCCCAGCATCCATCAACTGTCAGTGTCGCCAAAGTTTTCCAATAGACGATGAACAATGGAGCTTCACAAACGACCAAAAGATTTAATTTCGTGTTTGGGTGCTAAATCCGACGGCATATGTCAGTCGTGGATCCGTGGGATAAATTTATTCCTGCATGGGTCCATCGTGGAGCATCGTTCTCCGTTCTCCACCCCTGATGGACCCACGCAGGAATAAATTCATCCCACGGATCCCTGTTATATCACCGCAGCATTACCCCAAAACCCCATCCAGGAGTTGTGTCGTGACCTTTTTCAGCCTTGCGAGGTGGAGAACTTCTACGCTTTGCTCCCTTGTTCAATCCACTTGTTTTCTCCACCAAATTCAACCGCCTCATGGGCCAAGTAGATGATGAACTTCCCCGCCGCGACTGGCGGTTCTGGATGATCTTCCTGTCTGTCATGCTGTCTCAATTCCTCACTGCGCTGGAGCTGGTAGGTCTTTGCGAGCACTCCTGCAGTATTAAATTTCATGATCACAGGGGGTCGTCTCCACGGCGCTTCCAACCATTGTCAACGATTTGCACGGCGCCCAATTCGTCTGGATAGGCTCAGGTATGTCCACTTATGCGTAAGAAAATGAAAAAATAATGCGAAAGTTCTCAGCATACACCCTCTGCTCCACCGCATTTGTACCTCTCAGTGGCAACCTTGCTGAGGTATATATAATGAACCCTTATGTGAACGATATGCGATTTGACAACGACACAGATCCTTGGTCGAAGAATCGTAATGTTCGCGTCGATCCTAATCTTCACGGTTGGAAGTGTTCTGTGTGGAGCAGCAACTAGTTTAAATTTCCTCATTGCCGGACGAGGTGCGCGATATACTGCTTCATTTCCAAAGAAGACTCCTCAACATAATTACACGTTATAAAGCCGTCCAGGGCCTCGGCGCAGGAGGTATCGCTTCGCTGTGCCAAATTATCCTGTCAGATATGGTTCCTCTCAAGGACAGAGGAATATTCAATGGGCTGATTGCAATGTGCGATGTTCGAATATCGCTCACCCCACACAATTGAACCGTGTTCGCTTTGCAGAAGCTATACTGTTGGCCTTGGGATTGGACCGGTCGTCGGTTAGTTTGTTGGCTGTATTTGGAATGACTTGACGTTAACATTCGGGCAGGCGGCTCGCTAGCACAGCACGGCCAGTGGAGATGGATATTCTACCTGATGGTACCTATCTGTGGTGTGACAGCGGGTTTCGTCCTTCTGTTCCTCAACCTACGCACCCCGCCGGGCTCTTTCGGGGAGAAAATCAGAAAGATTGATTTCATGTTGGTAACCAATGCGTTCGCCGTTCTAGGTTGCTCACTTGTTAAATAGTGGAAACTTCCTAGTGGCCGGATCCACCGCATCTGTCATGATCGGACTGACATGGGGCGGTGTCCAGTTTCCGTGGTCGTCCCCGCGGATCCTATCCACCCTAATTATTGGAGCCCTGGGTTTATTGGTGTTCTTGTGGTATGAGTTTTCTATCGCCAAGAGTCCTATTGTGAGTCGTTAGACGCCGCGGACGCGACCACAATGTGAGCTGATCACCGCTATTGTAGGTCCCGCGCAAACTATTGGCCACCCGGACATCATTCAGCGGATTTTTGCAATCGCTTGTACAATTTATCTTGATGATCTGCCTCTTATGTAAGTCGTTTGCGATCCTTGTGCGCTTTTCTCAACAGATGGGAACGCGAAACAACAGATTACATGCCAGTGTATTTCCAGGCGTGCCTGAACGCGTCGCCCATCGCCTCCGGCGTCGATCTCTTCGGTCTCGCTTTCAGCGTTGCCCCTTCCGCGCTCCTCGTGGGCCTCTCAATTGCTATTTCTCATCAGTATCGGCCTCAGATATGGGTGGCTTGGAGCCTCGTCATCATTGGAACTGGCCTTTTCAGCACTCTCCGTGCTGGCAGCTCCCGAGCCACTGCGATCGGCTTTCAAATTATTCCCGGTCTTGGGGTTGGTATGTTGACCGCGGCGCTGTTCTTCCCCATCCTCGCCCCCCTGCCAGTAGAGTACAACGCGCAGGCGGTTGCACTGTTGATATTCATCCGCAACTTCGCGAATGTGAGATTCTTTTCAACTTGTTTCAAAATTTCCAGCACTGATGTCGTTTAGATCTTGGGCGTCACACTAGGCGGCACGGTCCTCCAGAACGAACTGCAGAAACGCCTGCCACCTGCTTTCGTATCGGAGTTTCCCCAGGGCACCGCTATCGCATACTCCATCATTCCGCTCATACACACCCTCCCCGATCCACTCAAGTCCGAGATACAAGTCGCGTTCGGGGAGAGTCTGAGTGTCGTGTGGCAAGTCCTCATCGGAGTCTCCGGCATTGGTCTCCTTCTTAGCCTCCTGATGAGACGGCTGCCTCTCCACACTGATGTGGATAAAAAATGGGGCATCGAGAAGACCGAGGACTCGCTTATATCTATGAAAGCGGTTCCTAGCGAGACGTAGGATAGTTCTCTTTCTTAGTGTATGATATTCATTCTTTGTTCATTCTTCCCCACACAATTTTCTTTTTTTATACTCGTATGATGTGGAAGGGCGAGCTGGGCCCCCCTGTTGTCTTCCCTTTTTTCATCTCTTCTTGCGTACCTTACAATCGATCGCTTTTGCGATGGTTTATTTACCTTGTATGTAAATAGGGACATATTTTTACCTTTCTCCCCCGAACCACGAGTATCGACATGGTCAGTGACTTGAGTACTCCAACGAGGATACGCCGCCAGTGAACACCGAGCACTTCTACACCAGATATTTCCCCTGACCGAGTCTTTCCAAGCCCCAGCCTTACCACACAGCATTGACCCCTATTCAGGTCGATTTCTACTTCACGCCTCTACAACTTTCCTGGGACCACAATTTATCCTGAGTCTTATCCACCGCACTTTCTACTCCACCCCTGCTCCTCATATCCGGACTTCTGACCCACCTGTCTGCTTACCAGCAGAGAAATTGTCACTGCGACAACGAAACTTGAAAGAAGTCCTCGGAATGTTCACAAATCCAAAGAGGGGAAATGAGGGAAGAGAAAAGAAGTTGTTTACTTGTGTTTGTAGAGATCTTGTATGAGTAAGTTTTCCTCAGTCACACACAGGTCGTGGTAAGACTCAATATATTAATCTGTAGAGATATTGTATGAGTAAGTTGTCTACAGGTGAGGTAAGTCTATGCTGCAAGAAGAATAGGTAAGATGAACACACCCTCAGTTGCACACAGGTCATGGTAAGACTGAGGGTTGTTGTTAAGGAAACTGCATCCTTTATAGGGTTGCAGCTATGATCAAGAAAGATATAAAATAAATAGAAGTAAAGAGAAACATCCGGAAGTGGAACTGTCTGCCAAACACCACGAAAGGAAACCTTTCGTCAACACTCCCCCTAGCAGACAGCATTCCTGTGCTTCCAGTCAGGCCCTAACCACTCCACACACTCATGGGCCACAAACCCCAAAGCTTTTGTCAAAATGTCAGCTACATTTTCCTTCCCAGGCACAGACACAATTGCAATCTCCCCATTTTGGGATGTGTTCCCGAATAAAATGTCAGCGGGTGTTGATATGCTTTGACAACCTGTGCCCCTTCGTCATTTCTGACAGGCTGATAGACCCCAGGTTGTCGCTGCAGAGCCCGAATAGTAATTATTGTCGTAGAAACACACTGGCAAGCCAATTTCGCATCCAGATTGACTGTTGAGCACCTTGGGCGAGCACAATGTATTCTGCTTCAGTTGATGACAACGCCACTACAGCCTGCTGTTTTGCTGACCAGCACACTGGTGCACTGCCCATGAATAAAACATATCCCGAAGTGGAACACTGTGTGTCCACACCCAGCCCAGTCGGAGTCCACAAAACCTTTGGGCTTCAGGGCAGCACCCACAACTGTCACGTCTCAAGGTGGTGTGTATCAAATACCATAGTCAAGGGTCCCCTTGACATACCATAGGACTCTGAGTATGATCTCCCAATGCTCTGGTCTGGGGTTCGATTGGACATGTCCTAGGACACAACATGCATAAGAAAGGTCAGGGCGCATGCTACAACTCCCTCAGATCAATGTGCCGAGGATGGGTTGGAACAGTTTCCCAACCATGAAGGCAGCATCATTGGGGGATAATGGTGAGGGTGAAGCTCAGATTTGGTAACCGGCGGGGAAGGGTGTTGACAGCAGAGGCAGATCCAAGAACCCGAAATGGTCCAGAACCTTATGGAAGTATTGTCTGGCTAAGCGACACTGATCCATCACTCAGCTTCTCCACCGTCAATCCCAGTAAGAGCTCAACATCAACCTCCCTCAAGTCCCATTTTATGGCAAACTCATTGACTACCTTCCGGCTCTTGCCTTCAGATGATGAAACCCCCAGCACATTGTTGGTATGCATGGAGGTGAGGGTGAGCTTGTTGCTTCTCTTGTGCATCCTGAAGCATGGATCAGCTCAGTTTTTCCCAGGTCATGGTACCCTTCAGCGAGAAGTTTGTACCAAATATGTCTGGCCTGCACCAGCCTGTAGAGCGGTCACAGAAGCAGACACACCTTGGGCTCCTCCCCCTGCTTTGTGAGCCCATGGGGCTGTTTCATGTACATGGGACAATTCATTGTCCCATTCAGATAGGCCCCTGAGAAGTCCCATTGCTGTACCACCAATTTCTTGACCGCTGCCACCACAAACACCATCCACACACTCCATCTGTGCCACCATTGCCCATTTGACTTCAAAGCCTTTCCCCTCAACCATATTGTCACTGCGCACAACGTACCACCCCTTGTATTTCAAGATATTGCCATCTCAATCCACCTTGACATCAAAGACCCACATTCCGTCTATCCCGTGTTCGCCAGCTGGAAAGTCTACTAGCTTCCACACCCTGCATGCTTCGAGCTGATCAACCTCAGCCCTCATCACAGGTTCCCACTTCTCTGGCTTCCTCATTGCTTCTTTGTAAGACTGCAGAATGTGCCCCTTCACAGCACTCGCAAACACCCATGGGGACAACAGCCACTGCTCATCAAAGCCTGCCCAATCAATGTCAATGGCATTTGTTGTGGGCCACACAGTGTCCATCACCCACTCTTTGCCTGTGAGTTTTGCCTGCTCCTCATCTCGGTGGAACATTTCCATTTCAATAATTGCCTGTGTTGGCTTTGGAATACGGCTAATGTTGCTACGACTTCCCACTCCAAGTTGTGAAGTCGACTTGGAAGTTGGTTCCCAAGTCAAGTCAAGTGAAGTTGTTATGCTTGACTTTGGAGTGACTTAAGTGACTTCAAGTTGGGTTTTCTGCCACCCCTCCCGGAAGTGCCAAAAATTGATTTACCTTCGCCTTTGGTGTGTGATCGTGCTTGTGACATATGTGACATTTGTGTAACACACATGACAGATGTTTCCTGTCCCAAAAATAATATGCTCGTAAATAAGCTCTCAAAGCCTTTTCCAGCATTTCAAAAAAAACCCCGACTTGGGTAACTCAAGTCTTCAAATTGAGTTCAGTCGAGTCAACTTGCTGACTTTGGCCGACTTGCCAAGTCGCTGAAACACCGTAAAAAGAGCGCACAGCATCTAGTGGCTATTTTGTGATTTCTTAGGACCAGTATTTATACAACAGGAAAGTGCTAGCACTTCTGATATGTTATGCTAGCACTTAGGACTCTGGCTAGGTGATATAAAAGAGAACTGGAGTGAGCCCAAGCTGCCAGTTGTAGCACCAGATACGACTAGTGTGATGTGCCGGTACAGTCTGGAGGCACAAACCATGGGGAAATAACCATAAGCCTAAACAGTCAAGGTGCTAGCACCTAGGAAGTGAGAGTGAGATACAGGAGAGTGGTACTGCGAGAGCACTGGCAGAAGGTGTGAGCAGCGAGTCTGGAATCTGAAGGGTAATGTACCATGTGCTAGTAGCCTTCTAACAAGGGTGTTCGTATGCGGTGTGATAAGGACTGCAGAATCGGTATTGAAAAGTGTGTGATTTGAATTTGACTGTGTTCTTCCTCTAGAGGGGAAAGTATAGTCGAATGATAGGGGCGCGAATCAGCCTTGTGTGAGTGGTGTGTGTGTGTATGTGGGTATATGTGTGTGTGTATATGTGTATGTGTATATATGTGTATGTGAATGGTGATTTGTGAAGACCGTTTGTCTCCTAGGTGTCAACGAGTGTGGTGGACCTGTTGTCAGTGAAAACAATAGAGGAGATGTGATTACTAGACCTGGTTCCCCGTACAAGTGTACTGGAACCCTAAATGTGTTGCCCTGTCTGCTTTCCTTGGTGCGCTCTTCCCCTTAGAACCAGTGCTGGAGATGTGATAAGTATCACACAGACAATGGTACCGACATTGTTCAGTCGGCAGTGAGACAATCGGTCTTGTTGGCTACAGACAGCAATTTGAATGTGGTGGCTTCTCTCTGGGCCTGTCTTCTACAGAACGGTGCTTGCAAGAACAGTGATCCTAATCGAGGAAGCCTAGTTAATGTGGCACCGGGTCCAGTGAGGAGGGACCCTGCTAATGGAGGTGTGGGAGGTGAGATGCCGATGAATGAGTGAATGTAAGAAGTGTGGCCTGTCTCCAGCTGTGGGGTGAGGAGAAGGGTGCACGAGAGGTACGAGGTCAGGGAAGACTGGGATTACCCCTTTAGATTGAGTGAGAGTGGTACAGTGAGTGGGGGAAACACCCTGGAAGCTACTTCTGCAGGCTGGAAGGTACTGGCTACTCCTACTAAATGCGCTCCCTTTTATACCTCCTTGATGACTTCCCATGTTTCCAGAGGTGCCATGCAGGTTGCAGGTGTTTCCAGGGGGCAGGGAATGTCATGAGGCATTTTGGGATGCATATACGGCAGGAGACTTGGCACCTCTGATGAGGAGACCAATCGTCTTTGGGTACGTGCGAGGCACAGCAAGGCCAAATGACCTCAGAATATGTTCGGAGCTTCAGGCACAGCCCAGTGGCTGCATTGGTAGGTGCTTGAGCATTCAGGAAGGAGGAGAGATGAACGGTCTCCCTCGGCTAGTCAATGCATTGTGTGAAGTGAAGGATGGGCAGTGTCAGGATATCCTCCGCCTCGTCTGATGGGTTGGTGTCAGGCACGGGGTAGGTTTGTCTGGTATGAGAGATCATCTGGAAACCGAAAATGGGAGAGGTTGTCCACACATTGTGCCACAGGAGGGGACCAGTTGTATCCTGTCAATGATTACTGGACACTGAGTAGTGACGTGCATGATCCATGTGGTATGGGGAGTGGGGAGCACCGGTCTCATTTGTCAGAGATGTGTATATGGAGGGTCATTCACTGGCCACGCGTCTTAGGAAGGAGTTGAGAGTCCAATCCCAGAGCAGTCGTATCCTGCTGACGACAGTGTGGGAGTGAGTTCAAGTGGCGGAGGAGACAATGTGGATGGTGGGGAGAGTGTTGGTCTCACTTGGAAGCTGCTTCCAGTAACATAGAATCCCATTTAGGAAGATCTGTCGCGTATGTCGAAGCTCATTTGGTGCAGATGGTCCACAGGGGCCATGAGGCAATGAGCGGTGTGTAGCATGCTCAGAGACCTCACAGCAGTACCCAACTAGTGATCGACCTGAGACCTGAAACACAGATGCAAGCACGTGTCTGTCACAACACGGTTGTGAGTCACAAACAGAGACGAGTAGACCAGTGGAGGAATAGCTAGCAGGCTATTGGTGTGGATGTGTGGGTCACCATAAATGAGTAACAGATAAACGGGCTGCTAGCCGGTGCTCTGACCTGTGCTAAATGACTCCAGGCAGTGGATTCAACTCTGTTTCGTCAGGATAGAGGTTCCAACAGCAGATGACAGGCTGAGGAATCACTCAAGATACCTATAAATGGATGCTAGCAGATTAGTGTGGCTGTTCTGCTTGGCATAGACCCATCATAAGACCAAACAGCAGTTGTTTCATTGGCTGTTGTATCCATCACATCATTTTCACTCATTTATATTATTCATTCTGTTTATCACATGTATCATGCACCCCAGTAGTATAAAGGGAGCACAGAGCAGGCTAGAACTCAGGCTCCTACCCGCACACGTTACAAGGTTGGGCAGGACAAAGTAGGCACAATTAAATATTGAATTATGAGGTGTAGTAATACAAAAAGACAAATCATTGATAGACACTAATACTCCCAAACTTCAAAGGCCCTAACCTCTCCATGGTGGCTGGCACTTAACAGATGTAAACAACATAGCCACCCGCATGGCTGGGCTGTTACCTTTTTGTTAGCTTGATTGCAATGCCCCTAGAAAATTTATTGATGGGTTTTGTAACCCCTCAGCAGCCCCCCACACTTTGACATTTCTTTGAAACACAGAGGTCCACAAGGAATATTTTCGGCAAATGTGGCTATGTTGTTTACATCTGTTAAGTGCCAGCTGCTGTGGAGGTTAGGGCCTTTGAAGTTTGGGAGTATTAGTGTCAGCTACCAACAATTTGTCTTTTTGTATTAGAGAGCTTGCGCAAGCCACCCCAAGTGTGGGGTGGCTTCCAGTTGACACCGGGGGCAACCAGCGAGGCATGCAAACACCAAGTGCGTTACACGCATGTGGCTCGCAGTCGGAACAAAGCCCACAAAGGTGCCTTTAACAAGCAAAGGGGGGCTTTGTTGCATGCTTTGTTCCCCTGCACCGGAGAACAAAGCATGCAACAAAGCCACCCTTAGTCTGGTAAAGGTGGCTTTGTAGCCTTTCTTCCATGTGGGAACCCCATGCATGTAACACATGCGGTGTTCACATGCGTCGTTGGCCGCCCCCGGTGTGAGCTTTGTGTCTCCACCCTAGGGTGGGTCTGGTCTGGGTACCCTAGAGCATCACACCAGCGTCCATTTTGTGCACTTAAAGCGAGGAAAGCATGTAGAGGCTTTTTCAGAATCTTCACTTTCCAAGCCACCCTCACTTAGGGTGGCTTTGCACAAGCTCTCTATTACTACACCTCATAATTCAATATTTAATTGCACCTACTCTGTCTCGCCCAACCTCGTAATGTGCATGGGTAGGAGCCTGGCTAGAACTTCAGATTAATACACCCCAACTTTGTACGAAGTTGGTGCAGGTGGTCTCAGGTTGCTAGTGGAGATTGTAACACACTTCACAAGTAGTAGCTTTATTGGAATCAATACTGCTGACTCTGGACATGTCAAGATCTTAAGTTGAGGTTCTAGTTGTTGACTCGAGGAGTCCTCACATATAAAACCAACGGTGTTCTCTTCAAGAACCAGCTAGCAGTTGTGCTAGCAGGTTTGCCTTCACCCCAATATTAAAAGAAGTGTTGTTGTAGTGTGTTGGATTGCATGCTAGGTAGTTGTGTGTTGGCTCAAGCCTACTAAAAAGGAGACAGACCAGGTGCCCTCACCTCTAGACTGACTGTAACTTGTCAGTTACTTTGCCTTCACCCCAATATTGATGGAAGCACTGTCATAGTATGTTGGGTCACCAGCTGGACACTTATAGTATCTACTGCCAATACAAAGTGGAAACATTCCTGTTCTTGGTTAAGGAATAGGTCAGTGGCTTAAGGACTGCCTTGTCACTTGAGGATTGAAGTCCCTTGTTATTAGCCTCAATAGTCTTTGGGTATCCCTTAGCAAGGATTTTCACAAACCTACATACTCTGCCCTGGTGCCCTTGATCTAGCGATCCAGTCACCTTGTATCCAATCCATAAACCCCAGAACACCCCAGGTGCTAGCAGTATTGTTGTTGGCAGCTGTGTAGTACTAGTGTGTTGTTGAATGGCTTTGTTGAAGTCTAGCAGTCGAATTGTGTTTGTTCCAAACCTGTTGGTCGCATACTATGGCCCAGACCCAAACTCACAAAGAGAAGGACTTACATCTTTGGAGGAATATATTGTTGTAGTGGTTGTTTTGTGGTTGTTTTGTGCAATCCCAAATCTAAGCTATTTCTAGTTGTATATCAAGTGTGCTGTTTCATTGCAACTCAACTTGATGAGTTGTGGCAACATTAAACGCGCCCCATCCGTCAAGGAGGATCACCAACGATAGGAATGGGCACAGTAGGAGGTGGAGGTGCAGCAGGTGGAGGTGCAGCAGGTGGAGGTGCACTAGGTGTAGGAGGTATGGGAGGGTCTGCTGCAACAAGAGGATGTACAGGTATGTGCTTGTCTTCAAAGATGGTGTGATTGTGGGGCAGAGTGTCATCATCTTCATTGGTCGGCATGCCGCATGTGCAGTGTGCCTCACCTTCCTCAAATATGACATTTTGCACTTGGAAGATGCGGGAGTGTGTGGGGTTGCATACGTGATATGTACCCAACCATCTGACCCTCTCATCCCTAATTTCCCAGCTTACCCTCAACATGACACTGGGGGCAGCCAGGGACGCATGTGGTTCCCATATGGAAGAAAGGCTACAAAGCCGCCTTTACCAGACTAAGGGCGGCTTTGTTGCATGCTTTATTCTCCGGTGCAGGGGAATAAAGCATACAACAAAGCCCCCCTTTGCTTGTTGAAGGCACCTTTGCGGGCTTTGTTCTGACTGTTAGCCACATGTGTGTAATGCACTTGGTTTTCGCATGCCTTGCTGGTTGCCCCCAGTGTGATCCAGGTCCTTTACCCAGCATTTGCTCTCCCATACACAAAGTGTTACAACCATGCACTTTCCAGTTCCTTTCCAGCTGTTTACAACCTATTCCAGTTACGGCTTTTACAGCTGTTACGTCTCAACCAACATCCTGTTGCGTCTGGCTAGTTCCGTTGATGCACAACCTTTGGGGTTTTCACAAAGGTCTTCTGAGTGTTTTCCCAAATCAAACATATGACTTATTCGACTATGCTTCTCTCTTATTGTTCTTATTGTCTTTCACTGGGAGTGGGCAGCGATGGGAATCTGGTGGGCTGATCGGAGCCTGCACTGCCACATCAAAGCGGGATGCTACATCCACGACTCACGTCCGCCCCTCGACAACGAACCACGGCCCAACCAGGGCCTGAATAATGATCCAAACAGGTTTAGTATCTCTTGGAATATGTAATTATGCTTAAACTACTAATAATTATACTGAAATAATGATCATTCCTCCATCTCCGTCTCTTCTTTGTCCCAATGCTCCTCTGCATATGAGCACATACTCTGTCTACACCAGGAGGCTTTTGCAGCACGCCAAGAAGTGTCGCGCCGGCGCTTTGACGTGTCATGTCACGCCGATGTCACGCATAGTCACTACGCTGATGGCCTGACCCGCCGCTCGGCACTTTTGAGCTGATGTGGCCGATTTGTTGCTTCCAGCCGGGCGGCGTCTAAGCAACATTACGAATTGCCGGAGATTGGTAAAGGCCGAATATTTTGGAGTTCACCCATGCCAGATGCCGACTAGGTAAGTGCCTTGAGTTTTTGTATCCAGAAAAATCTATCTTTACCGATTTTGAGCCCTGTATATATCATGCATTTTAGGCACTTAGTTTTTGCATCAAATGAAGGGGAATATTTTAAAAATGCCTAGTACTGGGGAAGCGGACCCTTGGCAGTGAGACTGCATCAATCAACATATACAACTGGATCGCTGATGGCTGGATCACTGCCCACTCCCACTTTCACTGTACTTATTGTTGTCTTTTACATACTTCTTTCCGCGTTAGACTTATCTCTGTATTTAGTATAAATATGTATTATGTTCTACTGTATCTTTAGTTGAAAATTAACGTGCTTTGCCTCTGCATAGCTCCGTGGTCTGACTTCTGCTTCTTCTGTCTTCAAACCAAGTTAGTTGGTGTACCTGCTCACCTACATGATATCACTTACGGATATCTCCGTCCTCTGGCTTTATGTCTTCCGGCCTTCCATCTTTCCAGCCTTTTCCGACGCGGATACAACACGAAGATGCAAAATGTTTAGCTTGACAAGGTTCCCATCGCTGTCCTTGTGCTGGAACCACGTGACCCATGGGACCATGTCGGGATGCTGGGACGAAGGTATGAAACTGCAAATGTAACAGTGCATGGTTGCTGCCTTGGCCCAGAACCAGTGGGACATTGCAGCATTGATGAGCTGTGTGCAGGTACCTTCAACCATGGTACGGTTCCCTTGTTTGACATGTCTGTTTGGGGCTGACAATGCTTAGGCACTTTCTTGACACAAATGCCTTGCTCCTTAAAGAACCCTATAAACGTGGTGTTGTCGAACTCGCTGCTGAGATCCATTCGGATGCACTTGACCTTCCTTCCTCTCTGGACTTCCACCTCCACCACCCACGTACAGAACACATCCCTGGAGGTCTCCGCCCATTTGGTGTTCAAGAACAATGGGAACTTCATAGATGTCCCACCATCCGACACCAGCATCATGTACAATGCACCCAACCAACTGGCCGTTTGGGCCCTCCCCCACAAGTCCACATGGACATGCTCCAGTGGTTCAGTTTCATGCATGAGTACATCGTTGAATGGCACTCTATCTTGCTTCCCCAAGATAGTCTTTGCACATTCCACGCAACGCATTGTGAGTGATCACCAAGCCGTTGACCAGCTTTTTTGACGCCATCCTCTCAATTTGGCGAACATCAGCGTGTATGAGGTGTCGGTGCCAGCCTTCCAAGTCAGTGGGTTTGTTTTGGTTATGCCCAGCAATGGCAGTGACAGGTGAGGTACTGTCTATATCATCAACGACATCTACAGTGGCGGCGAAAAATAATGAACGCTGCAGATTTTGCATAGTACAATGTAATCCGGCGATCAAATTGAAACAGGTTGTATGTAGAACTTGTAGAGGGGGGGTCCCATGGACACTCACAAAAAAAATTGGGATCAACAGTGCAGTTGATACCACTGTACACAACAATTTTCCCGACAAACCAGTAAATCAAGCTGCCAAACATCAACAAATTCATTCAAAAGCCACTCGTAAAAAATTCCAGAGATAAGAATGAAGTTAATATTTCGTATATCCACCCTCCGTGTCATAAAGAGCCTGCACACGATGTGGCATTGAGTCGTACAATTTGTTTATATAGTCCATATCAAGGTTTTTCCACTCTTCCTGCAAAATCACCCACAACTCATCAGCATTTTTCAGTAGGACACCGCGCGAGCAAAGTTGGCGGTCCAACTGATCCCAGGCATGCTCTATAATGTTCATATCGGGTGAAGATGGCGCCCATCGCAAAATCTTGATGTCGTGATCATGGAACCAGTTGTATACGAGACGTGATGTGTGCTTGGGATCCCCATCCTGCTGAAAAACAATGTTGGAGGGGTGGAGATTATAGTCCGAGAGGGTGCCAAGGAGGGATTCCTCAAGGATTTCGCAGTATTTGAACTGCATTCATGCAGCCCTCGACACGGTGGAGACAGCCTGGTCCATGCTCCGTCAGACACCCCCAGACCATCACATTACTGCCGCCGTGCTTCACTGTCTTCTTCATATTTCGTGGGAGTAACTCCTCGTGTGGTCTCCTCCTGCAGTATTGTTTCCCATCCGATCCAAAAAGCGCAAATTTGGACTCATCTGACATGATGACATCCCGCCAATCATCGGTGGTCAGTTCCAGCATGTCGGCCGCCCAATCTTTGCACTTCTGGATGTGAATGGCGGAAAGGTAAGGCTTGGCGCGGCGTACACGACTGTTCAGACCTTCCCTCTGAAGCATCTCTCGGACTGTCCTGGCCGGTGCGTCCGGGAAAAGGAGACGCTGGACATCAGAACCATCCCACGCTTCACCTGTTTCGATCAATTTCACGGCATGACACTTGTCACGGGTCGAGAAACACTGTGGGCGACCGGATTTGTGATTGTTATGATAAGGATTGCCAGTCTTCTTCTTGGCATCCTTGTAGTTTCGGGACGCAGTTGGCCGGCTAAACTTGAGCTCCTCCCCAATAGCGGCGAAGCTCATGTTCTCTTTGTTGCGCATACAAACAATTCGGGCGCGCTTCGTGGGTGTGCATATAGTCATCTGAGTCGACGATGAGCTTGTATGCAAAGTTTGGGAGCACCTGAGAGCGTACCAAGTGAATGCTGGTGGCGGTTTGAGTTGAGGAGTGTAAATGTGACAACGTGATTGCGGCATGTCTGACGCAATCAGTTTGTGGAGCGCCAAGAACTCCACTGTTGATCCCGAATTTTTCTATGAGTGTCCATAGGACCCCCCTCTACAAGTTCTACATACAACCTGCTTTGATTCAATCGCCGGATTACACTGTACTACGCAAAATCGGCAGTGTTTATTATTTTTCGCCGCCACTGTACCTCATATAGTTTTCTGCTCCCCACAGTCCTGGCTAAACACCCATCAACCACCATCCTCTCATCGTGCCCCTGCACGGATATAGACCTGTTTCCCCATTCACCTTGGAAACCTTGCATATCAAGTGCAGGAGGCTGATGAGATTCATCGCAAAGCCAGGGGTGTGAAGTGCCTTGACACAGATCTTGTACACTGTTCTGTCGCCTAAGCAGACCATTACTTCAACAATCCCCTTTCCCACCACTTTGAAACCTCTGCCATCCTTTACTGCAGCCGACCCATCCATGAGGACCTCTTGGTATGTGATGAAGCATCAACAGTTACCAGGAAGGTGTAGCAAAAGCATGGACCCATGGCATGCACAACAATGTCTGTGGTGTACAGTGCCAGACAATCAAAGCCAACAAATTAATGGGCCATTTTTGTGGGTCTGGGAAAGTAACCAATAAGCTTCTAAATAATGAAAGATGTATATCTACCTCCAAATGGTTCATATTGTACAAGCCGATTCCCTGTAAATTCAATTCTGAATTTTGAGGCTTGAAAATTTGGCCAAACACCTAAAAACACCCCAAAATTTGCGGAAAAATTGCAATTGACTCCTTTTCGCAAGTGCTTGCTGAATCTGTTAAAATCAAGAAAATTTGACAAGCCATTCTTTCAAAAAATCGCTTTTCCTTTTGGGATGGCAGAACCAATAATCAGATCACATGGTTGTGCAGCATGGATTTGGCGTGGATAGCTTGAGGCACAACTTGCACCCAACCCTTCTTCACTTTGTTCCTCCATCTCCCACCCATACTATGTCCTCCATATGAGGCTGTGGCTGTCCAACAAAGGTCAAATGAAACTTATCTGGCCTCCACAACCAGAAACCTCGCTCTCCAACCCCTGACACAGCACCTTCCCAGCCTTTGGACCCAGAATACAGCCCAGACTGGCCCAGTGACCTCGTTGACAAAAGTGAAGATGAATCTGAGGTCAAGGAATTTAATTTGGCTAATGAGGATGGAATGAAGTCCGGTTCTTTTCATCAATCGGGAACCAGATTTTCGATTTGGCAGAACGTTTATCAGTGCGTTTGAATAGTGTAATGAAAATAGTGGCTGTCCTCATTAGCTTTTTGAAGTCTTTTTAGCAGCCTATTCTAATGAAGTTAGTGCTTATATAAACCATTGAGCTGGTCCTGGTTCGAATCCGCTGTGTCGATCTATTAGGGGCGGCCTTCGGGCATCTCGAATTGGGTTTACATTATTTGTATTTATACCCCAATCGGTGTGTATTCAGTATTTGGTGACCCATTTAGGGATGTGCCGCCTCTTTTATCCTTTTGTAGTTTAGAAATGAGGGTTTGTTCAACCGGTCGTTCACCTTTCACTGTATCGCTTTTCGATCAGGATCTGACATTGATGTTGATTCAGATATTGAGGTGGAGGAACAAGACCACACCTTTTCCTTAGCTACAGAGTTTCTTGAAAATCGGAAGGTGTCAAAACGGGCAATGATGTAGATTACATCAATTGTCAATTAGGTACATTTATACATATATTTCTTTTTTTTCATGTTCCAGCCCTGAAAGGGGTACACACAATTTGTTTTTTGGGTCCAAAAAATTTGACCACCACTAATTTGTTGTGGGAAAAACTTCGGAGGTGGTTTTTTAGGCACTTTCAAGGTCTGGGAATCTGAATCTGAACTCAGATTTGCTCGAAAAAAAGCTGTTAATCAGCAATTAATTAATTACTAATTTGTTGGCTTTGATTGTCCAGCACTGTATATTGAAACAGGGTGCATTACTACATCTGGTATGGTACAGCTAATGTTTAAAAGAATGAGAGGGAATGTCCCTCCACATCCACATCTGCAAAGACGATTACCAACTGTACCAGATGAGTATGACTGGCATGCACTCTCTTCATCGTTGATCATTGTGGCCAAGTTGTATATGGCCATGGAAGACATGAACACAGTGGTCATAGTGGGGGTAGGAACTGGAGTAGGAGCGGGAGCTGCCGCTTGGACAACAGCTACGGTGGCTGTGACCTTTGCATTCCACTTAGCAGTTTTCACAGCTCTACCCACTTCAACAATGTGCTACTGAGGCTCAAGCACTCCATTGATGCGGTGCGTGTCCTTCTTTCCCCCCTCCACATGCCTAGCAATGATCCTTAGTGGGACCAGCCATGGGGCAATTTGTGCAGGTGAGGCTGTTGGTAGTTGCAGCAAGCACATTTGCGACAGCGGCTCTGCCGCCGGCGGTTTCTCTGTACACCTGTTCCCAATATGTGAGGAGCTCACTCTCCATCTCAAAAGTCACCATAAGGCATCTGAGCTGCATGACGTCCCCATGGAACTACTGGATGATGATCAAATTCATCTCAGGGTCCAAGATGTGTCCGCCAACACGCATATAGTCTGTGCAGAGCGTGGTGAGCTTGTCCAGGTGCTGGGGAAGACCAGATCCATCTGCTAACTTCAATCCATATAGGTATTGCATGGCAAGCCCCTTCAAGACCTCTGACTTGCATCCAAACTTCGCATTCAGCAACACTCATATGGTGTGCGTGGTGTCAGTCGGCTCTGGCCCATGAACCTTGGGGTCCTTGATATTCTGGTAGATTGTCACACCGATCTACCCATTGTGCATGTCCCACTCATCCTGTGAAGGAGTGCGAGAGTTGGCAAGCAAAGTGGTCATCAAGGTGGGCACAGGTGTGGCACCAGTGGTCAAGATGCTAGCTGGTGCAGTGGCCATCAGGTCAGCTGGGTGGAGGATTACCCCGTTGAGGTAACCTCCAAAACCCTTTCTGTGTGCAATACTGATAATAGCACTCTTGAAGGTTGGCCAGTTCTTATTGTCAAGCTGTTTGTTGGAGGGAAGAAGGTGGATGCCCGAGTGAGACATAGGAGATGGAATGGTGTTCAGGTGAGTCTACTCTGTGTGTTGTGCTGTCAGCAATGGCCTCTGGGTTGGCTAAACAGCGAGTAACCCAACGAGAACCCCAACCAGGATGAACCCAATAGACACTAGTAGCTGGTGTGTTCCCTGAGCAGTAAGACCAACTGTATGGCATCCTCTCTAGGAGGCCGTATGTTGTAGGTCAGGATGCGAGGCGGAACCCGGAATGAGTCAAAGAGGGTGTGATATCCACTCAGGTATACAACCTGGGGCGTGGATACAGCCCGTAGCACGATGTGGAGGAAGCAGGGCAGGGTGGAGACAATGCCTATGTCAAGCCAAGGTAGAAGCCTGAGATTAGATGAGGTAGAATCTACTGTACATGGAGATTCTATCGAGCTTATATAGACTTCCAATAAATTAAATTGATTGTGGTCAATCACGATCAGTTCCTGTACCACAGCATTAAAGAGTGTTAATGCTGATACTCCTAGACTCCTCTGTGCCTGTTTCTGTGGTGTTGGAGGACTTAGGGGACACGACATTCAGGTTTCCCAATCCTGAATGTCATTGTATCCAGTGGTTCAAACCCCAATCAGTTTGCAACCAGTCATGTACTTCGTGTACACTTCTGTGTCAGCCATGGTGCATCCAGGGACTAGGATCCATCTGTACAGGTTCCTAGTCCCTAATGTCTTCTGTATCCCATGGCGCAGACTCCCCGAGTCTGCGGCTTTTAGAATCCGTGGCTGGGTTTCAACCGTGAGAAGATCACTTGGTGTCGTCATGAGAGTCCCATGCTGCTAAGATGTGTCTGTATCTATACAGATATGTCACGCAAAAAAGTGAAACCCAGGCAATTTATGATATGCGCGTTTGCAAGTGCTGATTCTTGGACAGGGCTACCGTATATCACTTCTGACTGTGAATCTGTAGAGATATTGTATGAGTAAGTTGTCCTCAGTTGCACACAGGTCATAGTAAGACTCAATATATTAGCATGTAGAGATATTGTATATAAGTAAGTTGTCTACAGGTGAGTTAAGTCTGTGCTGTAAGAAGAATAGGTAAGATGAATGTACCCTCAGTTGCACGCAGGTCATGGTAAGACTGAGGGTTGTTGTTGAGGAAACTGCATCCTTTATAGGGTTGCAGCTATGATCAAGAAAGATATCAAATAAATAGAAGTAAAGAGAAACGTCCAGAAGTGGAACTGTCTGCCAAACACCACGAAAGGAAACCTTTCGTCAACAGTGTTGTCTCAGACAGTCCTCCTTCCAAATAAATATACAAACCAATACCATGTGCATTGTAGATCAAATATTATGAACATGGCTCGGCAAATAACTTGAAAACTTCCACATCCAAATCTACTGACATGAGTTTCACCATCACTGGACCAAAGATGTGTTATTCCATGTTGAATATTGGACAAAAGTCCATTGGACACACTGAACTGTCTGGAGTCCAACTACACCTAAACACCGCACTTTTTGCGTGTTTTGGAATAGTCTGATTACAGTATAGGCTTATTTCTAAGTGCCAGAGTAACGGGTACAATGGGTAGGGAACTACCCTGCAGACTGGCAGTGCTCGCCCTGAAAACTGTAGAGGAATGTGTAGCCCACAAACCTCTTAAAAGACTATGTCTGGTCTTATTCCTGCACAATAGAATAGGCTGGATATACTTGTGACAAGAGCATGTGAGAATAGTCTTATTTCTGCACCAATAGGCCACACACCTTCTATGTGATAGACATAGGGGCCCAGAGATGAGTATCCCAATGAAGTTCTGGGATAAGTGAAGGTTGGCTAGGGCAATCTGATGGGATTGTTCTTATTCCGAGTAAGCGGAGTTGGGGAAATAAGAACCCTTTCTGGGACAAGTCTCATTATGGTGTCTACGAGGAGCTGGAGACTAGGGGAACATTACCTGATGCTCAGGATTAATGGGAGAGAACCAGGGACAATGGGAAATAAGGTGGACAACTCAGTATCAGTCAGCCAAGAGACTGAGGGTTTCAAACCCCTAGGATGACCAACACCGCACAGTCGGACATCAGGATTGACCTGTACACTGGCCAATGGCAATATGCTTGTGGGAAGCCTTCCGACAGATAAATGGCTATAGAGGGGGAAATCGGGCAACTTTACTGATTTCTGTTTCATTTTTGGACTTGCATACAATTTTGGGGATTGTATAAGTCAGGACATTGTTTCGAGTAGGGTATAGAATCACCTGTGTACTAGTAGGCCGAACACTTTTGATTAGGCTATTTCTGGGGTTGGCGCAGTGTGTATTGTGGTTGGAGTTTAACATTGGGAAACCTTTAGTTGGAATAAGGAATTGGGTATTGGAAACGTCTTGGATGTAATTGAGGCTACATAGTGCCTGGAAATCAAATCATTGTATCATCATTGTCATTGTCTATCATTCATTGTCATCACCATTTTCCTCGACATCATCCATCATTCATCATTCATCGTTCATCAATATTGTCATTGCCTTGGAGTCTTCTGGGAAATAAGCTTTCTGAGCTTGTATTGTCTGGGAATTGTTTATTGTTGACCCCTTCAAGGTCTCCTGTTTGTCTTTGGATGCTACCACTACCACCATGCACAACACTTGCTTGTTTCATAAGCTGCAAAGCTTTTAAACATCTTATTTCTATTCTTCAATCATCACTCAGGTCTATTCCTGGTGGTATCTTGTAGTGGAGGTTCAACTTCCTAGGGGAATCTTATACCTTCCCTTCAACGTACTGTTATGACCTGCAAAGGGACTATCACTTGTCTGAATCTTGGCTCTTGTGCTCTCTGATCAGCCTATTCCTGATCCCTGTCTTATTTCCATAGGCATCACCACTATTTTGGAAAGACTTGGGTTGTATTTGGGTGATAATTGGGTTGTTTGGGTTTAGTTCAGAGCACATTGTTCAATGCATTGACAACAAATTTACTATTTGATACAAGACATGCTGCCGCTTCACTCCGGCAACTGGCACAATGAATAGAAATTAAAACCAATTGGATTGCATACTACTGAATTTTTTAATAAGTTACAAGAGCGCATTGCACTGCTTTGTGGCCCACCACTTCAGTCGAATAAATGGGTGTACAATAACTGCAGAACAACACCAAAATAACTGTAAAGAAAACGTAACCACATGGTTGAGCTTATTAGGCAGGTTGCGCCACAGCTGCACACAGCTTTCAAAGCCACCTGCGAGGTTGTGCTCTTTTGCTCCTGATCACCTTGACTGCTATATAACATTCCCTGGACTACCAGAATGAAAAGAGAAAAAGCCGCATGCAATGATTTTGCACACAAAAAAGCTGCATGCAGCTTTGTGCAACCTGTCTATTTGAAGAGTGACATGAGACCAACACATCAGCAGATTTTGAATAAAGCTGCACGTGGAGGTCACCGGCATGGGTCTGATGGATCAGAATTGAAGCGGAGTCTCAAAAGGCTTCAGACAGACAGAAGAGGATAATTTTATAACGAGGGTGGTGTTTGCTGTTCATGGTCTGACCCCAAGGTATACATTTTGTTGCCACAGAGAAGGGATAGAGGTTGATATAGACCATTCACCCTGAGGCAGGAGATCAAGAGGAACTGGCATTCAAAAAACAGACATAGGGGTGAAAAGTTTTTTTCTACCTCAAGCAGACTGCCCCCCTTCTATATAGGGAAGGAGTTTCCCACCCCCTGATGCCAGGCCGTATATCCGGATTCGAGCTACTTTTCTGTAAATGGCACCATACATTTTTTGACATTAATCACGATCATCTACTAGTACTTGACACCTTCCCTGCACTGGGGGAGTTGGTAAGGCCGAAGTACATCACCAGCAGCTCAAAGAGGCCCCGGTTAATATGGAATGCAGCCCTCCAGTCATTGCCTTCCTGGATGCGGACATTGTGGAACCCTAACCAGACATTGAGTTTTGTGAAGAACCAAGCTCCCTTCAAACAGTTAATAAGGGGAGTGGGTACCAGTTTTTCATGGTCATTGTGGTGAGCACCTGGTAGTCCTGGATGAACTAGAGCACTCTGTCCTTCTTGATGAAGAAGA
The DNA here is from genome assembly GCA_029282495.1 of Mycena albidolilacea. Lineage (NCBI taxonomy): Eukaryota > Fungi > Basidiomycota > Agaricomycetes > Agaricales > Mycenaceae > Mycena > Mycena albidolilacea. Next base: position 1,555,434 of record JARIHO010000014.1, on the reverse strand, counting down.
CCAGGAATGCCATCGGTGACTTGGACAGACAGATGCGGCCAGTGCTCAATCCCTCCGAGATGAAGGCGTCAAGCTCCTTCTGTTTGAGTGGAGAGATTGGGTACACTTTGCAATTGGTCAGTTTCGCATCCAGGATGAGCTCGATAGCATGATCCCACATCCACCTTTCTGGCAGAGAGTTGAAGGACCCCCTGTTAAAAACATCGGAGAAATCCACAGCCCAGGATGGAACCTCAGTTCCGGCTAGAGCAGGATTCCATGCATAAGCCTCAGCAAGATGCTGTGAGACAGTGCTTCCAGCATGAATCTCTTCAGCCGGGGAAAACATGGTGTAGAGGATACAGTCACCTTCCTCAAGCTTGTCGTTGTCATTGTCATCAGGATCTAGGAACAGATCCGGCAAGTCATTGTTGTCGGCTTCCAGGTTGTACCTGTCGTCTCTGTGCCACTCTTCCAAGTCAACCATGCAGATGGACAGGACAGGGCCTTTGTGCAGCTGCTGGAGGATTGTGGCTGAGAGCTTCTCGCTTTCCCAGGTGGCTTGCAACTCATTATAGCAGGTGCAGTGGCCGGTCAGGCAGTGCATTATGTGAACCTCCTTGGTCTCCCAGTTGATCTCTAGGTTGTGTTTCTGGGGCCAGGAGTAGCTGAGGATGACGTGCTGCTTACTGAGCTGTGTCACAGTGAGCTGGAGGTGCTCAGAATGTCCCTTGTAGTCGACCACCATATTGACTATGTCAGAGATGCCGCCTGCTTGGTTTGCGGTGCTGTCCATGTTGAGAACCAGAATAGGCTGCAAGAGCCACTGGACCAGAAGGTTGCAGGAGATGACGTACTCAGAGTCAATGAAGTCTCTGGTCACTCCACAGTCAACCAGAGCCTTCACTGACATCCACACAGTGGTCTCGATGGACTGCAAGTCTGACAGGATGTGCAGGGAGTTCCAGCCCTCAACAGAATTGATGATGTACTGCCAGGGAAGTCACCACTCCCACTTCAGGCAATGAATGTGCCAGAGTGACCCTGCCCTCATTCCCAGCTCAGGGACAGGGGTGTCTGTCACTGTCCTTGTTCCCGGCTCGGGGACAGCACAGTTTTCTGTCTCCAGGACAGAAACAAGAGTCTCCATCACTCAGATGGAAACTGGGATGGAGGGTGCACCTTTTGTTACTACCTCTGAATCAGATATATTGACACTATCTTCATACAGGCAGGTATAATGATTAGGATGTGACTGAGGGCGCACCACTTGGCCAGGGACAGAAAACCCGCTGGGTCTATCTCTCTGTCAATCAACTCTGCTGGAAGTGAGGTGGTGGTGGAAGGACAGGTGAAGAGCTCTTCAAGGAGGTTATTGAGGAGGTTATTGCCGAGTTCATGGACAACTTTGTTGAGAACATCCTGTGCTGGACATTGGATGTGACAGTGAAAGGTGTTGCCTCGGTTTGTCTACAGCTAGAATACTACTGATGATATGAATTGACAAGTGGAATGCAGCAGTACAAGCCACAACTACTAACCAAATCATCCTTGTTCCCCCTGGTTGCACAAGCTTAGATGTGCTGATGAGTATTCATGCATTTTAGACATCTTCACAAAATTGTGAAGGAGTAGAAAAGGGACACAGATACATCAGTTCAACTAGTTGAAGCCCTGAATCAAGCACTCTGAATGAGAGCACTTGACTAATGGCATGCAAGACTGTTGTGGCAGTATTAAGACTCTCCCTTGACATAGCCAACTGAATGCATTGATCCACCAACATGTTTAGATACCAAGCTTCACAGCTATCAAATTGTTTAAGGTCTCTTTTGACTGTCCCATAATCTCAAATAATAAGCCTTCTGAGGCTACTTTAGTGGTGCCGTGTTCTCAATCCAAATCCCAAATCCCTTCACATCTTAATCACAATTTCACATCAAGTGTTTTACTTCCACCAAAGGCCAGATATATTAATCACATTGTGCAAACAAAGCAAAGCTCTTAATAGAACCAGTCCAGGATCACAAGCACGGACTAACCATTGTAACACAAGCCCTAGATCCAAGTCTCTTAAGACTAGGACCCAGTGCCTGTACTACTCCAGGTGTAGTAACACAAGCCCTAGATCCAAGTCTCTTAATTAAGACTAGGACCCAGTGCCTGGGCCACCCCACTTTTCGGTAGTGCATCATGCTAGAACTGCCTTCCTTATATATTGTACATTTATGCTTGCACAACTCTAATTACACTATGTGAGTAAGCTATAGATCTGCAATTGGGGACAACCACAGATCCGGGTGCCATGGGCATGGGTGGAGCCATTGTCCAAACACCGGAGCGGGAAATACAGCCACTGCACATGGCCAGGGGTTGACTCTGAGCACATCCAGTCTGGACACAAGTGAGCACACCATACTGCTGGAAGGCACATATGCGCCACCGGTTGTAGTCAGTGAGGTCCAGGGCAGTTCTGGACATTGTGATTGTGGTGTTGACCCATGGATTGAGGCCCAAGCGGTACTTGGTGACCTGGACGAGTGTGTCCATGTACCCAGTGGTTGCAGCAAGCTCCTTGAAATTGTCTGTATACTGGTAGACATTATGGGAGCCTTGGAAGTACGAGTGGGACTCCAGCTTAGCAAGAGCTTGGTCCTGTTCATTCTCCTCCACAAACCAGAGGTGGAACTCGGCCTCAAATCCCGCCCAGGTCGGGAATGGGAAAGGGACAATTGACAAGCACCATTTGGCCCATTGAGCAGCCACATCTTTTGCCATGAAGCATATGGCGAACCTCACGAGCTTTTCCTCCAAGACATTGAAACAGTGACTATGGGGCTAGTGATGAAATACCCACAAACCAAACCTTATCCATCACATTCCCCCACATCCCCTTTGCCGTTTTCTCTCCTTTGACCTTCAAGAAAAGTGAATCTGGGATCACCAAAGCCGGGCCCTGTTTTATAATGGCCTGCTCCGACTTCCAGAACTGGTGGCACACCAAATACTTATTGGTGGCCATCACTTCCGTTAATGTGGGTACCACTGTGTCGACAATGGTCAGTGCGACCGGCTCGGTGGTTCCCATGGGACCATCCTCGAAATGGTCGCCGAGTCCAGTGGCATCCAAAGCGAATAGGAACCGGTCACGAAAGAAGACCCAGTTTGTACCATCAGCTTTGCATGCGGGAAGTTTGGTGAAGTACTCGCCAAGATTGGCAGTCAAAGAGAGTGTGTTTGTTGACATAGATGGAAAACGAATTCAAGGGTGAGTTTTATAAGAGTAGCAGTCTTCGTTTGAGGTTTTAAGTGTGGGAGCCAATAACCTGTAGAATATAATGTAGAAAGGTGGGGATGAAAGTATGGAAAACAAGATGATTTATTCAAGAAAGAGAGAGGCCTTTTATACCCTATACAAACAAGGTGTGTAGCACAATGAATATCCAAGAAGTAAATAGTTTCAGACCAGCTGAAACTACACAACACAATGGTACACACTTCACCATGCTGTGTGTCTCCATGCACAATGTGGTAGTGTATGTGTCTGCACATGTGTCAGCTTGCAAGTTTTCCAACCCAACTTGCTGTTTACACAGTATGTAACTAGGGACAACACAGCAGTAAGTCAACCGTTCTGCAATATGGTGGCATAAATAGGCAGAGCGAACCGCACCTTGCTGTGGGACCTGCAAAGAATGCAAGGCACAACTCAGCACGACTCGGAATGGTAGGGACTCAAATGACATGAGTAATGAGATGCAGGGTGGGAACTGGGCATGAACCATGCTATGAATTGTCGACCACAAAATTTGAGGAGTGTTACTGCATTTTGACGTCCTGGACCCACCTTAGCTGAGGTATGCCGAGCCTTTGCCGAGGCGGGTCGCTGTGCCTCGGCAAACCCAAGGGGCTGTATCGAGGTTAGCCGGACAGCGAGGCAGCTCAGCAGCAGCTCGGCATACCTCGACTGATGGGGTCCAGGCTAGGTCCGAGGAACCATAAAAATGCAGTGGGTGAGCCAAGTTCGTCCTAAGTGCACATTAAGTAAATCGCAAAAAAGAAAGGGCAAGTCCAAAATACACCCGACAACCGCAATCATACAGATGAAGGCTACCCCGATATCATCGTTTTTGGCATGCACAACAAAGACTGACAGGGTGGTTAGCACTTGAAAATAAGCAGCAGATGGCCTATCCCGTGCGCTATGAGGGGTGTGGAGGTGAGTTGATCATGAAAGCGGGACTAAAAAGAAAATGTAGAGAGTGAAGGATTGAATTACAGAAAAGGAAAGCATATCTCACTTCACCTAATTGCTCTCAACGGGTCTGGAGAAAAATTCGTGAAGTTGAGCATACCATCTAGGATTAAACTCGCGTGCTTACCTACCAATACCATTACGGTTTGAACGCTGTTGCAATTTGAACTTACTTCGAAGAAGAGGGGATCGTCAGCAACTCCTCGGTTTCGAACTGCGCTGGGATTCTGAGCGGGTAGAAAAAACATGAAGGAAGGGAAGAGATCAAGTGAAATAAATGGGAGGCGAGATTAGAAATGTTCTTGAGTGGTTGGTTCCTTGCTGCGTGCGTAGAAGTACAGGACTTTCTGAAGGTGTTGAAGGGTTTGACTCGTGCAGTGACCAATGTGTAGTCTTGTCATGCGATGGGTCAATTGATGCTGCTGAAAGCGATTGCGAACCAACACCGCCGAGCCAGTCATGGAGTGGGTTTAAAATTGAGCCTTGAAGAGCAGCTTGAACCTTGTTGGGCCTTTGTCTTGAGGCTTGACATGGGGAGTTCGCTCGTATTGACGGTACAAATGTGGTCTTGCTTTGCTTCTTCATGCGTAAAGAACTGGCTGTGAGAATTTGAGACACTCAGGAAAGACCTTGAGGCACCAGTGGCAGGAGGAATGTGACAGACGGGGAAATGGAGGAATGCGATATAGGAGGACGTGATAGACCCTTCCTTTTGCACGGAAATTGGGTGGCTGATCGGCGAGGTTGAAAATAAAATGTGGAGTGGTTGGTGAAGATGCCGAGTCATATAGATCGGCGTCACCTTCCATCCGAGCGTCAGGTGATTACTGAGTCATTGCCTTTGTCTTCAGACGATGACAGTCTCACCACAGCACAGTCCCGACGTATATGTCTTAACAACATCTTGACCTCAATTCGGACACGGCGGTGTCGTCGCCGACTCGGCTCCTTCTTACCCACCCACCCAATCCCCTTTCCCGATCCTACCGTGCCCGGCTATAGTATAATACTCTCGTGCTATTTTCATTCTATTTAGCTATACTCCGACACTGTCCGATTTTCATCGAAATTCTGTATAATTCTGCATATTCGCCCCGCCCGTACCAACTTCATCCTATACATCCATACATAGCTATAATCCGACTATCTGACCTTCGTCTGTAATACTGTATAATTCCGCAGTGTATTCGCCCCGCCGACGAAACTAGTACTTTCAGTATTAAGTTGGCAATACCATTTTTACACTATTACATTAAATAAATTCAGCTCAGTGACAAGACCAAATTCCGTCGAGCAAACCCATCCCCGCGATGTTTGCTCCGCATTCCAAATCTGGACTGAATTTGTTCAGAGTGCACCCAACGCTTCGGTCTTCTTGTTAGGGCATGGACTACCATGAGTCGAGGATGGATCCAGTTCCGCGGACTGACGCTATTCTGGAGAACCCCAAAATAAAAAGGGAATCGGTGAAGACTGTAAACAGGTGCAATCTGATTCGACGCATCTACTTAATACACGAGGTATATATATTACGAGGTATAAAAAAAATCAGGTGGCGCACCGAATCGTGGGGATGATGGTCAGGGAGAAGGAAGGAGATTTAGAAACAATCGCGCCCCGGCCTTGTTGGTAGATGTTGTGCGGGTTAATGAATCAAATATAGGGTGGCTTTCGACATCATAATACACGCACTTGAATATAATTCGTGGTCCTGTGGTCAAGTGGTATTGCCCCGAGGCACAGCGAGATCCAAACGGGGTGTTGTCGGACCGGATAAAACACTGACAATCCGATTCGAAGCATCTGCCTAAGATACGAGTAACAATCCTCCCGGTCAACGCCGGTCCCTAGTTTCATGATATTCGTCACACGGAAAAATACGGTGCAAGGGCTCAAATCCCTCAGGCTAGTTTCTTCGCTCATGCATTATATCGTCTGAAGCCTTTCCACATAGGTTAACCAACTAAGATTTGAACAAGAGAACAGCATTACCAGATCAGGAATATGTTTCCCGAACCGTCAACACGCTTCGCTGTCCATCAGAAAACAAAAAGTCTGGTGGAATGGAAGACTGGTCCCGACACAGAGGATCTGCTATGTCACGGTCATCATTTTGAAGCCCACAAAGTCATAAAAGAAGGTGCTCACAACAAAGTCATTCCGTGAATTGCCCGACCGTAATCTTGAAATGCCCAGATCATTGGTTATGCGGGAGGTATCAAACCTCAGCGGCAGAATTCTCTGCACCAAACATGGTGTATTGTATTGTGCCGCTGAAGGGTATTGATCCCCACCTGCATAACTGGTGGTCTTGGCATCTCGCGTTTACTGCCGTGAAAGAGGACATAACAGACATTAGCACCGCACTACTTTCCTGTAATTATTGAACTCCCCAGCAAAAGATATGCGAGTGAATGACCCCATATGTCAAATGTCATGTCTCGCATATCTATTTTGGCTCTCTGTGCGGTGCGCTCGGCATCTGCTGCATATGATAAATCACCCCCAAATTAACAGCGTGTCCATAATCTCACGCCGCATCCATTTTCCTGGTAAGTTTATCGAGGGCCAATTGAAACGGAATGGGTCGCCCAACATATGAAGGGATGATTTCCTTCCTCGACCCCCCGACATCACCGACGAATCGATGTTACATTTATCACGCTTGGCCCACAACAACTACCTGCCCAATGAATGAGAACAACCTGCGACTGGCGGTTGTGGGATACTCCGAAATTAGGGCCACATACGCGATAAGGCGCACATCACGAGATACACGGATTATTAGCGCGGAAGGATGAAACGGGTTCAATTCATCAATTTCGAAGTCGACTCATTTTGCGACACCTTCGCCCAAGAATAAAAAAATACCTCCAATGGTGTAAGACCTAAGCCTGCGCCATCTTTGGCTTCTCCCGCAGCATTGCCTTGAGCGAACAACAAGGACCGAATGCTGGGACTGCTTCCCCCGAAGCCCTCGAATTTCTAAGGCGCTCCATATTGTCTGCCCACAGCTGTTCTTCTCGTTCCTAGCAGCTTCAGCCTCTCGTTTGGGTGACATCCTCATTACGCCAAGTACTGCATCAAGATTGAGAATTCCATCTCTCAGGCTCGAGACTACTGTGGCCGTGCGTGAGACAAAATGTTTCTCCATTATCATCTTTGACAAGGACCACGTAGGGGCCTTCACCCACAAATCATCCGTTTCTTGGGAGGTAGATTTGAGCTCCGTAGTCGCCGTTCTTTACTCAACCAGGATACCCCGATAAGAGGATTGACGAAATGGTTATCACGGGCCCAGATGGATTTTGATGGGAGGCAGATAGAATCGATGGAGGCAGGGTCGACTAATGCGCTAGGTTCGGAGCAAGCCTGTCGCTGCTCCGGCCCGGCGAGCCGGCCCCTGACGAAAGCCTAGGGCTGTCGCCCGTTACCGTAACGGCAGCGGCCGTCGATGTGACGGCCGTTTTTCTAGTTTCCACAGCTCCAACGGGACGGGACGGGTGACGGGACGGCCGTTACGGCCGTAACGACGGGTGGTTGATTCATTTCGCTATTTCACCTCAATTTCATCGATACACCGGCGAATTTCGACTCAGATTCCCTTAATCTTATGGTTTACCACCCATTTCAGCATCACTTCGTCGTTTGCCGGGAAACAACCACCTCAAACTTGTAGTTGAACTTCGGCAATCAACCTCGGAGTTTGCCGGGCAGCGCAACCAAAGAAATCTACTGCTTGTTTTAACCAACAGCACTTCAATGCAAACAAGAGCGGCATCAAATGGGTGAGCCTGGTAGATATACACATCTGTACACAGAAAAATGCTAAAATGGGTGGTTTCAAAGCACCTTTGCAAGACCTGTTTCAGCGGCCGTCACGGCCGTCGTTCAACGGGCCGTTGGAAGGTAGGAAAAATTTGCCAATGGGACGGGAACGGCACCCGTTCGACGGCTGCCGTTGAGCCGTTGCGACGGTCACGGGCGGCAGCCCTACGAAATCCGTGTTTGGTTTGTTTGGTGTGATGTTTGGTGTGTTTGGTTGGTCCGGCATCGCGGCGTCGTCAGAACGGGGCTTGGACTGAACCTACTACACCGCCAACGGTCCATCACGTTGCCGGCAGCTGGGACGGTCATGCATACCATGTGCAATGACCGGCTGGTCCTGGGCCTCCTGTCAGCTGGATATCGGCCGACGGAGTAAATGGGTCCACAATGGACCCAGCTTTCCTGGAGGCCAGCCTGGCAACCGGCCTGTGTGCAAGCTGTAGGGCAGGGTGGGGCATATTCAACATTTCATGTAACTTAAATGTTTGCATTCAGACGATTGACCGGAAATAAATCATGTGTATATTGGCTATAGAATTATATGGTACTTCTTACACGTCCTGCTCTGGCTCCTCTGCAGGTTCCTCCGTCGCGGGCATAGTGGGGGTAGCAGCGGGGATAGAAGTTGCCTTGTCGGCGGCAGCGGCACCGATGGTGTCGTCGACCTCGTGCTGGAGGTCATCAACGGCCTGGGTGGGGATGCTGTAATTGTCAACACCGTGAGTAGCGTGGTCGGTCGACAGCACATTTTCAAATGCCCTGAGCACAAGTCAGCAGTAAGCAGAGATAGAAAAATGAATTTTAACACACTTATTGAGCTTGCGAGCGCTTCCACCGGCACGGTTGCAGATCTTACAGAGGTCGGCATCGAGAGAGTCCCAGAACTTTGTTGAGGGGTCCTCGATATAGACTTGGTGCTGAAGTACTACAGGATTAATAAGATGAAGGAAATCATGAAATGGACAACCCACCATCAGTGCAACATGCACACAAAGCTCAGGGGTGACAGCACATTTGGTGATTTGGTGCTTTGAACGAGGTGCGTGGTGAGGTCAAAGATATTCTGGTGTTCCTGGGCGGAGGGTGCAGGTGCCTTGTTGACTTTGAAACTGGCAGCGAGCTAAAGGAAATGAGTAGTGCATGGACTGGGGATAATACGACACAAACCGCTTTTTTGATCTTCGACCACAGCTGGGTCAGAGCATCTTGGACGACGGTGACAAGCTTGGCGTAGTCGGCGTGGTTACACTCAATGTTGGTGGAAGGTCAAAGTGATTGACCTTGAGGATGTCCTGAGCATAGAGAGGTCAGATCATGGACAAATAATAAAAGGAAGACGTGCCAGGAGAATGTTTTTGGCTACTGAGCCCTTGTATGTGTTCAACTTGGTGGAAAGGAGGATAGCAGCAGCGTAAAAATAAATGTTGGTCTGGGCTGGAGTGAGAGGAGGATGACAAGGGGGGGTAGAAATGCTGACCTCAGTATTGTCGCTGACCGCAAAGGGAGGCTTGCCCATCTCAAACACGTCCAAACAGTTGTGAAGGGCATACAAGCCAAGAATAACCTTTGCTCCTTGAACAACTGGGGGGTCCTGCACACCGGATCAGTACAGGGTGGTTAGCTTCGAAGCAAATACGCACATTCACGGAATTGATGCTGTCGGCAATCTGGTCGGCATGGAGGCACTTGCTTTCACCGAGGCGCTGCAGCATCTGGGTAACATTGCGGCTGGTCAGGCTGAATATGTTGGCAGGAAGGGGCTCGTCATCCTCATTGTTGGAGCTGGGGTCGATGTTGGCATGAGGGCGCTTGCAGGGAGCAACAGGGGTGAGCTCATCCATTGCATCTGGCATGGTGTCAACACCACAGCGAGGAGTGGAGGGGAGGGGAGAGGAGAACATGGTGGTTACTGAGAAGGCAAATAGTGAGGGGGCAGGGGTCGCTACTGCAGTGGATGGGTTTTTAAGCCTTTCGCTTAGCTAGATTTGGGCAAAAAAAAACCACTTGTGACTTGATGGCCATGGTTCCAAATCGAGCACATCCAGGGTAGACAGGCCAAATCACAGATGTGAAGATCTTGCACACATTGAGGAACCCCTTGTGTTTTGCATCCATGCCACCAAAAGGAAGTGGTGCGGGTTTGAAAGCAGAAGGTGAATTTGAAGGGTACTTGAGCGCATTCAAAGCTTAAAATCCTCTTGCAGATTTCGTCTTCAGGGCAGAGCGTGTGGAGGTCCAATGCAGGATGTGTAATGCTGGGCTGCCAGAGGAGCACTGTGTTTGGCTGTTAGCCAGGAATGGTGTCAGACATCTGCAGTCAGATGAGCATAAGAATGCAGTGGAGCAAATGGATGACACACAAAGGATGCAGGAGCAGCACTGTGCCGCCATCGCGCAAAATGTACCTATTTGGGTGGTGCAGATCCCCGGGCCCATTGCTGATCAACCAACAGGGACACATGTGAGTAGAGCAGAGCTTGATATGTGGGCTGACTATGCACAGAATGGAGTGATTTTCAGTGCAGGGGATATTGAGGATGACTTTGAGGTGACACAGCAGAGGTTGGTGCAGCAGCTGGACATCTTTGGCTTGCTGGATCCGAAGGAAACAGTGGAGAGGCTTGGTTTTGAGAGAGATGTGGGGCTAGCGAAGGAGTTGTTGCAGGCTGACACAGAGGACAACTTCTTGGCTGAGATTATGGCAAACACAGGTGAGTGTTTGCTAGCAAGTTGGTTTTCGTCCAAAAGCGGAAATCATTTCGCATTCATGTGCGCTGATGCACACTCTTATGAACGCAACTGTGGTGCTTCTCCCCTCCCCACCTTCAGCTTCTCCAGAATTATTGACACCCATTTTCTGATACAAACATCTTCCAGGTCTCGACAAACAAGATCCAGCGGACGTCCATGCAGATGCGAGTGAAATTTAACAAGAAGGCAACACGTATTTTCCATACCCCAATAAAACAGTCTGTGCTGCAATGTAAGAGCTCCAGATATGTCTTAAATTCAAGACAGATCTTTCTTCTCAATATTCTGGATGACATGCCACGACTACATGTCTCGAGTTCTCTCATGCATGTGTTTCTGTGGATGTTGCGGGAATCTGGAGCCAAGGATGTGCCCTCGTTCGATCGCCTGTGCAAAGTGCAAAAAGAAATTTGGGTCAAATATGGGGTACCCAGTATTCCATGTAAATCACCTCTTGGAAATGTTTTCTTCATCAACAATAATTGCCCAGGTATGTGACATGTTTATATCTCATTCAATTTACCACCTAAGTCTTGAGAAAGACTGGGCAAATCTGGCTGTCCGAGCTCAGATGCATCTTTATCCTGAGATTCCGGACGACGTTGATTGATGTGCTCAGAACCTATATAAGAAACACACAAATAACCCCCACTTGACTCGCAATCGGCACAGAAACAGTCCAGAGACTGTTCCAACAACCAACAAACAAATCAAACGGCAATATCTGCACGTTTCCAGAGATCCTGACAAGTTACAGCCCCTAGTACAGGGCCTTGTAAAGGTTGTAGGGAGAGGTTTTGTATCTCAAAGGGACGATGAGCAAGCTGAATAGAACGTGTTTCTAGACACAGTGGAAACATAGTTTCCAAGCAAGATAGATTTATAGCTTTGCAGCATGTGTGTGTGTTCAAGCGACAGAGAAACAAGTTTAAAGTAGTCCCATAGACTCGAGTAGGGCCCCTAGTTTATAGGCCAAAAATGTTCACAGAGCTTTCCCTAAAAGGTACTTTCTGAGCAGCACACAGCAGTCACGTTTCCAGAGTTTTCCCTAGACGGTACTTTCTGAAACCCGCTCCGCAAACAACAACAATAATGTTTCTTTCAACAGAGTCCCAGTTCAAACAGATTCACAGAGTTCTTAACATTTTCCAGGCAGAGCCCAAGTGAGTTTCCAGAATAATATATGATTCAGAAACAAATAAGATTTCAACTAATAATGCTATTCTATGAGAGTGTGTTCGCTGAGGATCCCAGATCAACCCAATGTGCAAGCGTATAGCCTACTAGTTCAGGGGATGATGCTGTGTCCACTGTAGAAACACCCTCGGATACTTATACAATCGCCAAGACACAATTACAAAGCCCAAAACACAATCCCAATGAGTCAAAAGTCTACCGTGTTTCCGTTGGTTGTTCTTCTGAGTGTCGCCTCCCATTGGTTCCCTACTGCAAGCACGCCATGTCCCCTTGCCAATTACGAGGCAGGAACCCGTCAGCAGCACCCCTGGATTATTCAGAGCGTGTGTCGATCACCAATAGATCAGCACTGCACTTGTTCGACCTGTTTCTGCTTCAACTCTGCTCTCCTCTCTGTTACAAGTGCGGAACTTGATAATACTCCTTTCTAGGTCTCTGGAGATACCCGTTTCTGTGGTGTTTCCCAGAAAGGGTTCTTGAGAAAGAACCTTAGAACACCTTTAGAGTTGTGATCTGGATCCTCAGAATAGCTGAGCACCTGTTTCGGTGTATCCGCATTCAATGAAAACCGGCAACTCTAGCAACCAAAACACTCGTGACCCAGTGCGCCTCCTTAGCGTCTCAACACAACACAACACATTGCCCAACTCCCGTTCCTTTGACTTATTAATTGGCTGCACATTTCCCTTACGGTTTTCAGGGTGAGACTTGCCAATGGGTGTTTCTAATTACTTAGAACACCCACCCGTTTCTCTGTGGTTCGCCCAACAGCTACCAGGAACCAGTACTGTTGCATAGAAACAACAGTTTCAGCAATGGACACAATCAGAAACACGCAAAATTACGTGTATCTAACTATGGCCCAATTACTGGCTTATCAACGGTATGGTGCGGGAGATCTGGCATGCGCTAAAGTGGTGGGAAAATATGGATCTGGATGTCCTCAGTCCCATGTACGATGCCAGTACTGCGCATTACTATGTCAATGAGCTCGCACGCCTCAAGAACAGGGATTTTGTGGTGCCCATCCATTGGCTGATGTACCGCAGGAAGGTTCACATGGATGTGTTTGTGGTTTCATTCAACAAGGTGTGTTATTTTCCCACTTCTTACCCATGCCAAGCTAATTTTTTCTGAGACCAGCCATGCAACAATTGACGATTCCAAGACCATCATTATCACTGCTACCAAACTCTCAGAAAACTATCTCGACCTGCAGGACAAGAAGCTTATTCCTCACTGGAGCAGTGCGCAACTGTGCTTTGCTGTGAATTTCACTCAAAGCTTTTCCAGCTGAAACAGAAAACAGTAGCTACATTGCGTGCATGCCCAATCCCAAGCGAGAAATTGCTGGCAGGGACCCATTGTATGTCACACTGGTTGACTTCTTTGGGGATGATGTCTCTGGGAACAGGTCAAAGTCCTGGAACAAGCATCTAAACACGTATATGACAAATCGAACACTTCCCTGGAAATTGCTCTAGCAAGAGTTTCATATCAATTTTGTCTCAACCTCTCCACACGCATCGATGGCTGAGCAATTCCAGGAATTCAAAACCGCCGTTGAGTGAGTTTATACTTTTATTTCAATGCAATGGTGTAATGTGTTTGCGGTAGAGACACGCATTCCAATCCCATTCATGTCCAGGATGAAAATGGCCAGACCACGTGATTCTGCATTTATTGCAACTGTACGCCTCTGACAACCCCATGCAGAGTGAAATATGTGGATATATTGGTGGGAAAGGCAATAAGTTCTGCTGAAAATGCCATGTGGGGGGGATGCAGGTGGAGAAGACAACTTCAGAAGGGTACCATGCACTTATTGAGGTAACCTTTGGGACACTGAATTTCGGTGTTCAAATTCTCACACCTTGTACAGCCTGGGGAATTTCCCACGAAAGAGCACACCCTCACTGAGCTAAAAAAACAGGTTGAACTTGCATGCGGGGGCATGTCAAAACGGGTCCAGGAGCTCCAAACACAAACAGGTGTCAAAGATGTCTACACCCAATACTGGATTGAACAAATCCTGGTTCATGCTGCAGAGATGCATCAACGGGAACCAGATGTTTCGGAGGCCACTATCAAGAGCAAGCTCATCCGGTGGACGTGTGACAACAAGGCAAAATTGTATAGTCTGTTTCTGACGTTGAAAGGTATGGCACTTTGTTTTGTAAAAAAAAACAGCATGCAACTTCAAGTTAACTCACACGGATAGGATTCGACCCTGTGGCAGATACCCCTATTGAACTTCTACACACAATCCTCCTGGGCGCGGTCAAATACATCTGGCATATATTGCACACACCATGGTCTACTGAGAAGAAGAAGACATATTCAATACGACTCCAGGCCACTAGCATTGAGGGTCTTTCAATCCATGCCATCTGCACCAACTATATCATGCAGTATGCCGGTTCTCTTGTCGGGCGGCAATTCAAAACAATCATCAAAACCGCTGTCTTCCATCTGCACAACCTCATCACTGAGGACCAATTTACCATGTGGAAAGTGGTCAGAGAGCTCTCGGCGCTATTGTGGGTCCCCCCCCGAAATTCGAGATCTCACCCAATATCAGGTACTTGAATTGCTTGCCTGCTCCTCTCTTTTCTTATACACCCATGCACATTTAGAACAACCTCAAAATTGCGGTTGCAAATGTCCTCAATGCTGTCGCACAAATTGATCCTTCAAAGATTATAACCAAGATCAAATACCACCTCCTCACGCACCTCGACTTCGATGTGATTGAACTCGGACCTCTCATCGCAATGGCCACAGAAATATGTGAGAGTTTCAACGCCATGTTCTGCTATTGCTCAATCTACTCCTACCACCTTGCGCCAAGCTGGGACATCGCAATTCAATTCAGGCAACAAGAAACAGTCAAGCACCAGTTAACCAGAGGGAGGTGGATGTCCAAGAGCACCAGAGACTGGCAAGGTGCCGGTACGGGTGTCTGTCATTTCATTGAAAAGCACCTGATACTGCAAAGACTTGTTGGATGGACACCGGAGAAACAGATGAAGCACGGTACAGTATTGTACCCCTTAATGGGACGGCGAAATCTTGTGTTGTATTATGTTCCAAAATGTGACACTTTCTGCCAAAACTGAGCCAGCCGATCAAATCTACAGGTCCAAATGTACTTTGGTGCAAGACCTGGGAGTTATCGGTGAGCATTTGACCTATATCGGCCGGGATCATGGTAAAATGTCGCTATCAGGTGTGTGTTGGGCTAATGGGACGGTCACAGTCACCTCGGGTATCATCGGTTATTGTATTACCGTAATCTAATCGGTCTCACTTCCATTTTCGGAATCCTCGTCCTCGTCTGCCGACTTCTTAGGTCTTGCTCGCAAGACCTCTGGGTTGTAGTCCTTCCAATTCGGCTTCTCCCAGAGCCTTTTCCGCTTCTCCTCCTTTGCCACTGTTTTCTCTGCCTCCCACGCCCCTAAATCCACGGCGAACAGGACGACTGAGCGTGGCCAAATCGAGACTTGTCCCGGGGCGTGACAATCAAAATCGATGCCGTTTTCGCTGGTCATCAGAAAACACGTCAGGGAGCTCGCAAATTGAATCAGAAAACCCTCGGTACATAGCCAATGTGTGCATAGTACATGTATATGTATCCCAGCTGAGTTTTGGAGCTTCCTGAAGTTTCTTGACAAACATATTCAAAGATGATGGATGGATTTCAATTCACTTTTCATGACTTTTTGGAGTGATTCGGGTTTATAACAAGATTCTGTGGTCCGATTACCCCTTAAGGGGTACAATACTGTATGTGTTATCTCTTGCCATGATCCAAGTCAGTCAGTGTGTCTCACCTAAATTTAGGCAATACAAAGCTGGTGCTGCTGAAACATGGGATCCGAACACAGCCGGTTGAGTTACTTAAGAGCACCAATGCTGCTCGTGCACTGAATTTCGGAGAGTATAGTGGCAACAGTGAGTGGATGAGATGCAGGATGGTCATCTCTGAGTCCCTTGATGAATGTTTTGTGGGTAATTGGGTATTTGCAAATTCGCATTTGGACACGGTAATTCTACTACTTTGCTTTCAATTTCTTTTCGATATATGTTACTCATGACAGAATTCAATAATTTGCGGGTGTCTTTCTGACATCCTCTGCAATTAGTTGGGTGTAGCTATTGTTGTCGTTGAACTTTTCCAGATAACGGGAGTGTGACACTCACGTTATGGGATGCCCGTTCTCGCACGCCGCGATGATGAAATCACATTTTCAATCCTCCCCGCAAAGGTGCAGTGTCAGTCTCTTGTTTATTAGTGCACACTGACAGTGTCTAGAATATAAAATTTGACTTCAACACTCAGCACGACTGTGTTTCTGCTGCAGCATGCGAAGCCACGTGTCAGCAACAGCCTCTGGGTCGGCTAAACAGCGAGTAACCCGGCGAGAACCCCAACCAGGATAAACCCGATAGACACTAGTGGCGTGTGTGTTCTCCGAGCAGTTGAACCAGTCGTACGGTGTCCTCCCTAGGAGGCCGTAGGTCGTAGGTCGGGATGTGAGGTGGAACCCGGAACGAGTCCAAGAGGTCGTGGTATCCACTCAGGTATACAACCTGGGGCATGGATACAACCCATAGTACGATGTGGAGGAAGTGGGCAGGGTGGAGACAATGCCTATGTCAAGCCAAGGTAGAAGCCTGAGATTAGACGAGGTAGAATCTACTGTACAGGGGAGATTCGACCGAGTTTATATACCTTTCTACATAAATCAAATATGATCACAATCGGTTCCTGTATCCAACATTTAAGGAACATTAATGCTGATGCTCCTAGTCCCTATGTGTTATCACCATAGCACCTAGGGGTCACCAAGGAGCCATGAGCATAAAGGAGCCAACAGGTGGAGTCAGGGGACACCTGTCACCATTCAGGAGCGTAGTCGTCTTGGCATGGATATCAGGAGTGAATATCCACCAACATAAAGGAGTGCAGTCATGACCCATTGGATATGGTCATCGGTGATAAGCAGGCTATCTGGTCTTGCCTGGAATCTCGCTAATGTTGGGATTCCTGTGCATTACCAAGTTAGATGTACATCTCCAGGATTAACATGAGTCCCGAATGGTTAATCAGGCACATCCTGCATGAGGGCTTAATCAGCCCGCCCGAGAGCACATTAATCAGAACCTCCCATACTGATTAAGGCTCGACTCAACGGGTTTAATAATGGAGTCCTTATAATCACTTGATTAAGGCTCTGTGGGGCCAACAAATATCAGGGAACCTAAATATCCACTCTGAATAACCAGTGTCTATCAGCAGGGATAGAACTGTGGGTTTGATCCACTTTGTTGTGGTTGATTTGGCCTATTCTGGAGACGTGTCTGGACACATGTTAATCACCGATCAATGTTGCTATCCCAATATGGATTCTTGACTCAGGCAAGGCTTCATTGGTGTATATCTCAACAACTACTGGACAGTTCGGGGAGATTAGGGTATCTACAGAAAGCTGGTACCCAAAGCTCCTTGAATCTGAAGGTGTTAATCAGGGGACTTCAACCATTAATCTGGTTCAGCTCTGTTACCATCCCAATTTGGGTTCTTGGCTCGATCAGGAATTGACAAGGTTATATCTTGGGAACCACTTGGCGGATTAGGGAGTTCTGGGTGTCTACAGGAATGGGAGACTCAGCGCTTTCTGAATCCAATGGTCTGAAGGGCAGGACAACACTATTTGGCTTGGAAGTTCAGTCGAGTAAGACAACTGATCGGAAACAAGGAGTTAAATGGCAGATCTTTAGCTTACTCAGGTGGTGTAATTAGAGTAGTGTAAGTGTAAATGTACAGTATATAAGGAGGGCAGTTCTAGCATGGACGCACTACTGCAGTGGTGGTGGCACAGGTGATAGATCCCAGTCTCATTAAGAGACTTGGATCTAGTGCTTGTGGCACTAACATTGGGGTGGCACAGGAGCTATGTCCTGGTCTCAATTAAGAGACTTGGACCTAGGGCTTGTGTTACAACAGGTAGTCTGCACTTGTGATCCTGGACTGTTTCTATTAAGAGCTTTGCTTCGTTTGCACAATGTGATTAATATGTCTTGCCTTCGGTGGAAGTAAAACACATAATTTGGGATTGTGATTAAGATGTGTGAAGGGATTTGGGATTTGGATTTAGAACACGGCACCACTACAGCAGCCTTGGAAGGCTTATTATTTGGGATTATGGGATACGGTCAAAAGTGACCTTAAACAATCAGCAGCCTTGGAAGGCTTATATTTGGGATTGGGTTTGAATTAGGTGTTGGATTGACGCACTCGATTGGCTATGCCAAGAGAGGGGCTTAATCCCACCACAACAAGTCTTGCACGCCATTAGTCAAGTACTCTCATTCTGAGCACTTGATTAAGGGCTTCAACCAGTCAAACTGATGTATCTGTGTCCCTTTTCTACTCCTTCACAATTTGTGGAGAAGTCTAAAATGCATGAATACTCGTCGGCACATCTAAGCTTGTGCAACCGGGGGAACAAGGATGTGGATTCTGGTTAGTGGTTGTGGCTTGTACTGCTGCATTCCACTCATCAGTCCATGTTATCAGCAGTACTCCAGCTGTAGACGGACCGAGGCAAAGCCTTTCATCGGCATAAAGGAGTCGGGGTTGTTAGCATAAAGAACCCGGGTTGCATGTGTATGTTGTCATGCCCTCATCGTATAGAGTCCTGGGCTACTGCAATAAGAACCTGGGTGGTAAAGTGGTGAGGAATCCATGTCTGCATGGATTCCGAATAAAGGTCCAAGGGATGTTCATGTCCCTGAGGGTCGAGTGAGTGTTGTGGGCCAGGGAATAACCCGATCAAAGACAGGTTATTCCCAAAAAGGAATGTGGTAGAATCTGAAAAAGGATATCTGCGATGCTGAGTCAGGGTGATTCATGACACCATAGGTGTCCGTCCCATTATGCAAGAACACGTTGAATCCGATAAAACTGAGAATTTTATTGTCCATACCCCACTTGACCGCTTTATTATCAACACTCACAGCTTCTATAACCCTTACCTCATTTGTGCCACAGTCTCGCGCAACCCTGGGCACCTGTTGCTCTGTTTGAAGACAGGAGGGCTAAACACAATGAATTCTCTGCTCGACTTTGGGAGAGTAGGGCCACAAAAGCCGCAAAATGAAAGGACACAGCTGCCAAGAAATGTCTGTGCCCCACCACGACATTGAGTGATGATGACAAACCACCATGAAGGGCTTGTAAATATGGGTGGACTTTGCAGGCAGCTCCTCAATCAGGGGTGCCGAGACCCCGCACCAGAGCTGCAGCAGCAGCAGTTGTGTCCGGGTCCACAATGATTGGTCTTGCCGCAGGCCTCTCAAAGCGCAAGATCAAGTGCTCTGCTCACGCACGTCAGGCAGAGGAGTCTGAATCCAGCAACTTGGAGGGCGATGGGGATGGAGATTCTAATGGGGAAGAGTTTAATTCTGGCGATGATTTTCTGGGCTAAAATTGAGGTATCGGGCAGCAGCTTAATATATTTACTTTCACTGCGCCAGCCATCCCACAGCTGAGAGAAAACCCAACTTCCATCTGACTTTCCATGCTCTTGTCAGGTGGAAAGTCGGCCTGAACTCTCCCACTGGGTTCCATCCCCCTTACAGCTGATTACAGCTGGTATGTTTTCTGGAATTCAGCTGGCGATCCCACCTGGAAACGTCCTGACAGTGCTTTGGCGGTGTAATCAGGGGATTAAATATGTTGTAGCCTTCCAGCCAAATCCTCCCCCTCTCAAATCCAGTAAAAAGTGTTGGTGGAATGCTCGCACCGAAATCATCAAATGTGTCACTTACATCCATGAAGATTCCTCCCTGGCCAAAGTTATTGAAGTGTCTTTCCTCACTGTTGGCCGTAACCCCGAGTCCTTGAAATTCAAAGTTGTTGGCCAGGAGCTATGCACCACCACCTTCTCCATCAAATACAGCATTCCTGGCCATTCTCCCTTGAAAAACATGCAACTCTTGACGACAGTACATTTTGATGAACTCCTCAAAGAAGCTGTGAAGGGGAGTGCAGAGGTCAAGCTTGAGATAACTGAAGACATAAGTTGTCATTTGTAATTTCATGTCATTTTCAATTGACCTGAATCTGACCCCAGCCATCAAATGTGTCTGCAAATGCACCTGTGAACACCAACACAACTGCAAACACTGGAGAAAGTGACAATGAGCTTGCATTAGGCTCAAAGACAAAGAAGCACAAGGTGCATCCATTGATCTCATTACACACTACTTCCGCTCACATTGTTTTAGCTCACAGAAGAAGAAGAATCTATTGCTGAAACCATTACCCAGTTAAAGGCGACTTACGCTTGTTCAGATAAGCAGTGTGACTCACCTATCTGCTTCCTTGGCAATGTGACAGGCCAGCACATCTGACTTACACCGATACATCTCAACACTCGGGCATCAGCAATAGTATGTTGGCCTCCAATCATGTCTGTCCTCATACTAATCATGTTTCAGCTGGCCAAGGTCAAAGACATGGACCTACAAAATTCCCCAACAGACAAGATGTTTCATCTGCTTGAAGGGCAGGACAACATCAACAATATTGGCCTCTTCACTCGTCACCGCATCCAGTCAAATAAACTGGGGGCAGCTACAACCCAAATCACTGTTGTTCCTGGCTACGGTGGGCTGCCAACACTGTTACAATTGATCCAGAACCTCCATCCCGCAACTCCCATTCAGCATCATTCCACAGCACCTTCACCTGTAAAACCCGCCCACATGACTTTCAAGATGTTCTGTCAGGCCACCAACATCCCCCATCTCTTCCTGAAGCTTGAAGTCCTGGAGATTGAGGGTCCACATCTCTTGGAATTTGTCACCAACACCAACCTGGACAAGTATCTGTCAGTTGCCCAGTGCACTGCCCTTTGCTATGTGCACACCCAATGGAAAAAGGGCTGGTTCAGTAATTCATTCATGTTTTCCCTATGCACTGCTCTGTAGCTTCTTGTTGTATT
Source organism: Mycena albidolilacea (assembly GCA_029282495.1). Classification (NCBI taxonomy): domain Eukaryota; kingdom Fungi; phylum Basidiomycota; class Agaricomycetes; order Agaricales; family Mycenaceae; genus Mycena; species Mycena albidolilacea. Next base: position 1,534,410 of record JARIHO010000014.1, on the reverse strand, counting down.
GTAGCACTTGTTTTATTGTAGCATTTGTGTCTGTAATCTGTACTTGCATCCCTCGCATTATTTTACAATGACCACTTTTATTTTGTAATGCTGAGAATAAGAATACAAAGGCTTGTCCACATCTAAATGAGGTCGCAGTGATGCCAAAATCCCCAAGTCATCTCCAGTGTGATGATTTGGAATGCTTTGTAGAGTTTGTAATACACTGCTGAGGCAGGTAATGTGCTGATCCCAATGCAACGAAGGTACAACTTGATGGTGGAGAATGCCTGCTCAACAGGCTGGAAATGAGGGGAGTACGGCGGCAGATACTCAATCTTGCAGCCTACAACCAGTCAGAACAGGAAAAGACAAAAAAACAAAGCAAGTCTTACCGAAAGATTCCACAAGATCACAAATCTCTTGTGAGTGGTGGATGCGAGTAATAATAATGTAACTATATTGTAACTATTTATATAACTAATAATGTAAGTATTAATGTAAGTATTAATTTCAATTTTTTCTAAGTTTATGTTTTCTTCTTGCTTCAGATCTAATTTAATAATTAAATCTGTTCCTGCACAGCACTCTCGTTGCCCACCTTCTCTTTTACGAGCGTAGTCTTGCACAGAACCGAAAGAAACAGTAGAAATAGTCATAGTCTGCCCTACTGTGCGGAGCATTGTGCATTGTCCAGCAGTAGAACACTCTGCAGTGCAGGGAATGGATTCATTACTGGAAGCTGTCAATGCATTAGAAGGGTCTGCTGGAGCCAATAGAACTCACTAGGTCATGCTGAAGAAAGTTGATGAACGTCTCACGATTGAATGATCCTTTTACAACACAGGATGCAATCATTCCCTTGTCCAAAGTGCACTCACAGATGCCTGAGAATCATTGTTTGCATACAAATGGTGCACCAACCTCCACACACCCACCCATGGGCTCTCTTCCCCACAGTCTTGCATATATCTGATTGTCTTTGGACATCTCTTCAGTGGAAACAAGATAGTGTGCAGGATATTGTGCAACACAATGAAGGAAGGCACCTGCCTGTAGGGGATCCCGTTCAGATGCCATCTGCTGAACTCGTTTGACATTGAGTCCTGCCCGCTCAAATGTGCAATGAATGGTGGTGATTGATACAGGAAGATGGCAATATTTCTCCATGTAGTGTGTGTACTTGTCTAGGAAGGTAGTTGGTTTGTGTTTCACAAGCTGGAGAAGATAATTGGTGTCAGAAACTGCAAGGATATGGGGGTGACCAAGGTTTCGGCAATGGGCTCTTGTAACGCTGCCAGTCATGTGGTGCCTTTGCTTGGCACAGTAAAGTGTTCATGTTGAAAAGTCACATATTTCAGCTATTTCCTGGTGTGTATTGCATCCATGGGCTAACAGTCCGAGTCCAATGTGTTTTGTCTTGTCACTTATCTTGTGGTTGACCATGGAGGAAGGCAGGAGAAAAAGTGCGAGTCACGGGACATGTCACTGGCTGAAAACGGCGGATACATCCCAGCTCAAACTGAGGACCATTGAGGTCTTTCAAAAAAGAAATTGGTAAATGCCATTATATTTGAAAATTGCAATAATATATTATAATATGTATTAATACATACACAGATAATATAATACAGATACAATACAGCCTCAGACCTTATAATATGATATTGATATACAGAGTTGAAACCCAGATGCGAAAAAGACCCAGGAGCAAAAAATATGGGATGATAGGCTCAATTTTGAGGTGGGTAGCCCAATTCTTTTTTGTGGGAGCCTTATAGGTATTATTATGAACAATCCTACCTAAGCAAAAAAGCCCATACCAATTGCCAGCTAGCACAGAAAAGTGCAAACATGCCAAAAACATAAATGTGTGGCTGTGCCAGAAGTCCTGAGAAGAGAATTATTACTGTGAGTGCCCCTTACATTCTACAGACCCAAAATTGTATGTGGGGGGCCTTCAGCAGTTCATCTCCCTCCTCATAGTCACAGATTTTCCTAAGGTTACAATCAACCCCTGTGCATGACCCCATCCTTCAGATCAGGGCCCCCCACCAAAATGAGTTACAAAAATAAAGGGCCCATGTGCCGCAACTATTCATTGTAAAAATCTGAAAATATTTGTGTATACACTGGAAATTGATTGTATCGTATCCATCTCTTTCGTTCTACAAGTACTCACAAGAAATGTCAGACCAATTTACATTTGAAATCATTGGGAGGTCCGTACAATACAGCATATTGATGTCAAGCTCCTACATCATCCTGATTTTTCGCTGGCATGGTGGTATATCATCAGCAATGCAATCATCATCTTGCTCATGTATGCAGCTGGTGTCAGCACAATCTACCACAGTATAATGTCCATCCCGAATGTTGTGTCAGCAACGGCCTCTGGGTCGGCTAAACAGCAAGTAACCTGGCGAGAACCCCAACCAGGATAAACCCGATAGACGCTAGTAGCTCGTGTGTTCTCTGAGCAGTGGGACCAACCGTACGGTGTCCTCTCTAGGAGGCCATATGTTGTAGGTTGGGATGCGAGGCGAAACCCGGAACGAGTCAAAGAGGGTGTGATATCCACTCAGGTATACAACCAGGGGCATGGATACAACCTGTAGTATGGTGTGGAGGAAGCGGGGCAGGGTGGAGACAATGCCTATGTCAAGCCAAGGTAGAAGCCTGAGATTAGACAAGGTAGAATCTATTGTACATGGAGATTCTACCAAGCTTATATAGGCTTCTAATAAATTAAAGTGATCACGGTCAATCGCGATCAGTTCCTGTACTGCAGCATTAAGGAGTGTTAATGCTGATACTCCTGGACTCCTCTGTGTTGGTTTCCATGGCATTGGAGGACTTAGGAGACCTGACGTTCTGGTTTCCTAATCCTGAATGTCATTGTATCCAGTGGTTCAAACCCCAATCAGTTTGAAACTAGTCATGTACTTTGTGTACACTTCTATGTTAGCTGTGGTGCATCTGGGGACTAGGATCTGTCTGTACAGGTTCCTAGTCCCTAACATCTTCTGTATCCCATGGCATGGACTCCCCAAGTCTGCGGCTTCTAGAATCCGCGGCCAGGTTTCAACCGTGAGAAGGTCATGTGGTGGCATCATGAGAGTCCCGTGCCGCTAAGACGTGTCTGTATCCATATGAACACGTTGCGCAAAAAATAGAACCCGGACGATTAATGACATGTTGCACTAACGAGCATCATGGTGTGTCGGGTGTACCACAACACAATGCTGCACCCGTGGCCAAAGGCCGGCACCATGGAGCTGTCTGTGGGTACCGGCAATACAAGGTCGATCAGTGCGCTATTTGGCCTTGCTTGCTCTCGATTAAATGATCACTTTTGCCACCTCGTCAGTGCATCAACTTTATTGAAAGAACCACCGCACGCAGAGGTAAAATCTTTGGCACACAAATTCTCATGAAGCTTCACTAACACCTCTTGGAAATATTTTATTTTTGAATCCCTCTGTTTGTTTGTTATAGTGGTTGCGATGAGAAAACTGAAAATTATGCAGAATTCATAGCTATACAACACAATAAAGTCAAGTAAAAACACAAGAGCCACGGAAAGCATTAGGAAATACATGGAATCATTGCTGGAATCGGAAAAAGCGGCAGAACAACATTGTGACTGCAACTTCTGCAACTAGTTGTCCTCCAAAGCCTCTTGTTGATCCAGTGGTTCAGTGGTCGGAATCCTGCATGAGATGATTAGAATAAGTCGGAAAAGCAGCTCCCTTACTTAAGCTTGTCCCTGTTTGTTTGTTCAAAAGACGTGTAGCAGAGCAAAGCGCAAGGCAGTACCAGCAATTCAGTGAAGACAACTTCCTCTCCCATGGTTTCAGGGTCCAAGTCTCATGGGCTGTTGTCTTCAACATTGAGTCGGGTGTGTATTGGTAGCCTTAGAAGCTTTGAGAGAGTCAGTGACAGCCTTTTGGGATGCAGAGTGGTGCCTCTCAGACATAGTCACATCGAAAAAAAAGCGTGATCGCCCAGCTACATAGTGACATCACACGTCATATAGGCCTACATCGAGAATCCGACCTGACTTCAACATCAGTCTATCTGCCCAAAGTTTCAACTTGGATTGAAATAAACTCATGCCAGAATGCTGTGTGATTTTTTGTGAGCAAATCCGAGGTGGTACAAGGCTCAAATAGGTTGCATCATGGGGCCAATTCTCAAAACATGAAATTCTGCATAATAAAAATCGATCTGTTTACAAGACCTGTTAGAATACACTACAATGAGCATATATGAATATTTTTGTGATTTGAGGCAAACTCCTTCAACCTATGAACCACGTAGAGTTTCGGGACAACCGTTATGGGTGGCCAAACACGATCAAATAGTGTGGTGATCGACCTTGTATTGCCGGTACCCACTGTCTGCAATGAGTCACTTGCAGAGTGTTGGGATGCCCCAGATCAATGTCCCATTGAACGGACACACTTCCTCTCTGGAAGAGACGTGGAAGGCTCCAGTTCAATCTCCAGGGAACAGGGCCACTCAAGGGGTTCACAAAGTCCGAGATGGCACAGGGGTAGCGAATGTATAATTTAGAAGAGGCAGGTGTTTTAAAATCACAATCTTTCAACTTTGAATATGAATTGAATTTCAAGTTGAACATCCATCACGGCAAGTTCCGGTCGGAGTCTGTATATGTTGGACGTTTCTTCTGGCCATGCGAGTGGTTCTTGATTGCTCTCCTTGCTTTCCCAGAGCCTCTATAAGTTTCAGCGACATTCTGATTCATGCCACAGACAGTCTGGCTCATACTTCAACCGAATTCCCAACAAATTGTTGTTGCGAGCTCGGTCTTGAATTTGAAGAACTCTCTTACTTTGTGCCAGGATTTTGGTCATGTGCAGTGGGCAAACATCCATCGAGAGCAACTTTGCACTCGGAGGCCACTCTATGCCCGAGATTATTTGGGAGCCAGCACCAGCGGTTAGATTGATGGCCAACACAGCCATTGCACCGCCACACTCAAATGCGCCAACCTTTACTTCCACACGCTAACATCTCAACTCCACCTTGGGAAGCCATTCTGAGCCAACAATATCTCTTCTAATTTGACTAGCAACTTGTACCAGCATCAATATCATAATATATATGTTTAATCCTCCATTTCGACATCCTCTTTCTCCACCCAGTCCTCAACAACCTGTGTATCAGGTTGGATGATGCCGGATACCTTGAGAAGCACCTCCTGTGGCTTGTTTCGTTCCTCCCGCCATCATTGGAGAGTTGAAGCAGGTGGTGGTGGATGATATCTGGCAGATGTGTCTGAAATAAACTCATCCCCCTAACCTTGACTGTCCCAAGACAACAAACGAGCAACATACCCCCTGTGTACACATACTCTGTGCAAAGGACGCATCCAAAAGTCAATTAGAATGGCAGCAGCAAATTTTGTGTGCGTCTAGTCACACTATTGTCACGTGTTTGTGTCACCCTGATGGCAGTGATTTTGCAGCTCAATTCGGGGCACTCACCGACCCCGACACATCAATCCTTAGCTGCCGAACTTTATCACTGGTTTCTAGCTACAAGACCTCTGTTAGAATTAAAGAGATAAGAAAAATTGAGCCCACAGCACATTCACAGTAAGGCTATACCCTTGGTATTTTCTGAACTGCAACATACATCTTGTAAGTAGCTAGACATAAGAAAAAAATATCCACCTCCTAAGGTAGCGGACAGACAAGTGCGGTTACCCCACGTGATGCATTAGCCTTATTGGGAAGATTGCTAAAGATTCACTGTAATCAACCTGTTCTCATATTGAATTAAAAATTCTGGCTCAACAGTTCTATGTGAATGTATCAGAAGACTGCTCCTAAATATTTGGAGGAATTTTAGTTAAGAAATGGGGGACGAGTTCCTAAATTGATGTGGCTGGGAGGTGCCATCAATGTGGGCGGAGAATACCATCAATGTCTGATCATTTGGGAACTTGTCCCCCATTTCTCAACCGAAATTTCTCAAAATATTTAGGAGCAGTCTTCTGATACATTCACACAGAACTGTTGAGCCAGAATTTTTAATTTAATCTGAGAACAGGTCGATTACAGTGAATCTTTAACAATCTTCCCAATAAGGCTAATGCATCACGTGGGGCAACCGCACTTGTCTGTCCGCTACCTTACGATTTGTGGATAGATGCCGAGCGGGACTAGAAAACAGTCCGGCATCTCGCACTCAGATCTTGGCAGTGAAGCTTCTGATCAAAACATAAACAAAGGATCATCAACACCCGTAGGCGGTGCGGGCTCCCAGATTATTCATAACTTGAACATCCATCACGGCAAGTTCCGGTCGGAGTTTGAATCCCCAGGCTTCATTTTTCCTTTCGCCGCCACGATGGACGGTGCCCGCCCCGGAGTGTCTCCCCTGCCGCGCGTTAATACCCAGACAAAAGTACTTGATACCGCCCATGGCCGCATTCTGTGTATAGCAGACATCCGTGGCCGTCTCTCTGCCCTCAATGACCTGGCAAGAGACGCCAATGCACACGCCATCATCCACACTGGCGACTTTGGATTCTTTGAAAGTAATTCTCTCGAGCGAATAAACGACAGGACCCTCCGCCACCTCACCATGTACTCCCCCTTGATTCCCTCCGCCCAACGCACCCACTTGCTCGCCCCAGACAACCCACCTGCAGTCATACGCTCAACCGTCGATATCTCCCTCCTTTCAGAGTTCCCGCTGCTGCTGTCAGGCACCCTCAAGCTCAAGGTGCCTGTGTACACCGTCTGGGGTGCTTGCGAGGATGTCCTGGTTATCGAGAAATTCCGCTCGGGGGCCTACGCGATCGAGAATTTGCATCTTCTCGACGAGGCCACCACCCGCTGCCTCGACCTCGGCGGCGTCAAGCTGCGCCTGCTCGGGCTCGGCGGCGCGCTTGTTCCGCACAAGATGTTCGACAACGGCGACGGCAACGCCACCATCGCCGGCGGGCAGGGCACCATGTGGACCACCGCGCTCCAGATCGGCGAGCTTGTCGACACGGCACAACGCGTGTTCGACCCGACGGAGACGCGCCTGCTCGTCTCGCACGCGAGCCCCGGCCGCGAAGGCATCATCGCGCAGCTCGCACTTGTCACCAAGGCGGATTTGACTGTTTCTGCGGGGCTGCACTTCCGCTACGCGACGTCGTACAACGAGTTTAGCGTGCAGGGCGACTTTGACGGGTTCCGCGGGAAGCTCGTCGCGGGCAAGGAGGGCTTCGACAAGGTGTGGGACAGCGTCAAGACGCAGGTGGACGCGGTCATCGACGAGCACCAGCGCGTGCTGCTCGACAAGGCGCTCAGCGTCGTGGAGCGCCTGCCAAGCGTCGCGACCGGCGAGGACCCCGCGTGGAAGAACTGCTGGAACTGGAACCTGTGCGACGCGGCATATGGGTCGCTTATCCTCGACGTCAAGGAGGGGCGCATCAGCGCCGAGCTGAAGAGCCAGGGGTTCAACTACGCCTACCGCCGCACCGCGACCGTCGCGCCCACGCCGAGCTCGCAGACTTCCGCCCTCCCCGCCGTCGCCAACTCGCATAACTCTAACAACTCCAAATCCGGCACGCCCCTCCCCGAACGCTCCGCCCCGCCGCATCTTGCCCCCGGCGCCGACAGTGGCTCCTCGCCCTCCACACCCGCGTCCGTCAATGTGGGCGGCAAGCCCGCCAACAACGCCAACCCGAACGCCCCGAACGCTGCGGACAAGGCGGAGAAGGCGGAGCGCGAGCGGCAGAAGAAGAAGGAGAAGAAGGAGCGAAAGGAGAGGGAGAAGGCAGAGCGCACTGCGGCTGAGAAAGCAAATCCTACTTCTGCCACGGACGCCAACGCGGGCGAGAACTCGACCCCCGCCGGCGCCAGCGCCAACAAGCCGCTCGAGGCAGGCGAGGAGCTCAAGTCGCCCGTGACGGACGGCGGGGCGCGGACGCCCAAGGGGGGGAGGCCGCCGAGGAACCCGCATACGATATTCATGAAGATGTCGGCGTCGATTAGTGTGACGGAGGCGGACGTGAAGGAGTTTTTTGGGGATGCGAGGGGTGGGGTGCGTAGTTTTTTGTTTTTACTCTTCTCCGACGCTCACACCCTTGCTTAGATCACGAAAATCACGCTTCCCCCGCCGTTTGCGGGGCGCCCGCAGCGCCTGGGGTACATCGAGTTTGGGGACGAGGAGGCGATGCGCGCGGGGCTGGAGAAGCATTTACCTGTGAGTTCGAGTTACTCTTTCAAGTACTCTCTTTTTCCTTCCTGCTTCCTTATACTTGTGCACATACTTACTAACCGACGCGCACAGAAAATCAAAGACACCGTTCCCGAGGTGAAGCAGGCGACGGATCGCGAGTCGCGCGGGGAGCCGCCGCACCGCGGGGGAGGCGGGCCTGGTGGGCGGGGACGTGGAGGACGTGGAGGGGGCGGGGGTGGCGGGTTCGCATCGCGCGGGTTTGCGGCGGCGGGCTTGACGCGTGGGGCGCCGAGGGGCGGGGGAGGTGGGGGTGGGGGAGAGGGAGGCAATGGCGGCGGCGCTTCTTGAGTTTGGGTACATGGCGCTTTTGGCGTGAATGCGGGGCGGGGTTGCAGTGCGGTGTGGGGCGGCACGTCGTTCAACTTCGAGTCCCCGACCCGATTTCTTTGCGGTTGCAGATGATCGATCCATTCATTCATGATTGCACTGGCCGTTTGGTATGGTATGGTACTTATGATAACATGAAGTAGGACGTAGCTTAGTGATTCGCTTTACTTTACTTTCGTATTCCGCATTCCGCTGCAATATGCTTTTCGCGCTAAATCTGGTATACATATGTCTTGGACTACTGTGCTGGGACTACTGTGCTGGGACTGCGTTTGACTAATGCTTTTTCGATGCATGCACAGCTGCAATAATTATGTAATTAAATATATGCCTTCGCTCTGAGTCTGGCCATGTCAGTCAACGCGAACCTCCGCGCTTGTCTTGCTCAAGCAATCCATCCAGGACCAGCTGGATAGAGTCGTTTATACCATCCTCACCCTTCCGCGCGAAATCACGTCCGAAATCTTCCTCCATTGCCTTCCTCCATCCCTGATGTCCGAAGTGACATGAGGACATGTTCCGGTGGATTAAGTCAGGCTTCTCTCCTCCTACAGGTCTGCGGAACTTGGAGAGACATTGCACTATCGACACCGGGCTTATGGATATGCTTGCACCTGAATCTCGCAAATATCCACTACCAGGTTGGGCCCGTTAGAGAGCCTGAGCTGGAAAAAATGATAGAGGACCGGTGGCTTCGCGCCGTATCTCACCGACATCAAGCTCTACAACTCTCACTCAGGCTGGGCATTTCTCTGTGATTTTTTTCGGAAGTTGGATCGCGCTCAGGACAAAGGGTTCCTCCCAAACCTGCAGAACCTTGCATTCCGAGAATGCCTCTTATATGTGAATGCATCTTTGCTAATACAGGCCATGTCGCCGCGATGCACCGCAGACGAAGGATCCTCCATGCTCAGATCATTTGAGCTCTGGCCTAAGACTCGGCTCGATGAATCGCACACTGTCGCGCTGCGGGCACTGGTTGAAAGAGGGAAGGCTGTTTTCGTTAGCGGTATCAGGCTCTGAGCCACGTCAATACTGCGTACTGTTACAGTACTCGTTGTAAAATTTCCAAATCTGTTACCAAGTTTCCATATGCTCAGGATGCCCCACTACGCCTCTCGGATCTCCGAACAGAAGAAGCACATCGTTGAAATGAAGAACCTTGCCATATCTGACCCTCAAAACGGATGTTCTTTGTGTGCTTGACCAATTCAGATCGTATTGATTGAATTAGTCTTGTGTTTACCGCGGGGGCCTGATTGGAGTGCGTTGTTATTATGTAATCTTATATCAGCTTTCTCCGATTCTCTTCCCTCAACACCAGGGCACTCAAATTCAATGAAGTTTTGGAGTGAATAGTATTTAATAACCCTTGTCTTACCTTCTGTCTCCTCAGAAAATTTAAAGAGGATTTAGAACCTGTTCTGTTGAACATTGACTGCTGCCTGAGTCGATCATGTGACTACCAGCACAAAATTTAAGTTGAAGCATAAACCAATGAAATCTTCAATGATTATTCCAGAGAAAATTCAAGCATGCTAGAATCAATATCAGAGAGAGGGTTTCTGCGGTCCTTGTTGCAAAAACACGTTGTTGAGTGGAAACAGAAAGCTTGTGGAGGCCAGGAATCGAACCTGCGCGCGCTCCGATTACATAATAAGGCAGCACCACGATCAGGACCCCGCGGTAAACAACAGACTCTATACAGCGAGGTACGAGCTTGGTATAGAGCGTCTGTCTACGAGAGACTATTGATTGAATGACGGGATGTGCCGGCGATTGTCCTACTTCTAGCCTCTTGCCTCCTACAACATCAACGTTCAACAAATTTACTGGTCTGCGCGGGTGGAAATTCCCGTCAAAACCTACGTAATTGGTACGAGTACGGGCACGGGGGCTGCTGGAACCAGCACGCGCGGGTTGGCCCGTGCCTCCGACTCTGTCTACAACATCGATGTTCAAGAAGTTGAGCCCGAAAGTGCTAACCCGAATCTATCTAGCTCGTCGGCCCGTCGCATTGAAGAGGTCAGCCGAACGGACGACCAACCTGGCACTAACCCTTTTCCCCCACGAACTGTGGCTTGCCATCTTCGATCGGGTTGACAATAAATCCCTTTACAGTGTCGTGCTCGCATGCCACAAGTTCTATAATTTAGTGTGTGAGGCTTTCCTCTGCTACATCGAGTGGAGAGACCCTTCAGTAGCCTTCGCAAACTTGGTGTTCTGGGAACGCAATCCCGAAAAGTGCTCTTTCCCGCGATCTTTATCGCTCAGAAAACTTTATTCAAAAAATTCCCCGGATGGTACGCAGTGGTGGCATAACATACTCAGCGAAGTTCAGCTGGTTGATATCTCACACAGTTAGATTTGCCTCGCATTTTCGGATGCATCCAATGTTTCTCTCGGTTGGAGCACTTGAAGCTCGAAGGCCACGGGGACATACTTCCAACCCTTTACCACGTATTGCTGAAGCTTCCAAATCTCAAACAACTCAGCTTTTTCGACGCTTCATTCGCCGTAGCACAACCTTTCTTCCCTTTCTCGGAAACCTTTCCCTCACCTCTCGCTCTCGGACCACCTACACTGCCAGTCACCACTGTTTCCATACACGGCTCTGTATAAGGCCAGTAAGGCCGACAAGCGGCAGAGCCCACTACCTGGAAACATATAGGCCTTTTGAACTACAATTAATCAATTAAGAACATTACTAGTCTAGTAGTACAGGTGGCCCAACACTTGCTCGGTCGGTGCTGGCGCACCAACCAGCTCGCATTGGGCCACAGAAAAAAACCTAAGGTATCAGGTATCTTTCATTTGGTATACCAGTGGCCTAATTAGGATGGCGACGTTTAGAAATCTCTTGACTGAGAACCAACATAGTGACAGTTCAACTTTGATTCCATGTTCAGTATTTGAACCTGCGTGTCCAGCTTGAAATCTGAGAGAACTGATCAAACCCTGCTGCAAAAGTTTGTTATAACTCAAGGGACAGAGATCATACTATGCTGGACATGAATCAATCTCACAGGGACCATTTGAACTTGAAGCGAGTTGTGTTCCCCTCTCGAATAAGCAGAATTACGAGCTCCTGAACGGCAACCATCGGCAAGCAGAACGGCTTTGCAGCAGCCGAAGTAATTTGGCGGGGAGAAGATGTGCTTACGCGAAACCTGCTGACGAAAATGTGATGCACATTCAAAAGGATTTTGATCGCGACGTATATAAGAACCCGTACCTAAAGGTAGCGGGAATTTTTTGAGGTCCTCGATGGATTTGGCTTCGATTTCGGTCTTAATCTACTCTCGTTTCTCCCCGCATTGCATTCCCTATCGGCCTCAGTGTCGGGGATGGCCGGAGTCCCAGCGCACACGGCCGCCCAATTAACCTCATTGACAATGGAATACACAGACGCTTTCTCAGACATGGCGGACATTCTTCGCACTGCCGTGGGCGCATCACCTCTCCTCCAGCACCTTTACCTCCCCTCCCACTTTGCGTCCCTAAACACACTGGGGCTTCTGGCCTTGCCCGTCCCCCATCTGGTGACGTTCTCGGGCCCCTTCTGTGTCGCCCTCGGGATCGCGCTCGCTGAGCCTCCTGCTCTCACACATTTCGCTATCACCGTGCAATCTATCCCTTCCACCGCGGACGCGTTATTTCTCATCGACCACATCCGATCAACGTCGCTCATTAACATCGCACTCCTTCTGAAGCACTGGGATGACCAGGTCTTTTCGCGCATCGCCGAGGTATCCCCCCGATGCGAAGAGGTTGGGATTGTATGCGAAGGTGGCTGTGGACCGTCTCAGGTAATTCGATCTCATTTTGTTTTGTTTAATCCTCTTCTTCCGTTTCCAAGCCGAACCTTAAGCTAATTTCTCTTTTTGTTTCGACCGAAAAGACCTTCCTATCCTCCCTCGGCCTTCACCTCCAGCGCCTTGCTTCCCTGCGAGCGGTGCATATCTATCCGAAAGTTGCAGTCCCCCGCGGTAAGAGTGGTAGCGGCATTGCCAGTGCCGATCCCCGCGCCTTTGCCGAGGTATGGGGACTGTCTAGCCCTCAACTACGGCGGGTGAAATTGAGCTCATCGGTGGCATGGGCGAGGAGATGGGAAAATGGCCCGTGGGATCGCTACACATTAAAGGAGGTGGACGAGCGACATTTTGTATAACAAAGGGTTCTTAATGGACAAGAACATTCGTGTTGGCGAGGTCAGACAAGACAAGGTTCTTCGCTGGTTTCCTTCTTGTCAATGGGTTATCAATCGAAATCCACACCAGTTCAAGGGTGTGCTTCTGTTGGGAGATCCGTAGTGGGCACAGAGAAATTTGATGGCAGAGTTTTGGGCATTGGCAATTTTACAACGAGTACAGTATGCAGTATGGACCTGGCTCAGAGCTCATCCTCTCCAACAGAGATTTTCATTCCTCTTTCAACGAGTGCCCGCAGCGCAGTAGTCTGTGATTCGTCGAACACTTCGTCGGGCAACTCCCAAGGCCACAGCCGAAATGATCTGAGTATGGAGGTTCCTTCATCTGCGGTGCATCGTGACGCCAGGACCTGTAGTAAAGGTGCATCCACATCTAAAATGCAACCTCGGAATGCAAGGTTCTGCAAGTACGGGAGGAACTCTTTGTCCTGAGCGCGATCCAACTTTCGAGCGAAGTCGAGCAGAAATGCCCGGCTCGAGCCGCGGTAGAGTGTGAGCTCGATGTCGGTGAGATATGGCATGTAAGTGGAGAACCATTCGGTGGCCATGGATGAGATGTGGACACCGGTGGAGAAGCGTCGCAAGGATGCGGATGAGTGACCGAGGAACGAAAGCATATCGGGACACTCGTCAGGGATGATATTTGTGTCAATATGAATATTTTGGAGGGCGGGTAGGCGAAGAAGCGGGAGAGAATACATATAGCAGCCATCGGAGAGGTATAAAGATTGGAGACATCCATGGGTTACAATGTCAGCGTGGCGGACCACTGCTTCATCTTCCACAGAACCCGTGAAATTTTCGAGTGAAGGGGCCCATAGCAGAAGGTCGACAAAATCATCGGGGGAGAGGTTTTCACAAGTCAGGGTCGATAACCTGTCGTAGGGAAGAAGAAATGTGGAGGGCACAACGCCTGCCCTGTAAATGAGGTTTCGCAGTCGAAGTGCAGCGCCGAGTAAGTAGTTTCAACCCGGGTTGTGCGTCGCCAAAGAAAGACGAACGGTCCGGATCCACTGTAAGGGTGAGGTTTTCGAGACTCGGGAATGGACCGATATCTATGAGCGAAAATAATTGGCGTGGTTGTAGACCGATGGATACTGTCTGCAGTCGGGGAGCAAAACGGACAAGAGCGGCGCGGGTCGCTGCCACCTCGAAGTGCCAGTCATCGAAGGGATGACCTTCGACACTGAAGGAAAGCAAGCATGCACCAGCCCGAATGAACCAGTCCTCTATCTTCTTTTCCAAGTTAGGCTCTCCAACGTCGAGAAGCCTTTCAAGATCTAAGTGTAGGCGCACCCATAAACGCGGTGTCGATACTGCAATGTCTCTCCAAGTTCTGTAGACTCCTAGCAAGAGGAGAGGAGCCTGCGCCGAATTAGGAGCCCCCTTCATGCCATGGCTGACATCAGAGAACGGAGGAAGGCAGTGGAGGAAGATTTCGGACGTGATTTCGCGCGGAAGGGTGAGGATGGGATAAACGACTCCATCCAGCTGGTCCTGGATGAATTGCTTGTTATCCTCGAGCGATTTCAGACGCAATTTGAGCTCGAGAATCGATGCGTCGACCTGAGCGAGGCGAGCGCGGAGGTTCGTATTGACTGACATGGTGGCCAAATGGTGGCCAGCAAAGACTGCTTAATTACATAATTATTGCGACATCCTTGCCAGTTCAAGGATGTGGTGGCAGGACTAAAGCAGGACCGAGCAGTGTGGTGGGGAATACAAAAATTTGACAGCAGAGTTTTGGGCATTGGTAATTTTACAACGAGTACAGTATGCAGTATGGACCAGGCTCAGAGCTCATCCTTTCCAACATAAATTTTCATTCCTCTTTCAACGAGTGTCCGCAGCGCAGTGGTCTGCGATTCATCGAGCAAGTTGTCGACCACATTCGGAGGCCACACCTGGAATGATCTGAGTATGAAAGATCCTTCGTCTGCCATGCATCGCGACGACAAGGCTTCTAGTAAAGGTGCATCCACATCCACAATGCAATCTCGGAATGCAAGGTTTTGCAGGTGTGGGAGGAACTCTTTATCCTGAGCGCGATCCAGCTTTCGGAAAAAATCGCCAAGAAATACCCGGCGAGGGTTGTAGAGCACGATGTCCGTGAGGTACGGCATGGAAGTGGAGAACCAGTCGGTGGCCAAGGGAATGTCGTGGATGCTCGTGGAGAAGCGTCGCAAGGATGCGGAGGAGCGAGTGAGGAACGAGAGAAGAACGGGACATTCATCCGCCTCGAAAGGAGTTGCAAGATGAATATTTTGGAGGGCGGGTAGGCGAAGAAGTCGGAGGAAAGACAGATAACTTCCGTAGGAGAGATGCAAAGTTTGAAGACGCCCATGAGTTACAGCATCAAGACGGGCTATCGCTCCCTCCCCCTCCCTCACACAGCCCGTGAAATTCTCGAGTGAAGGGGCACCCAGCACAACGTCGAAGAATTCATCGGGGGAAAGAGGTCCTTCACAGGCCACCACGGATAACTCTCGGCAGGAAAAGAGTAACCTGGAGTGTCCTGCAAATCCGCGGTAAATGAGCTTCTGCAGCCGAGGTGCAGCGCCTAATATTTCGAATTCCAACCTGTCCGCGGTGTCGAAATGATTGGCCACCGCAAGGGTTTCGAGAGCCGGGAATGGGCCAATATCCACGAGCCGGCTTAGAAAACGCGATGAGAGTGTGAGGGATATGCTTCGCAGTCGGGGAGCAAAATGAAGAAGAGTGTTACGGATCGCCGTCGCCCCGAATTGAATAGGGGCATAACCTCGAACACTGAAAGAGAGCGCACAGCTGCCGGCACGAAGCCACCGGTCCTGTATCATTTTTTCTAGCTCAGGCTCCCCGAGAGGCCAACCTTGTTGAGAATATTCGGGAGGTTCAGGTGCAGGCACACCCATAAACGCGGTGTCGATATTGCAACGTCTCTCCAAGCTCTGCAGACCTGTAAGAGGAGAGAAGCCCGACTAAATCCACGACCCGTATTCATAGTGCTGTCAACCTCGGGAGCGGGGGGAAGGCAGTGGAGGAATATTTCGGACGTGATTTCGTGCGGAATACTGAGGATGGGACGGACGACGCCATCCTGCGGGCCCTGAATAGACTGCGTGTTATCTTCGAGCGAATTCAAACGCAGATTGAGCTCGAGAATCGACACGTCCACCTGGGCGGGGCGAGCGTGGTCCGCATTGACTGAGGACATCGTGGCAACAACAAGGAATATGTTCCTCTTTTGTTATGTAATTGTTGTAGCTGACTCCAGCGCTCAGCCCAAGTTCAGCCGAGCTCGACGCCGCGTTTTGCGCGGAGGATGCTTCCGTTTCGCTCTACGACTCTACATCCTGTCGCACCTCGTCACAAAATTCACCCGTCCACGCATTACTTTACACCACCAATTATTGTTCATTCGGCAAGTCCGCATTGAAATTACTGTAACCGCCCGAGCCACCTCCAACCATCGCACAACCTACTGGTTCTTCTTCTCCGCCGCATTGAACCCCTTGGGCGCCTCAATCCGCAGCGGGCTCTGCACGCTCGCGAGCGCGTTGATGCCGAACCCGATGATGGGGAGGAGCACGAAGAGCACGACGAGCAGGGCGGAGATGATGCCGGGCGTGAGGAGCTGGTAGTGCGCGAGGATGCCGCCCTTGGTGCTGGTGCCGTTGGGCGCCGCGAAGTTGCTGATGATAGGGGAGGCACGGCGGGCGAATGAGGGGGGCGCGGAAGAAGAGGTGTAGATGACAATGTGGTTGGGGTGCGTGGCGGCGAGGGCGGCGAGCGAGGTTGAGAGGAGGGCGTCTGTGGTGGGTTAATGGAGGTTCCAGTGTAAAGATTCGAGTAAAATGAAATGTGCATACCGTGCTTGAGCATAGCGTCCTTCCGCTCCTGTGCTGCCAATCCCGCGAGGGGCGGGAGGTTGAGCGAGACGACGTGCTTGGCGTCGGAGGAGAGCGAGACGCCGCCCTGCCCTGGCGCAAAGGAGACGAATGTGGAGGCGCAGCGCGTAGCTGCGGACTCGAGGAGCGCTATTGGATCTGGGCCGCCGCGGTTCGGGACATAGGGAAACTGGCGCGCAGACGGGGAGGAGGAGAGCGAGCGCGCGAGGTGTGCGTTTGGAGGGAGGGTGCGTAGGTCCGATGCGTGTAACTAGAATTATGCAAGGTCAGTACTCGGAATATATACGCCCAAGATCCACGTACTTCAGGCTGGTCAACGAGAACGACGGCATCGTGTCCGCAGATGTCACTGCTCGACAGAATAGCGTCCAAGAGAGCGTACGAGTCGGAGAATTTGGAAGAAAGGGCGTTGAGCGTGCTGGAACTATAAACGGCCCATACTTGTTCAATTCCTGGTCTTTTTGCGCGAAATAAATCGAGAAAGGCACCTATGAGAAGACCAGGAGACTACTGGCGAGGTATCGGAGAACGCAAGAGCCAGGGGCAGCAGAGCTGCTACAGCGAAGAATCGGAGGGATGGCATGACGGCAGAAGGCAGAAGGCGAAGGGTTAGGGTCAGAACTTCTTGCTTCCCAATTTTTGGAACAACTCTCAAAATGAGCCTTTCTTCGCTCTTGCTGGCTGCTGGCCCCAAGAAAATCGACTCGGAGCTCGATGCGCTGTTCAAATCCAATGTAACCGCAATTTTACCATGGCAGAATCACATCTAATATTAATGTAGCCAGCCCCACCCCGTCCTGCACCTGCTACTTCCGCACCTCCAACGAAGAAACGAAAAATAGAGGCAGCTATCCCAGACCCTCCAGAGAAGAAGAAGAAGAAGAAACAGAGTCAGCCCGATCCCAGTCCACCGAAGATTGCGAAACAAGCTGCAAAGCCCAAGCCCGCAAAAAAATCAAAACGCGCCGAACCGATCGTCGAAATGGACGTGGATAGCGACGGGAGCGATGAAGACGATGACGAAGACAACTCAGACTTGGAGAACGCATACCTCGGAAAGCTGCGGCCCAAAAAACCTGCTACTGCTCCTTCGCCGAACTCTGAAGACGAAGACGCCGAAGATGCAGGTGATGATTCCGCCAGCAACAATTCCGACGCAGAAGATTCCGACCCCGACGCTCCCCCACCAGTGCACGAATCCCTCACCAAACGCGTGCGCACCAAACCCGGTAAAAAGACAAAAATCGTCCCGGAGAACGAAACGCCCCTGCAGCGCGACGCGCGCACTCTTTTCGTCGGCGGGTTGCCTGCGGAGGTCGCGCAGAAAAGGGTGTGTATTCCTATTCCTCGCTCTTCTATGCTACAAACCGATAATTTACTCGACCTAACATCCTTTCTCTTCTTTGGTAGCCGCTGAAAAAACAACTGACCCGGCACATCCTCTCCTTCCTCCCCTCAACCTCCTCGAAAGTGAAAATCGAATCCATCCGATTCCGCTCCGTCGCCTTCCGCGACCCGACATCGGCCACCGCCATGTCCTCCGCCTCCACCCTATCCACCTCCGCCGCCGCCCCATCAACCGGGAACCCAAACTCCATCCCCGTCCCCAACCACTCCGCCGCGCGCGCCTCGACCTGGCGCCGAACCGGCGGAGACGAAAAGGAAAAGCAGGTTGCAGCAGAGGCCGAGGCCGAGGGCGACGCCAAGAAGGCGTACCTCACACCCGCGCAGAAGAAAAAGATCCTGTTCATCCAGGGCGCGTTCCACCCCGAGGCGAAGAGCGTCAGCGCGTATGTGGTGCTGGCGCATCAGGCGCCGCGCGCGCAGCAAGGTGACGGGGATGCAGAGGAGAAGGAGGGGGAGGAGGGGGAGGACGACACGCCCTACGCCGCTGCGGCGCGCCTCGCGCGCGCGGCTAACGCGTCCGAGTTTATGGGGCGCGTGTTGCGGGTGGACGTGTGTGCGCGGCTCCCTCTCGCGGACGCCGGCGCCGGTGCGGGTGCAGCGGGTGCGGGCGCGGGCGCGAACGAGGACCCCAAACTCAGCATCTTCCTCGGCAACCTCGATTTCGCCAGCACGGAGAGCGACGTGCGCGAGTTTTTTGAGGGGGTGGTGGCGAGTGAGCGGGGGCCGGCGCCTGCGGACGACGGCACTGGGCGGTGGGTCCAAACCGTGCGTCTCATCCGTGACCGCGAGACCCAGCTGGGCAAGGGGTTTGGATACATTTCCTTTGTGGTGGGTATTCTCCTCCCTTCTCCGCACTCCGCTTTGTGAAGGGCTTTCGGTCTTATTCATTTACTGATGTGCGCACGCAGGACCGCGAATGCGTCGATGAGATCCTCGCGCTGGGCAAGAGCGACGAGGGCAAGAAGAAGCTCAAGTTCGCGAAACGCACGTTGCGGGTGCAGCGCTGTCGCGCCGTCGGGGCCTCTGCCTCGGCCTCTTCGACCGCAAACCCCTCCGACAAATCAGGCGCATCAGCGAAGTCGAAATCCAGCTACACCGGCGCGCCCCCCGTGCGCGGGGACCCCACGCTCGGCGCGCGGCTCGCGCACCTCGACAAGGACGCGCGCAAGGCGGCGAAGAAGGCGGATCCGGGGCGCGAGCAGCGGCGGGCGGAGAAGAAGAAGGCGGGGACGCGCATGCGGGTCGCGAGTGATAAAGTGAGGGCGGTTTCTGGGGCTGGGCAGGGCGGAGGTACGAAGCGGATGGGCGGGGGGCCGAAAGATAGTAAAGGGAAGGGAGGAGGAAACTTGAAAGGAAAGGGACAGGATAGGGAGCGGGAGAGGAAGGCGAGGGTGCATAACCACAAGAGTACGGCAGGCAAAGGACGGAAATGACTGAGGGTTATGTCTTGTGATGCATAGTACATTTATCAGGCGTTGTTTTCTACTGACCCACTTTCTCGAAACGCGGCGGCTGTGGGCGCCTGACCTACAAAACTTCGGGGAATTGATTTACAGAGGCAATAATATACACGACGGTCGACGAAGTGGAACAAGATTCGAGGTCACTCAGCGACCTTGGAGACTTTAAACCAGTCTTCGGACCAGCCATACACACGCTGAAGCCGTGCACCAAGCTGGCGGATTCTTAACGGGTTCAGCTCGAGGTCGGGATGGGGACTTTGCATGAACGGAGATGTCAATGAAATTATATTAGCCAGTCGGATGGATCAAGCTCACCGGTGAATCGTGATAGGACGATCTTTGGGCGAAGGCGGGATAAAGTTCACGGCAGAGCCGGGTGTGCTGTCATCAATAGTGAAATTCAAGGAACGGAAAACCTGAGATTGCATTAGTTGTGGCGCAAACATGAAAGAGTGGGCGAACCTTGCACACATCTTTCCATGTCACCTTGCCCTCTTGAGCTCCGTCGATCCTTGGACAAAGCAGGCGATTAATGATTTTCACTGTCTTCCTCGGGAGTTCATAAACCGGATGCTGGAGAGCCGGCCCATCGAGGATTTCCCTTGGGGGACCACTAGGCTGAGCATCGCCCGTCGTAGATCCACGAGATTTCTGTTTGACGGTACTCTGGGGAGAAGAGCTTGAGTTCAGGTAAGAATGAGTCGACTGCACGCGCTCGGACGGTAGGGCAACTGGAGGCGCCACATATATGCCGCTACTGGTTTTATCTCGGTTGTCGTGCCATTGGGGTGGACGCTCCACGACTACTTCAACTTCCCAGTAGTCGTTGATCGATTTAGATGTGTTCTTGAGGTATGCATCGTCGATAGCACCCCAAAGCTTTGGAACCCAATCTCGCTCTTCGACACTCAATAATTTCTTCGTCATGTGCGGGATGAAATTGAGCATACAGATGGGATCTCCTCCGTACTTCATCCCAGTCCACGAAGGGTCCCAGCCTGGCCGGCGGGGCACCGAAGGAGGGGAAACAGGTGATTTTCTATACAACTCTTGGATCGAAGGCGCCTTGAACGGCCGGAGGAGAAGGTCCATGAAGATGGTCAATGCAGCGTATTCCGAAAGGATATCGCTGATACGTGTTGTAATGTAGGTCTTTGGGACCGTGGGGCATCTGATATACCCGTCGATAATGCGGAAACACTCGGGGGACTCCCAGATTGTCTCTGGATTGCAAAGGCGAAGAAGGGACGCCTCCAAGCCGGGCAAAGCCTCTTGGAATGCATCGGGTTTCACAGTGACGGTGACATCTTCCAAGTATCTTCCCTGGCTGTATACCGTACAACCGTCCTGAAAGGTTCTCATGAAATAGCTTCGGCGCAATCACGGAAGCACGAACCCATTCAATGTCAAAATAGCGACCATAACGGGCAGACGATGCCAGGGCGCGACGGAAGTAATTCGAGAGGTCCTGGCATAGCTCCGCAAGACAAACACCCTTGATCTGGAGGATCAAATTGTGAATTTTCGGATTCTTGACAATATCGCGCTCTGCGGTTTTCGTGGTATAACCCAAGCTCTTCAATTCCTCGAAAACCTTCCTCACCCATGTCCAAACGGACAAGAAATGGTAAGCATGGTATACCTCGGCTTTGAATGCCCGGCCGTAAAATAACGAGAATTCAGTGATTCTTTTCGGCGGTGATGGCCCTTTGTCCAGTGTCACGAAGTAGGAGAAGAGCGCAGTGCCAGGCCCGTGACTCTGATTCTCGAAAATTTTATGCCACAGATAATTTGCATCAGTGCGCATGGCAACGATTTCGTCTTCATAGAACTGGATTTGGCTGTCGATGAGCTTACTCGTGAGCTCAACGGAAGAAGGCGGAAGTTGAGCTCCGACGCCGATACTTTCTGGAATACGGAGCGGTGAGGACGACAGAACCGGTCTATCGAATTTAACATACCTGAGAAGTTATGCAGATAATTGCGCAACGACCCTTTCGTGTCCAGTTTCGGCGCTTTTGGGGCACGTCGTGAACGCTGAGGCATCATCAGCATGGTTTTGACTCAATGAAGGCCAAACAAAGAGTACCTCACTCTCACTGGCAGTAGCGGTAGCTGCAACGTCTTGGATGACCTTCATCTCCAGCATAAGACGCAGAAGCGCTACTTCGTCAGTGCCTTGCGATTTGAATTCTCGCAGAACTTCGGGACGAAAGACCGAAGTTGCCAATGTCTTCATTTGAGCCTCCTCCAAGGCATAGAATCTCCTCCGCAATGCAGGGAGGTTAGCAAGCTCCTCGTCGCTGATTGTGGACGACATGATATGACAAGAAGAGCAGTCGTTCCTGAATTAGCGCAGACTCTAACTGGCGCCCAGTCACAATCAGTGAGCGCCTCTAGAACGCCGTTACGTCGTCACGTAGTCAGCGGATAGCTTGAAATAGAGCGGTACATAGTATTTCAACGCAAATTCTATCTTTCCTCGCTGTCAGCCTCAACTTGTTGAACGTCGATATTAGAGAAAGCACGAGTCAGACGAGCGGTCGCCTGTTACCTGACGTCCGGTTTGGGTGAATCGTCGTCGCTCCACGGTTCAAGTTCCCATCATAGTCCAGAGGTCCAGGGCGAACGGTTCCACAGGATACAAGGGAGGTGCTGCAATAATTATGTTGCATGACCGGACAGCCCGGCTGGCTGGGCTTCAAAATGTAGCCGGAGTTGAGCCTGAGTCTAACTTGAGTTTTGAGGTAGCATGATGCGTCCAAGAAGTCCAGTTTAGGGCTGAGAGGGAGAAATAAATCAAAAGAGGCGCTCCTTTGCTTGTAACAAGTGGAACTGACATCCGCAAGCGAAACGCGCAGGATGAGCACAGGAGGTTGGTAGTAGGAAGCAAGGCGCGATAATTATATAATCAAATAATATTCTTGATCCTGCCACCATGTCCTCAGTGAACGCGGATCTCCGTGCTCGTCTCGCTCAGGTCGACATGTCGATCCTCGAGCTCAAATTGCGTTTGAAATCGCTCGAGGATAACAGGCAATGCATCCAGGACCAGCTGGATGGCATCGTTTATCCCATCCTCACCCTTCCGCACGAAATCATGTCCGAAATCTTTCTCGGCTGCCTTCCATCTCCCGATGTCGGCAGTGTTGAGGGTCCTGATGTGACCAAGGCTCCTCTCCTCCTGTTACATGTGTGCAGAACTTGGAGGGACATTGCTTTATCGACGCCACATTTATGGGTGCATTTGTACTTGGATCTCCAGAGGATTCCCGAGGAGGTTGGAGTACATGGGTTGGAAAAGGTGATGGCGGACTGGTTCCTTCGGGCTGGAGCCTGTCCACTGTCCCTCAGTATTTACAACGCAGGCAATCCACTCTGGGCAGAAGCAATCCGCGCCGCTCTTCTTCATCATGCTCCCCGACTTCAGAGCATATCCCTCTCCCTCCCAAGATCGGATTTCCAACGGCTTGCGAATATTGGTGCATTTCCGATCCTCGAAACCTTGGCAGTGGACATTCCTTTCAATGACGTCGAGGAAGAAAGGTTGGAAATATGGGGCACTGCACCTCGGCTGCGAAACTTCGTTTGCGGTGAAGGTGCAGGACACTGCCCGTTTCTCATTCCCTACGGAGGGTTGTCCACGGTGACTTGTGACAGTCTTTCCCCCGATGAATTTTTCGATCTTCTGCTGTGCACCCCTTCACTCGAGAAATTCACGGGTTGCGTGAGGGACGAAGAGATAGTCCGTCTTGATGTCGTAACCCATGGACGTCTCCAAACTTTGCACCTCTCAGATGGCTGCTATATGTATTTTCTCCGACTTGTTCGCCTACCCGCCGTCCAAAACATTCATATTGAAACCAGCATCGTCACCGATGAGTGTCCCGATATTATCTCGTTCCTCACTCGCTCCTCTGCATCCTTGCGACGCTTCTCCACGAGCGTCCGCATTCCCTTGGCCACAGACTGGTTCTCCACTTCGATGCCGTACCTCACGGACATCGAGTTGTGGAGCCCGAACCCGGATTTTCTACTCGATTTTTTCCAAAAGTTGGATCGCGCTCAGGATCAGGGATTCCTCCCACACCTGCAAAACCTTGCGTTGCGGGGCTTTATCTTGGATGTGGTGAATGCGCCTTTGTTGCAAGCACTCACATCCCGATGCATTGGAGACGAAGAATCCTCTATCCTCAGATCATTTCGGGTTGGTGGCTTGTTGTCCGACGACGAATCGCAGACTGCTGCGTTGCGCACACTCGTGGAAAAAGGAATGTCGGTTTTTATTGGAGCTGATGAAGTCTGAGCCTAGTCCAATTCATTCGTCGATACTCCAGGTGAATTAATTACAGATAATAATTGCACGAGATAATGGATAACAATGTACGTGCGGGTGAATTTACTGTACATGTATGTAGTACGATGAATGAGCAAGCAAAGAAACATGCGTGAACGCGATATGAAGAAGAAATATAAAGAAATTCTAGCCTAGAGAGACGTGCCATCCATCGCGTTCCAGCGCCGCGCGCATGGCCGCAAGATGAAACGAGACTCCATCGCAGAGCGGAAAGGACAGCTCGTGGTACGACTGCGTGATGTCCGCGTGGAGCTGCGCGATGTCGGTTGCATCGGCCCCGTCCTGGCGAGAACACTGCGAGGAGGTTGATGTGCAATACCGACCGCTGGCGATCGAGGGGGCGGGAACGCGGACAAGGACAGGGAACGCGGAAAAGGACAGGGAACGCGGAAAAGGACAGGGAACGCGGACAAGGACAGCGGCCGGAGGGGGAGAGTGCAGCTCTCTCCAAGTCCGAATTGAGAACCCGCAGGTCCCCTGGACAGTGGACACGGTTGTACGAGTTGAGTACGAGTCGATGGCTTGACCAAGAGCTGCAGCAATTATGTAATTAATAATAAACCGGAATATATTCCTTTCATTGCCACCATGTCCTCAGTCAGCGCGGATCTCCGCGCTCGTCTCGCTCAGGTCGACATGTCGATCCTCGAACTCAAATTGCGTTTGAAATCACTCGAGGATAACAGACAATCCATCCAGGACCAGCTGGATAGCGTCGTTTATCCTATCCTCACCCTTCCGCACGAAATCACGTCCGAAATCTTTCTCGACTGCCTTCCATCTCCCGATGTCGGCAGTGTTGAGGGTCCTGATGTGACGGAGGCTCCTCTCCTCCTGTTACATGTGTGCAGAACTTGGAGGGACATTGCTTTATCGACGCCACATTTGTGGGTGCATTTGTACTTGAATCTCCGGAGGATTCCCAAGGAGGTTGGAGTACATGGGTTGGAAAAGGTGATGGCGGACTGGTTCCTTCGGGCTGGGGCTTGCCCACTCTCCCTCAGTATTTACAACCGAGGCAATCAATCCTGGGCAGAAGCAATCCGCGCCGTTCTTCTTCGTTATGCTCCCCGACTTCAGAGCATATCCCTCAGTCTTCCAAGATTGGATTTCCAACGGCTTGTGAATATTGGCGCATTTCCGATCCTCGAAACCTTCGCAGTAGCTTTTCATTCCGACGGTGACGAGGAAGAAAGGTTGGAAATATTGGACACTGCACCTCGGCTGCGAAACCTCCTTTGTAGTGAGGGTGCGGGACCCTGCACGTTTCTCATTCCCTACGGGGGGTTATCCACGGTGACTTGTGAAAGTCTTTCCCCCGATGATTTATTCGATCTTCTGCTGTGCGCCCCTTCACTCGAGGATTTCACGGGCTGCGTGAGGGACGAAGAGATAGCCCGTCTTGGTACTATAACCCATGGACGGCTCCAAACTTTACGCTTCTCCGATGGTTGCTATCTATATTTCCTTCGACTTCTTCACCTACCCGCCCTCCAAAATATTCATCTTGCAACGACCATCGTCACTGACGAGTGTCCCGATTTTTTCTCGTTCCTCGCTCGCTCATCCGCATCCTTACGACGCTTCTCCACGAGCGCTTTCAACACATTGGACACGGACCAGTTCTTCACTTACATGCCGTACCTCACGGACATCGAGCTATTTGGCCCGCCCAAGGAGTTTCTACTCGATTTTATTCAGAAGTTGGATCGTGCTCAGGATAAATTGTTCCTCCCACAGCTGCAAAACCTTGCGTTGTGGGATTATACCTTGGATGTGGTGAATGCGCCTTTGTTGCAAGCACTCACATCCCGATGCACCGGAGACGAAGAATCCTCTATCCTCAGATCATTTCGGGTCGATGCCTTGCCGTCGTACGATGACGACGACGAATCGCAGACTACTGCATTGCGCACACTCGTCGAAAAAGGAATGACAGTTTTCGTTGGAGCTGATAAGCTCTGGGCCGAGTCCAAACTCCCCAATACTGCATTGGCCAATGACTCACAAGTGAATTAATTACAGACAACAGCTGCACAAGATAGATACGGTACAATGCGCGTGCGGGTGAATTTACTATACATATGTATGTAGTACGATGAATGGAGCAAGCAAGAAACATGCGTGAACACAATATGGAACAGAGATGAAAGAAATTCTAGACTAGAGAGAGGTGCCGTCGCGTTCCAGCGCGGCGCGCATGGCGTCAACGGCCGCAAGATGAAACGGGAGGATGGGGTCCGCGGAGCCCATCTGCGCAAGCCTCCATCGCGCGGCGGAGAGGACAGAGAGCTCGTGGTACGACTTCGTGATGTCTGCGTGGAGCTGCGCGACGTCGGTTGCGTCGGCCCCGTCCTGCGAAAATGCCGCGAGGAGGTTGATGTGCAATACCGACGGGGTACTGGCGATCGAGGGTGCGGGAACGCGGACAAGCAGGGTCGTGGACAGCGGCCGGAGGGGAAGGGGGTGCGGGTACTCTGGAGTGCTGGGCATCGTCCCGGATATGTTTGAGAGCGGCGAAGCGCTTTCCAGGTCGGGGGGAGGTGTTGCAGCCGTCGGGGAGGAAGGGCCTGATTCTGGGACGAAGGACAGCGAGAGGCCAAGATCTGCAGGTGTGGGTGGGAGGGAGAGGGAAAGACTTCGCTTTGGGTAGAGCGCGTAGGTGGTCGAGGAGACGTCGATGAACAGGGACGGTGTCTTCGTGGACGAAGACAAAGAGGGGACGCGCGTCATGGGCTTCAGAGGCAGGCTTGGATGTAGCTTGGATGAACCCGCAGGAGTCGCTGGCGGTGGGGTTGGCGTTGCCTTGGGTTGACCGTCAGCCGGAAGGAATGTCCAAGGCGCGTCCGGTTCTACGGAGAGCAGCGTGACATGCACATAGGGAAGCGCAGTGCAAGTAGGAACCGCCTTGGCCAAGAACGACATCCACGCTAGAAGGATGTAATAAGCAAACTAGTCTGAATGTAAAGGATCCAGCTTACCATCCAGGTCGGCAATGGTCATCGACCCGAGTTTCGAGAACACAATCCGCCATGCGACATTCGCTCGTTTGGCGAACTTGCACGCAAAGTCCCAAACCTTTCTAACAGCGTATTCCTCGTTGGTGAATGTTTCCACATCCGCCTCGTCCGCATCTGGATTTGGGGTCTGCGTCTGAGTCAACCACACCGCCAACTCGTGTGCCTCTCCTCTTTGATCTGCACAGACACACAGGATCCACTTCCCGCACTCGCTAAACCTGTAGCCGACGTGGAGGAAAGTGCCCGCATCGACGACGTCCAGCGGTGCTTTCGATCGTTTAATATATTTGACCGTCGAGTGGAGCGGACGGGCAAGCGTATATGCAGGATCCTGGAAATAGCTTCGAATAGGTTCCCCGTGCTCGAAAAACCGCCGCGACATGACTCGGTCCACGGGCTGCAGGATTCTGTCGTATGTCGAGTAGCACACGGCGTCGAGATCGGCGGGATTGGCACAACTTGAGCACGCGACGAGCGCCTCGGGCACGAATTGGAAGACACTTTGGAACTCTTCGTGCGCCTGCAATGCCTTCTTCACAGCAGAGAACACCTGCCGGAGAAGAGGGGACGCGAGAGACATCGTTGAAAGTGGAGTGACGACATAGAACACCATGTTAGATCGGGAAGGAGCGGTGAGGCTGGCAACGAATGCGGCTGGAAAGGACATTAGGAAAGGAAACGAGATGAATTATGAAGCTCTCACCTAGACTCTTACGAAACGTGGAATCGAACCGTAAAGGAAAGATCCCATCCTTTGAACAGAGGTTGTGGCTTCCCGGCGTCAGAGTACCCAGATGCTTGCTCTAAATGGCGGTCAGCTCAGATGAAAACAAAGTAGGCATAACCACCCACATCGTAGATCGCGGTAATCTTTGCCAACCAGTTCTCCACAAGCTGCTGCCGCGTGTCTCCGTCGTCCTCGAAAAGAACAAACACAGTAGCATTCTTCCGGCCTCCGCGGGGAGAAAGGCCGAGCTTTTCCCAAAATCTCAACGCAGTCGGAAGAATTTGGATCACAGCGTCTGCCTTTCCAATCGAGATCATCGGCGAATCCAATACCTGAAGACCTTTGGAAGGTGTGACATCGAGCGCGAACAACGTCTCCACGTCGAGAGGGCCCTGCATCCCTGGAACGAGGCTGAGCAGTTGGGCAACAGTCTTGACATCAGTAGGCCAGACCGCATCTCGAGAAGAAGCGGCTTGCTTCAAGCCCATGCTAACCACAGTTGTCCGCCAAGCATCAGCCCAGACGCTGTTTTCCACAACCTCCTTTCCAACCGCAAAGGCGGCGGCCTCAAGAGACTTGGATTTCTCAGAGGCAGCACCAAGGGTTGCTGCAGGTGATACAGGAGTCGGTACAGACGCCGAAGCGACGGTAAGGGTCGTAATATTGGTCGGGGCGACCGCTGCCCCGGGGGGACGCAGCGGTGTACTGAGAGGAAGAAGATAAGAATGCTGGAAATGCGTGTGAAGGAGAGTGGGTCCGAGTGGAAGATATGCGGGCGGCGGCGTCGATGGGCGCGACACAAGCGGACTGTCTTCCTCCTCGAGTTCGTCTTCATCGGACTCCGGTTCCGACTTGACATCCTCCTCCTCTTCCTCTGCGCGTCTCCTCTCCCAGTCCTCGTGCTCCCTAACCCACGACGGTGACATCTTATTCCGCCCTCCCTCCCCAAGCGTCGACGTCTTCCTCTTCACCCCAATCAGCTTCCGCACCACCCCAATCCTCGGGTCCGTCTTCACAGCATACTTAAAACGCCAACTGTCCTGCGTCGGCGCGCCGGAGTCAAAGCTAAACTCCTCATCCGCCTCAGGCGGCGGACTGGGCAGCGCGAATTTGCCCACTGCGTACTTCCCGTCCGCAACCCGATGGCTCTGCGCAAACGGAATCGGATCAAAGATGCCGTAGGAGAGTCCCATGCTGCTCGCGCGCCGGATGAACGTGTGGTCGTCCTCCGCGAGCTGTACGTTCGGGGTTGCGGGCGCTGACGCCGCGTGGCTGTTGGGTGTCTCGCCGGGCGACGGCGGGAGCAGCTCCGGCGCCATCAGCATGTGGTGCATCTCGGACCCCGGCGTAAACACGTTGTTAGCCCAGTCGCCCTGCAGCGGGTGCGGCGCCGGGCTCTCCCCGAACAGCGGCGGCGACATGCCCGTTATCCCGCCGAAGCCGAGCGGCGCGGGTCCCGCGGCGGGGGTGAGCCCTGCGCCGGGGTGCAGCTCCGGGAGCATCGAGGTGGAAGGGGGGCCGCCGGGCATGCGGAGCGGCGCAGAAGGCACGACGTCCGGCGGGCGGTCGAAGAAGCTGAAATCATCGTCGGTGAAGTCTGTCTCGAAATCCATCGCAGACGCGCGCTGCCGGTCGTCCCCGCCACCGCCCATCCCAAAATTCATCCCCATGCCCATATCGATCATGCCCCCCATGCCTCCGAAGTCGTTCATCGCCAGGTCGATGTCCATGTACGACTGGGAATCAAATGGATCGAAGCTCTGCGGCTGCGGGATCTGGGGCAGAGCTTGCATTTCGGCGGGCACGACGGCAGGTGGGAGCGTGATGGGTGTAGGGGCAACAGGAACGTCAGGGATGGGTGGGAGATCCGCGACCACAGGCGACGTCCGATTTTCGTCCAGCGGGACGACAAACGGCGGATCGGCTTGCGGAGGAGACGGATAAAAAGTGGATGGGGCTTGATTTGGCTGCTGGCTGGGACCAGCAACGGACTGAGGTACTGGAGTGGGAACAGCTACAGACGCGGAGGCAGACTGCGGGGTCGCAGGCGGGATTGAGACCGGCGTCGCAGTAGTCGTCACAGTGCCCGATGTATTGGCTCGCCCGAGCCGCGGCGAGCCACCGTCTCGCTCGCGCTCGCGCCGTAACCGTTCACGCTCCTTCTCGCGCTCTCGTGCAACGGCGTCGACGTACCCATTCACTTCCGACGCAGTGTGGCGTAAACCTCGAGAACGAGACAGAGTGAGCGCACGAAATGTACGTAGCGCGTGCGGTGACGGTGTCGCGGGACATGATGACGGCCGGATTGGGCTCTGGAGATGAGATTGTACAGCAGGAGGAAAGAGTGATGTCGGTGGCACAGCAGCGGTTACCTGTGGGGAAGGCTGTAGCTGTGCTGGAAGCTCGGGGATGTACGCGAGTGGCTCTCGCCTTCCGGCCATACATGACAGAGCGGATGTTGCGCATGGAACAAAGGAGACACAAAGACTGGCAGGGTAGATTATAGTGATCCCCTTGTCTTCGCCCTGCTTGTTCTCCACGCTTATCCATGCGATGATGAATTTGGTTTCTTGCCGCTCTGCGTGGTTCTTCAATGAAAACCAATGGTCGTCGGTACCCTCTTCTGGATCCCATCCACTCACGCCCATGCCCCGGAGAGAATCATGGAACTGGCGTCTGAGCGCAGACGTGGGGCCGGAATAAGGCGCAAGATAGAACGCGGGTGTCCCGTGCGGAAGGACCGTTATTGGTGCCCCTTCAGCAAGTGGTCGTCCCGGGCCATGCGGCAACACAAGGAAAGGTGTTGTATGCAGTTGGGGATGGATTATTAGCTGGGGTTGTGGGGAAGGGGATAGGTGAATTTGCAGTTGACAGTATATGAGCGGCCTCGAGGAGGCGTGTGTGTCCCATCCCTTGCTCCATTCGGTGGAGCTCGGTGGAGGGCCGAGAAGGAACCCGCCCTTCAGGCGTTTCACAAGCCTCTTGCGGCCAGACTGTTTAGAGTTTGACGCGTCCGAAATATCGGCGATGAGACGTAAGCGAACAGCTTCCAGGAAGTGGCTGTAGACAAGTCGGAGAGATCGACGGGGTAGATGTTGTTGAGGTGTTGAAGATGAGAGTTCCAAGCAAGCCGTGCATGGTGTTTCGAGGTCGGAACACGATGGGCAGCAAGGATAGATGTCGGATGGAGTAAAAGATATTTGTGATGTCACTGAAAATAGAAATAGAAATCAGCAAGGGAATAGAATGGCCTTGCAGACCGAACGACGGGGTCGCAGCTGCGGCCGCAATAAAGTGAAGACCCATGAAACATAAGGTTAGGGTTGACGGAGGTCACCCCAACGGAAGCATTTCTGTCGGGCCGGAAGAAAAATACTCACCGATTAAACCGTCGAAGTGTAAAGCGGAGAGCTCGGTGGGATCTTCGCCCTGTCTGCCGATAAGAAAGGCGTACATACATGAATCCATCCCTCGAATATGCACACTCGTCAAGATAGACTGAGTGAGTGTCGCCGATCCACTCTGGTTCCGCGAAAGTACATCCCTCCTAGCGACCTCCAGAATATCATTGTAAGCCCGGGAATGCGAGCTTGGTCCTGCCAGTGGGGAGTAGATGGAGCAGGATATTAAGGCATCCTTTGGAAGCGGAATAGTGGATGAAAGCAGCTTGTCCGACGCCGTCAAACGTGGAGCGGGCGGCCTGGTAGTCATTGTGGTCCAAAAGAAAGGTTATTGTCGCGTTTATAGTGCAACTCGGCGCTCCGGGAGGGGAGGAATATTCGGATAGCAGGTCTGACCAAGAGTGAGAGCCATACACCGAGCCACAGCGGACGAATTGGTGGGAAGACGGATTGGGATCGGGGACTTCGCCGAATCTCACGTGGCACAATGGCTATTTTCAGACTCTTCTCGAATTTGTGCACACGATGGTGGAATTGCGGCGGTTATAACGGCCTTGGCCGGCAATACTCTCAGTTTAAAGCGTCGTCGTGAATATTAAGGGTGGTGTAATTAGCTAGGTGTTCTACAAAGATTTACGAATAAATTATATCCCATTCAACCGCTTATCCAGCATTTGCTGTTTGCCGGACAGCTCAGAGAGCCTTCGTTCCATTGCCAGAGATATCTCCTGCGTAGCCAGAATATCGGCTTTGTTGACAGCTAATTCAAGCCTGATCCACGACCGCTATCGCAACCCATCAGATGCAGTTCGCAGCGGGACAGCCTGGCATACCTGGATACTGTTTGGGAAGGACCGAAACTTGTCAACGTACCCCAGCAGCTGGGCCTCGAGATCTTCCGTCCCGCGCGGTCTCGAGTGCTCGGAGTCAGAATTGAAATTTACCAAGAAGCTGTCTAGAAATCTGCAGTTCTGCTTAGCCATTTGCGAATCGCAGTAGCAATATCACAAAACGAGACATACCGTATAAGCTTCTCGATTTTTGTCGCATATTCCTGGTGCCACTTTTCGTGTAGGCAGGGTCCCGCTGACGCACAGGTGTGCCAGACACCGGGCGGAGGCCTTATAAGCAGATTACGTATCGCTTTGAAGATGTCCTCCAGCTTGTTGCAGAGTTTGGAAGATCCAGCTACCATCAGTAAGGACTCGCATGACTCTAGGCACTAAAGGCACGTTATTTCGGGATTCAAATAAGGACGTGATGCATGCCGGGCTCACCTGGATCATGGAAAACACCTTTTCGCGGCATTTTTCTGCGGTGGCGGCTGCACGGGCTGAGAGCGGATCCGGGCGGAAAGGCGGGACCGGCGGCTCGGTGGTGTCCGTTAGATTGGATGGACTGGCAGGGGGGTAGAGGGGCGCGGTCACGGCTGATGCAGTTTCGAAGCTCTCGCTGCTTGGGCGCGGGGTACAAAGAGCAATAAATGAATTCGCGTCGGAACCGTTTTTCAAAGGAAAATCGTGGTGAGGCAGCCCATCGCCCTTTCCATTCGTAATGTCATTTATTTGGTGCCCCTGGAATCGAATCGGTGGACGGCCTCGTCGTAGTAGGGAAGCCAAGCCAAATTTGGGAGGTGGGGTAGGTGGAACAGTAGATGTATCCGCCACAGCCGAGTTGTCGGCGGCCGTTTTCGGGGGAGAATCAAGTAGGCCGTCGACGATGCTTCCGTTCGTGCTGTTCGTGTTCGTTACTTGGTCCCGGAATCGAACGTGTTGGGTAGAGACACGTCGTGACTGGGGAGTCGGGGTGGATGCGTTCATTTGCTTCTGTTTTGTGGATAAAGTCGCAGTCAAGAATGAGGGTCAAGTCCCATACTGAAGCGTTTTAAATGAAGACACCACAGGATATGACGAGGATGTCCTGTGGGGACACAAAGTAGTCATCGAAACGGACACACAAGGTAGTCATCGAAAGAACAAAGGAACAAGAGAACAAGACGCGGACAAGAGTTTTGCAGCCGCGGCTAACTTCACATGCCGGTGATATCGTGGAGTTGTACTGGATGTCGGTCACGTCCAAGTTAACAGTAGGACGACCCCCTCGCGACGCTCGGAGATAACGGGAGCCCTCAGGGTCCGAGCCTTGCAGTCTTGCATTCGCTTGAGATTTTGTGAGATTTCGAGGGTTATTCCCAGGAGCTCCGGGGCGTACGATGTCGCAGGAATTACCCGCGCCCTTGGTGGCCAATTTAAGCTGAAAGTTGGGCCAGTGGCAGTGAAAGGTTCGCGACGCGTTTTCGTAGTCACGTGTCGATATATTTCCTTTCGAAGCCAGAATTTGCAGTCAAAGTTATCTCTGGTCGAGTTCATCCCAGCCAAGTTTTGAATCGGTCTGGCCTTCCCAGTAAACCTCAGGCCAACTTTGAAGGCCCTGGGTTCCGGCTCTAAGACCATCGCAAGACTGGCACATACCTGGAATAACGGACATCCCGGACACCCGTTGCCCACTAGAAGAACCAAGAAACACACTCGAATAATCCCCTTGTCACCCTTGGAGCAATTCAGCCACGTTCTTTCCCGCATCGTACTCACTACAATGGAACCCGACAAATACCCCTCAACGGGGATCGTACCGACGCGCATTGGGCTCAAGAAGGTCGAACCCTACTGGTATCCATATACCACGATGGCCAAATTGCGCTGGCTCAATCGCGAGCTGCTCGAGGTTGTATCCTCAGAATTTAGAGACAGATCGATGGAATACTATGTGAGTGTGTGCGAGGGCCGTTTGGCTTTCTTCATTTGACCGGACCTTAGAGATACGCTCTTGAATCTGGAGTTACCACGGTGAACGGAAAAATTGCACGGCCAGAGACCATCATCAAGAACGGCGACCGTATTGAGTCAGTCTCGAGATGAGATAATAACCTAAAGCCAACTAACCGTTTGCAGGAATATCGTTCATCGGCACGAACCACCAGTGACTTCAACACCCATTAAAATCCTGCATCACGATGTAGAGCGTGAATTCATTGTAGTAGACAAACCCGGCAGCATCGTTCGTCCGTCGAGTTCTACAATCTCTTTACCATCTCACAGTCGCGTCAAATAGCCTATTCACGGAACTGGAAGATACTTTAAAAACACCCTCATAGAAATTTTGCAGCATGAGTTTGGTTTCAAGACATATCGTACGTTTCTCGGCTATCCCTGCGGCGTGCTTATCGACCTACGAACTCAGCGGTTAATAGACTCGATCGACTGACTTCGGGCCTCATGATCCTGCCACTATCCTCCAAGTGT
The DNA here is from genome assembly GCA_029282495.1 of Mycena albidolilacea. Classification (NCBI taxonomy): domain Eukaryota; kingdom Fungi; phylum Basidiomycota; class Agaricomycetes; order Agaricales; family Mycenaceae; genus Mycena; species Mycena albidolilacea. The sequence goes on along the minus strand of JARIHO010000014.1, from coordinate 1,500,059 downwards.
GCAAAGACCATGGCCAAAGAGTTTGAAGTAAATACAGTGCACAAGGAATATATAACGAGGTGCATCGGCAAATTTCCAGAGTGAGTAAGTTTCGGATATTATTTCGTCGACTTATCCGCATCGATAGAGAGGAGATCATATGCGAGGAACCGCTCATCACACTGGATCGCCAGATGGGTCTCAACGTTGTCCATCCTGAAGGCAAAGTAGGTTGGACTACCCTTCATACAACACGCTTTTAAGTTTATTAGCCAGCAAAAACGGTTTTCAACCGCATCCGGTATGATGCTAACACAGATACCAGCGTCGTTCTATGTGAGTCGTCCCCTACGGGTAGTTGCCCTGATCTGACGTCCGGAAAGGTGCACCACTTACAGGACGTTGTACGCGCGGATCTCTCTTTAGCGTCGTATTTCAATTAATCCAATTCAATTACCAGCGCACCAAATCAGGGTCCACTTACAATTCCTCGGGCATCCCGTCGCCAATGACCCAGTTTACTCGGAGAAGAGGATCTGGGTACCGTGGCTTTACCATTCCTGACTGTGCACGTTCCCTGACCCTTGGAGTCTGCAGGGTGAAGGTCTTGGCAAAGGTGGCATCGATACCACTCCCAGCAATGAGCGGAGTGCGCCAGCCCCGCCCCCTCATCTAGAGAAACATACCGAGGCGACCGGTAATCCGGAATCGTTGACTAAGGCCATTCCGCAGACAGAAACGACCAGCCAGACTCCTATGGCCCCTTACACCAAGCTGCTTCCTCGTGAAACGGGGGAGGACATCGGCTTGGGCTCCCCCGTGCCACTGTCCAGCGAAGCGGTCGGGGTTATCACGCAGTTGCGGAATATGAAGGTCAGTACTTCTCTGCCCCTGCGCCGCCGCCGATGAATGACGGAGATGCAGGACGAGGACGAGGACTGGGGTCGTTGGCGCGATGTCGTCTTCCGAGCCAAGGGTGCCTTATCACCCGCCAATATGAAGATAAAGCAGGTGCCACAGAACCAGCGGAGGCGAGGAAACGGGGAGTTCGTCATCGAACCGTCCAATCCGAAAAAGCCCACCGAGGCGGCTCTCGCAGGTACCAGCACGACGATTGCGTCCTCTCCTCCGGTGTTTCCCGGAGCCAGAATCCAGGGACCTTCTACTTCCGACGATAGCCCTGCTTCTACTTCCGCAATGGTCGAACCAACTGCGTCATTCGATGCCGCAGATCCAGGCGTGCAGACTGTGCCCGAGAGCCTTGCGACGACGAAGGCTGCCTTGAACACTGAAGGAACGGTCTCAACCGATGATCGCATCCAGCTGGCTTCATCTTCTGCTTCAACCGTTTCTGAGAGCAATGCGCTCATGGAGCCTCCCACGTCGCACGTTGAAAGCACAGTGTCGGATGATGAACGCGTTTCGCTGGCTTCATCTTTTGCCCCGGCTTCTCAGCTAGCCTCCGCGCACGCAGGCCCTACGCCACCAGCCTCAGAGGACCCATCCGCGCCCCCGCAGCCACCGCAACCGCCGCAATTCACGGTCGCCGAAGCGGTAGAACGTGCATCTGAGATGGAAGCCCAAGCGGAGGCCAACACGATTTCTTTGTCGGAGAACTCGTATTGCCCCGAGTGCTACCTCCCGCTACACCCGGATCCCAAGCCAGAGAAGCTGTACATATTTTTGCACGCGTTGGGGTACACGACGAGCTTGGGCAAGTTTGAGACGCCGATGCCAGAGTGGGCTCAGGAAGGGTGGGAGTGGGATCGGGAGTAGTTTCGGGGTACGCACTTTGCTTTCCCAATGTGTATGTATTTACGGTATCGTTGTGCTAGTAGATCTCACGACATGATAACAAGGAAAATGCCGCGTGTGGTGAATTTACATGCACACTCGAAGATTGATTGACTACCATTGCCCATCAACAAGTGCACCGACCGAGGAAGATGGCGTTAACGGTTAGGCCACTCTAGCGTCTGCATGCATCCGCCTCGAGCGGACGGTCTCCGTTCGGCAACGGTGCGTGTACGCAACGGCGCTTACACCTTCCAGCGGGAAATTACAACCTTTGGAGGGCAAGCGGGGTATGCCTGGCCGCGCTACGACCACGATATCGATTGTTGCCTAAACAAACCTAGCTCTTTTCCCGCCAAAGCTACTCAGCGGACCGCATTTTCATTCTTCGCGGCGGTGCGTGTCAAGGACCATGGAATGCTATCTCTTTCTCTCCCATGAAACAACGCGTTCTCCGAGGCCCTCCCTGGATCATCCTGTCCAAGACTAGAAAATCTTGCGCCCGGCGGTCTGTGCTCGCCCATTCCGTGCCCTCCCCGCGGCTGGAACTTCTGTTGAGCGATCACGATGACATGCGTCGAGGACTTTTCCCTGCAAATTAACGCCGCTCGGCGGGAGGCGCAAGATCTTGCGCTTGCGTCACATGGACCGGGTGAACTTTCGGCCAATAACCCTTGTACGCTTTACGTCCAAGAGCTTCAGGTCTGAATTTGTCATTATACGCCGGGATGCTTCTGATATGGTACCCACTATCCCTTTACAGGACAAATCTTCCGCGGATATAAACTGCTGGACAAGTCGACCCGCACAGTCTTCACTTCTCCCCCCAATGCAGCTCATATTATTGATCGTCTGCCTCTTCATCTTCCTTCTATGCTGCTATACAACGTATAGACGTTTCACACGTATTTCCGTCGCAGGCGTGCGCGGTCCGGAAACGTCTTCATGGCTTTTGGGTACGTTCTCCGCTGCTACCAACAGTGTCAGTCCTTAGCTTCATCCAGGCAATATGCCCGAACTGTTTGGGGGCCAAGTAGGAGAGGTATTTAAACTCTGGCTTACTTTCTTGCTAGTTTTTGAGTTGACCTTCAATCTCGGGACTCCGTAGGCCGAATTCAAATGGCAAGAGATCTACGGTGGCGTCGTCAGGATCAAGGCTTCGTTTGGCGTGCGTCCCCAATCAGTTTATAGCGTGCATCTGCTCACTACTTCTGTAGGAGGACAGACTCCTTGTTACCGATCCAAAGGCCCTTCAGTACATATATCAAACGTCAGGCTATCGGTTTCACAAGCAGCCGGAACGCATTGAACTCACCCGGATGATCAGGTACGCCCATATAATTCCGCATAAGTCACCGACTGAAACCTGTATTAGCGGGAGGGGTATTCTATGGGCAGATGGTGCGTAGGCTGCAATCCCGAGTCTCAGGAATTTGACCCTCCCTAGGAAAGGACCATAAACGGCACAGAAAAGTGATGCTTCCGGGTTTCACAACGCCCGAAGCGAAAGCCCTCCTGCCTCTCTTTTTTTCATATGCTGCTCAGGTACGTGCCAATCATTCAGTTAACCTTTATCGAACGCCTCTCTTTCTTCAAGATCGGCGCGAAGTGGAAGGACATTATCGGCGCCACCGCGGACCAGTCGGCGGTGGTGGACGTCACTGGGTACGCTGCTCAATATCCTTTTTTGAAGGGGCCTATTGTGACCTTTTCGACGCAGATGGGCTTCACGTGCAACGTTGGACGCCATCGGACAGGCTGCGTTCGACTATCGGTTCGGCGCCATGGAGAACGCAGATAATATCGTCGGGACGGCCTACAGTAATGTCTTGTATAATTTCCCCGTCTCCCGCGAAATCGTGGTAACGCCGATTGCAGCATGGACACCTTCGGGTCCCCTTCCAAAGCGAGTTTGCTCGCACTGAGTCTGCTGCAGTATCTCCCTCGGTCCATCCGCGAATTCTTGGTCGATCATGTTCCGTCTCAGGGTTTGGAGCATATTCGATATACTGCGCAAGTCACAACAACCGTTGCGCGTGAACTTGTCGCGTCGAAGTCTGCTGCGCTTCTGCAGGGCAAAGGTAGTCGGGACATCATGAGCTTATTGGGTGAGCCTATTTTTAGATTCCCTGGCGTTGACTGAGTTGGTGCTTTCTCCAGTAAAAGCAAATGCGTCGGAAAATGAAAAGACGAAGCTCAACGAGGATGAGCTTCTGTCGCAGATGCGGACGATAATAATGGCGGGTCATGAAAGTGGGTGATGAGATTTTGACCTCAGCTTCGGGTGTTGAGGACAAAGCTTGAATCGTAGCCACAGCGAACAGTTTCAGCTGGGCCGTCCTCGAGCTCGCACGGCAGCCCAAAATCCAATCAAGGCTGCGAAGCGAGATACGCAGCATGGAACGCACAGTTCAAGCTCGCGGCAGTTACGAGTTCACCACTAGTGATATCGAGTCCATGCCCTACCTGTTGGCGGTTGTGAAGGTTTGCCTCCTTCGTTTCAGCATACCCGCAACCTGATCGAATATCGAAATAGGAAGTCCTCCGCTTCCATCCCGTATCCTTCAACAATTTCAGGCAAAGCGCTGCCGACGACGTGCTCCCCCTCTTCCGGCCGTTGACTCTACAATCCGGTGAAGTAATCACAGAACTGCCGGTGCCCAAGGGCATGAAAGTTATTATTTCTATCGCTGCATACAATCGGAACAAGGACGTTTTCGGCCATGATGCAGACACCTTCAACCCTGAACGCTGGCTTGACGGCTCGATGCGCAAAGCAGAGGCACCGGTGGGGGCTTATGCTAATCTGTGAGCCACACCTTGGGCTTCGCTGTGTATTTTCTAACCGCCCTCAGGCTCACATTTGCCGGAGGCCTCAGGACTTGCATCGGGTGGCGATTTGCGTAGGTCGTTCTCACTTGTCTAAAACAAAATCTTATCCCTCAGGCAGGGTCCTGGAGCTACAAGCGTTTCTGATCGAGCTGGTCGGCGAGTTTGAGTTTGCGCTCACATCGCAAGCTATGAACATCCGAAGGGAGGCATGCATTGTTATGTGTCCCACTGTGGTGGGCGAGAGGGAGAAAGGGACGCAGCTCCCGCTGCGGGTGAGTGTCGCGTCTAGGGATTGCGATTGAGCAACATGATAACTATTCATTGATATCACGACTTATGACCATTGTTTTTTTTATTACCACCCCATGTTCCCTAGTCTACGCATAACTGTATCGAATGAAGATCAAGTAATTCCCCGGTAGTAAAGCTTCGACGGGCTCAAGGTTGCCGGAACATGTGTGGATCTGGATCTCGTTCGACCCCAAAATACAGTACTGATACAGCCGGGCATTAACATGAATAGAGGAACCGGGCATCACTGTGGACCTGTCAGTCTAGAGTGTATGAATGGACCCAAAATATTTACCTTGATGAATTTCGCCATGAATTTCCTGCGAAGCGATGAGCGAGTGTGATCAAGTCAAGACGGGAACACGAACTTGTGGAACTCTGTTCTCAGAAGGTCATTGACGAAATGTGTGGGTTTATCCTTCGTAGATATAGCCTGGTTCTTGAATATCAAGTCTAGAAGGGATACCACAGTCAGCGGATTTTATATCAAGTACGGGGCAAAGCTGACCATCGTCCCATCGCTTCTTGACTGCGAAAGTGCCGGGCACGGTTGTGTTAACACCAGAAGGTACTTGCTGTCCAAGGGCAGCAGCAAGGTTCAGCAGTGGATTGCCACCTGCAATCTCAGCCTCTCGCGAAGCTGCGTCGGAGGCCGACTGTTCCCGCTCCAGTCGTGTCTTCTCCTCTGCTCGCTCCCGCTTAATCTTTTCGAGTTCGCGAAGTAGTTCTGCAGTCTCGTCGTCATCGTCTTCCGAATCCGAGTCTGAGTCGCTGTTCCATTTGTTCAATCAAGTTTCCGCACAGCCAAAGTCCGCGCACCTGTCATCCGCATCCTTGTCCTTCTCGTCGGCAGCCTTGCTACCTTCTGCTTCGTTCTCCTCATCATCATCCTTGTCCAAGTCCAAAGACTCCTGGAGCAACTTTCTCCGTTTGTTTGACTCTTCGTCCGCTGCCGGTCCACCCTCAACGGCCAACGGCGGTAGTCCCTCCGCCTTCCTCTTCTTGTTTTTAGCTTCTAGCTCCGCTGCAACCAGTTCCGCCCGTAAATCCCGTTGCTTCACCTCTGCCACCGACGTCTGACCGACTTGGCTGGAAATAATTAATTGACAATGAATCCATCGAAAAAACCGGGTTACGAACCGGAATTTGAGCTTTGTGTGCATGGCCATGTCCCGCACGGAGAACTGTCGCGAGCCTCCCTTGACATCCTTGGCCTGTGCGGGGTCCCATGTCGGTCGATGCGCGGTGGACATGGTGGTCGACTTAGATCTACAGACTGGGGCTGTGCCGAACCCATCACTCACGTGTCTCTTACGCGCCCACGGGACCAAACAGCTGCTCGATTTCGACGCGTTTTCTTAGCCTTGTACGCCGATAATTGCCTCAGGCTCATGGGGTAAATACTGTTACAGTTTGTGTGAAACTTGAGATTTATCTGATTGAAACATGTACTACCACCAAATCTCACCCAATTTACGTCCTCCCGGATAGTGTCTCCATCGCACCTAGGCAGGTAGCATTATTGTACCGGGTGTTGGGCCCCGTAACACTGTACTTGCAATCCTGACATGTCGGTGGCTTCGAGCATTTGTCTGTTCAGCGTTGGACAGATGTCAGATCTCGAGTTCTCCCGGCGCCTGTACACCGTGATGGTGGTCCAGTCAATAGATGACTCGGCACTTGCTAATGGAGTCGTGAAAGGACTCCATAACCGGCCAATCATGAATGGTAAACAGCAGCTGCACGTAATATTAAAGGTCCACGATACAAACAAGAAATTGTCGTCTCCAACCAGGTCGTATAAATTATCAGCCGTAGATGCAACGCTGCACTCCGGGCTTCAAGAAATTGTTGTCTCCGACCAGATCGTATAAATTATCAGCCATGGATGCATCGCTGCTCTCCGGCTTCAAGATCTTCATCGTAGCGCACCGCGACTGCTGGGGCCCACAGTACTCATTTCCGGTGTAGTCGGTGGAGCGTTTGGGCGGATAGACAGTCATGCCGTACGGGATGCAGGAGGGAATTCCGCCTTTCACGGTGGGCGACGCTGCTGCCGTATCGCTGCCCGCTCGTTTTTCCGCGCAGCCCTGTCTGCCCTGATGGAGGCCCGGACTCGTCGCTCCTCAAGGCGTTCCAGCTTCGCTCGATGGTGAGTTTCGCATAATTCCATGAGCAGGATCTTTTCATTGGAAGCCTGTCATGCCGCGAGAACTAGTAGTAAGCTTCTGGTCCGGACACGCGACATGCAAAACGGGAGCGGCGGCGAGATCTTACTTACTGCGAATTTCGTCGACAAATCAAAGAATTTATCTGCAAATGAATGCAACTTGTTGATCTCGTCTTGAAATTTTTCCACCCGAGGGGCCTTTCTGACCAAATGGTCCGAAAAACGTATATACTTTCTGAGATTTCTAAGGGAAGGTTAACAACTCCACAGCTTCTTCAACGCAACCACATACTTGAGTAAGGATACTTCCAGCGCTTGTCGTTTCGTTCTCCACGACGATTCTCGCGGCGGCACATATTCCGTCGGGATTTCGGTCGTTCCAGGAATTGCTTCAAGGAAACTTCGGACCGCGATGCACACGTTGGCATTCTTCGCTATCTCAGGTGTGCGCCATATCGCAGAAACTTCAATAAAAAACTAGGAAGGAGATCAACCAAAAGGGAAGAACCAAGACACGATCGATACATACTGCAATGAGCCGACCCGTCTGACCCGTGGCCTCGTTAACCAGGCCATGAATTTCGCGTGGGTCGGGGGAAGTGTATACAGATTCGTGCGTATCGCGGTCGTCACAGTCATTATCTTCATGATTATCTTCTGCATCGCGGGGATCCTGAGGGGCATCGGTCGTGGTGCTCGGCCCAAAATTCAGGTTGTCACTGAGCTCTCCGAGTGAGCTCAGCTCATCGTCCGATCGCGGAGAAGAGTGCAATTGGGTAAAGGCCCCGTCCATTATCGATGCTGCGTTCCGCAAAGCAGCGGTAAAGCTTTCACGGAAAAACGAGGCGCAGACCCATAACCAAGGATTAGGCGCCGAAATACCAACTTAGGTAACTTGATAGGCGACCCAGATATGATTGGCCTTGTAGGCAACATATGATCTACGGCATACTTAATTATGAATAAACTGCGCTCGTGCTGTGTCAATTTTTGAACCCATTTCAAACTGAGTTGTCCGAATGTCCAAATCTGCGTTTGTGCGGTCGGGTTTGGACCGGCAGCGCGTTGCTTTAGCTGAACGTCGGTGCGGTACACAACAATTTTCGAGAAATACCCCACCTACGTGGTGTTTCAACTTTCCAGCCGTAGGATCCATGGCGAAGACTCGGATACAGGGCGCGCCAGCCGAAAAGGCAGGATCAGCGTCTCGATGCGATCCTGCACGTCGAGCCGTTCCTGCTAGCCTCCGACTACGTCGCCAGGAGTCTGAGCAAACACCTAGAATTTCACGGAGTGAAAGAAAAAGACTCTTGTCGAGCACACCCGACGGCCCTCCGAAACGGAGATGAAGGATGGTGATCTCGATATATGCCGGGCCTGAGCATGATTATCCTGCAGGTAGATGAAGGACGCCCCGGACAGCCCGACGAAAGACAATTAAACTGCTAACGGCATGGTGGGTTGAATAGCAGATCCCAAGCAGATTCTCGTAGTTCTATCTTTAAACGATGGCATGCACCGAAAATTGAGGTTTGTGGAGACTCGGCTTTCCGCCGAGACTCGGATTGTTGACCATCCCCAAAAGATGCAACACAGCCATACGCTCATGGGCGCGACAGAATGGGGGTTCAGGCTGTACGACCATATTTCGACCGATAAATGCCATTAAAGTTGAGCTCGGCAGGCCCACGGTGGTGCCTGGTTGGATTTAGCGTCGAGTAGGCTCTCAAAAGACTCCGAGAAGGCCAGAGGCGGTTCCAAAGGGGTGAGACTGTATTCAATCCCCCGCTGACGTTGAGAGCGAGATACTGTGAGGCAGGTAGGCAGGTACAGTGACAACGGGACGGGGCACCAGCGGTGCAGACTATGAAAATCTATGTTGACTCGCAGCACTGCCGGTGGCGGACTCACAACAAAGGAGCCGATTGCCAGGTTTCCGAGCTAATAGAGAGGCGACACTGGTCAACCATACCTGAATTCGAGGTGGTCGGTGCGGTCAAACGATCTCGGGAACAGGGATCGAGGTCATCATCGAGAAATAGTACGAGTACTCGGAGTAGGCTGAGCCCTTCAGTGAAGAAAAGAAAAGGAATTCTCGGAAGTGGTAAACAGCGATCGGCCGATTACTCCGATACACACCAAACAAACCACACCTCAACGAACACGACTTTACTTCGCTTCTACCGCGGCGGCCTACCTAGTTCAGTCGAAGTGTCGATTTTCTCTGTCTTCTGCTGTGGTCGTGTGTGTCGGGCGCCGGAAGGATCAACGAAAGTTCATCTCAAGTTTCCTCAATAGCCGGAGGCGGATTCTGCCGGATGTTCTTGAATCTTTTGAATCTTTCAGCGACACGCGTACGAAAAATACATGCAGCAATGCGGATCCTATACCTCGGGCAGTCGACGCTTCGATGATTATCCACTGCTTGTCATGCCTCACAGCTGAGGGATTGGAAAAAGTTCTTCTCGTACCTGCGGTCCATGTTTTCTATTTGCTGGGTCACAGCATCACAGCAAGAAGGTCATGCAAGATATTTAAAATTGGCGGGCCTGGTTCTTTTGGCATCTTCCTCTCGGTGGAGGACAGTACCGAGCAAGTGATGCGGTTTCACGATTGAACCAGCTACAATTCCCAAGTTACCGAAACCCCGGACGTTCTCTTAGGAGCTCGAGGTATCTAATATCAGTTCTCGTCGGCATTTTATACCTCATGCTCTCAATCCTGGGACCCCTACATAACCTTTCTGGGACTGGGATGCTTTAAAGCCACTCTCATGACTGATCCGAGCAGAATTCCGAGTAATGTTCGACCATAAATATTGGGCCCTGCAGGGATGTGGATGCTCTGCGGCGGGCTGTTCTATTATAAGTCTCCATCCGAGAGCATCCCCGCCAATCAATCCCGGTCGGCTTTTGCAAAAAATTATTCAGCCTTCCCACTTTCACGAATGGACGGAATACGCAAATCCGATTAACAAAGTAAGGCCCCTCGATCTCTCACCCGCTTAAACCAAAAAAAAAAATTGTGCGACTTCTGAGTGGGTCCATCGACTGGCACGTTCCTGAAAGTTCGCTCACCACGACCCTTGCGCGTAGTTCCGTTGTGGGTGCAACAGGAAACCGACCGAACGTGTTCTCATAGGAAAACTTCCGACAATCGCGCGCGCTCAGGCAAACTGGCTCGGGCGAGCGTCGGTGTATCACTAAGTGACTAACGGAAGCTGGGGCATCCCGGAGCGTGTCAGCCGACGTGCTACAAGCTCCAGATCCTTTAAACCGGTGTTTCTCATATTACAATGTTGCTGTACGCTCTGGATCCAGTGTATGATATTGAGAATCGGCGAAAAGCGAAGTGATATATACAAGACAGATCGTTGCGTCTTTGCGCAATTTTCAGCAACAAAAAAAACCAATACGAACGTGCTCCCGCGAATCTTCGAAAAAGGGCATCGCCTCCGCCAACCAGGCGATTCGGATGTGGGTCCAAATAAGACCGAACCACTGCTTTGGATCGTGAGATCTGGTGTGGCGTGGTATTGCCTAATTAGGAAAGCGCATCAGACTTTCCCCTTTCTTTCCTCCGTCGAGAACAAAAGACGCGATGAAACAAGGTCTCTCATTTTCCAGCTAACTGCCGTCTTGTGGTGGTAACCACGCGCAATTTCCTGGTCCACCCTGTCGCCCATTGTTCCTCGGCTGTTCTCTTTAACCCGACAACCGACCTGGGTCCAAGCATTCGCCTTTCTTTATCATTTTATTGTATTCAAAAAGGATTGGTATTTTCCCTTCCGAGTATCGACCTGGTATATTTTAGCGGTCATCCTTGTCCCGGCACTTACACTCCAAAATGTATCCCCAAAGCTTCCCCCGGGATCCTTTACGCCGAGAAGTCGATTCAGCTCCCTTCTATCATGCAAACAACACCGCCTCCACCTCTTCATCTGGCCCCATATTTCAGCCCCGGCCCGTACGACCTATTCCTGGTACTCTGGCCTGGGGGGTGGATCGACGTGCTCTCCAGGAGAGCCGAATTGCGCCACAGGAAGACGAGACATACGTCGACGGTGCCACTTACTTTCCGGGTGCCGACAACTCCTTGGGATTGTTCTCAACCGACCCAAAATATTCCGCGGTGGCGGGCTCTTCCATTGTTTGCCACCCTCGATTCCTGCCACCGACCCCACCTGCTGGCCTGGAAATTGAAGACTATGAAATCGAGGGCGGGTGGTCCTTTGACGTCAGCGGGCGGACCCAATATGTTCCCCATGGCGGAATTATGACGGTCGACGAGGATGAAGAGAACCTCCACGTCCTCGCTGACGATTCTCGCCCATTCGAACTCCCGCCCGATGTGACTCCGCCCCCGCGTCCCAACCAGAGGCCCATCGAACTTATTCCTTTTTCCGATCTTAACCGCCTCCTGGGCTACGAGGACAGTACACGCATGGGTCCATCCCCCGAATCACACGACCTTTCCGACACGACCCGCCTTCCCCTCATTGACCGCCGTCCTCTGGGTGACGAATCCAATATGGCCATTGGTCCTGCACCTCCCCGACTGCATGACGTCTCGTCTAATGACCCCTGCAACACGACACGCACGACATGCCCATCTCCCACGATCCCAACGCTGTCTCAAGAACTCGAGAGCGTACAAAAGGCCTTGGCGTCTATCACGACAGCGTCCCTGGACATCGTTTCTCTACATGCCGTACGATTTTCACCGGCGCCTCTTTGTTCTTTGATTCTGACGTTTCCATCAGACATTTGGCGCCCTCCCAAGCTCTATTGTCGCCGCCGACCGCGCGCTCTGCGATCGAGTTGGGAAAACAATCCACGCGGTGCAAGAGGCTGTTAGGCGCCATCGCGCTGTTCCAGCAGAGCAATGGTGGCTCCGCAGCGCGTCGTGCCGCCGGAAATACGACCACCGGCTAATGTCACTCCAACGGTGGGCCGATTTTCCCAACTCTCTCCAATTATCGCTGACCACCCCGAGACAGGACTCTATCCCGCTTCCACGCCCTCTGCAGCGTCTCCCCTCGTGTGAACCACATCCACAAACTCCGCAAACTTCTGGAGCAACACGAGGCGAAGCTGGCGGACTTGGCTGCGAAATTCAATGTGTGTACAATTCATCTTCGCCCTTGCACAAGGGCTTTCTCTGATTACATTCGCATTCGCGCGTGCAGGGGATGTTCGACCGCCTCCACGAGCGACACCTGAACACTGTCCTCGCCGGCATGTGTGCCGATATCCAGCGCCGTGTCGCTGCGAGGAAAGAGGAGAGAAAAACTGCACGCGCTGCCCGGCAGTACCAATATGCCTTCTACCGACAAGGCCGGCGGCCTTCAATGGTAGAGGTGTTATGACCGCGACGAAACGATGTGCCCACGATCTCACCACGCTTTCGACAATGCTTTTACGTTGTTTGTTCCTCGCTGTGCCAGCTCCACTTCCAATTAACTTATTATATTTGTATACTCATGTACATACTTGTATATGGGCGGAATTCCGCGTAGGGAGGGCCCTGCAATCCGAAACTAGACTGCTTCTTTCGACTATACACGAGAGTGTGCTTGACGCAACGTACGTGGCCCACCAACTGAAGACTCTAGTGGAAAGTCGTACGGGAGCCGAAAGGCTTTCAACCCTCTCGATACCTCGCCCCGAGTAAGCAGGCTCTACACGCCGGCGAATGCGGCGACGCCGAACACGACGGTCAGGGGGGAAGATGGAGATGTAAGAAGAGGGCAAGGAAGAGGGTGCAGAGATGATGCATGGAATGAGGAGCTGTTAAGCAGTGGGCGAGAATTCCGAATGGTACATTTTGGCGAAATTAACCCGGCTCAAACCCGATGTCTTCCCGCAAGAATCGCCATTCCTCTTTGATGAACGCCCGCAATGCAGTGGATTGCGAATCGTCGTTGTACGACAAGGCACCGACCCGAAACGATCTAAGAATAGATGAGTCTTCTCCCGCGATAGATCGCATGAAAGTGTTTGTAACAAAGGCGCATTCACATCCACAATACAATGCCACAAAGCAAGGTTTTGTAGAGGTGAGAGGAACAATTTATCCTGAGTGCGATCAAACTTTTGAATAAAATCGAGTAGGAACTCCTGTGGCGGATTAAGCAGCTCGATGTCCGTGAGGTACGGCATGGAAGTGGAGAACCAGTCGGTGGCCAATGGAAGGGTGTAGACACTCGTGGAGAAGCGTCGCAAGGCGGATGAGCGAGCAAGGAACGAAAGAAAAACGGAACGCTCTTCAGTGCCGATGATCGTTGCAAGATGAATATTTTGGAGGGCGGGTAGGTGAAAAAGTCGGAGGAAATATAGATAGCAGCCATCGGAGCTCGGAGCCGTCCATGGGTTATAGTACCAGGACGGGCTATCTCGTCGTCCCACACGCGGCCTGTGAAATCCTCGAGTGAAGGGGCGCACAGCAGAAGATCGAATAAATCATCGGGGGAAAGACTTTCACAAGTCACCGTGGATAACCCTTCGTAGGGAATGAGAAACGCGGAGGGTCTGGCATCTTCACTGCAGAGGTTTCGCAGCCGAGGTGCAGTGCCCAATATTTCCAACCTTTCTTCCTCGTCACCGTCGGAAGGAAAAGTCACTGCGAAAGTTTCGAGGATCGGAAATGCGCCAATATTCACAAGCCGTTGGAAATCCAATCTTGGGAGGCTGAGGGATATGCTCTGAAATCGGGGAGCAAAACGAAGAAGAACGGCGCGGATTGCTTCTGCCCAGAATTGATCGCGGCGGCCGCTTGGATCGCAAATACTGAGAGCGGACAGGTTCCTGCGCGCAGAAACCAGTCCGCTATCACCCTTTCCAAACCATGTACCCCAACCTCGTCGGGAATCCTCTGGATATGCCGCAAGCACAAGTGTACCCATAGATGTGGCGTCGATAATGCAATGTTCCTCCAAGTTCTGCATATTTGTAATAGGAGGAGAGGAGCTTTCGTCGCATCAGTATCCTCGGCACTGCTGACATCGGGAGATGGAAGACAGTCGAGAAAGATTTCGGACGTGATTTCGTGCGGAAGGGTGAGGACCAAGTAGACTTGGCGACATGGCGGCAGCTCGAAAGAAGATTATTTGATTATGTAATCATCGCGCCTCGCCTCTTACAACCGTTAGCATGTTAGCATCCTAGCGCATCATGATCCACCCCTGAAGGCCTGAGGCTCAAGCGCTCAAGCGCCCAAGATTGGAGATCTGCGGGCTTCAATTACACCTGTTTCAAGCAAAGGAATGAGCCGCTGGTTGAAATACCCGTCTGCCAGCGCTGTGGGCCGTGGACTAGTAAGTACTTGGCCTGGACGCCTCTGGAGTCTGGACACTATATCAATTCCTTTGCATCGGTGTGGAACTTTTGGCCCTAGATCGGTGGGACCTGTGTTAGAACGGGAGCCATATTTCACTCTCTTCTGTCACATTCTTGTGGAATACAGGACCCAGGGCCGCTCGAGGCGCGAAGCACCAAAGAACTAGTGTCTGAGGCACTCTACAAACTATCTGAGCATACTACCTTCTTTTTCGATTTGCCGTGCCCGCTTGCCTTGGTTTTGAATCACCTTTTATTCACCAACATGATTCCGAATATGTCAACTTCCAGGGACTCATTCTTCACCACGGATGTCTCTTCTATCCGTACCTGCTTGCGCCCAAGGCCCGTGGACGATATATGACTTGGGGCCTCTCTTCCACCACCGCGAGGCGCGGCTTGCTTCCTGGAACGCTTGTCCTAGCGTTTTTATCTCACTACTTGGCTCGACTTTGCAACGAGTCTTGACTCAATTTAGGTGCGTATCAGATTTCCTATTGATTTTTTGCTCATCGAAATCTCTCAGACGTAGTTTTCGTTCCCAAATGTATATGTAGTCTTCAAATTATGAGCAGCAAATCACGATATCGCTTCAATAACTCTCCCTCGCCTTCCTTCTCAGCCTCTCCCCAAAGAACCAAATAATCACCGGCGCCGGCAACCCAATGAACAGCCCACACAGGGCCAGCATCGTGTTTCCCCATCCATACCCCATCGCCTTATACATCGCCGGCGCAAACAACGGGAACAGAAACGCCGTCAAGCTCCGCAGGAACTGGCTCGCCGCCAGCGCGCTGCTCGTATGGTCCGGGAACACATCCATCACATACGCCTGTAGCGGCATGCCCGCGATCTGCCCGCCGAACATGTAGACGAACACCGCGACATCGACTGCGGCCCAGTGTACGCGGAACTGCGCGGCCCAGCCGTACGCGAGGATGCCAAGCCCCGCGAGGAGCGCGCCGGGGAAGGTGAGGAGGACGCGGGACTCGGGTGTGGGCGGGCCGCCGTCTGCGGTGCGCGCGCGCATGCGCCGGTAGAGGAGATCCATGAGGGGCCCGCCGACTTGGGCACCGGCGATCTCGCCGAAGGCGCAGGCGATGTAGTGCAGACCGCTGAGCTCGGTGGGCTGCGCGTACTGCGCGGTCCAGAGGGCGGCAAAGGAGGAGAGGACGATGTATAGCATGCCGTAGCTCCAGGCTTGAATGAGCGCGGTGACTTGGATGATGGGGTTGAATGCGAGGAGGCGCAGGGGGCGCGTGAGGGCGCGGGAGAGGACGGCGGGGACAGTTTTGGTGCTCTCCAAGCGCTCGTATGCGGTGCGGTATTGCGGGTCGCCAGTCGAGCGGCGGAGCCGCTCGGCGCGCTTGCGGAGGATGACGGGAGCGTAGGCTTCGTGGAAGGTGGTGATTTCGACGAGGAGCATGACGGCTTGGAAGATGGAGGTTGACCAGAACATCCATCGCCAGGTAGTGCGTGCGGTCATGAAGCCGCCGATTATCGGGCCTATGGGCAAGTTCCGTCAGTGAACATTCGCTGTGAAGATATTTTGACATACCAACAGCAGCACCTAGCAATTGGATAAGCGAGTACACCCGCAGGGACTGACCACGCTCCTCAGTCCGCCAGACCTAACAACAGCGTTAAAATTATATCCGCCAGGCTCTTCGACACTCACATCCCCTAACACCCCTCCGGCAAGCGCATAAATTGAGCTCGCCCCAAAGCCAGCCAAAAACCTCGACGCGATCAACAACTCTTTTGTATGTGCGAACCCACAGACCACGTTCCAGAGCAGGAACCACGCATTACATGCATGCAGAATATTCTTCCTCCCATAAATCTCGGACAGCGGACCGATAATGAGGGGCCCGAAGGCTGTCGCGAGCAGGTAGATGGACAGCGCCATGGCGGCCTCGGTGTTGTTCATGTTCAGCTGGGTCTTGATGGTAGGGAGGGCGGGCGCGATGATGGTGCTGACCATGATGCGGCAGAAGCCGGTGGCGGAAAGCACGTCGGTGACGAGGAGTTTGCGGGACCGCGTCCAGTCTTTGGGGTTGGAGGCGTCGACAGGCTGGATGAAGGCGACGTCGTATGGATCCTCGTCCAGCTTGTCCTTGGTGGCGGCGGGGAGAGCCGTCAATTCTACGTATGTGGGCCCAGGAACAGGCGCATCGATGGGGGGTATGGGGTTGGCAGCCATTGCGGTTTGGGGAGCCATTGGGAGAGATTGCGTGGTTGGGCCACTTTTAAGCGTTTACGCTTCCGAGATCTGCATGTAAGTGTGATCTTATCAGATAGTCTCACAAATAATCTGATAAGCGTGAAGTTGGACCACGCGGCATTCGGAGGGTTTCGGATTGGTTTCGGACGAAAAGGCTGTATTTTCCGAGATACCATCCCCGCCGTGAATCTCCCAATCCATGGATTACTCGCTGGTTGAATTCCAGAGTAACTTTTGTATTGTTCAATCTCATTCCATTTGTTCCTTGCACGATCTTTACATATTTTTCATCCAACCACTCGAGCTAAAACATGTTCTTTGTTGGATAATGCCCACTAGCCTCTAGGCTGATAGCTGTAAAGACCCTTTTTTTGAACTTGATCATTTGTTCTGTTCTGTGTTCAATGATCATTTGTTCTGTCAATTCTACTAGTACTTAGTAGACAATCTAGATGCTTCGGGCTGACTCACGTGTCGACTCTCCGGTTTCCTTCTAACTTTCCTAACAAGTTGACGGCGAATATGTGAGTGAAACGGTGTTTCAAATCTCCGGTCGAGACACTGATTTCTGACGGCGTCAACACAGCCGATTTGAGACTCTCGGAGATCATCAAATCTGTCGCCGCACAAGACCTTGCACTGACACTACCACCATCGTCCAAGCCATGGCTGTTCGCCGCCAGCCTTCAACGACCTCGTTGTCGCGTTATGCTACCGCCAAATCCCCTGGAGTCGACTTGTACAATGGCAGCACCTCAAGGGACTTTTGTAACTCGTTCTGGGGCGTGGGGGATGCCGGCGTGAATATTCTATTCGCGCGCATGCGCGGGGCTGCTCGCACGACCGATGAACTCCGAAACTTCTGGAAGGAGAGGTGAGCTGGTCAGAGCAAGCAATGACTTGGCAGAAGGACTCACACTAGTGTCCAGAGCAGCGATCGAGGAGGAGTACTCGAATCGCCTTATCAACCTTGCCAAAGTTACGCTAGGAAAGGATGAAATTGGGTGAGCAGCCAACGCTTCTTCTGGTGTCCACTGCTGATGGTTTCTGTGCACCAGCGAGCTCCGCAATTCATTCGACACCCTGCGGCTGGAGACGGAGAAGCAGGGCACGACACACCTGCAGCTTGCGTCCCAGATCCGCTCCGAGATCGAGTCCCAAACAACGACCCTCCTCAACAAACAAATTGCCCATCGAAAGAATCTGCAGGCTCCGCTGGAGAAGAGATTCAAGACCAAGCAGACGCAGGAATCGTATGTCCTGAAGGCGCGCGAGAAGTACGAGAGCGATTGCCTTCGCATCGCGTCGTACACACAGCAGATTGCGGTCAATCCGGGCAAGGATGTCGAGCGTCTCCAGCTGAAGCTGCGGAGAGCCCAGCAGACGGTCCAGGCGAACGAAAAGGACTTTGCCAGCTTCACCAAGACCGTGCTAGATATGATGCCAGCGTGGGAGAAGGACTGGAAGGACTTCTGCGACGCCAGCCAGGATCTCGAAGAGGACCGACTGGATTTCATGAAGGATATTGTATGGATGTACGCTAATGCCGTCTCCACGCTATGCGTCTCCGATGACCAGGTGCGTCGCTTTCCCTCGAGTTTTTCTATCGCTGACGCGTATTTCCGTAGTCCTGCGAACGCATCCGCACGGTCCTCGACCAACTGGAGCCGGACAAGGACGTCGAGAACTTCGTGCAGGAATATGGCACAGGCAACTCCATCCCGGACCCGCCTGTATTCGTGCCCTACCCCGGGCAGCAACCCGACTCGGCCTCCTCGCACTCCAACACCTCCAACTCCAACTCGAAAACGACGCCGGGCTCGCGCCCCGCGCAGTTCGTGCGTGCGTCCGCGCGCCCGGCGCCGGCGTACCAGACGGACCAGGACGCGCTGGTGCAGTCGCCCGAGGTCCAAGCGCAGGCTCCGGCCCAGCCGGCGCCGACGCGGGGCACGCCCGAGCGGGGGGATTCTACGCACTCGCAGTCGCAGCTGGACGCGGATGCGGGCAGCCTCCGGGGTGGGGGCGGCGCGGACTACGTGGAGCGCGGGCAGGTCGACCCCGCCGTCGGGCGCGGGCCGAACGGGACGCATGTCGTCAACGCCAGCGTCAACGGGAACGGGAATGGGTACGCTGCGGGCAGCAACGGGGTGAATAATACGACGAGGACGGTTCAGCAGCCGCCGCCGTCGACGTGGCAGCCCGAGCCCGAGCAGGCCGCGCCGAAGCGACTGTCGGCACCGCTGCCGCCGATGCCGCAGACGCAGACGCCGTACCAGGATAATCCGCCGAACCGCGCGCCGACGCCGCCGCCAGACGAGGGCGGGCGGATATTGTTCTATGGTGCGTCCTGCCTCCTCATCCGTGTATCTTACGAGCAAAGCTGACGTACCTGATTACAGTGAAAGCCCTGTACGACTACACGGCGACGATTGGGGAGGAGTTCGACTTCCAGGCCGGAGACGTGATCGCTGTGACGGCGACGCCGGACGATGGGTGGTGGAGCGGGGAGCTACTGGACGAGGCGCGGAGGGAGGAGGGGCGACATGTGTTCCCGAGCAATTTTGTGTGCTTGTTTTAGGGCTGCGTTGGTGGGTGTACGAGTTGGTGTACGAGTTGGTGTGATGGTGCGGGGACGGTGTTTCGATTCTGGGCGAGCGGACTGCGGGCTGCTGGTTGGTCACCGCGGCTCCAGCCTCCGGCGGTGCGGCGCAAATGGGCTGGAGAGATCTACCTAATACATATCATATCATACCCGGGCAAATCGAGGGCACCTCGTTTCATGGGTTCATATCGGACTGACATGACGCCATCCAGAGCAGGCTGGGGCTCTCTCGAATGTACCATACATAAGTATCACAATATAATTTATGCGTTGCTGTGCTCTAATACAGGACGAGGATGGCTTTGTTCGGACAGATAGCTGTATATGTTTGACCGGCCATGGTCAAGACGGCGTATAGCGGGGAGAATGAAACGGGAGACGGTGTCTCAACTAAGATGCGACGCGTTCGAACCCGCCGGCGTTGTTGCGTTGTATCAATGGTCGCCGTGGGTCAGCGTCTTAGATATCAGACTTGAATGCGATGGCTTCTACTTCCTTAGCGTTCAAGTGCATCCGGTCGAGACTCGCCTCTGATGCGCATGTAGGGGACTGTAGTAGACGCTGGCAAGACGAGCGGTGGAAGCCCATACCTTGACGTGGACAATGATGATTCGAACAAGAGTGATCAAGATTGACAGCGTAGAGCCTACGGCCGACATTGCGTATACGCCGCTACCAGTAAATCGAAGAGTCGAACCCTTCATAGACAACCAGGATCGGAGAAACGTCCATTGAACATTTTATGGAGTGACTGATTCTGGGTAGACAGTCTGGCAGAACGTCATAGTGAGGTCCTGTTGATCACCATTGTAAGATTTGCAGTGCCCCAGAGCTGTTGTCTCGGCGGTCCTGGGCCAAGGTATACCAGAGGAACGTTCCCAGATGGTAAAAACTTGTACACTGCTTGGATTGTTTTTATCACACTGCGCCAGGATGTCGTTCAACGTTTCCATATACAATGTATAGCGTGGTCGGCGGGCTTGGACCAGGGGTTACACAAGATGAGAGGTATGATGCTGTTGTACCACCGGACAGCCTGAGCTTCAAGCACGTAACCGAATCGTGAATCCAAGTTGGCGTCGAAGCCAAGTCCAAGTGGAGTCAAGTCTGACACAATCACGGCGATTTTTTTTTTGTCTGAGTCGAAATGAAACTCCTGCGCCTTCTTGAGCAGTGAACGCGGTCAGATCAAGATAAGAGTCATTATGGTTGACCGCAAGTCTTGATAATTATGTAACTAAATCATGAATGAGATATATCATTTTTTTTTTTTTTTTTTTTTTTTTGAGGAGCGTTTAAGGTGGATACTTGACGGCGAGAGAGGTTGGGACGTTCTGCCTCCTCTTCCCCATCCACCGTGGGGCCCTCGGGCAGAGTCCACGGCTTCCAGGCCGACATAGTCGTTCGCCTCCACCCGCTAAGTTGAGGCCATGGACTTGGAAACCCGGCCAGCCGATAAAATATACCCTCTCGAGGAAATGCTTCTGCCGCATCCGTGCCTATAGCACGGTATGTGGGCCTCCGATTTCTCGCTTGCTCCGGTCTCCCAGCAGCCTTAGCCACCGTTCAACCATCATTGCAAGTGATTAACCGACACCCACTAAAACCCCGACTTTCTTTGGCCAATCTTTAGCCAAGGTTTGTTCGTCCTTTAGTGTTTTCTTCCAAGTGTTTTTTATTAGTGGCATATTCAGTGCCTTTCTGCCGTACTTCAGTCCATCTGTCATAGCACAGTCTACCGCTAGCCTATTGTTTATTGTCTTGAGCCAACGATTCCGTATTTTCTCGAGCGCGTGCGGGCCGGTGTGTTGTATTCTCCTCTCGTTTCTTAATTTCCAGATTAGGTGGGCGGACTCGGTGATTAGTATTTTGTATAGTCGGTTCTCCCCCATATTCCCGACCTTGGTCACACCCCCGGCCATTATTTGCCCTATTGTCGGTCTTATCTCTTTGCCGGTCTTCATGCGCCACATCTCGGACGCGAGGTCCCAGACTTCCTTTTGTCCGGCTGCTGTGCATTTAGTGAGTATGTGGTCCATGGATTCGTGCGTGTCGCAGCATTTTCCTTTCCACTCGTGGGATGGTATGTTGTCCCAGTACTGACCTACTTTGTAGCCACCATGTATTGTCATCCACATGAAGTATCGTATACTTCGTGAGATATCTTTATCAAAGGTCGACTTCCATATCTTCTTTGCCGGTGGTACATTCCCATTTTCATCCGCAGCTGCTCCTTTCGCTAGTGCCATGTTCGTTGTGGTGGCCTGACGTTTCAGGAGAGCGTACGTCGTCGGTTTATCCATTCTTAGCTTCCTTATTATCTTGTAGGCCGTTGCTTGTGTCATCGCCTTCAGCTTCGCTCCTGGTAGTGTCAGGGAGATTTCCGCATCCGTGTTTATGATGTCTTCATCTGCTTTTGCACTTCCTTCACCTGCCAGGGTGTCAGCGGCTTCGTTTCCAGCTACACCGGAATGGCCCTTAACCCATACTAGTTCTGTTGGTGCCTTTCTTTCCCGGATTTTTGCTACTGTGTTTTCAAATAGAGTACCGTTGGCTATGGTGTGGAAGCCTTCATCCTGCCATTTCTGCAGGTATTTTGTGAGTCCCTCTATTGCGTATTTTGAGTCGCTGTATATTTTTAACGGTGCGTTCAGGGGTGCGAGTTCTACCGCTTCTTTTATGGCCAGTATTTCCCCTACTTGGTTTGAGGGTCCTAGTTCGCTTGGGACTCGTATTGCCCTGTTCCTCGGGTCGCCTATCCCGAAGAAGATTCCGGCACCTGCCCTGACATCGTCCGTGTGATTGTTGAGTGCTGAGCCATCTGTATACACTGTTACTTCCAGGGCTTGGACCGATGCAAATCTGGTGTCCGGTGCGGTGTGTGCATTATTCCCGTAACCCTCGGTGAATATTCTGAACGCGTCGGCTAGCGTCCCATCTGTCGTTACTCTCGAGTCAAACACCGCCGCATCTGGGTCTGTGGGTTCCTCGGGCGCTTGGTATTCCTCGTAGTCCTCGGGTTGGAGCAGTCTCGGGTCCCACTTGTTTTCCAGTGAGTACAGTAGCAGGTGGGCTTTCATATAGCATTTATTTGGGTGTCTACAGCCGGTTATCGCCCTTGAAACTTGGCACGACGAGCATTTGCAGTCCACTCTGTCAGTGTGCCGTGGCGTACCCAATTTCCTTGCTAGCATTCTGGTTTCCTTAACGAATCTAATCCTGTGCTTTTCCTTCAGGCACTTCACCACTTCAGCGCTCACATTGAAGAGCCGTCTGTCTCCGCCTGAGAATCGATGGTACCATACTGGCATGCTGTCTTGCAGCTTGCGAGATACCGCGATCGCGTCCATCGTGACACCGTAATCTCTACCAACTTTCATCATGTCTGCCAGGTCTTTGCTTCCCAGGTCTTTCGCGGATTGGTATGGTGTCCATGATTGAAGGTAGGTGTTCATCCTCATTGCCTCGTCTACGTTGAAGTCAGACTCTACTGCTCTTTTTGCTAGGAACTCGTCTGCCACAAAGCACCATAGTGGTCTTTCGGGCCCAAAGCTCAGGTATGTTTTTAGCCACGTTACCGCAATGGCTTCGTTTCTGGCTATTATGTCCAGGAGGTTCTTCCCTCCTACCTCGGACGGTGCGTGAACTGTTTCTTTGTTGACCGTAACTGATGATTTTTCCGCCCATAGGAAGCCTCTTATTCGGCGGTCCAGTTTTTCTTCAATGTCCGCTGGCATGCCTTGTACGGTTGCCATGTATTGTGTCATACCTCCGACCACCATCATCACGATGAGCCGTCTTCCTTCCATGGACGGTTTCCCAAGTTCCCAGTGGTCCAGCGCAGCGTATGAGATATATCATTTGACTCCGACCATGTCCTCAGTCAACGCGGACCTCCGTGCTCGTCTCGCTCAAGTGAACGAGTCCATTCTCGAGCTCAAGCTGCGTTTAAAGGTGCTCGAGGATACCAGGAAGTCCATTCTGCGCCAGCTGGATGACGTGGTTTATCCCGTCCTCACCCTTCCGCACGACATCACGTCCAGTATATTCCTCCACTGCCTACCTGCAGATACCAGCAGCGCCGCGAAGAAGGGTCCTAACTCGACACGGGCCCCTCTCCTCCTGTTACCGGTCTGCAGGACCTGGAGAGACATTGCACTATCGACACCGCGTTTATGGGCCTCTTTCCAGTTGAATCTTTTTGATATTTCCGACCGGGTTGGGGAGTCTGAGCTGGAAAAAATTATAGCTGGCTGGTTCCTTCGAGCTGGCGCATGTGCACTCTCCTTCGGTGCAGACAGTCCTGCTTACATGGGGAAATTCGGGGCAGAGTTCTTTGTCGTTTTGCTCCCCAACTGCAGAGCGTATCGCTCAAGTTACCAACCGAACAGCTTCGTCGCCTCCTGGATATCGGCCCATTTCCGGTTCTCGAAACTCTGACGGTGGACGCCTCTTCTTTTCCAGACAAGTTGGGACTATTAGGTGCTGCACCTCGGCTGCGAAATCTCCTTTGCAATGGAGCTGCGGGGCCTTCGGCGTTTCGCTTTTCATACGAAAGGTTATCCGCACTGACTTGCGCAAGCCTTTCCCCCGATCGTCTTTTCGACGTTTTGCTATGCGCCCCCTCACTCGAAGATTTCACGGGTTGTGTGCGGGAGGAAGCAGCGGTCCGTCACATTGATGTTGTAACCCACCAGCATCTCCAATCTCTGCATCTCTCTCGCGGCAGTTCTGTGCATTTCCTTCGACTTCTTCACCTACCCACCCTTCAAAGTATTCATCTTGCAACGGAGATCACGTCCGCCGGATCCCACGATCTTCTTCCATTCCTCGTCCGGTCATCTGCGTCCCTGCGACGCTTTTCCACAGGGATCTACACACCTTCGATGACTACTGATTGGTTCTCCACTTGCATGCCGTTCCTCACAGAGGTCGACCTCTGCGATCCGTCCCCGGCATTTCTGCGAGGATTTTTCCAAAAATTGGATCGCGCTCAGTATGGAGGGTTCCTCCCACACCTGCAGAGCCTTACATTTCGGGATTGCGCCTTAGATGTGGATGCACCTTTGTTATTCCAGGCACTCTCCTCGCGATGCATCGCAGACGAAGAATCGTCCATTCTCAGATCATTTCGTGTGGATATCACGTTGTCCGTCGACGAATCGCAGACTGCTGCGTTGGCGGCACTCGTTGAAAGAGGAATGTCAATTTTGGTTGGAGGTGTTTTGGTCTGAGCCCAGTCTGATTTCGTCAATACTGTGTATCATTCGTACTCATACATGCTTACTATCCAATTTGTACCAAAAGTACTGTTTTACCCAACTACACCGGTCGATCCTCTTTTCTCCATCTCACCTGTTTGACACCACTGTGCCCGACAGAAACACCGAAAGAATTCGTCCCAGAGTCTCCAACAACCAACAGGGGTCCAAACGAACTTTGCACCATGGTGGAAAAGGTCTTGCTCGTCAGGGAAGTGCCTGCCTTTGACGTTTTATCCCCAGTCTTCTTTCCCCCTGCCTCTGACACCTCGATGAGGCGGTAATCTTCTATGTGCGGAAATCGGAGGAGACTCTCCGCCGCTGGTGCAAACAGCGGTGAGGCAGCACATAAATGATGTAGATCGGATAGACTGAGATGTCCGGTAATGAGCTCCAGCACGTCGAGAGGCACTTGGTGCAGGAAGTGAGCTGGCTCTCGGGTATCCATCGCGCTGGCCTTGGTCGCTATGTCGAGACAGTGGTGAGCAAGGCTCCCGATAGCAGCGATTCCAGGGGTGAAAGAAGAAGTGGCGTAGAATGAAGGGAGGAACTGCAGAGCTGTGGTCGACTTGAATTGGTTGTTCAAGTCAACGCGGACGATTACACAGTGGAAGAACGAAAAAAGGATGCCATATGTCACAATCCCGGGCTGGCGATTGAGAGCAACTTCGTCGACGAGCTCGAGAATACTCTTTTTCAGGTGGCGTTCATCGTCAAGGTGGGTGGTGATGCGCAGACAGATGTCTGCCGCCAGCCAAGAAAATGCCAAACCCTTGGAGGACGTCGCGTATTTGACCTTTTGATCGCTGTTACCAAAGAACATCCGCCCGACTGTGACTTGGACCAAATCTACGCCAATTGAAAGCATATCACCCGAAATGTCGGCGGGGTCGGAGATGGCCTCTAAATGTCGGATGTGGTGGCCAATCTCCCAAACCAGCATCATTCTGCCAACGATAGCCTCGTAAAGCGCAATTCTGACGGCTTCACAGTTCCCAATGCTCCCTGTAGTACCAAGTACTTCAGACAACGAATAGCTTTGTGGGCTTGGTTGACGAGCCGTGTAGTCGTCAATAATGCTATCGTCGACTTGCGGAGGAACAGCCTTCCAGTTGTATACGTGCTCCTTGGGAGTGGACCGGTCATAGCTGCGGTGTTCATATGAATCGACGCCGATCCACTTTACGAATGATTCTGAGGATGGCGGCATGTTGTTCAAGGCGAAAAGTGGGTTGGAATCCACTGTTGCAAGTGAGCATGGCCGTTTAGAAGACGAAGGCGAGACACCTGCCGAGGAAAACTTCGTGATCCAGATCGATTTCATAAATCCATTCGATCATGATATCGTTATAAAAATCTGCCTGCTCCTTTGTGATAAAGTAGTCCAAGGAGTCGACTTGAGACTTGTTTTCCTCAAAATCTGCGTCCAATGACTTGCGAAGCCTTTCGAGCCACTCCTTGTATGCCTCTGGGTCACGCGGCACCTCTGCCGCCACTTGGACTCCAAGACCTTGGACAAAAGAGTGAGCCTCTAGATATATATATTATATACAGCGAAGGTCCAACCGTTAGGATAGCTGTCAAAATGATTATAATGGACGTGATAATATCCTTTGTGCCTATAAACTCTGTGAAAATACGGATAAACGCCAAAATCGGCAGGAGGGAAAAGCTGGACCTGTATCCGCGAGTACCCATTTTTGTCTTGGACGCCGGGAAAGAAGAAGCGTGTGCCGTAAGCCACAAACAACAACTTCCATCAGGGAACAGCCGAAACAACAGACAAATCATCGGAAATAAGTACACAGTATACGATTAAATATTCAAACTTCTATTGCGTTGCAAACATCTTCATCCGCCACTCCTCATTCCCTTTTATCCCCGGTTTAGCCACCCTGTCTATCGGATCAGTCTGCCTTTCCTTTGCTTTGTCCTCCATCCGTTGAGCCCAGGAATCCTGGACACTGGTTTCTTCTTCGACTGATTTCTTCCAAATCTCCTCGACCGCCTCAGAGAACTCCTGCTCGAATTCTGCTATCTCAGCTTGCAAGGAAAACCCTTCGTCGTCGTGCTCCGGAGTAAATTGAGAGAGGTGCGGTAACAGCTCTCGCACATCGCCTGAAGAAATTGAGATACACACTGAGCAACCAGTCCATTATCAAGACAAAGATCTTACCTTGTGTTGCATTGAACCGCCCAACGAGCTTAGTTACAGATTTTAGCAAGTACTCTTCCTCATCTGCAGTGCCCTTGCGACCAGCATTGCGCTCTATCTTCCGCTTGGAGCGGGAAGACCGCCTGGAAAGATATTGAGGTCCGTTCTCGACCAAAGAAAGATGATACCCACTTCGATGATTTAGACATTGACGTCGGAGCTACCGTATATCGAGTAAAAGCAGTGGCCGGCATCGACAAATCTGTCATAACATCGACATTGTGGAGGTTGGGATCGTCTTCCATCCCATAGAAGGCGTCTGGGAACGAGTCAGACACGTTCCCAAATTCATGGCTAGGGTCTCACCAGGCTCCTCGGCCTTTTTCACCCGAAGCTCGCGGATACGCTGGAGCTGCTTTCTCAGCTGTTCCCTCATCTCGCCAATGTCTTCGGATATCTGAGCTCGACTCTCTAATGCGCCAGGATGAATGATCTCCGTCAATAATGGTTGAGAATCGGTGAGGGTGACCTGGTGCAAAATAAGTGAGTGGCCCGCTTTGAAATCCCGACTCACTATTCTGCGGGCTTCGGAGAAGCGGTTTCCCTCTACAAGTGCTATGACGGCTTCCCGCACGTCTTTTGCGTAATCTAAGAGAACCCGTCCAGCTTCAGAATACCGTTTCTTGGACGCAAGATCCTCTGGCAAAATATTAGTGATGTAATGATATGCGCATACGAGACACACCTGCAACACGGTAGCCCATGGCCGTGATATCGTCCTGAGATGCTCCAGTACGGCCAGCGAGGTCGAATAGTTCTTGCCAATCTAGCGCTTTCTCGTGCACCACCATGGCCTTCGAAAGAGCCCCGGCCCGGATAAAAACTGAGGGGAAAGTAAGCCCGTGAATGAATTACAAAGAGCGTGAAGGGTACCTACCCGATGCGGCCTGGCGGAAATCCCGATGTTCAAAGAGCCAGTCGCCATAGATCTCCAATATATTCTGGGAAGTCGTGAGCTCGAAATAAGCATAATATTATCAAGAAAAAAATGATCCACATTGTACTGGTCCGTGCCCTTCCATATTGAAATCGCCAGCTCATATAGCCGATGATGCTCAATATAGGTCAAAGCCTCAGGAAAGTAACTTGGTCCTACAGAAGGTCAGCTCGATGATCCACACACACGCCACAAACACTTACCGGCAAGGCTGAGGTTCGTAAGAGCTTGTTCGTGTCGTTTCAGATGATCATCTATCCGGAATCGTTGGTAGTACTTGTCCAGCGAGCGGAGTTCTCGGAGGAACGGAAGGTACTCCCGAGGATCCTAAGAGACAAGTCAGACAGACCTCGTATCGATTGAAGGGCCCGACCTTTTGAGCGTACTGTGCAATAATGAGCACCAGCGAGAAGTCGTACATTCCGAGAGCGATATCGAAGAGCCTGTCGGCATCGACCAAGAAGATGATGTATTTGACGGCGTCCTCGACGAGGTCTGGGTCCGACTCTGTCGAGTCGTCAGAATCCCGAGAGGAAAGCGACAGGGGACGGATGATTACCCCTTAGCCGCAGCAAAAGCGACAGTCCGGCTTCTGGATCTGGTGGGGTCTTGACCATATATGCTGTCAAAATGGAATTGATATATTTCGTCAAGTCCTTGCGTTCCAGTTCCGCACGAAGAGCATCGCAAAGCTGTGCGATTCGCTCGGGGCTCAGCTTCCCTTGTCTGGTAAAAAGGTTGGTGGGCACGAAAAGAAACGACAGACTCCGCGCACCCGATGCCAGTTAAAAAGAGACTGATGTGATCGACTTCATGGACCTGCTCGATGAACAGCGGGAGATTTTCCAAGAACGTCGCAGGGTCATGCTCCACCAACGCATTCAGATCGATACGGTGCTTCCTGCAAGACAAAAACGCCTTTCGATACTGCCGCCTGAGGCGTGTCACCATCAGAATTTGTCCTCCGGATGAGCCACTCGGGATTTGACTTACGCGTCTAAATCTTGCCGCACGACCTCCATGACCAACGGCCGCGGATTGATGGTCTCGAGATTCCCGCGCGGCATCTGGAGGACCAGGCTCATCGCACTCGGCACCGCGACGACGATCCGCGACCCTCGTTCGACGCGTCGCTTTTCCCAGGTGCTTGGAATGGCTGGGAGATCTCCGTTGTCGCTGGGAATCAGGAGAGCGCCCAGAGAGGAAAGCGGTGCGAATGTGGCCTCGTGCGCGCTCGTTGTGAAGATAAGGAAGCCTGAGGCGACGGTGAAAGAGGTGGCATTCGAGGCCAAGGCGCGGGATGGAGCGGATGGCGCTGCCATGAACAGCTTCCCCGAACTGCCGAGTCCGATATACAAAGACGCGGCATCGTTGGAAACTTCTACACATTGCGCAAGGAAGCAGAACTCGGGGAAGGCGACAATTTTAGTAGCCGATGCGGCCTGGGAGTCGACTTGGAGTATGCCTCAGTGGATGGAGTTGGCAAAAAAGAACAAACAGACCTTCAAATAAGCCGCCCGAAGCGGACTGCCAGATCGGAGTCCCCGCACTCTGGACCAACCGCCCATTCTGGGAAGGGAACGCGACTTCGGTGCTGCTTGTCGTGTCATCCTTGTCAAGGCGAGCTATGCTGACGACATCATGCCCTTCTGGAGATGTCCCCAGCAAGTACACAGTGCCGGCAGCTATCGGTAGCATGACTTGGCGGTGACGGAGGCCGTCCTTCCCGACGACACCAGCGAACGTCCGAGAGGGATCCATGATCTTTCCAGGTCCGGGACCAAGCCGTGTTTGAAGAGACCAGAGCTCAAGATACCCGGACTCCCAAAGTAACGCGAGTGTATCTGACGATGACGAGAGACTGGCGTGGACTGGCGAAGAATGTGGCTGCTGCGCGGATGATTGCACTAGCTGGTAAGACGACATCGGCGGAGGGACATTTTGCGAACGGAAGGGAGTCAGCAGGATTTTGGCTGTAGAACATTAGTGGACGACTAAGACCGTATAGAACAGCACATACATCCATCGAGCACTGCGACAGTGCCGGAGTCGTTGGGCGGGCGTGTGGCAGATACAAAAGTCTCCCATGCATATGTTCTTTGTATGATCTGGGCTGGATTGAGATCAGATTGATAGAAAATATGTATTCCGTGCCAACGCACATGAGGTGGTTAACACAACATGCAGAGACTGTTCCGGATGCCATTCGACAGAAGTGAATCTGCCGGGGCCAGAGGACTTCGGTGCGGCTATTTCATGCTTAAGATACCTGCATATTATTGAGTTTCCGGAGCTCAACGATAAAAGAGACTTTAAACTTACCAATGGTAGTTTCCGGTCGTCCAGAGCTGAACTGACAACAATACCTCAGATAAACGGAATAGCGAGGAGTCAAGCAGCCTCACAGATATCGCCCTCGTCTTTCTCAATCCACAGGCCCAAGACATTGGAGTCCGAGCTCCAACTGAGCTCTTTAACTTTGTATCCCCACTTCCGCTCTTCCGCTCGAGCACCTGGCGGGATCCCCAGATCTTCGACTCTCACTCCGAATTCCCCGTGCCGCAGTCCATTGCGCTCGAAGAACACGACATCGTGCCGACCCTCCTTCCCGGCACCGCCGCCCTCGAATCCGAACCGCTGCGTGCCAACGATGAGGTTGCCGGACGGCCGCCATGTCAT
This sequence comes from Mycena albidolilacea, assembly GCA_029282495.1. Taxonomy (NCBI): domain Eukaryota; kingdom Fungi; phylum Basidiomycota; class Agaricomycetes; order Agaricales; family Mycenaceae; genus Mycena; species Mycena albidolilacea. The sequence goes on along the minus strand of JARIHO010000014.1, from coordinate 1,469,738 downwards.
CGCGTGTTCCAGGCCCGGGACCGCCTCGGACGTGGACTGCAGCGCGGCCTGGCGGTCGTAGACGCGTAGAGTGCGATGCCGCGAAGAGTCGGAGACGGGAGAGAGCGATGACACGACGAAGAACGCGCCGTCGCCTCTCCAGCTGATTCGGGGCATCTCGTCGTCGTCTGGGCTCGTGCCGACAGTTTTGAGGGTCGGTGCCTGAGCCGCCGCCTTGCCCAGCGATCCGTGGAACTGCGTTTGCTTCGAGCCCCAGCCCACGTTGATGGGGGCGTCTGAGATTCAGTTAGGCATGCGCAAAAATCGAAAGAAAAAGTCGAAGACCTTCTCCAAAATCGGTGGTGAATAACTGAGCATCAGAGATGATATCGAATGTGGAGGTCATGAGCGTCAGTTTCCCCTCGCCTACCCAGCAAAGTTAAAACAAGGAAAAGGTGCTGATAAAATTGTTTGACCGGTCACGATAGCCAAGAGGGAGTCATCGGGGCTCCAAGCCGCTGCAAGAATTCCGGACTCGATAGTACCCTCGACCTCAGGCTATCTCCAACAACTTATTAAAAGCACTGAACAGTCGAGACCATACGTACCATTTCATCTTCATCGATCGAGATCATGGTAATATCACCGCCGCGCATGAGAGCAGCTAGGCGCCGCGAGTCTGGCAGGAATCGCAGGCTCACTACCTGGTTTGCGGGACCAGTTGAAGCATTCGTCGTGAACATAGTCGTATTCATCGGTGGGTTACCCTAGACTATGCTCAGACTCTGCCCCTCCATTCGATTGGGTCCTACCGTCGATGTACCGGCTTCGTTTGCTTGCGGGATGCTCCATATCTTCACCTCGACCTCTCCATCTGAGTTTTGGCTCTCCGAGGCAGCATAAAGCACATTTTCATCTAAATCGATGGCCGTTCGCGACACAGACAAATCCGGTATGCCAGTTATAAGCTCTGTGGCGAGTGAAAGATTCCACATCGCGTCCAGGTCGCGGTCAGGGTCTAAGCGAGAATTACCATATCAGTGATCCGAGTCAAGCACGGCCAATATATTCCACCTCGCTCGTCCACGTTATGGGTCCTACAAGAACCAGACAACCACGGAAAGAGGCAAATGAGAGCTCTAGCTCTGTCGCCGGTCCTTCAAAACCGAAACCAAGACGCCCGAAACCAGCCCAGGAATCGAGCGGCACATCTGGAGTCCAAAAGATAAAATCCTCCCTCAGGCAGACGCGCAGGCTGCTCGCTAAAGTTCTGCTGTGTCTCTTGGCTTTGCCACACATTCTGACCCGTGATGGTAGGATAACCTTGCTGCAGACGTTCGCGTTGAGACGGAACGGCGGCTGAAGGCACTGGAGGCGGATCTCGAGGCCGCCGAGCTTGGAAAGAAGGAGCGTACGCTTGCGGTTCGGTACCACAAAGTCAAGTTCTTTGGTGCGGACTTTTTCATTTTTTTTTTGGCACGTCCATGTTGCTGACGGCTTGCAGAACGACAAAAAGTCGTGCGAAAGCTGAATCAAACGAAGAAGAAAATCTCCGCGTCCGATACGCCAGACTTGCAGTCAGCGCTGCAGGAGCTGCGTGTGGATCTGAACTACATTCTGGTCGGGCGAAATTTTCATTGCATTGGGGCCATTCGGTCTAATTTTACTTTGCGGCAGCATTATCCAAAAACCAAAAAATACATATCGCTATTTCCCCCAGAGCTGCGCGCCGGGGAAACACAGGAACCCACTGCCGACGCTGGTAGAGAGGAAGTCCGCACCTGGATACGGTCTCAGATGGAGAGCGGGGAGTTGTCCGCAGAGCCAGAACTTCATCTGGATTCGAGAGGAAGCGGGGGAACAGCTGACTGGGGCGGAGAGAAGAAAAAGAAAAAGAGCAAGTCGGATGGAACGGCGAAACCTGAAGTGGAAGCTGATCCTGAGGACGATTTCTTCGAGGATGACGACGAGGTTGAAGGGTCTGACGATTCTTGACCGTTGCCTTCCTAGGCTCCGTAATTCTCGAAGCCAGCCTGTTGGAGGGAAGCTCTCGTTTAGCCCGGATTCTTCAGCTAGACATTCTTCCGAGCAAGCCATCTGCCCAGCAAACTCTTCATGGAGCATTACACTTCCTTGTGTCATTATCAACCGGTTTTTTTTTGGTTTCATACTCGTGTTGAATGGAATGCGGTTGACTTTGCCTTCCCCCATGTTCCTAATAAGTTCCAAGCCCATCCCAGCCACATCATTCGGCCAACAAGACCGGCGGCGAGGTCGTTCTCCGGTCAGCGAACACGTCGTCCGTTTCTCGGTCTGATGAACTTTGTTTGTCCAAATCTAGTGCCGCAGCGTCCCAAGGACTAAGGTCAACGGGACCGCGGTCAGTTCTTCGCCGTCGGCGAGCATCCATTCCCCAAGTCTTTCTTGGATTAGACTTGTTCCCAGTCGTCGACGGCACCGGTGACCCCAGAAGGTCTGCGACGAACGTTAACCCACCGTCTTTTGGATTGTCATCTTGGCAACTTTCGAATTCCCATCAAGGTGGGCGGCTCCCATCCTAGCCTTGTACCTAGGTATAAATCTATATGTAGTTCCGCTCTATACATCATCTTCCTGAAACGTTCACTGAAGCACTGCCTGGCGTTCACCTGATGTAACTCAATACTGAATAACGCGGCAGCCAGTTACTGCGGTCTGCTTCCGGCGTCCGTTATATCCTCAACAGACCACTGACAGTTAACATCAATTGCCAGTAGCAATTCAGTACCAAAATTATCAATCTAGCATGTCAACAAACCACCCTTCACCTTTAACCGCCATCGGCGACTCCAAGTCTCTGAGATGAGCCCGACGGACTTGGACGGTGTAGGACGTTGTGCGGACTTAGGCCATATCGTTGGTGGCGTTAAGGCACGTCGCCAGCAAGTCGCGGGTGATATTTCTTGGAACCGCAAAACTTAAAATAGTAGTTCTCAGGGAAGAAACGATAGCAAGTGCATTCCGCTTCAGTTGCACAACTGATGGTACTATCTCAGTTCCTTCCTCCATCCCAACTGCGCATAGGATTATGTGGAATTTATTTTTGGTATGTTTCGCGTCGTCTTTCTACTTTGGTTTCCTCGTATTCATTTACTCCCGGCAGGGCTGTAAAACGCCGATCTATCTTTTGTGTGGCGGGACCGCTATAACATGTAAACGGGCTAGGTCATATCGCTAGGCGACGGCCGACAACTAGAACTTTCTTGCAGTGAGATGGATCCAGATCACTGACAGTGATTCACTGAATGATGAATTAAGTCTTGAAGTTGAGTCTTCCGCTCTGGCCATAATTAACTGCCACAGGCCCACAGAGGACGGGAGTCCGAATGACAGCAGTCGATGTATCTCTCTCTGTCTGTCGGTTATGATTGATCGTCTCCAACATCCTTGTACTGTAAAAAAACCAATTCCGTCCTTCCTTGGCAGAATACATCCATCTCAGCCAGAGGGATGAGAAACAGCCCAATTTTTATAAACTAAATGGATCACATTCTGGAAAGAGAACTCGTAAACATCCGGTGACAATCTCCCACAGACTTTTTTCAGGCACACACGAGTTGAATTGGAATGTCAGAAGGAGTAAACACTTCCATCAGCGAAATACTCGATCGGGAATGATATCTGCATCTCACGTGTCGTCGGGTGCCGACGTCAATTATCACTCTCCGCTTCCAACTTGCAAGTCTCTAAACTGGCTTCCCCAACGCCCCGTGTGGATAGGGCTTACCCTTCATGAGCAACGGTTCTCCTTCAGCCTACCTCTTGTGGGCCCTGTTGTCTGTCTCTGTGCGTCGGCATGTCCATTGGAGCCTCCGTTCTTGTCTCACACAATGTTTGCTCTTCTCCCTCGATTTCTCGATCTGTTTACAGTTTTTCACATTTATGCTCATCCATCTATGGAGTTACGACAAGTTCAAGGTAGGGCAGGATCTTGCCCGAGACGAGTCTGCAACTTAACGAGTTCTTGTTGTTAGTGCCTCAGATGGGACTCTGGACGACAGCCAGGCGCTTTCAAACGGGTCATGACGTGCGTACTCCGAAGCCATATCTCGTCTTTCTGGTCTGATACTCGATTCAATAGCTACTCATATTTCGCTACGGTACCATTATTGATGGTATTTGCCGTGGCTATGACCGCTCTCAAATACCAAGAAGGTACGTTGAACACGCCTATCTCGCTGCACGTCTATTCAGGCTGGATTACAGGTTCATTCGTGCTGCCGGATGGGACCAGTGAGTCTCCGAGTTTCTTTGTTCTTCTTCGGGTCCTTACGAAATCTAGTCATGCCCCGACCATTCGCCGTCTGGCAAAAAGACCACCTGGAGTGGATCATTCCCCTCTATTTCATACTGAGCATTGCTTGGTCACTTGAATTGTGTGTCCCCTTTTTTCGGATCTAGTGCACTTTTTTGACACCTTGCCAGAGTAACACATCTAGAAGGTGATGATAGTTATCGATCCTTAACTACAGCTAACGGCGACCTTAGAACTGACGTTTTGGCTATTTCTGCTGCATCAAGGGCCCCGGAAACGAGAATGGTTTCACTGCTGGGAGTTCCGGACATGGTACCTGGGTAGGTCGTTTCATATTGGTACTTGATCGTGGTCATAATTTTCTTTGCCTGTAGGAAGTCTAGCAGCCGTTTTGGGTATGCCCTTGACCACTTTAATGAAAAGACATAATCTGGAGACAGTAAGTTTTCCCCGACGGTCCACAACCTTTACTCATCTTCCCCAAGTGTGAGGCTTGGATCTTCTTAGGCGGCTCATCGGCCGGCACTTTCACGACGATTTGCTTCCTCTACGTCCTTGCTAACTTTCCGGGTTTCATACGGAGAGTTAAGGCTGAGGGGGCCGAGCCCGATGTGGTCATTAGGTTAACAACCTTTTACCACCACAACGTAGGTTTATGCATATTTCTTTTAAATCAGAAACTGACGAGCATGCAGTGTATCCGGGTCGTCTTTGTGGGCATTCATCTCTTAGCACCGATCAGGCGACTGACGTCGCCCAGCGTTTCTTTTTCACGGTTCCTTTGTTGGTCTTGGCGGTGGATGGACTGGTAAACAAGTCTTTCATCGTTGTCAACAGCCCGTGAGTTTTATTCTATTCTACCGTTTGGTCTAAGCTTAATCTTTATGTTCCCAGTTTTTGGTCAGGTACATTGGAATCGGTATTGTCGCGAACTGTCCGACTCATTTGCGTTTTAGATATCCTACTGATGATGGGGGGCATCGGGTGCTTTATCTCCTCCGCCATTACGATGCTCGTGAGTGCATTCCCATACTTGGACCCAGCCAAACGCAGCCTAACACATTGCAAAGGTCTTTTTCCCCCGCTCCATGACATCTGAGGCCGGATACAAGGCACACGCTCTTAGCCAGCACTCAAATGCCAACACCGCCCCAGTAACCGAACTCCCTAATTACGAACGCCACGACACCCCGCTCCCATCCCCCAAATCCATGACGTCCGTCGACCGCGCGCGCATGCACGCCTTTACCTTCCCCGAGACGGTGCCAGAGATGGAACTCCCTGTGGAGCTCTCACAGCATCGCCCGCGCCCGCCGTCGGGTTCACCGTCCGACGACACCATGTGGGGCGGCTCGACTCGCAAGCCCACCGCGTCCACGTCGCAGCTTAGCCGAAACGATAACTACAGGGCGCACATGCCGCTCTTCGTCGACGGCACGCCCATCTACGTCGAGGAGGTTCCCCCCTCGCCGCCGTACCCGGTTGTACACCCATATGTGCGTGTGTTTTTCTCGTCTTGGCTCCGTCTTGGCTCACACGCGCGCAGGCTATGAACTTCACGTCACCCATCGACCTGCTAGAGGACGACGCTTCATGACCGCTGCCACGGCTCACGGAGCCTCGCTTGTGTGGGCGTGGGTTTCTTGAAACCCACCGTGCGGCTGCGCAACCCGTGGACATTACGCTTCCGCCGCGCCCGCCGTGGTTTCCGTCTCACGCGCGCCCACGCCCTGTCGTCTCGCCCACTCTGGTGTTGTCGTAATATATCCCGCAGTGCCGCCGCCCGCGCAGGGCGTCGAAAACTCTGCCCCGGACACTCTGTCCTCGAATCCTCCCAGAACGAACACAGCGCCCTCGCTACCTTGTGTATCATAGTTAACTTGCTCGCGCTCCGTTGTCCAATACTTTTATTTTCGCTGCCGGAATAGGGATATATTTTTACTTTTTTCTAACTGCCCTCCGTCTGTTGTACGATAGCATAATGTAACTTTGTAGCGATGGTGAGAACTTGGTGGATGTCTACTACGAGCAAGCGTCGCGAGGCGAGTATTTTACGGCAAGGCGCGGCGGAGTCAATGTAAGCATCTTTGCGGCCATTTGTTTGACTCAGACAAAAAGATTTCAAAAAACTACCTCGCTGCTGACCCACTGTTACTGATGAAACCTGGCGCCTCTTATAAGCCTCACTCTGTCGTTGGCAGATCCACCTACAAATGAACTCCCCCGGGTCCTCTGGTCACGACTGCGGCTTCCCAATTTTATCATGATCACTTCCAACGGAAATCACAACTGGAATATTTGCTTACTGTCTTCCCACTTCGGGGTTGGTCTGTCCCTCACCCCAGGAAGCTCCTCTACTTCTTGTTCAGATGTATCGCCGGTGGACTATGACGTCGGTATACCTGAGCTATTGTCATCCATTGCTTTTGAGACGGGATCTGTGGAATCACTGGAGCTCTGGCTCGCGCGCGCACCAAACAACTCGCTCACCATCTACCTCTGAACTGCGGACGAATCAAGGGCTTGCACACTTATGCAGGCCATAACGCCCACTGTTCTCGGTTACAGCACATCCATTTCCTTCTCACATATCGAGTACTTCGTCAACTCTAGATGCTTTTCTTTCCGCGCATGGAGCGGCTCACACTGTGGACGATAGGAGGCGAAAGGCGGATTTCCGAAGATCCCACCATTGCTATTCAAAACACTCTCTTACGTCAGCGTATACTCCCTTCCCTGTGTCGATCTTCGCTTGGAGCGGTTGACCGTTCTCCATTTTCACAACTGCCCTGACGTCTCCCAATTCATCGCCTTCTTACGATGCTGCCCGAATCTGCTGAATCTATCCTGTTTCGATGCGGGAGGAAAGCCGGCGCGCGCACCTCCGCCCATCGAGCTGCGTTCTCTGCACTCGTTGCAGGTCCGGGACTACCGATTTTTGCCTCTTCTGACGGCTCCTCGTCTCGAACGGCTCAAAATGCTCCTCATTGTCGATACTCGCGGCTTGGAATCATTGATATCGCGCTCGGCTTGCGAGCTGCAGTTTCTCTCCTTTTCAGTTGGTCAGACCGTTGCAGATCCAGTGCAATCCCTCCTCCGTACCGGGGGCTCGCGCACTTGAAGCTCAACCGCGCCCACAATACATTCCATATTCTCCAAGACGTGGATATCCTCGCGGACCTGGTCTCCCTGAGACAGACGGAGAACTGGAGCCAACCTTCGCAAGCTCAGGATCCTGTTCTGACGGAATACCCTGAGGCACGAAGGTCTCAAGGGAATCGTTCTACTCTGCCTCTGGGAGACTACGCGCACCTGGAAATATGCGATACCATCCCGCCCCATCTGAATACCCGTTACATATCAGCCACTGCTGGAGATAGTGCGATGGAGGCAGAGACACGCCCCTCTCGAGTTGTTCGATCTATCTTTGGAGGGTACACTAAGTGGACAAAAATAATGACCGATGGGTTTTGGGTCATAACTCGGTGACCACGTAAGATTCCGACCCAAACTAAGATGCCAGGTTGTCGAGAGAGCATGCGCCGACATTTCTTTTCCAGTGATCGTATCAGAATATTTTGATGCGCCATCGGCAGAGGCCAAATACCGAAAACGGTGATTTTCAGCTCAATCAAGGATTTTTTTGAAGAAAATCTAAATCACTCAGATTGTAGCCTGAGAGATATAGATGAATTTACCAAGTTGAATGATGCAAAAATACATAGGCTATAACTCGCTACAGGGCCCACAAAATGGCCAAAAACAGCCAAAAATGCCAAAAACAGTGAAAAATGACCCAAAATGGCCACTTTGCGGGCCCTGTAGCAAGTTGTAGCCTGTATATTTTTGCATCATTCAACTTAGTAAACTCATCTATATCTCTCAGGCTACAATCTGAGTGATTTAGATTTTCTTCAAAAAAATCCTTGATTGAGCTGAAAATCACCGTTTTTGGTATTTGGCCTCTGCCAATGGCGCATCAAAATATTTTGATATGATCAATGGAAAAGAAATGTCGGTGCATGCTCTCTCGACAACCTGGCATCTTAGTTTGGGTCGGAATCTTACGTTGTCACCGACTTATGACCCAAAACCCATCGGTCATTCTTTTTGTCCACTTAGTGTACATTACCATATGTTCTCCCTGCTGGCTTGGTACCCGAGCTTAGGGCCCTTGCCGAGGCAGGATTGCGGGTCCGAGTCACTCGAGAGCTTGACCAGACTGTCCTTTTGGATACCCGCCCAGCCTGACTTTTCACCGCGAGGATGCGGAGGAACTGGACGCTGCGCATACATACACTAAGTGGACAAAAAGAATGACCGATGGGTTTTGGGTCATAAGTCGGTGACAACGTAAGATTCCGACCCAAACTAAGATGCCAGGTTGTCGAGAGAGCATGCACCGACATTTCTTTTCCATTGATCATATCAAAATATTTTGATGCGCCATTGGCAGAGGCCAAATACCAAAAACAGTGATTTTCAGCTCAATCAAGGATTTTTTTGAAGAAAATCTAAATCACTCAGATTGTAGCCTGAGAGATATAGATGAGTTTACTAAGTTGAATGATGCAAAAATATACAGGCTACAACTTGCTACAGGGCCCGCAAAGTGGCCATTTTGGGTCATTTTTCACTGTTTTTGGCATTTTTGGCTGTTTTTGGCCATTTTGTGGGCCCTGTAGCGAGTTATAGCCTATGTATTTTTGCATCATTCAACTTGGTAAACTCATCTATATCTCTCAGGCTACAATCTGAGTGATTTAGATTTTCTTCAAAAAAATCCTTGATTGAGCTGAAAATCACCGTTTTCGGTATTTGGCCTCTGCCGATGGCGCATCAAAATATTCTGATACGATCACTGGAAAAGAAATGTCGGTGCATGCTCTCTCGACAACCTGGCATCTTAGTTTGGGTCGGAATCTTACGTGGTCACCGAGTTGTTATGACCCAAAACCCATCGGTCATTATTTTTGTCCACTTAGTGTATATACATGTATCGTTGCTGTAACATTAAATCGTCGAAAGGGACATTATCGTATCGAAAATAAATACATTATCATTGCAAGTCATCAATGCAGCACCCATAGCAGTCTGTTTCAGTAAACATACGCCCGATTATTCATCCAAGGCTGATTGAACCTAGAAAAACACGCCAGTTGCGCGGGCGTGTATGCTGCCGTGGAGATGGGGGAGAAAGCAGGGCGGCGAAGAGGGGCTGGTGGGCTGCGCACAGGCCGCACGTGTTGCTGCCGTGGAGATAGGGGAGACAGCAGGGCGGCGAGGAGGGGCTGGTGGGCGGCGCATCCATGGTACGGGTGCGGCCCTTCGTTGACGTTAGGATTAGGATTAGGAGTAGGGGCAGCCACAGTCGTTTTCGGTGTCCTGCGACTCGGACGGGCGCGTTTTGGAGTGGGCGCCGGGGGCGGGCGCTGAGGGGGCGGAGGAGGGAGGTTGAATCGGACTCTGGTTGTCCGCCTAGGCCTAGTATTGGTATTAGCGTGGGTCGATTCTCGACTCGGAGGGAGGGTCGCTGGTCGAGGCTGGGCCGACTGGGGCGGCACCTGGGCTGCAGACGTTCGCGGCACCGTCGGGACCGTTTCCACTCGAGGTGGGGGTCGCCGACCCATCGGTGGCCGAGTCGTGTCTTCCTGGTGGTTCGTGCGTGGGGCCCAGTCCACTGGAGGCATTGGTGGTTGCGCTCGCGGTGGAAATATTTTTTTAATACAGCGACTAAAAGGGCCCTGCCTCCTTGCAGGAGCGGCAGCTGCCGGCGAGCTCGGTAGAGGAAGAGGAGGAGGAACGGGACCTTGGGGGTCAAAGCCAAGCAACCGGCCTAAATTTCGGTACGCGCGATATATTTCCCTATTCTCCAGAAATTCCGTCCTCAGAGGCGTCGTCTGCGACGAATATTCCGAATTAGCGCGCGTCGCCCAGTTGTGGCCCTGGGTGGTCCGCGGCGGTGAAGGTCGGGTGGGTGCTGACAGGGGAGGCGGAGGGGCGGCGGCGCTTGTCCAGTTCTCTGGCGGTTTGGTCCTCCAAATGACGCTCGGGAGGGGGGGTGCGGGAGGCGCCGTACCTGGACCTGGAGCAGCGTTGTTCACCCTCCAGTCCTGCTGCTGTCCGCGAGAGACGGGGAGCGGGACGTCTGTGTTGAACGCGTCGCGAGGATCTCGCAGGTAGGTAGCATAATTTGAAGGCGCAGCACGACGGTGGTCTCGGCGGGGCTCATGCACGTACGCGCCAGTCGCCGTATAATTGGAGGGCCAAACATAACGGTACTCTGACAAGAGGGGTTGATGTTCGGGGTCTTTTCGAGATCCTAAAGCTGGTCAGCTCCCACTGTTGCGAAGCCATGGTGAGCCAGTACTCCGACGAAAAAGTCTCGACAGACATCCCGACATAGCGGCGTGTTGGCGATGGACACCGTTGGCCGTAGAGTAGGATGAAAGTGCGATGCGGGATGCATCAGGCCAACCAGATTATAAGGCTCAGAATACTGAATACAACGGAACAAGCAAGACTGTGGCCAAGGGTGCGAACGCGCGTCGCGTGGTGTAAGAGCTTCATGGAGTATTGTGGTGTTGCGGACAAGACAATTGACTCAAGATAATATATTGTCAGCTAGGTCCCCTTTCGTTGGAAATGAGACCGCACCGGAACACTACTGTCTGTTACCCCCTATCCGTTTCCCTTCGTCTCCTGTTTCGCCATATTTCAGTGGTCCTCAAGAATATACTTTTCCGTGACTCACCCAACCTGGCTATAATTGCTCTGCTCCGTGCACATGGGGTCGTAGGCACCAAGGAGTTGGTGGCGAGGCGAGTTGCACAATACCGTATAGGAAGGTCAGAGTGCTTCCGCTGCTTCTTACATGCCTGAGATCTACAGCCTTAAAAGTGGCGAGCTCGTCGAGGGTGTGTGGGTTGGGGCGTAGTGGTAGTACATTCAATAGGCCTGTTTGTCCTATGGCACTGTGATAACTCGGCACGTTCCGAAAGGGGACCTAGCTGAGCAAATATATTATCCCGAGTCTTATCCTTGTGTGCGACCTGGGCTTCTACAGAGGGAAGACAAGAAACGCCCCTCGTTCGGCAAGAAAACAATAGGCATCGTTTGTGGGCGCATGTATGTCACTGTGGGCGCGTCCTTATGTGAGGCGTTGAAATCGAGGAAGTAAAAGCCAGTTGAGTTTGAGATACGTTTGGTTTCCAAAGCCTTTATATTGGGATGGATTTGAGCTTCCAATGTCGGTTCTGGAGGGAAAGAGACAAGACGCGTAAAATCACATCACGAGGCTGTGATGCCGTGACGACCTTGTTCTCCGTTTCCCAGTCCCGCATCACTGTGATCTTGCCGCGACGGCGTTCAGCCTTGTTCTATGGCCAACCTGTCTGCGAAATGCTATTGTTCTCCCGTTATAAATTTGGGTCTTGTGTTTTCTCGACTCGTCCCGACTCATCTCCCATCTTCTCTTGCTAAAACGTGTTGCTTGCACCTCTTGTGGACGGATCTAGCATCGATAAGAGTCCATTGACGTGTCTCAGCGTCCCTCCCTCCCAGTTCCTTTACGCACCTTTCCTCTGGCGAACGATGCAGCGGCACAGACGCGCCAGACGTCCTTTGCCAAGTCCCCGCTCGGCACCGCCGTACACTGATAATGGCTTTGGTGAGCATAATTTCTCCACTTACGTACTGACTCGCTGAATTTTCCCCAGTCTATCCGATACGACCTCCCCCCTTTTTTTCGGGGCCCCCGTGGTTCGCTGGCACGCCTCTCATGCCCACAGTACCAGTGCCTCCATCCGGCGTGAATATGAACACCCCATCGGCGCTTGCATGGCAACAGCACCTGGCCACCCACTTTATACCGACGCCCCCACCCACCTTCGCGAACACCCCCGCCTGGCCCGCGCACCCTCCCATCCCCCTCGAGGAAGGCGTCGTCGCGGTCCCCGCAGACACGCTGCACTGGACACCCGGAACGTTCCCCGCGCTGCCGTTCGGCACCCCCGTCCCGTTGCACATCCACCCCGCGCTCATCCCCAACCCCATCAACCCCACCATCCCCCAGCTGCAGTGGGACCTCCTCCACGCGCCCGAGCTAGCGCGGCTGTACACCGGCCGCGGCATCCTTAAAAAACTCGACCTCAAGGACGACGCGGTCTTCCCCGTCGCGGACAAGGTCTGGATCGTGCCTGACGACGTGAACTGCCCGATCCTCGCGTACTGGATGCAGGTCTGGGGGCCCATCGTCGTCGAGGCGGAGAAGGGCGTCAAGATACGCGACCTCCTCGACGGGGTCAAGGCGTACTTCAGCAAGCCCCTCACGCGGCAGGACTTCCGCCTCATCCGCCGCGGGCGCTCGCCGCTCAATCCGACGCCGCTGCTCCCCCTGCGGATGGCGGCGGTCAGGCGCATCGAGGACGCGTACGAGCTGCCCGAGGTCTCGAAGCAGCTGTTCCGCCGCATCGATGTCCTCGGCGCGTTTCGGTGCTGGGGCGGGGCCAGGCCGGTGGTGATGCAGGACGGGACGTGGCGCCTGGTTTTAACGCTGCTGCCGTACGTCGTGCCCCGGGTTGCGTAGACTGTACACTGGTTCGTGCTGGTCACCTATCTTATATTGGTTTCTTGGCTTTCGTAGTTGTGCTGTCTTATCTCGCTATAATCTTGCTATTTACGACTCTCGCATGTATAATTGCTGTTGTACACTACTCGCCACAGTTTCTTGCCGTGGTGAATCGCTTTCAGGTGGAACGCGTCGGGAATTGCCAGTATGAAGGCTCTGGCCGGAATTCAGGTAAGTATTCACTGAAATCTATACATTAAGAGACGATGAACACAGCCTCTTTGATAAGTCACGGGAATTTTGACAGAAAGTCACGAGAAGTTTCCCACGGAGGCGCCGCGCGCCGCGAGCGTTAGCGAGCGGCAGTGTGGCGCCGGAGGGCTCGGAATCCGCCGTGTCTGTATGGAACTGGGAATCCGCCGTGTCTGCCGCCCGTGGCGAAGACACGGGTGCCTAAATCTAGTCTATACATTAAGAGACGATGAACACAGCCTCTTTGATAAGTCACGGGAATTTTGACAGAAAGTCACGAGAAGTTTCCCACGGAGGCGCCGCGCGCCGCGAGCGTTAGCGAGCGGCAGTGTGGCGCCGGAGGGCTCGGAATCCGCCGTGTCTGTATGGAACTGGGAATCCGCCGTGTCTGCCGCCCGTGGCGAAGACACGGGTGCCTAAATCTAGTGTATATAATGGAATGGACCCACACAAGAACGTGACTAGCGGAGCGCCGTGTGTCTCCAAAAAGGAAAGGAAACCAAACCGAGAACCCCGCTGTTCGGTGCCAAGGAGCATGCCAGCGTGAGTTTGGGTGAGCACTCATACCTGCGGATTCGAATGTTCAATAATGGAAAGCGGGACAGAAGACGTGTTTGAGTATTGTCATCAATGAATCTCGTCCAGAAATTGGGAGGGATATTTTCACCAGCGCAGACAGTTCCTCACCTATCCTCGAGTGCAAGAAAATTCTAGAGGAGGGACTGGAACACGCGACGTTGACGGTTGTTGACGGATATTGACGCGTTATTGTGGCCACGACCGGAAAGTGCCGAACGAACCATCTCTGCGCTTCCCATCAAGTTCGTTGAGTCCAGTCCATATGCAAGTTTACCGTAACGAATGATTCTATGCAATTTCGGTGTAAGTGCAGTTGTAAGTTCGTTTAGATTCAGAATCCGCTGGGGATTTTTCACTGCACCCATCCAATTGGAACCGGGAAACCATATGCATGATGGAGTGGAGGTGGCAACCCGATCCAGCGCTCCACGAATCCGCGGCCACACTGGGAACAGACATTAGACCAAGCCTGCAAGTCCCCACCGGAATTAGTCCACGCAAACAGGTCGGGGGCCCGGTGAGCAGCAATAGTTCAACTGGAAATTCACTTTGACTTCACTTGGAATCTCCGAGCTATGCAGCCAGGCTCAAGCTTAAGCTCGTAAATCTACTCCGAAGGTTGCAAGATTCTTTCAATTCCTAACCTCCTTCGGCTTACCTCCGCTATAATGGTTAATTCAATTATTGATTGGCAATTCGGCATGTTGACAAATCGTCGCCATCCAACCCAGCGCTGTTGCAGGCTGTTGCCCGACGAACGACATCAGCATGCTTCTTATCCTCATGGATTTTCTGTGGAAGCCCAGGATCAGCGTTGCTACTCTTTGGCTGATCTCACGCGGGGCGATCCGCACCATTTTATAATGGAGCTCCTCACAGCGGGGAAATTCATTACCCTTCTCCCTCCTCCCTCCGCGAATTCTCATTTTCGCTACTACACATTCATTTCCCCGAGTCCTTTCCCTGATGTTTTCGACTCTTTCAGCTGCGTCGTTGGCCCTCCTGGCTTCCTCTCCCCTGGTCTCAGCGAAATGTAATATATTTTCGACAACCCTGATTCCTGGCGCGCTCCTAAGCTGAATGACCATTGCTTGCTTTATAGGTCAGCAATATGTTGACGCAGCTGTAACCGCCGCTGCCAACCTCCAATCCACCTACTTTGTCAACGGCGGCTACGGCAGTCAACAACCCTGGATTGGGGCCGTAGACAGCTTCCACCTTTCTGAACGTGCGTATTCTTGCGAGCACGACTTTCCCACCATTGAACGCTCGCCGCGCCAGTCGACGACCTCGCTGGCGTTTCGACTTACTCCAACGTCATTAACACCGTGTTCACGGCATGGGAGGGGCAACTCGACAACGGGAATTCCTATGACGACGTGCAATGGGTCTCAATCGCCTATCTCCGTGCAGGAAATCTGGCACAGGCGCAGAAGTACTACGACATCGCCAGGTGAGTAGTACACATACTTACCTTACATCCCTGAGCAGTGTTGGCTCACACTTTCTAGCACTGCTGTTAATACTGATTATTGTGGAGGCGGATGTACGTCTTATTTAATTACCCACTCATGCCATTTGGCTCACGCGAGCCCGCGCAGTATTTTGGAATGGCAATCACGATTACAAGAACGCTATTGTGCGTCTGCTGCCTCTGCCCTTTAAAGAGGCTGCCTAACCCGCCGGACACAGACCAACGAGTTGTACATTACCACCTCGGGATATCTGTACGACGTCACCAAGAATGGGCAATACCTGACCAATCTCCAGACCAGTAAGTCACGTCCAGGAGGTAACCATTCAGCCGTGCAGCTAAAACGTTGTTCGAACAGCTTGGTCGTGGCTCAAGGCCTCTGGCATGATGGGATCCAACGGATGTGCGTTCTCGCAATGCTGGGTCGGGTTCAGCGAGAGTTGATAATGATTGATTTTTAGTATTCAATGACGGGTTGAGCAACGTCAATGGGGTGTGCAGCAACAACCAAGGAACTCAATGGTCCGTCTAAGTTTTTTTTTTCCGTTTCTCTTACATGTTCTGAGGATCCGCAGGACATATAACCAGGGTGCTCTGCTTCCTGGGTTAGCGTATCTCTACAAGTGTGAGTTGACGTTTAGTTGAACATTGTTCGAAACTAAGTGTCCGATGTAGACACTGGCGACGAGTCCGCTATAACTTCCGCCTGGGGCATCATTGACTCGATAATCATGGGAATGACCATTAACAACGGCCTCCGCGAGCCCTGCGAGTCCACGACCCAAAACTTTTGCAACGCCGACCAGCAAACCTTCAAGGGCATCACCGTCCACTACATGTGACTATCATTTCATTCTTCCAACCCAACCGTCTCCTTCTGACGCTCGGACGATTAGCTCGTGGTTCCTCAGCGTTTCTGGCCGCGACAACGGCTCGAAGTATTCCGACTTCCTTCGCGCGCAGGCAGACAAAGTTCTGCAGTTCTCAGTCGGCCCCGCTGGTTTCTACTCCAATCTGTGGTACGATTCCAACGCCGGCGCAGCCACCTGGACGGCCTCCAGCCAAGCGTCGGCTCTTGGAGCTCTTATTGCTGCCGGGCAACAGAACTGCTGAAGCGCTGAACGTCCATGTTGTTTGTACCATTGTATCAATTATTCCAGCGTATACCACTGCCATTCATTGCAGTTTGATCTTTCCAGCAACCGTGGTGTAGGCGGGCGCTCTAACACCTGCAGATGTGTTCCTTTGCCATTACGGGAATCCTGTGGTTGAAATGTTGAAACGGCCCGGGCCGAAGATTAGATGGAGGCGGCCCGGGCCGCCGGTGCTTCCTGACCACAACATTGTTAACTCGTTCTGCGCCATGGCAGAGCATCTTCTCGTTATTCTTGCGTCTGCAGAGTCAGGTGAACATATCAAAGTGGATTGGCAGCGTCAGCCTTATTCCTGACCTTTGGTATTAGCCATCTGAACAACTGACATTTAGGTGTCGCCGAAACTCTCAGACAGCTCCCTGGATCTGCTGATCCCGTCGTGTATCGCACTGCTGGTGACGATACTGCTGGGCCACGCGTCCTGGCAATTTTCTGTGTCGTCGATTCACAACACCGTCCACCCGAGATTGAGCTTCTGCTCCAGCCAGCTCTTGGACAGAACCTCGACATTCGCATCTACGAGCCCCTCCCCGCCAGTACTCAGATACTGGTACCGACCTCACGCGGTAAACACTATTTGGTCTTGAATGGGATGACCCCCAACGACGCTGCTGAACAAACATTCAACGATTGGTACGCCCAAGAGCACATCCCGATGCTCAGTGTCGTGCCGGGCTGGCAGTCGTCAGTTCGCTTCCGCCTGTTGTCTGCATCGACGAGCCCTCCGCGGTACCTGGCTCTGCACGAGTGGGAAAACCGCGACGCATTCGACACTGCAGAGTTCAAGGCGGCCACAAATACACCGTGGAGAATCAGCGTGGTGGTGGAGCAGGTTAATAAGAAGGAGCGGCATTTGTTGGAATATAAGGGAACCATCGAAGAATTAAAGCAAAGCAGTGGGTGGATGTAATTCCAACTTGAAATTACTCTACACGTTCCGAACCCATCTTCTACCTAACCAAGGTGGTGCATGGGGGCCATCTCTTGACTGCATTGTGAGATTTCGAGGTTCGAGTTACATGGCGACAAAAAACTGCACTTTATTTGCTCCGCATTTGTGCACCTTTCCGATTGATAGCGACACATATTTTATTTGAAATCGGGTCGAGCAGCCATGATACAATCCATTACACTTCCTCTAGATATCCCTGCACGATCAGGTGTTCAATGTCCGACCGCCGGACCATAAACCGATGGCCCATCCTGAAGTCGATGCTGCCAGACTCCGTCTGGATAACGCCACAGTCTCGCACGACGTGCACGAGCA
The DNA here is from genome assembly GCA_029282495.1 of Mycena albidolilacea. Lineage (NCBI taxonomy): Eukaryota > Fungi > Basidiomycota > Agaricomycetes > Agaricales > Mycenaceae > Mycena > Mycena albidolilacea. Next base: position 1,452,170 of record JARIHO010000014.1, on the reverse strand, counting down.
CATGTAGATCCTTTGGAGGTTGGACGATGCTGGCGGTGATGTCGAGCTCCTGGGAGAACTCGGCGCGGAAGGTCATCACCGACCCGTGGTAGGAGCGCAGATAGTCGACTTCGTGCGGTGAGAGCTTCGCGCGAATCGAGGTCGACTCGGCGGAGAGCAGCGGAGGGAGCGACGCGCCGAGGGACCAGTAGAGGGTGCAGAGGAATGAGATGCGGTGGTTGTGGTAGGCTAGCAGACATCGTTTATTACGGGCGATGGCGGTTTGTACGATCAAGAGTTGGGGTGGGGGGGTTAGCGCGTCAGCGGAGCCAACGACGAGTGCGTTCGCGGCCTTTTCGAGATCGCGTTGCTCGCGGATGATTGAACGGACGAGGGAGTCGTTGTATTTGAGAAGAGTGTCTGTCTGAGTCGAGCGACGCGACTCCATGACGAGCTGAGTGCCCAGTTCCCCATATTGACGCGATTCGCTCATGGTGGACGCGACGGCACGCGACAAAGGGTATAGGGTCACGTGCATGGTATATGCCATCAAGTACCTTGTCTCCACCACCCAATTCGAAATGAGTCTGGCCTTGGACGCTCTGATTCTTGCGACAGGCTGGACGCATGTTCTCCTTGCACCATACACAAAAGTTGAAGAAAGTTTCAATCTGCACGCGGTACACGATGTCCTCATGTACGGTGTCGCCCCGTCAAGTCTCCCCAACGTTCGTCTGTGAACAGTTTGAATAATTCCTCAACTAAGAACTGAGTTAGTAGTACGACCACTTTGTTTTTGCGGGAGCCGTTCCCCGTACATTCATAGGGAGTGTTCTGCTCGCATGGATATCCAAGCCTGCAATTTACTTGGCGAGCTCCTTCGGTCTTGTGCCCTCTAAATTCGAACTTCAGGTCATTGGTTCGTCCGTCCATGCACTCTAATATTTTACCTAACCTTGCATTAGTTCGCCTGGTTCTTGCTTCAATTAATGCTGTCGGGCTCTGTCTGATTCGACATGCCGTGTCACGGCGCTTCGGGCGTCCTACAGGCCTCTATTATACCCTCATAACATGCTCTCAATTCCATGTTCCATTCTGGATGGGGAGGACGCTGCCGAACATGTTTGCTCTGTTTCCTGGTACGGTTTCTTCACCTTTGGGCTTCAATTTTACTCAAACGACAACAGTAAATTTGTCCGCCTACTTGCTGATCGCCCGCGCGCCGAACACACTCAAGCCTTCTCAGAGAAGCGTCATCGTATCGATTGCATTGCTGGTATTTTCAGCCGTCGTATTCCGTGCTGAAGTTGCGGCGCTCGCTGGAGCTCTGGTCTTGCAATCAATCTATTCAGGGCATACAACATTCTGGCGAGCATTTACCGTCGGAGCCATTTCGTCTCTTGCGTCAATCGGTACTCTACTAATATTGGCTATGGTCTTTGTTTCCCTGACTCGCTTTCAGCCTTCACGGTCTCGGTAGATTCTTACTTCTGGGGTCAACCCTATCTCTGGCCGGAATGGCACAGCATCTACTTCAACGTCGTGGAGGGAAAGAGTGCCGATTGGGGGGTCTGTGCCATTTTTCTCTCTCGATTTCATTTACCAATTTTCTTTCGGCGCAGACTTCTCCGGCTCACGCGTACTTGACATCTCACCTGCCCAAACTGCTACTTTCTGCGCTACCTCTATCGCTATTTGCGGCCTTCTCGTCTTCTCCGAGGCGCCTGGTTTCTCTCGTCTTCCCTAGCGCTGTGCTCGTCGGCGCCATGAGCGCCCTTGGGCACAAAGAATGGCGATTTATCGTTTATATCGTCCCCGTGTGGAACGTCGTCGCCGCCCGGGGCATGAGTGCCATGTACGGCCTCTTTCTTTTGCTTTCTCTTCGATTAACTAACCGCCCGCAGGGTGTCCCAGCGCAAATCCTCCCTCCTCGGCCGCTTGCTCTTCGTCGCCGCCTTCGGCGCGCTCCTCGCCAACCTCGGCGCCACCGCCCTCCTCACCGTCGCGGGGATGCGCAACTACTCCGGCGGCCACGCCATGGCGATCCTCAACACCCGCGCTAGCGGACCTGTGAATGCACACATCGCAAACCTCGCGCTCCAGAGCGGCGCCTCGCTCTTCACGCACGTGCACGCGCCGCCGTATCCCGCATTCCTCGCGAACACCTCCGGGGCGTGGGTGTACGACAAGACGGACAACCCCGCGTCGTTCGCGGGGTACACACACCTCGTCGCGGAGTCGGCTGCCCCCGTCGCGGCGGGCTCCGGCGGGGCGTTTGGGTTCCTGGGAAGGAAGAAGGATGGGGCGGGGGCAGGGTGGACGGAGCTGGGGAGCGTGTCGGGGTTTGAGCGGTGGGCACTTGATCTGGGGCTACTGAGGCAGGGGGAGGAGGGCGCGGGGATGTTGGAGAGGGCGCAGGGCGTGCTGAGGTTGGAGGAGAGGCCGAGGCTGTGGGTGCTGGAGCGGACGGGGAAGTAAATATAATTGTTTATGGCGAGAGTGAGAAGCGACATGTACGATTCGAGGGGAATATTTATTTCATGCCCACCTTTGCTCACCATTTTGAGTTCTCGCGGTACAGATGATTTGGGTAAAGTCACCTTGATTCCCCAGCACTGTAGAGAGAAGCGGCAGTCGGTCCGACTGCCTAAAAGCCCTTGATCTGAGTGTGGTCCAACACTCAGATCGACTGCTGGTATGCCCTAGTTCCGACTGCTATCCCACACTCGAATTAATTGCATTTTTGCCATTTCGGCAGTTGCGTCGACTGCGTGTTGGCAGTCAGTTTGAGGGCTTTCGGGCAGTCAGACCCATTGCCGCCAGACAGTCATTTCGACGGGGGGCTGGCAGTCAATTTGAGTGTGCTTTCGTGCAGTCGCCTCCACTGCACTTAAATCTGCATTTGACGGTAATAAATGTATATTCATAGCTAATTCACTGCATTCAGGCCCTTCCTCGGCGCAGCTTACCGAGTTGCACCGCCATGGGTCACGCTGAGCCGAGGCGTCGCGACAGAGTCTGCCGTGATGATCTCGGCAGACCTACGTCGCGCTATACCGCCATGAGTCGAGGCGGGGTCGGCAGACTCTGCCGATCATGCCCTACCTACACCTGCAGATTTTGTAAATGTCAGCCCAACATTTCTGAAGCTTGCCTGTGCTGTAGAAATGTACCCCATACATCCCGAGTGCCCCGACAAACCTAGTGCCGCGATACCGTAAGTTGTTATTGACGGGAGAAGCCGTAGGTGAGGGCTGTACAAATCATTACGGTAGCGCCCTGTAGCGCCTAGATCTCGGCAATTGATGGCCGCCGCAAAGGCCGATTTGCAGCCAACAACAAAGTACTTGTAGCGTTCCAGAATCACATCACAATCTCCGAAACTGTGAGGGATAGCAAGGAATTTCTGAATTTCTAGCCAGGTAGGCGCAGCTCGGCAGACTCTGCCGACCTTGGGTCCACCGAGCTAAGCCGAGGCGCCTCGGACGCAGCATGGGCCGAGGAAGGGCCTGAATGCAGTGATTAATCACATCCTATCTAATCCACCGCCCGTTCAGTACTGCATCCACCGCTAGCACTGCAACACCATCAGGAATGCGTCAGTGCAATAACAAGGACACAAAGTCAAAAGTTTACCTCTGACAGCACCGAATAATGGGTACAACGACTTCTGCTGGGTACAACGACTTCTGCCTGCAGGAAGAAATGAGAAAAGATTGACACACAAAAATGAAGACTTATCAAGCCATTCCCCGCGCATTTTGAGATACAAACCGATCCTTGTGAGATGCGCGACCATAGCGACGCAGATAAACACAGTAAGCAGGGGTCAGTAAATTGGAATCGTAACAAGTACCTTGCACAATGAGGAGGAAGATGAAAGAAACGCCGTTGAGCGAGAAGCAGGGTTGTGTGATTCTTCGCTCGTGAGCAGACAATGTCGGCATCTGAAGATAGATTAGACTAAGAGAGGCAGAGCAGAAGTCGGGCACGTACATGGAAACGGCACTGAGCGCGGCGGCGAGTGGAGACGCAGCACAACGCGAAGGACCAAGCGGTATAAGCAACAGTTCATGTGGCACGGCTCAGTTTTCGAATCAAAAAAGCTGCAAGGGGAGACTTACATCATATGGCAGACCGACCGAGCAACCCGCTGCGTGCTTGAAAATTAAATCAGACTTGAGGGATGCGCGACGCGCCGTCGACGACCGTCCCCAGCCTTGCCATTTCCACTCGGTCCACGTCACATTGCTCATCGGGGAAGAAGCTGGAAGAACAATATTCAGACAAGTCAACGGGTCAAGGTGGAGGTATACTAGACCTGGTGTGCTGAGAAGAAGAGTTAGCAGCGGCGGACAAATGGGGAAGTGGAAGAAATACCTTGCGGACAATGAGAATCATGATCTTGGGGCTGCTCTTGAAGGACGCATACGCCTCTGCCGAGAAAAATGAGTAAAGACAGCATTCAACTGTCGAGTGCGAGACAATAACCACCTCTTGAAGAGCAGGAGTTCTGTACAATGGTCATTACAAATAAAGAAATGAAAACAGAACACTGACCTCCTGCTTGAATCGGCCATCCGACACTCCGTCTTGAAGAAAAAAAACAAATGAGGCGCCGGGTAAACACGAAAGCAACAGGAGATACGTACCGAGGTAGAAGAACATGCACTTCGGTGCGCGGCCATCTCGCGCTGCCTACGCACGGTCGTCGATGTGGAGTCATACATCGGCTGAATTAGTAGAAGAGGAAGAGGAGGCTGATGTCGACGTTGCTGAGCATTTTGCCAGTGTTTGGACGAACGGACTGAAAGTACCCGCGTCCTGAATACGACGTTAACGAAAAATGCGTAGGAACAAATATTAAACTTACAGAGGTCAAGATCAGGGCCAATGTCCTTGGTCTCGCGGTCCGTGAAGAAGGGGCGGAAGTTGAACGGGTACGACAGTTTGGGCTGCATGCGAATGGCGACGTCGAGGGCCTGAATAATTTGATTGAGCACAGAAGTGAAGAAAAAAAGTGGAACCACAGACAGTAATCGCGGTGAGGACCGTGTTGTCGTGGGACCCTTGGCTCTCGATGAAGCGATGGAGGCGACGTGGGTCAACTTGATCTTGTAGACCTTGGGGCGCCCCGTCGGCGAGGGTGACGTCAAACTCTTGCGAGCCGGTGTCGAACTTGAGCCTGTGGATGCAGAAGATGTTTTTGCAGTCGTCATACACGCAGCGAGGGGTGAAGCTAGTCGAGTTTATGGGTCAATAAAATGGGAACATTTGCGATGGGTCTCACATCTGCGGTGCAACGTCGAATTGCAGACGACGGATGAGGTCCATCGTCATACGAGCTGGCAGGGTCCTCTCCGAGGGCGGGATAACGACTAGTGGAGAAATAAACATGGGTGCTCGATGAAGGAAAAAATAACACCATCGTAGTGGTGGATGATCGAGTTGGGGACCGACGTAGCAAATGAGTTGACCTGTATGGTGACGGGAGTGCCGCCTGTGGAGAAGGGAAATACATGAGACATTGGCGAAGTGGAGAGACGATAGGAGAGGGTCGTGCAGACAAGGGAACGGAGCAGGAGACCGACAAGGCGAGAAAAAAATCCGGGAACATACCCATCAATCTCCTAGGAAATTTCAACTCAATATACGCCCCCGCGGCCACGCCAGTGGCCGGTATATTGGTTGAAGGTCTGCTGAAAAAGCAAAATGAGTGTCGCACTGATGGCATGCGATATAGACCTACGAGAATCATGACGCGTCGGGTTGTCGTAAAATCATCTCTAAGAAACCGGAGGGCGAATATAATGACCTAAAGGCCGTTTGTCAGCTGGGGAATAGGATGTGAGATAGCATGGAATAGCGTACCATCAGAAGCAACTGTTTGTAGATTCAGGCCACTTTCCGGACTCTATGGGCAACCAATATACGCGCATGACACACCACTAGAATACGTCTGAGAGTAATATATAGTCGGAAGGAGTAAATAAAATTGATTTACGCGTCGATCTTGTACGGGGGCATTTTCGCGCGATATGGACTTGGACGCCTGAATTTACGCGTCAAATTGAGGTTGATGGCGGTGGAGACACATTGAATACCATTCTGGATGTTTGTGAGGAAGCAGGAGAGACGGGACGGACGCGTGGTGGTGGTCAAGAGCAAGGAGCGCGGCGCGTACACATTGACAAACGAGCACAGCCACCTTGTGCAGTTACAGCAGTTGCTTTCTTCGCCGTCTTCTCGCAGCGCCAAAAACAAAACAAAAAAACTCGGGAGTCATTGGGTTACAGAAATACATGTCTAGCAAGAATACATGAATAGCAATTACAGAGTCCACATTGCCCATGAAATCACATCTCATTGGTGCGAGATCTGCTGGGACAGCGGTCTGCATCGAAAACGTGAGCACAAAACCATGAATTCCAAGTGCATTCTCCTGTTAGGGGGTGCTCGCTGTGCTGGGCCTCCTTGGGTGAGTACTGTGGCTGGAATAATTGATTCAATGTAGGCACTCAAGATCAAGTGCTTCAAATAAAACCCTGCTGAAGGTTGGTAGCCCCTTAATTTAACCGTGACACGACATGAGAAAAAAAGTGGAGATATATTCAATTTCAAGTGGACCAAATACAACCATGTTAAAATGAATGGCGAATGTCCGTATCTTGCCTCCAAAGCAATAGGAAAGACATCCAGCGGCGAAGGTCCTTGGAGAAAACCAGCTGTGCTAAAGGTGAATAGGTGTCTATACATACTTGCCTCGTTCTGACAACCGTAGCAGGTGGGGCAACGTGGAGAGTCTATGGGGGTACCAATGAGTGGGAAGGCAAGCATGGAGGTCGGGGGTGCGCTAAAAAGGTAGACAGTGAGGCAAATATGAAAGGCGAAGTGGCGAGTGCATACCACGCATGCGTGCCCAAAACGACTTGCACTGAGTGTGGGTGGGCTCAGCTAGGGTTGGGCAGCGTGGGCATGAGCCCACGAAAGTGTGTCTAGATAGTTCTGAGCGTCCACGAGCGTGCTGCAGACGTGAGTTGCGCCCGCTTTACCTCGAGGTTTTGAGCAGACGAGTTCTCCCCAGGGCCAAGAGAGCTGGGTGGCATGAACAAGATAATGGGAGCGATGTGCACGGTGTGATAAGGACCGCGGTGTTGGTATCGAAATGTATATGATTCGAATTCGACTGCGTTCGTCCTCTAGAGGGGAAAGTACTGTACGGGCGTGTATGGAGGCAACAGTGGATGGAGTGTTACGCTGAAAATAGTGTAGGAGTTAGCAGCGCCAAGGGCATTATGCATTACGGTTGCCGATTTAGGCAACCACCGACCGGAGAAGAAATATTGATCTGGCCGTGGACGGTGGCATCCCATTGTTCTAGATAGTTTTACAATGATTTCAGGATAAAATTTTCATTGAGTTTTCATTCAATCTGACGACACTCTCAGTCATACTCCCATGCCTCAGCAAAAATCCATAGGGCCCGGTCTGCCCGTTGGAATTAGCACTAAGGAAAATGATTTTTAAAACAGGGTACAAGTTAGCAACAGGCCCTCCGTTATGCGTTATGTTGCTACATTTAGGCAACAATTTTGGCGCTGCATTATGCGTTACGTTGCTACCATACACGCCCGTACAGTATAGTTGAATGATAGTGAGGAAGGTCAGTGCACAAATCCGGTATGTGTGTAAGAGGTGTGTGTATGTGTGCTGTGTGTGAACGGTGGTTCGTGGAGATCGTTTGTCTCCTGAGTACAAGCGAGTGTGGCGGACCTGCTATCAGCCAAAATGTGGTAGGAGAAGAGAATATACTAGACCTGCCCTGTACAAGAGTACCAGAACCTTAAATGTGTTGCCCTGCCTGCTTTCCTTGGTGCACTCTTCCCCTTAGAGCCAGCACTGGAGGTACAATGGATATCACACAGACAATGACACCGACATTGTTCAGACGGTGGGTGAGACAATCAGTCTCAACGGGTTTGGAGGGCGATTTGAATGTGATGGCTTCTCTCTGGGCCTGTCTTCTACAGAGCGATGCTTGCGAGAATGGTGATCCTAATTGAGGAAGCCTGAATATATGACACTGGGTCTGGTGAGGAGGGACCCTGCTGATAGAGGTGTGGGAGGCAAGACACTGACAAACGAGCAAATGTAGGAGATGTGGCCTGTCTCCAGCTGTGGGGGCGAGGAGGAGGGTGCACAAGAGGTACAAAGTCAGGGAAGGCTGGGAGTACCCCTTTAGATTGAGTGAGAGTGGTACAGTAAGTGGGGAAACACTCCGGAAGCTACTTCTGCAGGCTGGAAGGTACTGACTACTCCTACTAAATGTGCTCCCTTTTATACCTCCTTGACGACTTCCCACGTTTCCAGAGGTGCCATGCAGGTCGCAGGTGTTTCCACGGGGCAGGGGATGACATGAGGTGTTTCAGGGTGCATGTACAGCAGGAGACTCGGCGCCTCTGCTGAGGAGACCAATCGTCTTTGGGTGTGCACGAGGCACAGCGAGGCCAAGGAACCTCAGAACATGTTCGGAGCTTCAGGCATGGCCAGGTGGTTGCTTCGGAAGGTGCTCGAGCGTTCAGGATGGAGGAGAGACGAGTGGTCTCCCTCGGCTAGTTGATGTGTCATGTGAAGTGGGGGAGAAGGCAGTGTTGGGATAAGTTCTGCCTTTTCCACTGGATCGATGTCAGGCACGGGCAAGGTCCGCCTGGCACAAGAGGTCACCTGGAAATGGCAACAGGGGAGGTTGTCCACGTGTTCTGCCCATGCTGAGGAGGATACCAACAAGGAATTGGCGGCAGTAGGGGAAGGAGGCTGTGAAGGGAAAGGGGAGATGATGTCTTCATCCAGTGAGAGGAAGCTGCTGAAGAGAGGGGACTGATCCACCACCTTGGAGAAGAGGGTGGTGGGTTTGGGAAAGGTGACTTTGTCATCCGAGTCATCCACTTCAAAGATAACAGGGTGCTCATTGTCACTGTTATCAGGCATACAGAAGACCTTCCTCTTGATGCTCTGGGTATCCAGATGGGTGCACATCTTTGCAACTTTCTTCATGTCAGATGTGTCTTCTTCAGAGGTTTCTGCCTTCTCCAACAAAGCAGCGGCCTCTCCTTTCTTGAGCTTGACAACTAATAGGAGGGGTGAAACACTGGTGTACAATATGAAAAGAAACACACACCAGGGGAGATGGACTGGGTCCTAGCCTTGCCTTTGCCTTTGGTCTTGGCACCTAGGGGTGTAACAATTAGATGTGAGATAGATTAACAAGAGAGATGGTTTTACTAGGTTTATGGGGGTCTCTTGGTTGTCGGGGTCCAGCATGTCATAGTCAGACACCTCTCCTGCTTCAGGTGCCTCAGATTCCAGCTCCAAGTCCCAATTGCTGTAGCGCATGGGGGGGATGGCAATCTTGGTGGCTGGATCCAAGTTGAGAAGGCTAATGAGAGGAGTGGGAGGACTTTACCAATAAAGAGAATGAGATCCAAAGACCTGTGCCTACGTCACTTGCAGCATAGAGACACTTCAGTCCCATCTGGATGCTCTTCCCCAGACAGGTGCACAGACTGGTGTGTCTTGAGGATAGCCAGCCATTTCTGGGCCTGGACTGCAGACGAGGTGGAAGTGTCTCCTGCATAGGGGTGTGACTCAATATAGCGAAATGCGTCAGGGAAGAGCTTGGCAAGATATTTTGTGTAGGTCTCCATAGACCAGTCTGCAGCAAGGATGAGGTGTTGAGCTGGATTTGAGGCCACAGCAAGCTTTGACTGGCACATCTCAGCCTGCCTATGAGAGTTGGGCGCCTTTGTTTCCTTCAAATGGCGCTGGCTCTGGTGACCCTGAGAAAGGTGAGTTCTTGAACTTTCCTCTTGGAGTGGAGAGCTTACCTGGGTGCTGCAAACTAAGAGAATGATCTGCCCCACTTCAAATGTGTGTTCTGTTTCCTCAACTTCACCCTTCTTTGTTTTCTGCAGGAAATGAAGAAATGAGTTCTGGCCTACAGATTAAAGGAGGAGTGCAAATTTTGGTTCAGCCTTGACCTTCTTTCTGGGCGGCTTGGGAGGAGGCTCTGTGTCAGTGTTGGACTTGCGCTTTTTGAGCCTGTCAACAGTCTCCGCCTCAGCTTCCTGAACTGTAGCTTTGGGCTTAGGATGCTTTAGAGAGGAGCCCCCAAGCTTTCCCCTCTCCTGGTATCCTCAAATGAGAGGGCCGGCTTCTCAAGGAGGCTCAGGATGGGTGGACTCAATGTGCTCACAGTTGGAGCACAAAGTGCAGTGACCTTCAACATGTGTTTTTGTGACACATTTACAGATGCATTACTGACTGTCTTTGCCCCTGCCAGAGCAGTGATTCAGGTCATCCATTTGAATGAGCATGTGGATAGGAAATAATTTGAAATTCCACTACTGACCAGTTTTCTTAATCAGGAAAGGTTTTTGGTCATCACAGTTAGATACCGACACAGGCTCAGAAGGACAGAGAGTAGAATCAGAGAAAAAGCATTCCAATTAAAGTGGTAGACAGTTAGAACCTAATTGGAGTAAGAATCATACTCAATAACCCCACGTATCTCCTTCTAGAAGCCTTAAAAGGAACCAAACCTGATATGAACAGTGCCAGGTGGGTTTGGAGACAATGCTGGAGGCTGGGTGTCTGATTTGAAAGGCTGGGATCCTTTCAGAATAATTGAAAAAGTGTAGCGCACACCAAGAAAGTGTTGTGCACATCAAAAAGTGTTGCATGGGAATAAAAGTGCAATTGGACTGTCATACATTTTAGATATAAACTCACATGTAGCGCCAGCGAGAGGATGAAGTGCAAAGTGCGCACTACAGATGCCAATCCTGGCCAAAACCAGCCATCATTGAGCTGGCATTTCGGCGAGTGATGCCAGAGCAAGAGAATGATCGGAGTTTAAAGGCTTCGAACAGACAGACAGACAGACATAATTTTATAAAGAGGGTAAATCATAATTCCAGGTCGGGAAAGTATAGCTTTCATCAATGAGGAACAGCAACTCTCCCTGCGACTGAAGCTCTGTGAATTGCATAACCAACACTGGATCCAATTCATAGTAATATTCCTCATACCACCATAGATTGACCTCAAATGGTCCCTCGGCATTTCGTCCTGGCTTTAGTAGAGAGAGCACCAAGTCACGATAGACACTGTCCTCAAACTGAAGCAGAGTGTGAGTTTTGAGGAAACTGAGTTCCGGAACCAGGCACATGAACTGAGTCATCCAGGTGAGGTGCTTGAGAAGGGAGTTGGTCACCAATGCCACCTCTTCCCCTCTCTCATTGAGGCACCTGTGGTCTGAGATTGCCATGTGCTGCAGTATGGGAAGCCTGGATAGTGCTTTGAGCAGTTCAGCTTTGGTGATGTGTACAGACATGAGGCTGAGGTGCTTGAGATGGACATGAAACGATGAGTGATGAGTGAGGGACAGGAATTCACGGTGGGGCCAGCGGAAACCATTGGTCTCTGTGATATACAGTTTGTAAGGTGACAAGGAAAGGGAAGGTGAGGTGAGTTATAAATTCCATCAACATGGATTTGGCTTGAGATGGCTCGAAAATGCGGGTCCCACAGAGTTGAAAGATGGCCACATTAGATATTACTGTGGCAAATTGATTGCCAGCAGAAAGTCACCATCAAACACAGTGCAAAACTCCTGGTGGAACTGTCAAACTCAATTCCAAATGCTGTGGCTCTCAGTCATTAGGCGATGGCACCCAAAAGATGTGCCAGTGATATACCAACATTACCTGGAATTGGAACGCAGGGAAGGGCTTACTCAAATGCCAAAACCCACTTGTCAGTTCCAAATGTCTGAGGGGAAATCATTTCAACAGAAAAGGGATGAAGTTTGTTCAGATCTAGTCACTTTCCAGAAGATCAATAGGGTTGCCTACAGATTCATCCTCACTGTCTGACACCAGACTAACACCCCTTTCATGGACAGCCACTGCCTCAGTCATTCCTCAACTCTATCCCTCTGTACATATCCACGGAGGATATCCTGCTTCTAAAATGGTGGAATTAACCCAAGTACCCACATGCAGAAAAAGTACTTACTGCCTGATGAAGGAATTGGGTGAGGGGGGAGGTGGTTTCTTCAGTATCCAGTATGTGAGAGTAATGTGGTGGCACTTACGTGCTGATCAGTGACAACAGAAGGAGGGATCGGTCAGCATTCAGTGTGGGTGAGCGATGCAGTAGCACTTACAGCCTGATTGTTGACAACAGAGGGAGGGATCAGTCAGTGTTCAAGGTGGGTGAGCAATGCAGCGGCACTTACACGCTGATTGTTGACAACGGAGGGAGGGATCAGTCAGTGTTCAGTGTGGGTGAGCGACACAGCAGCACTTACAAGCTGATCATCAATGATGAAGGGAGGGATAGGTCAGTGTTCAGCATGGGCGAGTGATGCAGTGGCACTTACGCGCTGATTGTTGACGACAGAGGGAGGGATTGGTCAGTGTTCAGCATGGGCGAGCGACGTGGTGGCACTTACATACTGATTGTCGACAACAGAGGGAGGGATCAATCAGCATTCAGTGTGGGTGAGTGACACAGTGGCACTTACAAGCTGATTGTCAATAACAGAAGGAGGGATTGGTCAGTGTTCAGCGTGGGCGAGTGATGTGGCAGCACTTACACGCTGATTGTTGACAATGGAGGGAGGGATCAGTCAGTGTTCAACGTGAGTGAGCAACACGGTGGCACTTACAGACTGATCATCAACAACAGAGGGAGGGATCAGTCAGTGTTCAGCATGGGCGAGCAAGTGATGCGGTGGCACTTACTTCCTGATCATCAACAATGGAGGGAGGGATTGGTTAGCATCCAGCATGAGCAAGCAACATGGTGGCACTTACAGACTGATTGTCAACAACAGAGGGAGGGATCAGTCAATGTTCAACGTGGGCAAGTGACACGGCGGCACTTACGCGCTGATTGTCGACAATGGAGGGAGGGATCGGTCAGCATTCAGCGTGGGCGAGCAACACAGCAGCACTTACAAACTGATTGTCAACAATGGAGGGAGGGATCAGTCAGTGTTCAGTGTGGGCAAGTGATGTAACAGCACTTACAAACTGATCATTGACAACAGAGGGAGGGATTGGTCAGTGTTCAGTGTGGGTGAGCAACATGGCGGCACTTACATACTGATCGTCAATGATGGAGGGAGGGATCAGTCAGTGTTTAGGGTGGGCAAGCAACACAGTGGCACTTACACGCTGATTGTTGATGACAGAGGGAGGGATTGGTCAGCATTCAGCATGGGCAAGCGATGTGGTGGCACTTACTTCCTGATCATCAACAACGAAGGGAGGGATTAGTCAGCATTCAGCATGGGCAAGTGACATGGCAGCACTTACTTCCTGATTGTTGAAGATGGAGGGAGGGATCGGTCAGTGTTCAGTGTGGGCAAGTGACACAGTGGCACTTACAAACTGATCATTGACAATTGAGGGAGGGATTGGTCAGTGTTCAGCATGGGCGAGCAATGTGGCGGCACTTACATCCTGATCATCAACAACAGAGGAAGGGATTGGTCAGTGTTCAGTGTGGGTGAGCGATGCATGGCACTTACATCCTGATCATCAACAATGGAGGGAAGGATTGGTCAGTATTCAGCATGGGTGAGCAATGTGGCGGCACTTACTTCCTGATCATTGACAATGGAGGGAGGGATCGGTCAGCATTCAGTATGGGTGAGTGATGGGGCAGCACTTACAAACTGATTGTCAATGATGAAGGGAGAGATCAGTTAGCATTCAGCCTGGGCAAGTGACGCAGTGGCACTTACAAGCTGATCGTTAACAATGGAGGGAGAGATCAGTCAGTGTTCAGCATGGGCAAGCGATGTGATGGCACTTACCAGCTGATCATCAACAACAGAGGGAGGTATTGGTCAACATTCAGTGTGTGCAAAGGACACAGTAGTACTAACTGATCTTAAACCCTTTTTCCGTAGCAGGTTAAACATATCTTGATTTTGTAAGAGCCCAGCGACATCAGCTGCTCTTCCAACACTCTCCCCTAGAGTTCCCCCTCAGTGCCCTAATCATTTTAAAATATGCTCACTCACATGTACAATCAGCATCATTCGGGGTATTACCAATTAGGAGCTCTACCATTTCCGTGTTTTCCATCAGTATAGCAACATGAAGGGGGGCTCCAAAGTCTTTTCCTGACTCCAGCTCAGCATCTATACTGCTCCTGAGTTATTTGCTCACCCTCACGATTCCGCCTCGCTCCTGCCTGAAGCAAAGCTTTGACCACTTCAACCTTTCCGTTTGCACAAGCAGCACAAAGTGCAGTCCCGTAGTCTCCGCCTGATTACAACTCATCAAATATTCAGGCCATTAGTATGGAAACACTCACCCACTTCATTGAGATGTTCCATGTATTTGTTACTTTGGAGGAGAAAATTTACCATGAGAACATGCCCTCTTGCTGCTGCTGACTGGAGTGCTGTTTGAAATTGTCCACCTTGAAATAATTAGGGTTATAGATAAAAATTAGAGGTTAGAATTGCACCAATGTCTGGGATTCTTTGCTGTTCAAGGGACTCTACCAGTCGAAGGGATTCTACCAGTTCTATTGTCCCATGGTATGCCACCAGCTGGAGAGCATTGCCAAATGTAATGCCAGCCAAACACAATGACTCATTGGGTTTGGCCCCGTCCTTGATGAAACGTTCAAGTTCCTCAATAACTGGTGGCGCCTGACAGATGCGTCCAAGGAACTCTGCACACTGGTTCTGAACACCTTCCAGCTTTTCCCAAATATCTTGCAATGCACCCCAAGCATCACGGAGCGGAATGATGAGGAGCAGGAGGGCAAGAACTTGTCCGAAACCCCATGTGGCTTCATCGCCAGTTTGATCACCCTTGTTATGACGAAGGGTGAGTTCAATGTCGGCGATGAAAAGGATGTTGATGGCAAAAAGGGACACCAGGCCAACAATGAGAAAGGAAGTGTGAGGGGCTCTGGGTTGCATATCGGCCCTATCTACCGCTGGAATGGAAGGAAGGTGAGTGAGCTGTAGTGACATCACAATGGTATGGAAATTACCGGCAGAGGAGCGTTGAGAAGGGCCGACTTGTTCAGTTTGTTCAATATCTGGTGCAGTTCTGGGTTGGGTATTGGCCCTAGAGACCGCTGGCATAGAAGGTGGGTAAACAGTAGGGACAAGGGGAAAGGCAGTGTTGGGGGAGGAATTAGAGGTTTCAGCTTGGGTGCCGCCACTAGAGACCACTGAAACGCAAGGTACGTAAGCTGTAGTGACATCACAATGGCATGAAAATTACCCATGGAGGTGTGTTGAAAAAGACCACCTTGTTCTGTATCTGGTGCAGTTCCAGGGTGGGTACCTGGGTTGTACACTGTAATGCCGATGGGAAGGGCAGTGTTGGGGGAGGAATCAGAGGGTTCGTGTTGGGTGATACCACTAGAGACCACTGAAACGCAAAAGTAGGTAAGCTGTAGTGTTGTCACCATGGTATGAAATTTACCTGTGGAGGAATGTTGAGAATGGCTGCCTTGTTCAGCATCTGGTGATGCCAAGCTCTTCTTCGGCATTAAGACTTTCAGAATGGAGTCCCACCATGTCCAGAACAATTTGTGTTGTTCCCGGGACCAGTTATATAAGATATGAAGTGTGAGGAAGAAAGCGAAGGGAGGAATGAGGTTAAGGCCAGGGATGAGAATAAGGGAATACATCGCCAATGATGTGATGCGCAATGGCTTCGATGAGAATCGTGCAGGCACTCCAATAACTGTGAGCATGGGATCGCAGCTGGGAGCAAGAGGCTGGCCAAATTTCGATGGATCACTCCACAGCCATATTCCAACAGCGGCCATGAGTGAGAGGTGGATGGAACCAAGAGTAAGGACAGGCTGCTCAGAGACAAAGGCCCAGATGCGTTGGGCAATGCGCCAGATGCGCTGAGTGATGCGCCAGATGCGCTGGGCGATGCCCCAACGGTGTTGGACAGCACTAGTCACCTCTGTGCTGGTGCCAGGTCCATCATTCTGCCCCAGCAACTCCCAGACAGGCTCAAGGAGAGTGTCGCGCCATTCGCTCCAGTTAGCTCCAGTGGGGTGGTCATTGTGCTTGCTTCGATGGTGGGCATAGAGAATAAACCAAATCCATGTGCTGGTGTTGTTCATCCAGCTAAGATTCAGGACGACAGCAGCGTGGTAGCTAGTGATTGTTTGGTCACCTCCAGCGCCTTTGGCCAGGATGATGGCGGTAAAGAGGATGGCGAATGCGACTGCTAGCATGCCGATTGATTGGTCTTTGATACCCTTCAGTTCGTCCCTAGTAATCTTTCCATCCCAGAGATGTACGATGACAGGCAAGAAACATGTAAGATTTTGAGCGTAGATGGCTGCGCGAACACCAATGCCGGAGACATCTGGGTTCGAAGGGATGCAGTCGACGGCCATGGTGGTAGAAACGAAGGATGCTGGCGCAACGTCGAAAGTCAAAAAAACGCCGCCGCGTGTATTTTATTCAATGACAAGACGAATATTAATGCGACATCTTACCAAACCCTTCGATGTCGAACGTCAACTTGGAGAACGCTGCCGTATCCCTGTCATGTCATTGAATTGCATGTTGGAATTCAACTAGCAGTTCGTTATTGGCCAATACGTCCGCAATTCGGCTCCCAGTCGAGGATGCCAGGACCCCGGTGTAGCCCTTGGAGCTAGGTCTGGAAGCGGACAAGAAATCTGGTAGGTAGCTCGCTGGCAATGCGCGAAACCAGCGGCGTGGATGATCGAGATGCTTTGGTCCGACGATCTAACACAGCCACCTCCGAGTCGTTTCTTTCATCCACATCCCTGCAAGTCCGCACGGATCGCGTTCGCGTCTCAGAGTCACTCAGGGTAGCCAGAGGCCACGCGGCGTGCACTGCTGCCACTTCTATTTCGAAAGTAGCAACGTGCAGGCGAAGCATGCTCGCTTTTTTGCCCTCCCCCTAAGGCTAGCGACTCGCCGACGGAGACGTTGCCGTACCTCCTCCCCCCTCTTGTTTTCCTATTCTCCGTAGCGTAACTGACGCCGCACATACACCGAGCAAGACATTGCTGCCATCGTGGGGGCGGGGTTCAACTAGCCGTTGTGGGCGATGAAGTACGTCCGTCTTTCCTTCATTTCTATCCATGGAGGTGTTTTGCGACTTGGGACGGGAGGGACGGCATTTTGTTTTTTGTGCTTTGGATTTTTGGGGGTGGAGATTTGATTGTGCGGCGGGCGTGGCGGAGCCTCGGTGTGCAGGGCACCCTTGCGTCGGGTAGACGAGGACGGACGTAGCATGTAGCGCCACTCTCGCCCATCCTATCTCCTTACCCCTCTCTTTATCCCTTGTCGGCCATCCCCCTCATCCTCCCGTCGTTAATGGCGTGTATACCCTAGGGCTTCACGCTGATATGCCCTCTCCCTAGTTACATCGTCCGCCTCTTCGGCTGGGCACGGAAGTCCACTATAGGATCCTTGTCCGGCTCGACCTACACACGGTGCTGGGGTCACAGACTGGTGAGTGGTGTGCCGTCGCTCTGTCCTCTCTTTCTTCGTTTCCTCTGGAGGAGATAGGCTTGCGCATGGGAGAGCCCAGACGCGAGGAGGAGAGGAGCGCAAGGAAGAGGAGGGGGAAGGTGGACAGGAGCGTGGATTGGGGGCGTGGACGGGAGCCGCTGCGCGAGAGCGACATCATCTGCTCGGGGGCTTCACTCCGCCGCTCGAGGCTGCCCACACGATGCAGCGCTTGTCTGTAGCGCGGGTCGCGATCATGCGAGACATTACCCGCTCTCGCGGGTGCCCACCTTGCTTCAGATGACTTTAGCTGCCGGCTCATCTCTCTTCGCCTTCCTCCCTTCCTTTCTTATCCGTCCTCAAGGGCGTTATGAGCTACTACATCCCCGTCGTCGTCGAGTTTATGTCGTAGCCAAGGCCCTGATACCGATGTTTGGCATAGTGAATGAGAGTGCGTGTCGTGAATTCCAGTCCGGCGGCCTAAAGTCAAAGGGTATTATTAAGGTTTGTTCATGTCGTCTGCAGTCCACTGTCCATGGCTCATGGACTCATTTATGTTAGCCTGAGGCACTCTTGAAGTGAATCTCGGGACCCCATTCCACCTCCTGCTGGATGCCGACTCTGACGTCGACACCCCTTCTCCCTTGACCCTTTGTTTCGACTTCCTCAAACCTCCCTCCGAGTCGTCGCCTCTTCGCGAAATGTCTGAGTGGAGCGACGATTCGAATTCGGACTCGGATTCAGAACTCGACCTGGAGTCTGACGACTCGCAATACATCTCCGTCTCCTCCGACAGCCCCTTCTATGCTGCTCATCCTCCTGTGGCGTTCCAAACCACGTTCGACGTCCCCCTCGTCCCTTTCCCATCCAAGCCACTTCTCGACGTCAACTACTCCGAGGCCTCGGTCGCACAGTCCCGCGCCGAATTCGAACGCGTCAAGAAAGATCTCTTTCTCGTCGACGAGGGGTGCTTGAGGAGCATGGGCGACGAGCTCTTCTCTACGCCCATCGACGTGTTCATGGATGTCTGCTTATCCCGCCTGCGATTCATTACATCCATCCCCTCCCCCAACAGCTCCAGCAAGTCTGGTGGCGCCTACGTGAGTGCCCCTTCCCCTCTCCATCCTCCTTTTCCTACCTCCGCGTCCCTAACCCTTTCCTTCAGGCGCCTTTCCCGAAATACTATTTGGCGCCGTTCCTCGATCTGGATCGATGCGATGCGAGTTCCCTGGACCCTTCTCTGCGCGCCCTTTTTACAAGCCCGCGTTATCGGCTCGTCGTCCGCAGGCGACCTCTGCGGCGACGCGTGGAATCATCCCGTTCCTCGAAATCATTATAATAGCCTACAAAATGATGTGTTTCCTCACTCTTCACCGACGCTCAGACTATTCCTACTAAGAATACGAGTTCAGCGACAAAATCATAGTTCAGTATTTCAATACAAGAGCACGCTGGGGTGCTTCACGCCCCAGCACTTCATTTTCATTAGTACAAGCTACCTGGAGCAAAGCGACAACCCAAGAATACACGGATAGGATCGATCTAATAAATGAAAGAGGGACGGAGGACCGTCGAGTATATATATCTCGGCAGAAGATCATACATGGAGGGTAACCGGGTTGTTCGAGACCTTGCCGCGGTTTGCGTTCTTCTTATCCCAGAAGACGGACCCCGCCGCACTCCGCTTGCTGACGTTCGTCATGTGGAGCGAGCGGTTCCGCCCTTTGCCCTCCGCGTCAGCCCCGCAGGCGGGATCCCGCTCCTTGAGGTTCAGGTGGTCGACGAGGACCCCAGCTTTGGACGTCGAAAGCTCGAAGGTGCCCTCGTAGGTAATCGTGCATGTTTTGCCATTGATGTTGCATTTACTCACATCTCGTCCAGTCCGCTTGACTACACCATCGACCTTGGCCCGACCGCGGGCAAAGCAGGCACTTTCCGTGTCAAGACGGAGACGTCCAATGCCAAGTTGACGGGCAGAATCGCCTCCGCCCCGCTCAATTCGGCGATCATGGTCAACGCCAGGTCGTAGAATGATGCGGCCTCGCTGTTGCTCCCACCTGTTGCTAGTAGTTGCTAGTGCGCAGCGTGATGTCTTTGGTCTTCTTGGAGTCCGTACCGTTATTGATTGAAGCGACCACATTGATGTAACCGTTACTCGTCCGGATGTCGAGCGAGTCATCAACAGCGTATATCCCGGTGATACGGCCGTTGCTCGACCGGACCGTGGCAGAGCGAGCGAGCAAGGTCTGGTCATCAAAGGGTTAGTCGGGGCGAGCGACGGAATCAGGGAAAGCACCTCAAGCCCAATGGCCGCATTGGAAGTGGTTAATGTTGTGATTCCAGCAGCGAGCACCTGTTACTACGCATAGTTCAGAACTGCAGAGGATGTCGTAAGGAATCAATTTCTCACTTTCGCTTGGATATGTGCGTTTATAACTCTTAGGTACCTCACATAGGGCATCATGATCGACCAAGTTCCCTTTTAACCCCTCCCTTCATCTCCGTGCTTCTGCGTGGGCGGTTACCAGATTTCCAAGTGAACGGAACGCACGAAACCTCGGGCCGGCTCTTTGGAACTGCTCTTTGTCTCTTGCTCCTGTTTGAAACACCCTACCTTTGGCACGCTGCACTGTCTTGGATCCGTTCTTTAGATGCTCTGGCTAAACGCGGGTACATTTTCAGTCTGCCTTGAGCCTGCTTCCGCTGGATTTTGATCCGACGTCTCTTAATGGGGTGGTCTATCAACAGTATTTGAAGGTTCTACTTCTTGGTCGACGCCGCCACAGTACACCAAGGGAGCTGTCTCACTGGCTGAATCTGTCCTGAGACTGCGGAAGCGACTCTCGGGCCGCCCGCGTCAGGAGGAGGGGCTGCCCTGAAAAGGGCTGAAGGGCCGCTCTAGATGTCTGCGATCCCCTAAGCAGCATAATTTCTATTTAACCAGTCTTGTGCTTGGATGGTCGGTAGCATGGGTCTAACAAATACTCTCTCGTTCCTTGGCCTCCTGACTTTGGCCTCGGCGACCTGGTTGCCTGATTCCAGGAATGCCGACGCGCCGTGTCACAAAGATTCGGCCGTCGAACCTCGCGCGGCTACCACGACGATGACCAACGGCAGCAGTATTGTTTGTGGAAAGGTCGGCACCATGACCTGGTGCGCGTCAGGTAAGTCTAAACGAGGCATGGGTAACCGGCTCTTCGTCTTACATTTTCCAGGCATTCTCACCAAAGGATGCACCTCGTCGACCACCTCAAACTGCTACGGGATGTACCTTACCTCCAATGCGTCTGCAATGCTTGACACAGACCACCTCGACTCTCCTCGCCAGCGAAACGAATGGCACTTCTCCACCGTCGCCTCCGGCCAATCATTCTCGTATTCGTGGAAGCAATATCTCGACTCGACCACATCGTCCAACAACTTTTTCCACCTCATGCAGGTGTTTGGCCTCTCAGAGAGCAATCCGATTGTAGCTCTTGACGCTCTCGGTGGCAACCTGAAGATCGTCGACTTCTCCAACACCAACAAATCATGCGGGTCGTTGCCATGCCCTTCTACTCCGCTCTTCAATTACTTCGGGAAATATACGACGCACACCATTTCGTAAGTCATAGCTTTCGTTGAGATCTGGGAATGGAGATTGAATATAATAAAATGCAGCGGCAAGTTTGGGCCATCGGGAAGTCTAACCTACGTCGTCACTGGCCCAAGCGGAAACATTATTATCAGTTATACTCGGACAAGCGGTTTGGGTAAAGACGGCGGCTAGTAAGCATTGCATCTTCTCGGCACCAGGACCAGGCTCGATTAATGATTCCCCTCAGCATCAAATTTGGTACATACAGATCAGTCTACCCGTCTATGGCTGCTGTAAAGTAGGTCCATCTCTGTCTTCATGGTTGGATGATGAAACTGACTCCCGTCGTTGCGGCACAATGGTCGGCGACTGGCAAACATACTAACCTGGCGCTTTGGACTTTTGTCACTGTATCAACTATCGACTTGAATATCTGCTTCTTGAATGAATTTGTCGTGACTCGGAAGCGGGGAAATCCCAAGATCAGGCTCTCCAAGTCAACCAAATTATTGCTTCAAATAATGATATACGTATATATAGTACTCTAAATACTTCATGCCATCTCCCCTACGTCAAATCCTGGTTCAGCTTCCTCTCATACCTGGGCCGCCCCTCTTGCAACGCAAAGCTCGTCCCAGCGAGCGCCAGAATAACGTCCAAGTCGCCGAAATCTAGCGCAGCGGTGTGCCTGCATGAGCGGCGGCACGTAGTACGCAGCCCGCACCTGATGCCGCGGTTTTGCACGGCGGTTCAGGAAGACGAAGGAGGTGAATGTCTGCAAGGCAAGGGCGCGGTGAGACGGGATTGATTTACAGCTATAGGGAGTCAAGTGGGCTCTGAGCCAATGCGGGACAAGTAGCGTCGAGCTGCCAATTGGTACAGCCGAGTTGACCTTGAGTTCAAGCTACCTTGACCGCGGGCTAGCACAAATATCACGGGGGCGAGCGAGCGAGTCCATTTTTTCCCAGAATCGCAGAGCACAGATGGACGACGCGAACAAGGATGCCGCGTCCTTCACTGCAGGGAGGCCCAGACGTATCGCAATCTCCGCGTGGGCCTGGGCAAGGATTTCCGAGTAGGGCGCAGCAGGATTGCGTTGCTTCGCAGCGAGTTCACTTTCGAAATAGAATGCGAGCGCTTCACGTCGATCCAGTTGATGGAGAGACTGAGCCAGTAGAGGCTGCAGAGCGTCAAATATCCCGGACTCATTGCCCTATACTGCGATTATAATTAGCAATATAATAATAGCTTTATACTCAATTAAAGGCATACGATGAGAGTCCCGTACACGTCAAAGTACAAGACATGGAGGTTTGCAAGTCAACCGGAGTTGGCCGTCGCAACGTCGGTTTAGACCCGATACTGAGGTAGCATTCGTGTTCACACTCAGCCCAGCCGTCATCCTCCTCCGGAGTCACATTCGGTTTAGTGTCCTCCTCGTCTCCGTGACGCTCGTCACACTCGCAAACGCCCCTAGCTCTGCCATAAAACTTCCAAACTTAACTAGATTATTCCTCCAAACAATAACATAAGTATACATAATACCTTAAATACTGCGTTCACACCATCTCCCCCGCTTCATTCCACGTTAAATCCAGGTTCAGCTTCCGCTCATACCTCCGCCGCCCCTCATGTAGAGCAAAACTCGTGCCGGCGAGTGCCAGGATAACGCCCAAGTCCCCAAAGTCCAGCGCGGCGGTCTGGAAGATCGCCTGCATGAACGGCACGTACACCAGCGCGAGCTGCGTGATGGCCGAGATCGAGACGGTCGTGACGAGCATCTTGTTCTGGAACAGCCCGCACCCGATGCCGCGGTTCTGCACCGCGGAGACGAGGTCCAGGCAGACGAAGGCTGTGAATGTCTACAAGGCAAGGGTGAGGTGAGGTGGGATGTGATAGGGAGGTACACACCATGGTCTGCTCCCGGCGCGACATCTTTTCATCTTCCAGCGCGAAGATGTACACAAAGAGCGTGCCGACGACGATGATCGAGGCGGAGAAGAGCACACGGTATAACAAGCGGCGGGTGATGATGGGCGCATCCTTCTTTCGCGGGGGTCGCCGCATCACTGCGGGGTCTACAGGATCAACGCCGAGACTTTGGCTTGGAGGACCTGCATCACGATGAGAACGAGGGACGGCGAGCGAAATGAAAACGCCTACCGTCCATCAGAATATTGATAAATAATATCTGCATGGCATTGAGGGGATTGTTCAACCCCAGCATCGTGCTGAGGGTGATGAGCGTGAGAGCCGCCGCAGCCGTACTGAGCTGGAACGACAGGAAATTTTGGATATTGTGGAATATCGATTTGCCTGGGATGCCGAATCAGCAACGAAATACGCACGGAGAGTATGCGGAAACCTACCCTCCTCCACTGCAGGAAGAATCGTGCTGAAGTTGTCATCGACAAGAATAACATCTGCAGCCTCTTTTGCGACATCCGTCCCACTCTTACCCATCGACACGCCAATATCGGCCATTTTGAGCGCAGGCGCATCGTTGACTAAAAAGGGCATCAACAACAAGATTTAAAAAGTAGACAAACCGCGTACCGCCATCTCCCGTCATCGCAACGATAGCGCCGCGCGACTGGTACGCCTCCACGATCGCCATCTTGTGCCGCGGCGTCGTCCGCGCAAACACACTGACGGTCCCCACCCGCTCCTTCAGCTGGGCCTTGCTCATCTGGTCGATCGCCTTGCCCGTCAACACCCAGCTGTTGCCCGCCGCACCGCCCGCCAGCGCGCTGCTCCCCAGATCGCTCCCCGCCATCCCGCTCACACTCTGCCCGCGCCCGTGCCCATGCCCGCCGACCCGGAGCCCCAGCTGGCGCGCAATCGCCAGCGCCGTCTCCTCCGCGTCGCCCGTGATCATCACCACCTGCACCCCGCCCTTCTGCAGCAGCTCGATCGACGCCGCCACCTCTTTCCGCGGCGGGTCGTGCATCGCCTGGAATCCCGCAAAGACGAGGTTCCAGTTCTCCCTTTCGCCCCCCTCGTCGCGCGCCGCCGACGGGCTGCGGCTCCGCACCGGCGTCCCCCCCGCCGCGCCGGGCGCAACCCCAAACGCCATCGCGACGACGCGCAGCCCGCGCGCCGCGATCCCCTGCGCCTTGCCGAGAATCACGCGCCGCGTCGTCGCGTCGAGCGCGGGCGTGCTCTCGTCCGTGACGTAGTAGAACTTGCACCGCTCGAGCACGGTCTCGATCGCGCCCTTGATGTAGTACATCTCGCGCTGCGCCCCGCCGATGGCGGACAGCCCAGTGCCGTCCGGGTGCACGCCGCTGACGGACATGTACTTTTGCTCCGAGTTGAACGGGCGCTCGGAGAGGCGCTTGAAGGTCTGTGTTACGTGCGACGTGAATAGTCCAGAAGCAGTGAGTGTGGGTGGAGCGTACCGTCCGTTGGTCGGGGAGGCCGCAGGCGTGGAGAATGTTCAGAAGCGCGACGTCCGTCGACTGCCCCACAAATATCCCCTCTTCGTTCCGCACTATCGACGCATTATTGCAGATTGCGCCAATCTCGAGCGTCTTCCGGATCGCGGCGGAGAGCGCCGCCGGCGGGGGGTCGAGGTGCTCCACCTCGTCCACGGCGTATGCCTCGATCACGGTCTGCTCGTTCTTCGTCAGCGTACCTGGCAAAGCATCGTCAATTTAGCTAGCTATCGCGGCGAAGAGAACACGAGCTTACCGGTCTTGTCTGAGCAGATAACGGAGACGCTGCCGAGAGACTCGACGGAGTGCAGTCTCTTGACGATCGCTTTCCGTTTTGCCATGCGCAGGACACCCAGCGCAAGCGTCACGGTTGTTACGATGGGCAGGCCCTCGGGGATCGCCGCCACCGCAAGGGAGACTGGGCACAATATTAATGACAGTTCAAGCTGCAGTGAGCAGCGTACCTCCGATGGTAAACATGTCGAGCCACGAGCGGTGCTGCAGCACTCCGATGATACAAATGACGGCGATGATACCGAACGAGATTATCGAGAGCTTCTTCGCGAGCTCGTCCATGCTCAACTGTAGCGGCGTCCGTTTCTCCTCGACCTGCACGGAATCCTGTCAGCAAATATACGCATAGAGACACGGGACGTACATCCTGCACCATCGAGAACACGACGCCGAGCTCGGTCGCGGTCCCCGTCGCAATAACGATCCCCGTGCCGCGCCCGTTGCGGACGAGCGAGCCCATGTGCGCAACGGACGCGCGCTCCGCGAGCGCGACGGGCTCCCGCACGCCCCGGCCGCCGCCCCCGCCATATACACACGTCTCGACGCCCTTCTTGCGCGCCTCCGTCTCGCCCGTGAGGCTGCTCTCGTCGACCTCCAGATCCACCGCCGCGACGACGCGGATGTCGGCGGGGATGCGGTCGCCCGTCGCGAAGGTGACGATGTCGCCGGGCACGAGCTCGTTTGCGAGGATGTGGAATGTCTGCCCCTCCCGCAGGACGTGGCAGTGGTGCGGGACGAGCTTGTTGAGCGCCTGCAGGCTCTGTTCGGAGCGCTGTTCCTGCACGAAGCCGACTGCGTCTAGTGAGTCCCATGACCAACGGGGAAGGTGGGTTGGCGCTCACCGGTGAGCACGATGAGAACGGCGACGGCGATGCTGACGGCGTCGTCGACGTTGCCCATGAGTGCGCTTACGGTCGCGCTGGCGCAGAGCAGGAGAATTAGCGGAGACTCGTAGATGGTTTTCGCAAATTTGATAAGGACGTGCTCCGGAGTCGAGACGGAGAACTCGTTGTATCCGTGGTCGGAGAGGAGGTTGGGGATGTCGGAGCGGAGAAGACCAGAGGTTACAGAAGTCCTGAAATGGGCCACTGTTTCCTAGCGTTGCGTCAGTTTCAAGTAGATATGTTGTAAATTGGAAGCAATCAAATAGATTCTGTGGCCCACAAAGGCGCAAGGTGGAAAGCACGGAATTGAGAAATATCCACGCCGAAGACAAACACCGTGTTCTGCTTCGACGAGCTCTCTGCGCCTAGGATCGGTAACGGCATTCGCCCAGCTTTCCACCAAGACGGGCACCCATATATTTGTTTCGTCACTCACTTCAATAGAGCAATGCGCGAACCGCGCCGACATGGTATCCCGGAGTTGTTCCTGCATCGGCGGTGGTGTCATCCGTCCATTCTCGAGGTTCGTTTCTAGCGGCTGGCCAGTGACCACGCTAACCGCCCTCGTCCACAAGCTTGACGCTTCGGCATTCACAGCATGCGCGATGTCTATCGGCGAAATGGGCGACCCGTCCGCGCCGTGTCGTCTAAGAGTGGTGCTATAGGCAAAATGCGACTCCGCGTCGGCAGTGGGCCGCAAGCGCGCGCCGCTGTCGCCAGAGAGAAGGGGAAAATAGGTGGACGCAGGAGGCGACGCCGAGCGCTGCTGGTCGTGCATCGGAGCAAAGGCGTGGTGGCGGACGAACGACGAGGAGCTAGAGGCGGCGGCTGTGTCTGATACTACGCGCTTTCGCTCGTATCCCATGCCAGATGAGTTGGGGCGAGTCTGCGGAGGCATATGTCGAATTCTAGGCGCGCCAATCTCCACGTCAGTATCCTCAAGTGGTCTGTATTAATAGTTGCCGTGCCGATTGCAAGCCGACCTTACTGATCGTCGGCATCCATGTTCGTTATCTCTACCATTGCGATTCCGCGGGAGAACTTGATGTTTTCGAACCAATAAATCCAAATGCATCCTCAAATGTTTGACAAACCCGTTTTTAAACCGTGTTCAGTGGTCCAAAAATTCAGTGATCGGTGATAAGAGCAGCGGCAATCAACTGATCAAGGTTCAATTGTTTGCAGCGTCTGTCTACGAGAGACTAACTCCTAACTCAGAAGGACAGACCGAAAGTCCAAGTGGAAGGAATCCAACGAGCAATCGCGACCAAATTCCGTTGAGAAAGAGATAAAGATACCAGATAACCCTGCCCGAAGATCCTCAAGAAAAAAAGAACCAAGAGACCTCCCAAAAACCCTTTCGACAACCGTCGGGGAACGATGACACCCTGAAAAAATTCGATACACACCCGAATTGTGTCTCATTGGTTGGGAGTTGGTTCTGAAGGTCTAGAAGTACGTTGGGAGATCTATAGCCAAGCCAATTATTTTCGGGGCCTATGATCACTGCGCCAGAATCGGGCCAATTTTGGGCAATTGGATACTAAAAGAGGTTGGAATGCAGCATTCTGAGAGATTTCCTGGCTATTTAGCAGTGCAGAACCATTTTCTAACGCTTATATCTCGATCAGAGAGAGGGAGAGACGGGGTGGAAACGGCCGCCGTAAGAATGTGAGGTCAAGGGAAGCCCGTCATCACGCGCGAAAATCCAAGAGACTCTCAACGTGAATGAAATCTCTCGAAGATACAGTTCGCCGACCACACCGCTCAAATTCCAGTAGGGAAACGGAGGTCAAACGTCTTTGCGAGCTTCCAAACCGCCTCCAAGAGTTCGCGGTCTTCTGCAGGGACACCGAGGAAGGCTTGCGCATGTCCGTCGACACCCGCATCGGAGCCAGAGACGAGGAATGGCGGTGCGTCAACGGCGCATATGGTCCCAGGCTCAGGAAGCGTCCCGTTTAAAAAGTACTGGCGGATGTACTTTTGGGTGCAGATGGATGGGCCGGAGAGGGAGCAGTGCTGCGTCGGGAAACAGAGGAGTAAGTAATCGTGAATATCCATGTGATGAGAACCGCACCCCGGCTGAATCCTGGGTCAAGACGACGGAACCATTGAATCCTCGCGACATTTTGTTGGCGCTGAATTCAGATTAGAAAGCGGGTAATGTTTACTCAGTGGGACACAACGTACGCCCACAGAGGAGTTACCGGATCTGAGAACGTTCGGATTTTGAGTGGGGAACAAAACCATCGAGATAGCAAGTGACGCACCCGCGGTGTTCCCGACCAAGAGCAGGGGGAAACTGGTATTCGCAACAAATGGTCCTAACCGTGGCGGTTCAGATAAGGATATGCAAAAATAGACGACAAGGACCTTGGAAATGGTTCTTCGGGAACTCCGGCCAGGCCCTGAAGTTTCAGTTGTGCATGCGCAGTTTGAATGTCGAAAGTTGAACGACACTTACAAGCATGGCAGTCGAATATGTTCCCAAACGTCCGCCCAACCGGAACTATTGCTTAAACCTTGATAGTGGGCCAGGAGGTCCTCATAGTCCGGAGAGATCCGCTTGCCGTCGTTGCAGAGCACCGCGCGCCCCGCCTCCCCAACGGACTCGAATCGGTACTGCGACGGATCGCAAGCACATTCAAACGCAGGCGTTTCCGACATTTTAAAGAGTGCTGTCGCATTCCCTTTGGTCAAATCGGCTAGGGCCCCCGCCAACGTCGGGAATAACTGATATGGACGATATAGGGCTTGGAATATTGTGCCTCGGAGCGTGGAGTAATCCACAACGCCGAATGAGGTGTTGGTCCGAACGGGAATCGGCCGTACACGTAGAGACGCGTATAGCTTGTCGAGATTGGCTGAAAGTTCTGCGGCAGTCGGGGCGTAGAAGGCACATCCATTTGGCCCGGCAGCAACACAGCCGTCGACGAATGCCATCCACACTTTGTCTGTGTCCATCAGATTGTTGTTCCACTCGGCTGGTCTGCGGTCAGTGACTGTCATCATCGAAAACAAAGAACCTACTGGCAAAGTAATTTTCCGAGTCCACTACACCGTCGATAACCAGCCGACCGACATTGTCCTACGAACGATAATCAGGCATGCTCGAAAGTTTCGAAGCAAAATGACATACCGGAAACATTGAGGCGAACGTGGCCCCTAAGACACTTCCATAACTGTTGTTCTTTAAGCACCCCCTTAGCTTCGGCGCAGCTGGGAAAACGTACGAAAATCCCCAGTATTGAATTTTTTCAAGGCCATGGGCCTGCACGATTCGGAGCATGTCACGGGCTGTGTGGTCGGTGTTGATGAAACGAAGACTCCCATCGTCTCGCTCGCCAGCCAATTGCCCTTCCACAATCCCTCGCGCATACGCGTGGGGCAGAGCGTCCGCAGAGGAATTCAAGGACTGCTTTTTAAAATTGCCAGACCAGATCGCGCGCTCAGCACGACTGGCAAAGAACGAGACACGCGGCGTGGAGCGGCCGATGCCTTTCGCGTCGTTTCAAATAAATTGAGGTCATCTAATGGCCCGACGCACCTCGAGGGTCAAAGCCTATGATATCGAATTCGGGACCAACCACTGTGGATATCAGTGCGCCTCTACCAATGGCTAGATCCACCCCCGACCCGCCAGGGCCGCCGGGGTTGAGCAGGATGGGCCCGCGGTAACTGGGTGAGTCGTGAGGTACAGCCGAATGTATCCGTATCATCGCAATGGCAGCAGAGGCCCCGTCAGGATGAGCATAGTCCAGAGGTACCTGTGTGAAAGAGTTCATCTTAGGTGAAGCCTGAGGGCGCGGGATTCACCCATTACCTTCAATCGCGCGCACTGATTGTCAGAGTAGCAGTCAGTCCAAATGAGCTCTTCAGTGGGTGAAATCTGTGCGCCCGTGTTGGAGAGTATTCGAAGCAAGTAAGATGGCCCGCACGGATTCCCAAGAAAAGTTGTCTTTCGCGACCGCGTAAACGCGCTCGGCGCTTGACTGGTATGTTCCCCCATGGAGCCTGTGCTTCGCATAGGGTGAATCCTCCGAAAGAAAGAACCAAACAGCGAAGAAGGCAAGGCAGCAGGTAACAAGTCGCCTCATTGTCATGGTCGGAGAACGCAGAGAGCGAAGCTGCGCGTCGTGAGTGAATCATGACCTGATGCGCAGTTGATGCGTATGGTTGCGGACATTGCTTTATCTCAAATCGCAGTTTTGTGATAGTGAACTTTTGAGCCAAAGTCCGAACACCGAAGTCGCACGTTCAACGCACGTTCAATTGTTTGTAGCGTTTGTCTACGAGAGACTAATGCTCGGGTCAAACACGCTACAGCCAAATACTCTTGTCTTCTCCCACCATCAACATTCGTGGAAACAGGTCCAAGAAATTGTCTGGCCGCGCAAGAAGCAAACTGGACCGATTTTCTGGCATGATGGACTTTACAAAAAAATGTTTAACGAATAATGATTACAACTGCTACATTCTTGCTTTTCTCAACCTCTTCACTCAATCTTCACCTTGTTCGCCGCCTTTGCCTCCGCCTCCTCGTCGAAGAGAGAGATGTCCCACAGAGGCGAGTAGCGGTACGGGATGTTATACCTGCTGCAATATCAGCCCTCCGTCGCAGATGAAATAATAACGCCACAACGCACCGGAGATGCCGCCCCTTGCCCAACGCGCTGATCTTCTCAAAGTCCTCCTCGCTCAGCGTGACCTGCTTGAAGTTCGAGATGATCCGCTCCTCCTGCACGCTCTTCGGGATCACCGACTGCCCGCGGTGCGCGCCCCACGCAACAAGCACCTGCGCCGTCGTCGCGCCGAGCTTCTTGGCGATCTCCTCCACCACCGGCTCCTCAGTCAGCTTCTTCTCGCCGATCGCTGCAGGCCAAATCAGCGCCTCATCAGCGCCTCGGAAACCAAAAGCTAGGCAAACGCACAATTGTTCCCGAGCGGGCTGTACGCCGTGATGTGGATGTTCTTCTCCTTGCAATACTTGACGAGCTCGTCCTGCGGCAGCAGCGGGTGCGCCTCGATCTGGTTCGCGACGGGGACAACACCCGTGGCGGCGATGATGCCCTCGATGTACGCGATGGTGAAGTTGGACACACCGATGTTTTTGACCTGGAGCGCGGTCAGAAACGCGTTATATACGCGAAATCTCAAACAAACCTTGGACTTCGGGAGCGCGATCATGGCTTTCCAAGTGTCGACGAGGGAGGTCTCGAGGTCGAGCGCGACCTCGCCGGGTTTCTCCGGGTGCGGGGGGTACAGTCCGTTGCCGGGCACAAACGCAACGGGCCAGTGGACAACTGCAATCAGTATTTTGTATTAACCAAAAAATTCCACATCTTCATGCGAACAACGTGATAACGCACGGTAAAGATCCACATAGTCGAGCCCGAGCTGCTTGAGCGTCTCGTCGAGCTCCTTCTCGACCTCCTTGGGCTGGTGGGCCGAGTTCCACAGCTTCGACGTGATGAAGAGCTCCTCGCGCTTCACGACGGACGGGATGACCTTCTTCAGCGCCGCGCCGACCTCGTCCTGATTCTCGTATATCATCGCGAGGTCGAGGTGGCGGTAGCCATTCCGGACGGCCGTTTCGACCTGATCGAGGGAGATCAGCACTTATCTCATCTCATCTCGTTCAACTGTTGTTCCGAGTTTCATTCACAAGTACATACCGCGTTCTCGACCTCCTTGGGCTTCGACTGCCACGTCCCGAGGCCGATTTGGGGAAGGGGCGTGCCGCTGGAGAGGGTGACGATCTTTCCGAAGGACATGGTGAGCTGAGCAGACAAGGAAGATGCCTTTTGCAGCGATCCTTCTCTTATATTTCGTCTGCGGTCCGACGGGTCCGATTGGGCCGACCGGCCATCCTCGGCTCAGGCGGGCCGGACTTCAGCATGTGACTTTGTCGAGCGAAGGTTCAACGGAATTTCAACGGAGGTAACAAGAGCTTGTTCAAATACAGCTGACTCGTATTCAGCCATGAAGAACCTCGAACTTAGCTGAATTCATATCGGCCAAGCGACACCAAAATTGAACGAGCACGTGTTCAAAACTTCAACCCGGAATTCAACCGTGGCAATTTTGTGTTCAATTTACAGCTTCGCCAAATTTCACGCCGAGTCGCCAACCAGAAATTTGCCAACGACCTTAAGCCCGCCGAAGAAATATTACAACGCTCTAATACGTTTTCGCCGCCGCCTTCACGAGATCCGCACACCGCTCCGCAAACATAATAACTGGGACCATCGTATGCGCCGACGGGATGCACGGAAACACCGACGCATCGCACACCCTCAACCCACTTACACCATACACCCGCAGCTCGTCATCCACCACCCCACCCTCCTCCCTCCGCGCCATCCTGCAGCTCGCCGAATAGTGATAGCATGTCCGAAACTGCGCCCGGACGAACGCATCCAAGTCCGCGTCCGCATCGGATGCGGGGAGCTGGAAGTCTTTTATGGGGTACCCCTGCGCGGCGACCTGCGCGGCCAGGCGGCGCGTGAGCTGTATCCCTCTTCGAAGCGGGGCGTAGTCTTCCGCGTTTGAGAGGAACGCCAGGTCGACGTCGGGGCGCGCGTGGGGGTCGGAGGAGGCGAGACGGACGGATCCGAGGGATTTGGGCTGCATGTTGCACAGGAGGAAGGAGAAGATACCCATTCCGGGTGGAACGGGTGCATCGGACGTGCCGTACGCGATGGTCATGATTTCGAGGTCGGGGCGGTCGCCAAGAGAAGGCACGGGGTCGAGAACGCGCGCAGTTTTGTCGTCGAGGTGGGTCGAGTGCGCGAAAATCGACATTGGCGAGATCGTACTTCCCATGATGCTTTTGAAGCCGAGCATGTACTTCCCGAATTCCCATACACCTTTCCAGGCGCTGCCTGCGGCGTGGTGAACGGAGTCCCAGAGAGGGATCTCATACATGAGTGGGATGCCGATGTGGTCTTGCTAAACGTTGAAACAGATGTTAGCCTGCATCAGAGTCTGTTGAATATTTTTTCACCAGATGGGCCCCGACTCCAGGAAGATCAACCAGAGGGGCAATACCATGCTCTTCAAGGTGCTCCTTTGGTCCGATACCACTGAAGTCGAGTTGTTAAGGTAGATCGTGATGTGAAACGATGAAAAGTCGCACCTCAGGAGTAGCAGCTGAGGCGAGCCGATAGCTCCGGAGCAAACAACAATCTCCTTCCTTGCGCGAGCATAGAACGTGCCGGGGATAGACTTATCGCTCGACTCGAACACCACTCCCACCGCGACGCCGTCCTCAAACTCAATCCGCGTAGCAACCGCCTTGGTACATATTTTCAGGCGCTGATGTCGGTCATACGCGAGTTCGGCTGGTAAGAATGTGTTGTACGACGAAACGCGGCGCAGGCTGTCGTCGATTGCCTCATCCAGTATGGCACACACATCGACGGGAACGTCGGGCGCATTGAAGTCGCTGGTATCCGTGAATCCTAGAGCAGACGCGGCCGTACGGACGCTGAAAAACGTAAGGAGGGAGTGTTGCTTCTCTTTCTAAGCCGACGTACTTGCGGTGGATGTCGAATAAAAGGGTCGAAGTCTTGTTAACCAAAGGACCTGAAAAAGAAAATGCTGTTCGAGGAAAAGAGGTGGGCCAGAAAAAAAACAATACAGACCAGAATGTCCGCGCCAAGTAGAATGCGTTTGGCTGAGGCTTTTTTCGGATTTGAGGAAGTACGGCTGCATGGTCTTGTAGTCCCATGAGGGATGGCCGAGTGCAGCCCAGTGGTCGAAATCCCCGGGAGGACCGCGCGTCACTAACATCTGGTTGACGCAGCTCGCACCACCGAGGGCCTCTGTATGTATAACGTCGACAATCTTCCCCTGCGCGCCTGCAACTGGCATAGACGGTGACCTCACAACGGGTGTCGCCTTGTCGTACAGGTTGCTGGAGACCATTGGGATTCGCGAAAACCACGCGTCGTGCACGGGCCCGCGCTCGAGAACGAGGACAGACACCGATGGGTCCTCGCTGAGACGCGACGCAAGGCAACATCCGGCCGTCCCGCCTGTGTTGTCAGCCTACAACACAGGTACATAGGGCAATCGAGCTCACCTCCGACGATAACATAGTCGTACGTTTTCGTCTCGATAGCCTGCTTTGCGGATTCTTCGAATGGCGATCCAGCCTGCTTGATCGAGAGCACAGGGTATGCGGGCGAACCGAAGATGCCCATTGCGAAAACGCCAGATACGACCGAGACAACTTGAAGGACAGAGTTAAGAGGACTCCCAGTTGGCTTTCATTTATCCGGCGACGCGGTTTCATCAGAGTTTCTTAACAAGTCGACATCTTGGCGTTGATCTCGTCCAGATTTCGCTACATATACGTTGGATACGGGTTACGACCCGCTCGTAAACCTGCGGGGTTTTGAGCAGGTTTGAGCGCGACCGTGCTGCGAGAAGGGGTATGTAGATAGGGGTTGATCCTTGCGTCAATACCGTCGACCATGTCATGCCGATACTCATGGCCGTCGTGCAGCCGTCTCCCCAACATTCTGTCCTATATCTACAATCACCACTCGCCATTTCGGCTGGCAAGCGTGTGCCTTGTGGCAAATATCTGGCGATCATTTCCAGCTTCAACAAAGACTGGACGGCTGCAGGGTATCTAGTCCATCCGGTATCCTCGCGGCCGCTCCCAGATATTTTTCTTCCCATTTCGCCGTGCAAGATTGGGTCGCGCGAGCCCTTCATGCCTGGTTTCGACTGGCCATTCGAAGACTGTCTCATAAACACAGGCAAAAAAAATCGTATTTCAGGGCGTCCCCGGACAAATCCCATACAGTTGCGAGCCGCTACGACTTGAGTAAAGAAGAAGCTCGCGCTTTTCTTTCGATTTCTAGCGATGATCGCCGTGACCAGGGCTTCTTGGAGCGAGACCGTCGGTTAGCTCGGAAAAAAGCAGAACGGGATGCCGACGGCGTCCCAGACGATGTTTTGTGCTGGACCACCTTCAGCGTCAAGAGCACCTATGTTCCAGCACTGCCCGGTGAAAATTTCCCCCCTTCCCTCGTCTCCGTACAGGTCGACTATGACATCACTTCGCTCGTGGAAGTCTCACCGGCTGGTCTTTTCATTGAAGATGAGGGAGAAATCCAGCGGTAGGCGTTCTCCTTCCAAATGCGGCAACTGCTCATTAGCTTTCAGATTAAGAGCTCGTTTTTCGCGCCCGGCGACGGAGAGAACGATCGTCTGGACCATGAATCAGGTATGCCATTTTTCATTGGCTGTAGAATCGTTGTCTCACTCACACAGGCGGCTTCTGGAGGTCTGGACACACCTATAGAACAGCCCGTTACAGATTTGACCCCATTCACCATCGAACTCTCCACTTCATTCGACAGACCGGATACTCCCGACAAGGAGGACGGTATCCAACCGAATGTGACCCCGGAGGAGGATGACTGTTGGGCCTTCGAGGATGAATGCTATCTCGGTATCGGGTATAAACCGGCGTTGCGACCCCCCATTTTGACCTGCAAAACCTCCAAGTCTTATACGGGACTCTCATCGTACGCCTTTAATTAAGTATCAAGCTATATCGCTGATCGCAGTATAGGACAACGAGTCTGGGATATTTGACGCTCTGCAGCCTCTACTGGCTCAGTCTCTCCATCGATTGGATCGACGTGAAGCGCTCGCATTCTATTTCGAAAGTGAAATCGCTACGAAGCAACGCAATCCTGTTGCGCCCTACTCGGAAATCCTCGCCCAGGCCCACGCAGAGATGACGATACGTCTGGGGCTCCCTGCAGTGGAGGACGCGGCATCCTTGTTCGCGTCGACCATCTCCACCTGTACGATGGAGCGGTTTGGTGCCTCCAGAACCTGAAGACCAGAATATGCCACGTAGTCGCCTTATCCGACGCCACCCATGACATCCTTTGCCAATCCTCTTCTTTTTCCGCTCTCATGCCGTATTTTTCCGAGGTATTCACCTCAGACGGTTCACACGCGTACCGACCTGATTCGGCGGCTTTCGATCCGCCACTGAAGTATCACGACGCCTTGGGCATTCCACGCCAGCAGCGGTATCTCGTCTCGAACAGCCTGCTCCGCGATCTGGAGCCCGCACGCCAGCTCGGCGTCCCCGCGATCTGGATGCATCACCCTCAGAGCCTCGCTGGCCGCCGGGTTTTATCGACGGAATACTCGTTTCCCTGGGAAATCTGTAGGGATCTCGTCCACCCGCGCCCTTCAATTCTGGGGGAGAATCGTCGCGCCCCGCAGTCGAGGTAGCTTGAGCCCAGGGTCAGTTCGTCTCGCATTACCAATGCATATTTGGCGGCTTGAAGCTACTTGTTCCGCATTCGCTCAGAGCCCACTCTCTTGCACTTGACTCTATGGCTGTAAATTTAGAGCTGACTATGGTATGTACCTATCTCCGTTTCACCTTCGTCGGTCCGTTTCACCTCACCTTCGCAGACATTCACATCCATTGTCTTCCTGGACGTCGTCTCCCCGCCGCAAAACCGCATCGGATACAGATTGTTCCGGGCGGGATACTCGTGGATTATAACGTTTTCGATATCGGCCATCGCGCAGCCCGCGCTGGTGTACGTGCAGTTCGCAGCCAATCTTCCAGTCGCGCTGGATCTCGGGGACTTAGGCGTTATTCTCGCGCTCGCCGGCACGGGCTTTGTCCTGCATGGGGGAAGGCGGAGGTATGAAAGGAAGCTGAACCTGGATTTGACGTGGGCTGAAGCAGGAGAGATGATGTGTGAATGGAGTAACTTTAAAAGTTGTCCGCAAAGCTCTCCTTGAAGCTTGAAGTGTCGCCGTAAAGGAACCTTGTCAAGCGAACTTATGCATGAAGAAAAACGCCGACCTCGAGTTCGGCTGCGGCAACAAGTACTGATCGCCGCTTGCCCTGAGAAGTATAATTATAAGTGCCATATACTTATATAAGAGGGCTGGATGCAGTCGCTCACTTGGATCCATCTCATACAATAACCTCCATACCCCAGAACACCATGGACGCCAAGATCGAGCGCGCGGATAAGGCCTTGAAGGACGCGGGGATGCTCATCCAGAAGGCAGCTGGCAGTACGTGCTTTGCTGGGTTTTTATTCTCCGTATTCTGACAAGTTACTTTGTTAAAGGTGCTTCGAAGAAACAAAACAAGGCGCAGATCCGCAAGATCTTGAGTACCATCCAACAGATAACGAGTGTTTTGGGTGGGGCTGCGGAGTATGATAACAAGGCAAAAGTGCGCGCTCGGGATATTAGTTTGAATGTGGTGAAGCTAAAGTACCCCACAGGTCGCCGTGTCCCTATTCATGGTACGGTCCGGACGTAAGAGTAACGTTGTGCTGATTCTTGACGCCATTATACAGAGCGTGCTTCAGCTGGAAATTGATAGACGCGATAATGACATAGAGATTGTCGCCGTCTGCTACTCCATGGTATGCATAGCCCTTGCATTTTTTCACTGGTAGCTCAGGGCACATCTACAGACCTCGATGATCCACGTCCTGCGTTATCTGAACCAAGATGCCGCCACGCCCGAAGACCTGTCGGACCAACTTGTTGAGGAACTGGGCAACATGAGTGAGGCGATCAAAGACTTTGGTTCGTTTTCGAAGCATACCTCCGTATTCTTTTTGCTGATTCCGACTTCCCAGGTGCTTTCGCGGATGTCTACTACACGAAATGCAAATCATGGATGGGTGCAGAGATTCCTGTCTCATCTCTAACCGACAATCCATCTGAGTTACGTGTCCCCAGTTCGATTCGCCCGAGCCAGAGAATTCAAAACCAAAATCCAAGACTTCGCGGACACCTTTCAAAAATATCAAGAAAGGATCGAATTTATTCTGGTAACGCAGATGGCCGGCGGTCAAGTGAAAATGGCCCACGAGCTCGCAGCCGTGAACACTAGTATCTCAACCCTAATCGACCGCGTTGGCGCGCCGGCTTCAGATCGAGAAAAACAGGCGTTCGAGTACATCAAGTCGCAAGGCAAGCAAATCCTCGAGGTTTGTGATTTAAATATGGCGCACGCACAAAATTATTGACGCTTCATTAGAGTACACAAGGCCTCACGGAGGTCGCTCGAAAGCTGCACGATTCGGTCACGTCCAGTACAATTGAAGCGATCAACGATGCCTTTGAGGACCTCCTCGAGCAGAACAGGTCTGTCCGTCCACGGTGCTCACGCCTTGGCAGAGAATTCAGTTGCGAGACAGTACTCTATTCGAGTTTAAGCTCAAGGGCGCGACGATGGAGCTCAGCGAGGCAATTGACAGGTCGACTGCGAAAATTCTGAACCGGGTGAGTGAGATGTCCGCAGATGCTGTCTGGTACTTATTCGACTGAAGATGGAATCGGGACCTCACGATTTGATCGATGAGCCCGATATCAAGGAGATCTGGAAAGGTACGTTTTCTTGTTGGTCCTTGCATAACTGCTCACGACGCAAAATTAGGAAATGAGTGGAAGGTCAGCGTCAAATGCCGCGTTTTCGTCGACGGTGAGACATATAAATGCGAATATATCGCTCTTCACCGAATCCCCAATGTAGCACTCTGCAATCACTACACCGAGAAATTCTTGAGGTCGGCGAGCGAAGACAGCTGGACACTCAAAATCTTGGGCAAAGTAATCAGTGCGTAGAATGCACCCAGCGCTACGCATGCTTCATTATCACCTAGATTACCCCGCCGTCGGAGAAGCGATTGACGAGGATGCAAGCGGCTTCATCTCGGTCCACGAGATCAACCACTTCCTCAAGAAGAACCAGGGATTATCCACGCCTGTCTGGTTTGCTTTGTGAGTGTTCAATACCTCTAATCACCGTGTTATACCTTCCTGACTGGATTCCAAGCTGGGCTGTCGGCCCACAGTATCTAGACATCGAGTGGATATTTTTTAGCTATTTGATTCACCAAGTACTCACTCCAATACCGACAGCTATACAATTAAAATTGATGAAATTACCGCGGACTTGGAAGAGCGCTGCCGCAAACTAAAAACCAATGACCAAGATTTAAGTATGTGCATCGATGGTTACCTCGACACCTTGAAGCTCGTGAATTGCATAACCGACTGGGTGGCGCTGGATGCCGGTGCGAGTGGCCTGGAGGAATTGGACGACGAGACGGGGCAGGATCTCCTGGACGTGGCGACGACGCTGGCCCAGACGAAGGAGACCCTCATTGAGGGAAATCTAAACACCGTCGGGTATCGCGTGGACCAGTCTAGTCTTCCCAGTCTGACGAACCAAGCGGCCTTCCGCATCGAACAGGTATGCCTAAGACCTACATCCGAATCTGCCTGACACGAGAGATTGCAGAGCATCACGGTGCTGTTATTCTTGATACTCCGCAAGCATGACGAAATCATTTCGGCGGGGATGGAGAACATGACCGCACAACAATTCGCCTCGAAATGGCAGGACATGGACGCGACGCTGTCTACTTTGGTTTGGCAGTTCCACTGGCGGTTCAAATCCCTCCGTCGCAGTTGGCGCTCGCAGAAGCAGGATATTGAATTACAGGTGCAGTGTTATGCGGGTGGGTTGTTCAATGGATGGTATAAGGAGGCGAGTCAATCTTCTATTGAGCGAGGAGTGTCGAGGATAACGAGGCACAGTATATCAAAGAAGGCGGTCTGATCGTCCGGTTCCTAGAAAATGACGACGACGACGACGACGACGACGACTTAGAGCAGCCAACTGAGCCAGAAAGCACGTCAAGCCCGCCCGTCGTCTCCATGGATGGCAAGGTAAAGAACCATCCGTCAACGAGATGTAGACTCACGTTTTTTTCTCGGTGCAGATGGATCAACTATCTCAACGTGTGACAGCACTGGATGCGCGACTCGACACGATCGAGTCGATGTTGAAGCGGATCCTGAGCATGGGACTCGAAAGACCCTCACAGGAGGAGCCCCACGCACACAGAAACCCGAATAGCACCGATGCCAACAACAGGACTCAGCGTGGAGAGGAAGACGATGGAGATGCGACCCACCGAGCGACCGGGTATGAAGAGGATGATAGTGGTCAGAACGGCGGGGATGCGGATGACGGCCAACACATCGGAGAGGAAGACGATGGAGATGCGACCCACCAAGCGACCGGGTATGAAGAGGATGATGGTGGTCAGAACGGCGGGGACGTGGATGACGGCCAGCACATCGACGCGGAGAACCTGGATGATGACGAAGTATATGGCGGCGGCGATGAAGACTAGGGTATGATAAATACCGATGTAATACACCGGACATTCCACGGATTATAACGTTTTTAATATCGGCCATTGCGCAGCCCGCGCGGGTGTACGTGCAGTTCACAGCCAATCTTCCAGACCGCCACGCTGGATTTCGGGGACTTGGGCGTTATTCTGGCGCTCGCCGGCACAAGCTTTATCCTGCATGAGGGAAGGCGGAGGTATGAGAGGAAGCTGAACCTGGATTTGACGTGGGCTGAAGCAGGAAGGTGTGTGAATGGAGTAACTTTAAAACTTGTCCGCAAAGCTCTCCTTGAAGTGTCGCCGTAACGGGACCTGTGTGTAATAATGACTCTTACGTAATGATGATTAGATTGCGGAATGTACCGAATCTTTGATATGCCATCAATTCGTTCTCTCTCAACTCCCCATCTCATATTTTGGCGTTTCACGCTCGCGTTGTTTTGGGTCTCCTCTTTTCAGACCCACTTCGCGCTGCGTACTGGTTCTGGTAGCCGCTTCCGACTTGCGACTTCCTGCCAGACCTCCCGCACACCCACTTCCCTTCATCTCATCCAGCCTCTCAATTCTCCCTCATATTTATCTCCCTGAGCGGTCCGCAGGACCGCCCTCTCCTACGATTCCTACCTACGATTGATAAGCTTATCAATCCAACTCATGCATGAAGAAAAACGCCGACCTCGAGTTCGGTTGCGAGTTCGGCTGCGGCAACGAATATTAATATTTGAAATGAGATGAAGTAAAAACAATAGCGTGGGGCGTCAAATGAAAGCAACGGGACGGTAACACCGATCTTGACCAGTCGACTGGATACCCGCCCGGCGGGTATCCAGTCGCCGCCTCGAGGCTCACTCTCCCACTTGAGTTCCTCCATTAGCCTATAATCCCCGTGTGCTTGTACCCGGACCGCAGTCGAGTCACTGACTAGCATCAGTCGCCCACTCATCGCTTCCATTCAGTGCTGTTTCCATTCTGTGCCGTCACGACAGCCACTGCCGTGTTGGTGGGAAAGGTACACCCGAGAATGGGACTAAGGCTGTACTGGCGTCTGCTGCAATGGGTCAGATGAAAAGCACGCCGTTGCCTTGTGCTGGCGGTCCGTGCGTCTATTGTGTACTGTAGGCGCTGCATGGGCGTCTAAACACCCCCCTTATCTCCTGGGCCCACCGTGTGAGTTCCGCTTGCTTCTGACCACGATCTTCCCCAGAGGCATATTGGTGAGATGCGCAGCGTTCAAAGTCTTGATGTATTGAGCGCTGACTTATGCGTAGCCATGATCATTCCTCGGTATGACCCCCCGACCCCCGCAAGCTCTCAAGGCTCGTCGACGACGATATTGCCGTCACACAATGTGATATCGTCCAAGCAGTATTATTATGAAGAGATCGAACCAGAGCGAGGCCGTTCTCTGTCGCGAGCGAGTTCAGGCTCGTCGAGAAGCTCAGGTGTCCTGGTTCTCCCCTCCCCCAGCTCTATCGACTCAGGATCTCAGAACCTTCGCTACGCGTATGGGTTTCCTTCGTGGACTGAACCGCCCCCGGTTCAACTAAACACTGGGGTCAGGCCGTCTGGGTTTCAAATCCAGCCGCATCCTCCAGCTGCCAGCATCATCACTGCCAAACTCAACGAGATGCGACAGACCGCCGATTCAGCGCTAAAGTCGTCGAATCCCGAGCTCAGGCACTCGATCCCACCCGCCAGCATGTCATTCGGTTCCCAGCCGCCCATGCCATACAGCGATAGTTGGGCTCAGTGGTGGGCACAGACGGCTCCCCTTGTACCTGACATG
Organism: Mycena albidolilacea; assembly: GCA_029282495.1. Taxonomy (NCBI): domain Eukaryota; kingdom Fungi; phylum Basidiomycota; class Agaricomycetes; order Agaricales; family Mycenaceae; genus Mycena; species Mycena albidolilacea. The sequence continues at coordinate 1,410,434 of JARIHO010000014.1, read as the reverse complement.
GGCAGCCCGGGTCTTTTCGGTCCTCGCAGCCCTGTGGGAGACTACACCTCCATCGCTCCTACCCCCAGGCCGCTGAGCACAGTCACAGAACGCACCGAGCCTCCCAGCGCCGCGGTCGCTGCCAGCAGACCGTCGCAGATTCTTCCGTCGGTGCCCATCCTGGCTCCCTCGGACGGAGGTCGCTCTCGTAGCTCTCGCTCCTCTCACTCCTCCCGCTCCTCCAGTGCTGGAAGATCACAGTCCACACGTTCTATAATAAGCGTCGAAGACCTGCCTCTTTCCGATTCATCCCGTACAGCGCCGCAGCCGCCGCCCACGATCGTGGTTCCTGGGCCCCGGAGCCAACACCCTCGTATCATTCCTCAGGCACCGACGCAGGCCCCCATTGTGATCAATCCCGCTTCTGCTCCCGTGTCGCTTCTCTCGCAACCCATTCAGTGCAGTATTCCTTCCATGATGACCCCCGAGCGTCGCGGTTCACGTTCGCGCTCACGTTCACCCATTCACTTGTCGCCGCCTATTGTTCGGTATCCGACGCAGCCCCCCATCATTATCGACTCCGGTCGGCGTACACCGCCTCCGGCCGTGATTATTTCCCAGCGTTCGCGTTCCCGCTCCCGCTCCCGCTCGCCGCGCAGCTACTATCCTTCCTATCGACGCTACTCGCCGGATGTTGTTCGGCAACCGACGCAGGTCCCCATTATCGAATTAGGTTGGGGTGAACCGTGTTCTCCCGTGATCATTCGCCGCTCGCGATCCCGCTCCCACTCGCCGCGATGGCACGGGCATCCTTCCCATCGAGGTCACTCGTCGCATTTGGCTCGGCCGACGCAGGTTCCCGCCGCTGAATGGCCTGCGCCCCCGCCCCCCGTGATCGTTGAGCGGCCTTCCCACTCCCGCTCCCCGTCGTATGGACGGCCCTACCGACGCCACTCTCCTTCTCCTCGCCGCCACACAGTGATTATTCAACCGGAACGTGGGCCGCATATCCACCGAAGATACCTTTCGCGTTCTCCTGTCCGGCGCAGCAGATCCAGATCACCCTATCGGGGTCCGATCATCATTCATAGACGGTCGAGGAGTCGGTCTCGGTCTCCTCACAGAGTCCGGTCTCGCACTCCTACTGGACCCAGTTATCGTCAAGGTCACCCTGCTCGCCGCTCTCGCTCTCACGGTTTCCACGAGCACTCTCCGCGCCGCCACTCCCGCAGTCGTCGCGTCTCTCGCTCTCGCTCTCCTCGCGTTATTCGTGTCCATTCTCGTCATTCTCGTTCTCGCTCTCGCTCTCCTGTTTATACCCCTCACCCTGCTTCTACTCCTCGTCCTCGTTCTCCTGACGACAACGTACTACCTGGATCTTCTCGCCGGTCAGCTCGTACTCCTCCGATCGTGGTTATCCAGCCCTCCACAGTGACCTCGTCGACGAGCCGAAGCAACAGTCCGATCATCATTCCTTCGAATGTGCCTCCGTCTGCGCTTCCGCAGTCTTGGGAGTCTTGGGGGATGCCGCCGCTGCAAGACCGAGGTTTAAACCCGGGCCACCCGTACTACACTCCTTCACCTCCGCCGTTTATCGGCCAGGGTTGGCCCAATTGCTACCCGAGTGTCCCCGGTGGTGCTGGCGTTCCTTTAGGGTATCCCCCTCAGTGGACTGGGTACGAGAACTCATTTGCGGCGCCTCAAGCTCCGTATGGTGCTCCTCCTATGAACCCTCACCCTCCGCCGTGGGCTCAAGCCCCAACATGGGCCAACCAGCCCTCTGGACTTCCAAAACATCCGCGTTTCTTCTTTACGGATGGGAATGCACCGGTCATCGTACGTTTGCGCGTCGCCTTATCGTTATGTCGTTGTTCTAACATCATGGCAGGTCGACAATACCCTCTACAGGCTTCACCGGTACCTCTTCAGCAAGGGTAGCTGGTATTTGAACCTCGGCGAACAGCCGAACTATCTGTGGGAGAGCAAGAAAGATTTCGACCGGTTCCTCACCATTTTGTATCCTTCGTACGTTCTCCTTTCCCTCCTATTCACTCGTTCATTGACTCATCAATGGCTGTCCAGTGACTACTCAAAACACGAATGCGAGACCGCCGAGGAATGGGCCTCCGTGCTCACTGTCGCGGACCACGTCGGCATGCAAGACATCCGCCGTCTCGCGATCAGCCGCCTCGCGGAGTGCGCTGGGCCGGTGGACAAAATCGTGCTGGGGCATCGGTACAACGTTACCGAGTGGCTCGCACCGGCGTACCTCGCGCTTGCGACGCGCACCGAGTCCATCTCCGCCGCGGAGGGCGTGAGGTTGGGCGTGGATGCGCTTGTCCGCCTCGCAGCACTCCAGGACGAGATTTACGGGAACTTGAGGTCGTATGTCAACCCCGAGAAGTTTGCGGAGATGTTTGCGAGCAAGTTGGCGATATAAAAGCATGTCGATCAAAATGGGAAAGAAGTGAATGTGTAATTGTAGTTTGTCTGTCTCGCCATGCCTACCTGCTTCATGTACTACTACATCTTGAAATACGAGTGGTATTTGTCACTTTACTTTATGCAAGACAGTCTATTGCGAGGGCGGTGGAGGGAAGTTATATTGAGGAGACGAGGGAAATGAAAGCAACTAAGTTATGAAGGCGGTGTAGTATGATAATTACAGTGATGTAGGGAGGCATATTAAGAATTATGAGGCACATTCAAGGAGATGAAACGACTCCATGCGGCTCAGCGCGGAGACGCAAGCCTTGGGGGTCAATGACTTGCTGGACGATCCAAGGGAGCTCGTCTGAGACATCCTTTGTGATGACCTTGTGCATATTGACCTTCACCTCCGCGAGCCCGTCGAGCTCCCGCGCGCGCTGTGCCTGCATGTGCTCCACGTGCTCCGTAAACGCGTCGGCACTGGCAAAGCAGTTGAGCGCGCCGAAGTTTATGGGCGAGCTCGGGCGCAAGGGTGAGCTCGGGCGCGAGGTGACTGGGCTCGAGGGGCGCGAGAAGCACCGCGCGATGGGCCGGACGAGAGTGCACGGGGTGAGGAACGAGATGTCCGTGTGGAAAAACAATTCGGTGTGGTCGTTTTCTTTGATGGTGCGGGGTGGCTCGATGGTGTCGCAGAGGTGGGTGGCTCGGACGGAATCAGCCGATGCGGAATCAGAGAGGTCGGGAGAGGAGTCGCTGCCGAAGGTGGAGGACCCCCATGTGCCCTCGGGGGTGGTCACGACGGGAGAGCTGCTCCGGGTGGAGGAAGTCGTTTCCTCGTCACTGAGACCCGTTTGAATGCTCAGGTTCTTGCGGTTTGTCTGAAGTATAAATCAATTGCCGATGCCACAGCCATTGGGAAAGAGAAATGTACCCGCTTAGAAATGTCGAATCGTTGAGAATCCATAACTTCGACGCGTTCAGTATCGGACATTGAAGTATAGAGGATGAGGGCGATGAGGTTTAGTGAGGAGAATAGAGATTGTTGGTTGAGAGAGACGTCCGGGCGACCTCTATTTATACCGGAGCCTCTGGGTGGCATAGGACGAAGGCCATGGCTTGGGCGTAGCGCTTTTCGCCCGATCAGGAAATGGTCCAACATTGTTCGGAAACGCTTTGGGTGGCCACTATAAGCGATGCAAGCCCCACACTATGCAGAAACGCTTTGGTGGCCACGAAGCCCGATGTCATGCAGTCGCTTTGTTTCCTACTTCTTCGATCGAGCAGAGAAAGCACACAAAGAACAGAGTGGCAATATTCGTTTGTTTCTACGTTGCTTAAGTTCGCGCACGCATTCAGAGCGGAGAACTACTTGCCACTCCCAATAGCTCTTGCCGCCTTTGTTAACCCATCTCTCAGTGGCTGCGTCTAAATCATGGTAAGTGTATAATCTGTGGCCAGATGAACGTTTACTGACCAGTAGCCCAGTCTAGAACCAAATCTTCACTATCGCCGCCTGAAATCATTTTCAGTCCCCCCGAAGACGAAGACGAGTTTACGATGTCAGATTCCGAGCTTGCAGCGACGGCTCAGGAACTTGAGACCGCTCAGTTCTTCACGGTAGTGCGAGTCGCAAAACCAGTAATCTGCTGGGCGGCACTGATTCCAGCTATGCCTCGGCAGCTTTTCCGGAGAGTCCCGCCTGGCGAATACCGGTGCAATTTAGCAGAAAGTGATATCGAACGTCGCAAGACCAATTCGAAGGAAAGGTGGAGAGTAGCCCGCATACCAGTGCGATTCGCGAAGCCATTAATCTACTGGGCTAGTTCAAAGGGGAAGTGGAGAGTAGCTGGCTGGCCAGAATCCAATTATGCCGCGACGACTGCGCCGAAGATTACTGCCAACCAAATAGATGCCTATGCGATTACGCGGTTGGTTGGGAATATAGCACGCAGAGCTACTTATGGTTGATGTATTATCCTTCACCGGAGATATCGAACATTTTCGTTTTTCACCGACGCAGTAAAGGAAGAGATGGGATCGACGATCACGTTTCTCGAATGATGCCTCTTCCTTCCGACTTCACCAGTCTGTACCGACTGTTCCTCCGCACTTCCTCTGCCTCCGTGTTGCACCAAAGTAAGAGCACGAAAACCCTCCGTAAACTGTGGAGGCCTACCTTCGAAGATGCGGCTCGTGCAACAAACCGACTCCAAAGCAACTCACTATCCGCAGTTCGTCGAAACGAGGTCGAAATCTGGTTGCGAACTTGGCACCTGCGGAGTAGGCTTTTTTGAAAGTATATTTTTGAATTCTTGCTCACCGGCTTCAGTTGACAACACACTCGCACTGTTGTACACGTCGTGTAAAACGCGCGGTCTTTCGCATCGCCTTACTCGAAATCTTGGTGTCCTGGTACAGCACGAACAGCTGCGAATAAACTCCATGAAACTGCCCAAGTGGAGGCCTTCATTACCCGCCGATGCGGCGGAATATCAGACATCCTACGAAGACAAGCAGTTTACTGCTACTAAACAACGACAAGAAGAAGCAGCTCCCGCATGGAATGCGCTCGAGGAGGTGGTAAGAATGGCAGAAGGCAGAAGTGAGCTTTCATTAGGGAGAATTGCCCTCAAAAGAACCCTCTGAGTCTCCGAAAACAATACAAATTGAGGCCCCGACAGTCCGCTTTGCTTTCTTTGGAATTCAGGCGTTCCGCAGCAGTGCTGCGGCTTGCTCAGGTCCGTTACTCGGTTCCGTCGATCGGATTCGTGCGTATTCAATTTGCCCCTACATGTCTTCATGTAATTGACATTTACGCCGAGTAAAGGAGGATTATCCTTAACCCTCTTCGGCGTGCAATCACATGCATACTAATCGTGCCACTCCCTATAAGAGGAGGCTCTTTGAAGTGGTTGAACTATACAAGTTTCCCTCGGCTTAGCTGCGCTTCGCACACATTCACTTTCGCCCCTCACTTTACCATTCTTTCGTCGACCCGACAATGCACTCTACTGTCTGTCGTGAATTCCAGTCCGGCGGTCTTAAGTCAAAGGGTATTAAGGTTTGTTCATGTCGTCTGCAGTCCACTGTCCATGGCTCATGGACTCATTTATGTTAGCCACGAGGCACTCTTGAAGTAAATCTCGGGACCCCATTCCACCTCCTGCTGGATGCCGACTCTGACGTCGAGACCCCTTCTCCCCTGACCCTTTGTTTCGACTTCCCCAAACCTCCCTCCGAGTCGTCGCCTCTTCGCGAAATGTCTGAGTGGAGCGACGATTCGGATTCGGACTCGGATTCAGAACTCGACGTGGAGTCTGACGACTCGCAATATATCTCCATCTCCTCCGACAGCCCCTTCTATACTGCTCATCCTCCTGTGGCGTTCCAAACCATGTTCGACGTCCCCCTCGTCCCTTTCCCATCCAAGCCACTTCTCGACGACGCCAACTACTCCGAGGCCTCGGTCGCACAGTCCCGCGCCGAACTCGAACGCGTTCTTCCATCAGAGGTCAAGAAAGATCTCTTTCTCGTCGATGAGGGGTGCTTGAGGAGCATGGGCGATGAGCTCTTCTCTACGCCCATCGACGCGTTCATGGATGTCTGCTTATCCCACCTGCGATCCACTACATCCATCCCCTCCCCCAACAGCTCCAGCAAGTCTGGTGGCGCCTCCGTGAGTGCCCCTTCCCCTCTCCATCCTCCTTTCCTTATCTTCGCGTCCCTGACCCTTTCCTTCAGGCGCCTTTCCCGAAATATTACTTGGCGTCGTTCCTCGATCTGGATCGATGCGATGCGAGTTCCCTGGACCCTTCCCTGCGCGTCCTTTTTTGCAAGCGCGCGTTATCGGCTCGTCATCCGCAGGCGAGCCCTGCGGCGGCGCCTGTAGTTATTCCGTTCCTTTAATTTATTATAATGGCCTACAACACCATACCCTCTTTTTAACATACACGGGTAGATTCCCTGGATAATATATACTATTTTACCTCCAAGCTGCTAATTGCATTACTCGGGTCCTAAGGCCTGAGGAGCGACTAGCTTGAGAATCTATCTACCCCGCTCGAGCCTCACTACGTTTTCCGGGGCTCATTCCATTTCAGGCAATGCTCGAGGGTTGTCCGTCATCACCGATGTCTGGAAGGCCGCAATGCAGCTCATGCAGGATTCCTGTCTTTCAACCCTCCATTCTTTCACATCTGACGCAAAAGGCGGAATTGCACAAACTCGTGCGTTCCAACAAGTGCCCCACGGATGTCCAGGCATCACATTGCCAGGAGATTATTTCGTCTTCACCAGCCGAGCTGGAACGCTATGACACCGAGATTTCCCGGCTCAGAGCCATCATCGACAAATTGGAGAAAGACCGGAATGTCGTTGAAGAATATCAGCTCTTGTGTCGGTACACCGTCTCTCCCATCCGTCGAATGCCCGCGGAAATCCTCACCGAGATCTTCGCTTTTTTCGTCCCGGATGCATTCGACCCCTTGGATACTTCAATGCAGTACCAAGAGCAGGTACAAGGGGAGTTGGCTCGCGTGGCCAATGCCGACCTTTTGCGAATCGCGCAGGTCTGTCCCCGCTGGCATAAGCTTGCCATGGAGACCCCGTCGCTGTGGTCCAGCATAGGCTTGCATTTAAAACTGTGGAGGGATGTACGTAGTCGAGGGCGCATGGTGACTGTCTTAGAATCTTCTCTCGTGCGCGGGGGTAATTTCCCGTTGGATCTAGGCATAAACATCCGGGGCCTCTCTGGCCCCAATGCATTATGGCTCATCCCCCTTCTCACTCAGTACTCTCGACGATGGAGAGCATTATCACTCTCCATGGATCTTGCAACTGCTTCCCATTATGAACCAACCTCGTTCGGAATGTTATCTACGATTCAAGGCCGTCTCCCTCTCCTCGAGACTCTCCAGCTCAATATGCAGCACCTCCCGGAGACTATTGTGGAGGGAGTGGCATCGTATTTCGCGGTGGCGCCTCGACTGAAACGGATTCAGTACTATGGGCGGCTTGCAGCCTTTTCCAAACTGCCCTTAAAACAACTGGAACTGTTCGCCTACTTCGACGTGCGACCCCAGGATCTAAATGGCCTCATATCCACAATGTCGCGCTTCTCCAAGGCGAAATGCGACTGCCAGATTCGGGTCTCGGCCGCGGATGGTGACTTTCTGCCGGCGATCGATTTGCCGCCAGTAATATCTAATGTGGCCGTCCTTCAACTCTGTGGGACTCGCATCTTCGAGCCATCTCAAGCACAGTCCATGTTAACGGAATTCATAACTCGCCTCACCCTCCCTTCCCTCGTCACCCTACAAATCGTATATCACGGAGACCAATGGTTTCCGCTGACCTGGCCCCACCGCGAATTCCTGGCCCTCGCTCATCGTTCATCGTTTCATGTTCATCTCAAGCAACTCAGCCTTGTGTCTGTACACATCACCGAAGCCGAACTGCTCGAAGCACTATCTGGGCTTCCCGTACTGCAGCACTTGGCAATCTCAGACCACAGGTGCCTCGACGAGAGAGGGGAAGAGGTGGTATTGGTGACCAACTCCCTTCTCGAGCGCCTCACCTGGACGACTCAGTTCACGTGCCTGGTTCCGGACCTCAGTTTCCTCGAAACTCACACTCTGCTTCAGTTCGAGGACAGTGTCTATCGCGACTTGGTGCTCTCTCGACTAAAGCCAGGACGAAATGCCGAGGGACCATTTGAGGTCAATCTATGGTGGTATGAGGAATATTACCGTGAAGTGGATCCAGTGTTGGTTGCGCAATTCACAGAGCTTCGGTTGCAGGGAGAGTTGCTGTTCCTCATTAATGAAAGCTATGCTTTCCCAACCTGGCATTATGATTTACCCTCTCTATAAAATTATGTCTGTCTGTCTCTGGTGGCACCTCTGTGAGTGCCCCTTCCCCTCTCCATCCTCTCTTATCTTCGCGTCCCTGACCCTTTCCTTCAGGCGCCTTTCCCGAAATACTATTTGGCGTCGTTCCTCGATCTGGATCGATGCGATGCGAGTTCCCTGGACCCTTCCCTGCGCGCCCTTTTCTGCAAGCGCGCGTTATTGGCTCGTCGTCCGCAGGCGAGCCCTGCGGCGGCGCCTGGAATTATCCCGTTCCTTTAATTTATTATAATGGCCTACAACATCATACCCTCTTTTTAACATACACGGGTAGATTCCCTGGATAATATATACTATTTTACCTCCAAGCTGCTAATTGCATTACTCGGGTCCTAGGGCCTGGGGAGCGACTAGCTTGAGAATCTATCTACCCCGCTCGAGCCTCACTACGTTTTCCGGGGCTCATTCCATTTTAGGCAATGCTAAGGTCGACTCGGACTTGCAGTGCACCAAACTTGCACCATCACCGATGTCTGGAAAACCACAGTGCAACTTGTGCAGGATTCCTATCTTTCAACCCACCATTCTTCCACAGCTGACCCAAAAGGCGGAATTGCGCCAGCTCGTGTGTTGCAGCGAATACCCCACGGATGTCCAGGCATCACATTGCCAGGAGATTATTTCGTCTTCACCAGCCGAGCTGGAACGCTATGACACCGAGATTTCCCGGCTCAGAGCCATCATCGACAAATTGGAGAAAGACCGGAATGTCGTTGAAGAATATCAGCTCTTGTGTCGGTACACCGTCTCTCCCGTCCGTCGAATGCCCGCGGAAATCCTCACCGAGATCTTCGCTTTTTTCGTCCCGGATGCATTCGACCCCTTGGATACTTCAATGCAGTACCAAGAGCAGGTGCAAGGGGAGTTGGCTCGCGTGGCCAATGCCGACCTTTTGCGAATCGCGCAGGTCTGTCCCCGCTGGCATAAGCTTGCCATGGAGACCCCGTCGCTGTGGTCTAGCATAGGCTTGCATTTAATACTGTGGGGTGATAGACCCAGTCGAGGGCGCATGATGACTGTCTTGAGATCCTCTCTCGAGCGCGGGGGTGATTCCCCGTTGGATCTAGGCATAAAAATCCGGGACCTCTATGGCCATGGTGCATCAGAACTCATCCCCCTTCTTACTCAGTTCTCTCGACGATGGAGAAAATTATCACTCTCCATCCATCTTGTCTCCCATGGTCCAATTTCGGGAATGTTATCTACGGTGCAAGGCTGTCTCCCTCTCCTCGAGACTCTCAACATCGAGACACTCCCGGAAGCCATTGGGAAGGAAGTGGCATCATACTTCGCGGTAGCACCTCGGTTAACACAGCTGTGGTACCGTGGAACGCTCCCGGCCCTTTCCAAACTACCTTTGGAGCAATTGGAGGTGTTCGTCTACCACGACGTGCCAACCCGGGAGTTAGACGCCCTGATCTCCACAATGGCGCGCTTTTCGAACCCGAAATGTCAATGCGAGATTCAAGTCCGGGTTGACATCGGCAACTTCTCAACAGCGATCGATTCGTCGCCAGTAGAGTCTCATATGTCCGTCTTCGGACTATCTGGGGCAGGTATATACAAGTCAGATAGCGCGAATCCAACGCTGGGAAGATTCGTAACGCGGCTCACACTCCCCTTCCTCGTTGGCCTGCAGATCATGTGTCGCCGAGACCAACGGTTTCCGCTGTCCTGGCCCCACCGTGAATTTTTGGCCCTCGCCCATCGTTCATCATTTCACGCCCATCTCAAGTCCCTCGGACTAGAGGCTGCACTCATCACCGTAGCCGAACTCCTCGAAACACTCTCCGACCTTCCCTTACTGCAGGACTTGATTATCTCGGATCACAGGGTGCTCGACTACGGAGGGGAAGAGGTAACGTTGGTCACCAACTCTCTTCTCGAGCGTCTCACCTGGACACCTGATTCCACGTGCCTGGTTCCGGAACTCAGTTTCCTGAGCACTAACACATTGCTTAAATTCGACGACACCGTCTTGCGCGACTTTGTGCTCTCTCGGCTGAAACCAGGACGAAATACCGAGGGTCCATTCGAGGTGGAAGTCCGGTGGTACCCAGAACATTACCGCAACTTGAATCCAGAAATGATAACGCAGTTCACGGAGCGTCAGTCGCAGGGAGAGTTGCTGTTCCTCACTAGTGAAAGTGATGTCTTTCCAAGGCTCAATAACGATCCGTGAAGGACTGCTGTATGTGAAGGGCTACGTTATTATATATCCCAGATCTGAATTCGAGTTGTTTGCTGTCGAAATCAGCTTAGCGAGGGACCATAATGTCGAGAGAGTAATGTCATACAGGCTCATATATCCCCTGGACACCACAGGAAAAGGAAAAAGAAAACAGAAAGACAAAGGAACGGTATTAAAATCCCCCAGGGTATGTGATGTGCAGGAATCGTACAAGCGAAGACGAACAGGACACCTCGAATTCAATCTCACTCATACAGTCTTCTTCCCCTCCCGTGCCCGCACCACGCCGCTCTCGAACGTAACCCGCCCGCTCGCCGCCAGCCGGTCGACCAGCACGTCGCCCAGCGCCGTCGAGGGCGTCAGCACGCCGCCACGGCGGCCGATCGCGGGCAGCGCGTCGCGGGGGGTAAGCGCGAGCGAGAGCGCCGCTTCGGAGATTAGGGCTAGGGAGTGAACGGTAAGCGTTCATATTTCCTGTGAAAGAAACGGACGAGGGAGGGGAAAGAGACCATACCAGAGGTGAGTTTGTACCCCGGATCGCCTTTCCCGACCAGGACGGTCTTGGCCTGCAGCGGTGCGCTCCCCGAGGAGGCGACGGCCGTGGTGAGGTTTGTGAGCTTCAGGAACCCGTTTTCCCGCACGCTGTGTGGCGGCAACGATTAATAAATGGGTACCAGCGATTGCGCGGACGAGACAGACGCACGATTCGGACGGGCCCTCTCCGGGCTTGGGGAGTACCTTTTTTATCAGCCACCGGAGCTATTGAAGGGTGGATAATCGGCACGCACTCGCATATAAGCAGGCAAACACGTACCGGGGTGACCATCATGACCCCCGCGCCAATCGCCATGGCGAGCGTCAGCAGCACGGCGCGCACCGCCCCACCCGTCACGATGAACTCGTCGTATTTGAACGCAGGGCCATAATGGTGGTACGACGTGTCCTGTGCGGCCTCGGCTTCGAGCAGGCCCCAGGAGCGCTGCAGGAGCGCGCGGTCCACAGGGGCCATGAAGTACAGCGCGCCTATGAGGGTCCTGCCGGTGTCCGGGAGGAAGAGGCGGTAGACGAGCGGGCGCCGGGGTGTGGGTGTGCCGACAGCTAAGTGGATAATACAATACGATTAATTGGTCTGCTTCACGCCGATTGGCGAAGAGCGAATAACATTACCGGGGCTGATTGAATATTCTTTCCGCGCTACACGCAGCTCCTCCTTGGGCACCTGCTCGAGGGTTGTGATGCCAGTGCCTATTGTTCCGCCGGACATTCCGCCACTCATGCTATAGGCGGACAACGAGGTGTCGATGTCGACACGCTGGCCCGAATGGTCGCGGAGTGTTTTGCTGGAGATGTAGGCGGTAATGTCGGCCGGTAAAGAGTCCAGGCCGCACGACGGGATGATGATGGCGCCGCTTTTAGTTGCAGTGTAGTGGAACCTGTATGTGATCTTAGCTGGCAGACGCAAAATCAAAGGGCGGCGCAGACGTTGTTATAATACGCTTTATCCAATGTGTCTCGCCGGTAATATCGACGTCTGAGAGAATTTCAGTACAAAATATGCCATACTTATCACTGGCGGACGTACAGTGGACGCCATGCTTAACGCATGCTCTAGGAACCCTTCAAAAACACGCAAAGCACCGAGGGAGAGAGACTGACTGCACCACCGGAGTACCCCAGAGGAAGAACGGGCCCACGGTGTTGATTACGACGGTCGCAGTCTTCACAAGGGCGTCAAGTTGCTCTTGACGCGTCGTATCGACGACGTGAAGCTCCACAGCAGTTCCAAGACCAAGGCTAGACACTACAGCGTCCAGGCGGGACTTGGAGCGGGCACCAAGCGCGAGAGTAAATGCTGCGCTGTCTTTGTGGCCCGCTAGATACTGTGTTATGAGCTTCCCGGTGAAGCCTACGACAAGTTTTGAGCGTCGTGGAAATGGTATACATACAGCTCTCAGACCGTACCCGTTGCACCGAGAACGAGAACAGTGGGTTTGGTGGACATGGTAGACGGAAAGGATGAGTGAGAGACGCGTCACCGCGATGCCTGCACGAAATTTACGTCCTACGCGTTGCCTACGCGAAAACGCCGAACGCCGAACGGAACAAATGGTTGCCGATTATTTCCGGTCGAAAACCCTCCGAGCCCGTTTTACCGTTTTGTTTTTTCAGCTGCATTCTACCTCATTCTAACATTTTCAAGCCGTTTTCGTCCAGAAAGCTCTGAGCCCGACGTTTTGCCGTTTTTTTCAACAGCATTCCGACCCCGAACCAGTTCTAATGGCCGCCCCAGCGGAACAGGCGTCTGCGCCGAGAACATGGCCCGTGAGCGTCAGAGACCACTTTTGTCAATAAGCCTGGTATATTGATTTAGTATTGGAGTTAGACAAGGAATGTGCACTAGATGAATGGAAACCCATCCGCAAATATCGTAGTTAAAGTCCATGTAGATGCATGAAGATGGGGTCGAATAAATATAGGAAGGGGAAGCATAATTGGGAGGCGCATAATACCAAGAACTTGTGTGGTGGGGAGACGCAGGCCTGGCTCACCCCTTGACCCTTCTGACCTCCCACCTCACCTCCCTCTTCTCCCCCGGGCCATCCCGCAGCAGAACGACGACCTTCCCCCCGCCCTGCTCCCAGTGGTCCACCCTCCGCAGCTTCACGCACTTCCACGCTAGCACCCCCGCCACCTCGTCGTTTTTGCGCACCCGGCTCCGGTCCGCCATCGTTAAGTTCGCCGTCGTGCCACTCGACGTCGCGGACACCTCGTAGAAGAACCGCACGCCGTGGAACGTCGTAAGCTCGGGCAGCCCCGCGAGCAGCTGCGCCCACTCCGCGGCGTTGCTCACCGGCGGGCCACGCGACGCCTGGCCCTGCCCCTTCTTGCCCACGTCGAGCCACACGAGCCCCGGCGCACTCTCCGCGAGGCGCCGGATGTCCTCCATCTCGCTCCACCCCGCGAGCTCGATGCGGCGCACATCTGTGCCGTAGCGCCGCAGGCTCGCGAGGAAGAGCTGGTCGGCGGAGGCGCCGGCGCAGGGCGCGGGGGGACCGGCGAGGCGGACGCCCTTGAGTGTATCGAGGGGGCGCGGGGCGTCGGAGGGGCAGGAGAGGACGGCGGTGGCGACATCGCGGTTGCAGTGCAGCTCGCGCAGGTGGGGGAGGGTATTAGGCGGGAGAGTCAAGCGGAGAGACGTGCCCAGATCGAGGCGCAGGTGCGTCAAGTGCGTGTGCGCGGCGAGGAAGGTCGTGGGGGCGTCGACGATGGAGCAGCGAAGGTTAGTTAGAGTGAGCGAGGTGAGGCGAGGGAAACAGCTATATAGTAGGAGCTCATCCGCTGTTGGGTGTGGACTAGAACCATTACGAGCCTGCGAATAGGCGATGTCAAGTGTCTGAGATGCCTCGTTAATTCAGAGAGAGAGATTGCATGCACGGATAGTTACTTCTAAATTAGGACAGTGGGTTAGCATCCCGCTAATGCGGGAAAGCACCGGAAGCTTCGTGGACCCGTAAGCGTGCTTCGTCGACCTGACCGCGACAGATTTGAGGTCTGGAAGCTATTTGAATGTAAGCGCATGAAGTGAAACAGCAGAGCGTTGTTTCGCTCACAACGATCTGGCGACGAGCTTTGGAGGAAGTAGAAGAGCCAGATTCCGATTCTGTCGATTCGCCGCCTTTGGAAAAGGCCAAGTTATCGCTGATGTCTACCTCTTGAAGCGAATGGCATTTGAGCAAAGTAGGCCAGACGTTGTCAATAGAGATAGGCGAGTGGTTACACGCCCAGGTGAAGCTATGGAGACTAGTCATCTTCCCCAGCGCGCCGACAAGGAAACGCTCCTGTTTCTCGTGCATCCCGAGTTCATCATCGGTCGAGTCCATGTCCGTGTCGCTGTTGAGGATATCGCTGGGTATAAGGAGCTCTGAGCTTGCAGCTCTTTCGTCCAGGATCTCGAGCCGGCGCACATTGCGCGCAAGGGAGCGATGCACCATGAGGTGGTTCCAGACGCTCAGCGAGCTGACCTTGCACCGGATGTGGCGATACTCCATGTGCCGCGGAAAGACGATGTCGTGCATGCGCTGACACGACAGCGCGAGCGAGAGCAAGTCCTTCTTCGCGTCGACGTGGAACGCGATGGAGTCGAGAATTTCCGTAGGCTGGCGGGTGATCGTCCGGCTCGACGGCGCGAGCCCAACGAAGGGCTCGACGATATTCAAGAGATGCAGCGACAACTTGTGCTCTTCTGGCGTCAATTTGTACTGACAGCCACCCATACGAGAAGGCAGGGACCCTAGAACCTTAAGCAGGACGTTGAATGCCCTGCAACCCGTCAGCCATAGCAGCAAAATTCGAAGGGCGGCTACATGAAGGGGTCTGTCCGGTCATAGGAGCTCAGTTTGGTGTCGACCACCTGGGTCGCCCGGGCATGGTGCGCCTGACGAGTCTTCAGCGTTGACGCCTTGACCGCCGGGCCCTTGCCCCGCGTCAAGGTCAGTTTGGGCGACTCTGGCCGAGCCATCGTCGTTATCGACATCTTGTGCGGTGCAATCAGCTGTGACCGGCTGAAGCCATGATGTGACTCTACGCGTTGACACGCGATAATTAACCGCGACGCGTCGAGTTGGTTTAGTGGGAGCGAAGGCCACCTCTCGTGCGAGTAGCCGAGGTATATTTCAATTTTTGGCTTCTTTCTAACCATTCGAAAAATCAGTATTCACGTGAAACGGCTCTCCATAGGGGCTCTAATTCCTGCAAGAGACCCTATTGTAATCTGTCTCACCAGAATGACCCTCCAACATCTGGAAAAGTCCGACCTAGACCCAGGTCCACGCCGAAGCCGGTTCACCCAACATCCACGGTTCTTCTTCTCAGACGGAACCGTCATATTCCTGGTGGGACTCACACCTGAGAGGTAAAGAACGATGAATTTGACCAGAATACCTTGCTAGGTCGAGAACACTCTGTATCGCGTGCACCGTTATTTCTTCGAGCGCGACTCGGCTATCTTCGCCACGATGTTCTCTCTCCCTCCGGTTGTGGGCGAGCGCCCCGAAGGTGAGGTTATCGAAAATCCAATCGTCCTGGAAGGCGTCGATGCGCTCGACTTTGACCGCTTCCTGTCCGTCTTGTATCCCTTGTGCGCTTCATTTCGCTCCCAATACTCCTCCAATCCGTAAATTCTAACTCGAGGGTGTACCGCAGAAACTTCAAGACACGCGACACCGCGTCCGCCGAAGAGTGGACGTCGGTGCTGTCGCTGGCATCCAGATGGGAGTTTATCTCCCTCCGCGAACTTGCGATGCAGCATCTGTTCGTGATAACCTCCGCAGTCGAGCGCATCGCGCTCGGCCGACTATACGACATCCCCGGCTGGCTTGTTCCCGCATACACGGAGGTCTGCGAGCGCAAGGACCCCTTGACCCTCGCCGAAGGGCGCCTGCTCGGCCTCGAGGACGCAATATGCATCGGCCAGGTCCGCCACACGATCCGCTATTCCTCGAATTTAAACCGCCACCACGACTCCATCGTCGCGCTTATCCGAGACATCTTTTTACCGCCGTAGCGCATGTATCATTAATACAAGCTACCTGGAGCAAAGCAACAATGCTAGAATACAAGGATAGGATCGGTCGAATAAATGAAAGTGGGACGGAGGACCGTCGAGTATATATATCCGGGCAGAAGATCATACATGGAGGGTAACCAGGCTGTTCGAGGTCGTAACGACGACCTTGCCGCGGTTTGCGTTCTTCTTATCCCAGAAGATGGACCCCGCCGCACTCCGCTTGCTGACGTTCGTCGTGTGGAGCGAGCGGTTCCGCCCTTTGCACTCCGCGTCAGCCCCGCAGGCGGGGTCCCGCTCCTTGGGGTTCAGTTGGTCGACGTGGATCCCAGCGTTGGACGTCCAAAGCTCGAAGATGCCCTCGTAGGTAATCGGGAGCAACAGCGAGGTCTCGTGATTCGACGACTTGGCGTTGACCATGATCGCCGAATTGAGCGGGGCGGAGACGATTCTGCCCGTCAACTTGGCATTGGACGTCTCCGTCTTGACACGGAAAGTGCCTGCTTTGCCCGCGGTCGGGCCAAGGTCGATGGTGTAGTCAAGCGGACTGGACGAGATGTGAGCAAATGCAGCATCAATGGCAAAACATGCTCACCTGTTGCTAGTGCGCAGCGAGATGTCTTTGGTCTTCTCGGAGTCCGTACCGTTATTGATTGAAGCGACCACATTGATGTGGCCGTTACTCGTCCGGATGTCGAGCGAGTCATCAACAGCGTATGTCCCGGTGATACGGTCGTTGCTCGACCGGACCGTGGCAGAGCGAGCGAGCAAGGTCTGGCCATCAAAGGGTTAGTTGGGGCGAGCGACGGAATCAGGGAAATCACCTCAAGCCCAATGGCCGCATTGGAAGTGGTTAATATTATGTTTCCAGCAGCGAGCACCTGTTACGCATAGTTCAGAACTGCAGAGGATGTCGCAAGGAATCGATTTCTCACCTTCGCTTGGATATGTGCGTTAGATCCCTTCAATGAAATATCATTGAAATGAACTCCGGAGAGGTGGTCGACATCGTGCGAGAAGTTGCTGACGTCGGTGGAAAGGGCGTAGATATCCCCAACGGGGAGAATAAGCTCGACATCGAAAGAGAGGCGGTCGGTGCTACTACGACTGCGCCAAGGCTGAGGAGTCTGCGTGGACAAACTCTTGGTTAATAGGCGGCATACGAACAAAAAGACCAAGATGACATACGAAAATGCCCACGCCGCTCTCGCCATGGGAGCGCTCAATGATGCAGACTTTTGCCGTGTCACGGACGGCTTGCTTGTGGTACTTGACCGTCACCTTCACCCGAACGTCGGTAGTCTCGGATGAGCTTGTGATTTTTAGGTGGCCATCGGACAGTCCTCCCTTGGAGAGTAAAAGCAAAGTCTTTGAGGGAACGGGAAACTTGAAGGAAGTCGAGGCGGAGTACGGGAAGCCAATAGGATTTTGCGCCTCCGACCAGGTGGTTACACAGTTGTCTGTCACCACATCGCTCGGAATGGGATATTCGTGGTACCCCACATGAGACTGCACACGGTGATGAGGCTAGTCATTATATATAGGTGCAATAACCGCAGTGTTTGCAAGGACTTACCCCGGAGTCAGCGATACTGCCAAATAACGCTGTTGCTAATAGCCACACTCCGAACGCGACAAAGAAGGCCTTCCAGAACCGCGGGCCTGCGGGCTCTCCGACCCGTCGTTGTTGGGCCGGTGTATAAGCGGGCTGGTAAGGCGCATATGGAATCTGAGTGCCTATAGGCGTTGGCCCAGCGTGGGCTGGCCCGGCTGGGGGCGAATATGCAGGAGGTGGGTTCGAGCCACTGGCGTTGCCCAAGAGCGGTGTCGTCGAGTCCGACTTGGTGGGGCTGCGGGGGGTGTCCTCAGTGACAATCATGGCGGAGGGGATGAAGGAGAGAGGATGGAGCAGATTTTGGCGCCTTTATTGGAGATCATCACGTCAAATTGGATAGTCTCCACATGCTTCCAACTGCGGTTTACTGCGCGCTCCAGACTGTTGATCTCTTGTGATGAGCGCGAAGGCTGAAAATTTCCAGAAAAACAAGATCGAAGAAATCCAGAGTCTGAGACCGCGTTTCGGCGAACGACCTTCGGTGGAACCAGCTCAAGCGCACACTGATATTTCGAGGACTTTGATCAAGAACTATCCGAGTACTGCGGCGATAACCGGCCGCAGTTTGTGGCTCGATGATACGAGAACAGAGGAAACCAAAGGACGATACAAGGGCCAGCCCGAAAGCTGATGAAGAAAGTCGGGAGAGACATGTTGTGGGCTGTCGTTTTGGGCTCCATTACTTACGTCCACAACTCCAATGACGCTGAGCCACTGTAACTCCAATAACCCTCTTGTCCTCTACCGCGACGTCCACTGTGAATTTTAACATTGTCCAAATGTCCGGCCCTTGTGTTGTATGTGAGTTAATTCAGTTCCTCGCCCCTGCGTACGAGAGCTTAGTTTCTACAGTTGATGTGGTTGGAACCTGTTGTGAGTTTTCACGATTTATCATTGTCTCTCTTCCTGACCTATTTCGCTAGTTGGCTATGACTCTGTCGCGGATAGACTCAACGATGTGCTCGAGTCCCAGCCAGCCTTGAAAGACGCCGCCATCCAACCAGGACTCTTTTTCAGCGCTTGGTTTGCCATCCCCACTCCGAGTTGCTTATGCAACGGTTCATTTTCTGTCTTCTCAGGACATCGAATGCAGAAGTAGATTTCCAGCGCCTCTCCGTAGTCAAGGAATTCCGCTCCCACTCAGAGCTCTTGAAGACCGCATTTTACAAAACGCTGCAAGACGCAGGAGTCTCTGAATCTTCCGTCCCTGAGGCGGATGTCGACATGCTCATCTCGGAATACTCCCACAACCTCACGCCGCGCCCAGGGCTGGCGGAGATGATCCAGACCCTTCGCGACGGAGGATTTACAGTCTGGTGCTGCTCGGACGCCAACCCAGAGCGAGTGAGAGGCTACTTTGAGAAGGCGGGTATCGACCTGCCCATAGAGAACCTGCTGTCGTGCGACATGTGTGCGGCGGCGAAGCCGGATCCGAAAGTCTACCAGATGGTGAAGAAGGCGCTAGGCCACGCCAAAGTCGCTGTATTTGCTGCAGCCCATTCATGGGATCTCGCGGGTGCCAGGAAGGAGGGGTGAGTTTGGACCGCTTTAACTCGTGTCTTCTTTCATCTAATTTGGATCTGTAGTTTCAACACTGCGTACTGCACGGTCTGCGAAGATCAATCCTCCGTCGATCTTTTCGGAGAAGCCGACGTTGTTGCGGACACACTCCCTCAGCTGGGAAGCGCCGTTGTCCAACGGTGGGGTGAGAATTCTGCCCAGAAGTAGGCCCTTTAACTTTGAATATCATATAAATTTCTGCAATACCTATGCACGCACCGAAGAGCAACCAAGACCTAGAAAGGACGGCAATGTCAGTGCCTTACATTCCTTATACATACCTTGAACAGTGCCGCGGTTGAACTCAATGCCCGATTGGTCTCTCCCTCATCCATTTCGCACAAGGCACACAGCTCGGGCCAGAAAAAAATCCGACGTCTCTTCGCTTATCGCCTCTCACTCCTTGGCAAGAGCGCCGGCGCCCATTACCAGCCGACTGTCAATTGACTGCCCGGATCGCATGAGCCTAGTTTTGTCTTAGCCCGCCTCGCACTGGTCCCCACTGCCGGAAATCGCCATTCTCAAGTTGGGTTGACGGTCCGAGATCGCTGGGGACACCGTTCCTTCATGGATGCGGAGCTGAGTTACTTATCTCAATAACGGTGCGATTCCCACAGTTCCAAATACAACTATACCTGGAGTTGGATCGCCGGGGTGTCGACTACCCATCAACTCGCTTGATTTTAATTTGCAGTCGCTTCGGGCCAAGCTCAAGCCTACGAATGTTTATTAATCTCCCCCCAGTGTCAGTTTTACCCATTGAACCTCGTTTTCTTCGTCCCTGTTCCTCATCTCACTGCACTCCCTTGCTCACTCCGGGATGAACATCGAGTCCTTTATTTTACCCAGCCCACCCAGCCCGAGCGGTCAACCCCTGCGTGTCGCCGCAAAGCGTTACAGATATACAGGAAAAATAACACGAGATGGAATTACCCTCGTTATGCTTCACGGTTTGGGCATGCGTGAGTATTTAGTTCTGTCGCTTGTTACTGCTAGACGCTGACAGACGATCAGACAAAGAGCAATGGGAACCCATTCTCGAGAAACTCTTCACGCTCCAGTCGGAAAAATCAACTTTCTACCGCATCAGGGAGGCCTGGTCGTTGGACTGGCAGAATCACGGAGAATCTGCCGTTCTCAACGAGGAGGCGCTGAAAGATGAACCCAAGTCAGCACGTATGTTCCCTCGATATGTTCCCCAGATCTTTCATTTATTCCATCGATAGCTTTAGATTTATGGGGACGTGCCATTGCCCAATTTCTGACATCCGGTCTCGTCACTGGCCACCGGTTGGTGGGCATCGGTTACTCGTTTGGAGCTGTTGGATTGTGAGTTTGTGACTGGTGTGATGGTTTACCATTAATGATGAGGGTTCAGATTGCTCTCGACCCGTGATTTTCAGAAATGTCCTTACGAGGGAATTGTTCTGGTCGAACCCTGTATGGCAGACGAAGATACGTGGGCGGCCAACCACGATGAACTCCATGCCGCCTTCGGCATGGTAAATAACGCGGTTAAACATCGGCGTAATGTTTGGGTAAGTAAGAGAGAAGCGCACCAGTACTTCATGGGCCGATTTCCCTGGAACGCGTGGGATTCGCGGATCGTGGCGTTATTTGTGGTGCGTCTGCGTCTGCGTGCACTTGAAGCACTGATGGATGCTCATAACTGTTGATCAGGAACACGCGTTGAAAGACTCAACAGACAAGAACGGAAAAGCCTGCGTTATTCGCAAATGTCCAGTGATTCACGAGGCGTCAGCTTTCCAAGCGAACCTCGAGCTTGGAGGACCCCAGGAAGCCGCAGAGCGAATTTCGATTCTAGCAGACAGGGTTCCCATCCATGTAATCTTCGGCGAGACCGTGGACCTTCTGTGAGTCCTTTGGCTTTCGGCAATTTTAGACTGAAGGTTTTTAGGCCAGAAGTCTGTCGTGACTGCGTTGTCGATCGGACGAAACGAAGAAATGTTGCTTCAATCACGATGATCCCTGACGTTGGGCATTCGGTACGATTTGCGATCCTTGGATTCGATTCATATCTAAGAGTTGCTCTCAGATTATACCAGAGCAACCTTACGTGGTGGCAACAACTATTTCGCAGATCCTGGACCGTATATGTTCGGCTGAGGCTCCGGCTCGAAGCGCATTGTAACTACTTATTAACAACCTCTCCCCAAATCTATGCCCGGCTTGCAGATGTCTGGTATTGCAGACTTCGGCATCTATCATATAAATTTCCGCAATACCTGCGCACCCAAATGCAACCGAGACCTAGAAGGGACGGCGATGTCGGTGCCTTGCATTACTTATTACCTTGAACAGTGCGGTTGAACTTAAGCCCCAATTGGTCTCTCCCTTATCCATTTCGCACAAGGCGCACAGCTCGAACCAGAAAAATCCGACGTCTCTTCACTTATCGCGACTTCCTCGAGCTCCTTGGCAACTCTTGACAAGAGCGCCCCTGCCATTGGAGCCGACTGCCAGCCGACTGCCAGTTGACTGCCAGATTGTTTCCCCCGAATATTGCGTCCATCACCCCAGTTTTTTTTGCCTTATTTAGGCTGCCTTCGCACTAGTCCCCACTGCCGAAAACCGCGACTCTCCAGTTGGGTTGACGGTCCGTATGCGGAGCTGAATTATCCAGTCGATAACGGTGCGATTCCTGGCATGGTTCCAAATACAACTGTACCCGGAAAGCAGGCGTCGACTACCCATCAATTCGCTTGGTTAATTTGCAGCCACTTGGGCATTGTTCGGGGCCGAGCTCGGGCCTATGAACCTTTATCAATATTCCCTCAGTGTCAATCTTACCTATCAACCTCGTTTACTTCGTCCCTGTTCCTCATCTCACCGCACTCCCTTGCTCACTCCGGGATGAACATCGAGTCCTTTATTTTACCCAGCCCACCCAGCCCGAGCGGTCAGCCCCTGCGTGTCGCCGCAAAGCGCTACAGATATACAGGCAAAATAACACGAGACGGAATTACCCTCGTTATGCTTCACGGTTCAGGCATGCGTGAGTATTTAGTCCTGCTGCTTGTTGCTGCCAGACGCTGACAGACGGTCAGACAAGGAGCAATGGGAGCCCATTCTTGAGAAACTCTTCGCGCTTCAGTCGGAAAAATCAACTTTCTACCGCATCAGGGAGGCTTGGTCGTTCGACTGGCAGAATCACGGAGAATCTGCCGTTCTCAACGAGGAGGCGCTGAAAGATGATCCCAAGTCAGCGCGTATGTCCCTCGATATTGTCCTCTAGATCCTTTGTTCATTCCATCGATAGCTCTAGATCTATGGGGACGTTCCATCGCCCAATTTCTGACGTCTGAGCTCGTCAGCGGCCACCGGTTTGTGGGCATCGGCTACTCACTTGGAGCTGTTGGAATGTGAGTTTTGTGATTCACCGGTGTGGTTCACTATTAACGATGGGTTTTAGATTGCTCTCGACGCGTGGGTTTGATAAATGTCCCTACGAGGGAATCATTCTGGTGGAACCTTGTATGGCGGACGAAGATATATGGGCGGCCAACCACGATGAAATCCATGCCGCCTTCGACACGGTACGTAAAGCGGTGAAGCACCGGCGCGATATTTGGGCAAGTAAGAAGGAAGCGCACCGGTACTTCCTGAGTAGATTTCCCTGGAATGCGTGGAATCCACGAATTGTGGCGTTATATGTGGTGCGTCTGCATATGTTGGAAACACGGCGGGATGCTCATAGTTCGCAATCAGGAACACGCGTTGAAAGATTCAACAGACAAGAACGGAAAAGCCTGTGTTGGCCGCAAATGTCCAGCGATTCATGAGGCGTCTACTATCCAAGCGAACCTCGAGCTTGGAGGTCTACAGGCAGCGGCAGAGCGAATTTCGATCCTATCAGACAGGGTTCCCATCCATGTAGTCTTCGGCGAGACCGTAGACATTGTGTGAGTCCTTTCGCTTTCGGCAATTCTAGACTGCCAAAGAATGTTTTTAGGCCAGGAGTCTGTCGTGACTGCGTTGTGGATAGGACGAAACGAAGAAATGTTGCTTCGATTACGACGATCCCTGATATTGGGCATTCGGTACGATTTGCGATCCTTGGATTCGATTTATATCTAAGAGTTGCTCTCAGATTATACCAGAGCAACCTTACGTGGTGGCAACAACAATTTCGCAGATCCTGGACCGTATATGCTCGGCTGAGGCTCCGGCTCGAAGCCTATTGTAACTACTTATTAACAACTTCCCCTCAAATCTATGCCCAGCTTGCAGATGTCCGGTATTGCAGACTTTGGCATTCTATCATATAAATTTCTGCAATACCTGCGCACGCACCCAAGAGCAACCGAGACCTAGAAGGGACGGCGATGTTGGTGCCTTGCATTACTCATTACCTTGAAAAGTCCGGTTGAACTCAAGGCCCGATTGGTCTCTCCCTCATCCATTTCGCACAAGGCGCACAGCTCGGACCAGAAAAATCCGACGTCTCTTCACTTATCGCGACTTCCTCGAGCTCCTTGGCAACTCTTGGCAAGAGCGCCCCCGCCATTGGAGCCCACTGCCAGATTGTTTCCCCCGAATAGTATTGCGCGCATCACCCCAGTTTTTTTTGCCTTATTTAGGCTGCCTTCGCACTAGTCCCCACTGCCGAAAACCGCGACTCTCCAGTTGGGTTGACGGTCCGTATGCGGAGCTGAATTATCCAGTCGATAACGGTGCGATTCCTGGCATGGTTCCAAATACAACTGTACCCGGAAAGCAGGCGTCGACTACCCATCAATTCGCTTGGTTAATTTGCAGCCACTTGGGCATTGTTCGGGGCCGAGTTCGGGCCTATGAACCTTTATTAATATTTCCCCAGTATCGGTTTTACCCTCGACCTCGTTTACTTCGTCCCTGTTCCTCATCTCGCCGCACTCCCTTACTCACTCCGGGATGAACATCGAGTCCTTTATTTTACCCAGCCCACCCAGCCCGAGCGGTCAGCCCCTGCGTGTCGCCGCAAAGCGCTACAGATATACAGGCAAAATAACACGAGATGGAATTACCCTCGTTATGCTTCACGGTTCAGGCATGCGTGAGTATTTAGTCCTGCTGCTTGTTGCTGCCAGACGCTGACAGACGGTCAGACAAGGAGCAATGGGAGCCCATTCTTGAGAAACTCTTCGCGCTTCAGTCGGAAAAATCAACTTTCTACCGCATCAGGGAGGCTTGGTTGTTCGACTGGCAGAATCACGGAGAATCTGCCGTTCTCAACGAGGAGGCGCTGAAAGATGATCCCAAGTCAGCGCGTATGACCCTCGATATTGTCCTCTAGATCCTTTGTTCATTCCATCGATAGCTCTAGATCTATGGGGACGTTCCATCGCCCAATTTCTAATGTCTGGGCTCGTCAGCGGCCACCGGTTTGTGGGCATCGGTTACTCACTTGGAGCTGTTGGAATGTGAGTTTTGTGATTCGCCAGTGTGGTTCACTATTAACGATAGGGTTTCAGATTGCTCTCAACCCGTGGGTTTGATAAATGTCCTTACGAGGGAATTATTCTAGTGGAACCCTGTATGACGGACGAGGATACATGGGCGACCAACCGCGATGAGCTTCATACCGCCTTCACCATATTACATAACGCGATTAAGCATCGGCGTAATGTTTGGGCAAGCAAGAGGGAAGCGCACCAGTACTTCCTGAGCAGATCTCCCTGGAATGCATGGGATCCACGAATTGTGGCGTTATATGTGGTGCGTCTGCATATGTTGGAAGCACGGCAGGATGCTCATGGTTCGCAATCAGGAACACGCGTTGAAAGATTCAACAGACAAGAACGGAAAAGCCTGTGTTGGCCGCAAATGTCCAACGATTCATGAGGCGTCTGCTTTCCAAGCGAACCTCGAGCTTGGAGGTCTACAGGAAGCGGCAGAGCGGACTTCGATCCTCTCAGACAGGGTTCCCATCCATGTAATCTTCGGCGAATCCGTGGACCTTGTGTGAGTCCTTTGGCTTTCGGCAATTTTAGACTGAAGAAAATTCTTAGGCCAGAAGTGTGTCGTGACTGCGTTGTGGATAGGACGAAACGAAAAAATGCTGCTTCGATTACGATGATTCCTGACGTTGGGCATTCGGTACGATTTGTGATCCTTTGCGTCGATTCGTATCTGATAGTTGCTCTCAAGATTATACCACAGCAACCTCACGTGGTTTCAACAACAATTTCGCAGATCCTGAACCGTATATGTTCGGCAGAGGCTCCCGTTCGGAGCCTTCTGTAAGCAGTTGTTCAACCTATTAACTTGAGGTATGCCTACTTGAATCCACGCACGAGTCGCGAGTGGTAGTACAGAGTACCGATTTCGACATTCTATTAATTTCTTATCATTTACCGTACTTGCTCGTATTACTCCAATCCTACTGCTTGGCGACAGATCCAACTCTTTTGTTGGTGTTTGTTTACCAGATGTTGAAAAGTGAGACCGTAAACCGACCAGTCTCGTTTCAGCTTTTGCTTACAACGGATTGGAACGTCGCCGTTGTCAGAGAATCAAAATTTCCCCAAACAACCTACCTTGGCCTTGAGCACTTGAGTATCCATCTCAATGTCATTCAATGATCTATGAGCCCGAGAGTCAACAGAAATGTTTTTCCAAGTGGGTTGAGCCAGAGGGGATCTAGAAGAACCCTAGTAAGTATCAACTACAACTATGACAACAGCGCAAGAAGGCTGTCGGGGTCCATCGACTTGGCTGCAATGCGCGCTGTCCGGTCACTATCGAAGCAGGCAGCCTTCATCATCAAGGCCATGATGTTCAGCGCCTTCGGGGCGTCAATGGCAATATCCTCCAATATCTCGGCCAGAGGGCCGAAACCTTCTTCGAGAGCATCAACAGAGCAAATATCCTTCGACACAACCCGAGCGATGAAGTCTGCGACCAGCAGAGCATGGGCTTCCCTGCCTTCCACTACCGTTCCAACGAGTTTTGCAATCAGGCTCGAGTGATATGCGGTGGGCAGAACGGAAAAATAAACCTCGGCTTCGTCCAAATTCCGAACCGCAAAGAACTCTTTTGAGTCCTCCGCAATCTTCTTATCCGCATCTTCACTGGACATCGCAGGCGCAGCCTCATTTTCAGAACCAGACACGGGTAAACCGGCTTCCGTGACCGCCGTGCCCTCAGCTGGCTTTGCTCGAGGAACAAGAATAAGCCGTCTGCGCTGTGCGGGTGCGGCGGCAGATTCGGGAGTAGGTTTGGAGGAAGTGTCGACAGCAGCGTGGCTGAGCATCGAGAACATGTTCGAGCTCGAGCTACCCCGCGCAAGAGATTCTCGCTTATTATTATTCTTGCCGGAGAACACACTGCTCGGACCGAACGTCATCGGCAGGCCTTTGCTATTGCTACCAATTTTGCTGAAGTTGGAGAGCTCTCCGGCCTTAGGGGGTGGTCGAAGCAGATCGCGGCCTCCGCTGCGCCAATTCGACGTACGCTGATACGTTTTATTGCTAGCCTATTAAATGTAATTTAATCGACGCCGACCGCGGACTATCCAAGAGCATACCGCTTCGTGCACAGCTGCGATTGTAGTGGGGCCGGCGACTTGGATCCTAGGGACCCATTTACGCTCACGAAGCTCAATGACATCCTGGAAAAAGAATAAGACCGAAAATAATAAACAGAATACTAAGACCGGCGTACCTGCAACATGAACTGCATACGCGAACTGACTTTGATGCTCTCGCGGAGCAGTTTCATGCGCGAGAAATAAACATCCACATGCGCCCGAGCCTTGACCGTATCGAGTAAAGATCCAGCGGTTGAAAGGAGCGTGCACAAGCTCTCGAGTTCTTCCTCCTTCGGGTCCTCGATGTTGACAAGTAGCTTCTTCACACACTCGTGCATGATACGTTCCGTCAACATCTTCACTTTGAACAGCTCGCCTATGAGCCTGATCACACCGAGACCACGTCGTTTTTCCTTGTGCACAGCATAGTAGTCGTCCAAATAGCGGGAGAGAACAATTTTATCGCCTCGGTCTCCGCCCTCTGTACTTTCTTCTTTGGTAGCATGTGCAGCTTTGTCCTCCATGGCCTTCCTCGCGGCAGCTACGAGGGGGGCCTCCTTTGCGACCCAGCCATGCTCGAAATCCTCTTGACAGCGGTTCAGGAGGTATTTCCGGAAAAGCTGACCACCAGCAATCGGGTTTCCTTCCGCGTCCTTGATAATTTCGTCCTGCACCTTCGGGCTGATCTGTTCCATCACCTTCCTACAAAGACGCGCGTACATCTCAATCCAAGGCCCGCAATCCGTCGCGTGTTCAAACACGAGTCGAATGACGTGAATGACGGTCCGGCTATCCTTCTCCTTCTCCGACTTATTCGCCCATTCCACGATTTGGTCGGAGATGGAGTCGAACTTCTCTATCGTGAGCTTGTTCAGCAACGCCTTGACCTTACGATTGACCAGCAGGGGCGAAGGCGGGTCGCCTGTGCGAATGACCCTCCTGTCCCAACGATTCACGGTCGCCCACGAAGGTGGCGGTCTGACGCCAGACGCCATTTTGTTCCCCCCACGGCGCGAAACCGTGGGGACAACGTCGTCGATGTCGTTCAAAAGTTCGGTGCGTCCTTTCGGGCCGTCCATTGAGGAGTCGATTGACCCAGTTGACCCGGGAGGAGGAGGGAAGCTGGACCTCTCTTTTCCACTGCTGCGCTGCGCTCTTAGCGCTCGTTCCTTTAGTGAGAAAACGGGGCTCTCACCTGGACTCATCATGATTACCCCTGGTGTTGACGTCGGACTCGGCCATTGGGTGCTGGATGTTTTCGGTGGGGAACACGAGTGACGTCGTCGACGAAGCAGTAGTAAATGCGGCAGGGAGGCGTGGATTCAGTGCGTGCTGCGCTTTCCAATTTTAAAAACCCTTACATATGGGATCTAGAACTGATCATTACCCACATGTGCTGTGCTGTTCGTTTCCGAAAAATGAAATAAGATCAAGAGTGAAGTTGCACACCGAGACCAGTATTCGGAGGCAAAGAGGCAGATTAGTGCGGCGCAATATCCTCTAGTTCTTATATTAACTGTGAGTTCATTTTCCCGTGGTTGTGTGCGGCGGAACTTCGACAAGTACTATTTTTGAAGCCGTAGGTAATCGGCCAACCCCCGATGAATGCGAGACGGTTGTCCCGAAAGCAGATATTTCACAGAGAGTGGATCCCTAAGAGCGTGTGTCGGATGAAAAGGTTCGGAGTCTGAGACTAAGCCAATACGACTCGTAGGAGAGCAAGAAAGAGAAAGCTTGAGAAGCTAGCTTGAAGCGCTGCACATACCGTGAGGTTTAACCAGTTTATAGTCCGCGGCGCTTTATGGCCACTAGCTGTGCCGGTGAGTGGCTGCGTGTGTTGGGCATCGACATTCAGGAAGAGGCGTGCGCGGATCATCGGAGCTTGAATGTTTCCTGTCTGCTTTTTCCGGTTCAACCATGTTCGACTTATGCGGTTCAGTTCTCGGCCGGTTGGTTTGTCTGCTCTTACTGCAAAATTCAACATGGTATCATTATTATTATTTTTGCTGCCCCCTTGCTGGGAAGTTTCTCGCGAAGATATGACCGATTTGTAGCCCAAATGTAGAGTTTGACTCTTTCATTGGTTTCGTTTGCTGATCGGAGGTTGCATCGTGATAACATAACATATCGTGGTACGGTACACGGGGAAATGGTTGTGAGCCACACATCCGAGTCGAAGGCCAAAGGCAGTGAATCAGACTATAGATCATTCTTCAACTCGTTCCAAGGCGGGAGGTCGAAGAACTTGGGAAGGTCCTCCCACAGTTTCTTCCGGCCGGTGAGCGTGGATTCAGTGACGTGGTGGTAGCAAGTGGAACACCAGACCCTCTGGTCCAGGGGATTTCGGTTCAGCATCCAAAGCGGGACGCAGTCTATGTAAAAGTGCAGCCGCGCGCTTCGCGCCTCTGCGCAACTCGCGGGATCAGCGCACTCAGAAATATCATACTCCCATTTCCTGAGCCACCCGTATGAGTATCCCGGCTGGAAGCGCGCTTTCATGAGCCTATCGCGAGCCAACATGCACTGGCGTTGGTCCTCTGGAGCTAGAATGGCCATCGTTCCATCGCCCCGAGGGACACCATCAAACAACTGTTTCTATGGCGAGTCAACAAACACCCAATATTGTATAATACCAAGCCAGCTCACGGGAGTATAATGCACCACGGCGCGGTAATATGCGCAGGGTAGCACGGACAATATATTGTTCTCTCGAGCCAGAGTTATGACATCCATCATCCATCCCATGTAGCGGACGATACGCGTCGGGATGTGCGGATACGGTTTCCCATTGATAACCAGGGCATCCAATTTCTCAATGGTGGTGGGATTCTCGAACGTGAGCCGCGCCACCGCCGAATCGAGCAGGTCGCAAAAGTCGTACTTACGTCCCAAACGAACAAGAGCGCCGATGGCCGGTAGCGGAAGCGCAGCCTGGGCAAGAAACGTTCTGTATATCCTCACTGGTCAGTGTGCGCACAACCAATAGACGAGATACACGGACGGGACAAAAAGTGCTTTTAACAGGTACTCGACGTCGGCGACATCGTCGTGCAGCTCGATGACAGGGCACCCGTCGACGCTGGGCTGGTCGGATGGCTGCGGGAGGCTTTGCATGTCGCGGAAAAACGAGGACTGCTGCGCGAGGATGCCCCAATAAACGCGGAATTGCGTGCCCCGAGCTTGTAAAACAACACTGCCATCCCCGTACCATATCTCTGAGCGACGAGTTGCGGACACATTCTGAATCTTGATGCTTCGTGCCTTCTGGATCATCGAAGAAAAATTGGTCCTGACGGCATCGATCGCACTGACCCCCAACATCTCGATAAGAGGACTGCACCCATTTTTAAGGGCGTCAAAAGAGCAAAGGTCTTTCGCGACAATCCGAACCAGAAAGTCGGCGACCAGCTGAACATTGGCTTCACTGCCCTCCACCGCCGTTCCTACCAGCTT
Organism: Mycena albidolilacea; assembly: GCA_029282495.1. Classification (NCBI taxonomy): domain Eukaryota; kingdom Fungi; phylum Basidiomycota; class Agaricomycetes; order Agaricales; family Mycenaceae; genus Mycena; species Mycena albidolilacea. The sequence continues at coordinate 1,380,206 of JARIHO010000014.1, read as the reverse complement.
CTCGACCAGGCGGTAATGATGTACGGCGGGAAGGGCAGAAAAGCAGACTTCTGCTTCGTCCAAATTCCGAGTTGCCAGAAGAACTGTCAAGCCTTCAGCAATCTTTTTGTGGGCGTCCTCCTCGGTCATTTCAGCGGTGTGCGTCCAAGAAAACGTTTGGCGTGGATGCGTGTTCTAGCAACGCTGCGCGTCCAATTCAAAGGCTGAATCCTAACCACCCAACCGCGTGTCGGCGCAGCATTTCGGTACCGGAAAAGCCATGATCGTCGCGGATCAGAAAGCCGATCAAAAGTCAAAGCGCCAAAGCCCTTTCCCTTTCCAGATCAGACCAGATATATAATACGCAAGTCAGGTACACACACACAAGGAAGGCAAAAACCACAAACAAGAAAAGTGTAACTAAACTAAAACAACAGCGACGAAAGATGTATGTATGTGAACAGCCAACAAAAAAATGCACACGGCGAATAATTGAAGTCAAAAAATCATGAATGAGCCTGCAGTCGATAATGTATCAGAAAAGAGTCGACGCCGTCGGTGTGATGCTAATACAATCCAGGATGTATGTATGTATGAGTTTGATTGGTGTGTGTGGTACGTTTGTATGTGGTTTGGGTTTACTGTATGTACGATAACGGGTAGTCCAAAAGATAATGAGAATGGATGGATGGATGACTCCAGATGAGATGATAAAAAAGCAGCAGACAGGAAAGCAGGAGAGGAGGAGCACACATAGGGAGACGGGAGGCCTGGAGGAGCGGCGGAGGTCATAGCGGTCATACATAAGTGGTAGGGGAGGGATGTATAGGCGGGGTGGTGCATTATCCACGAGGGACGAATGCCGGTGCTGGGTGGAGTGTCGCCATAGGATACGCTGCGGCTATTGGCATAGGGTACGGGTTGTACCACTCGCCGCTGCCCGCGCTCGTGCTACTGATGCTACCCCGCGTACGCCCCTGGACCGGGATGGGTATCACGGGCGCTGAGACACGGCGCATGTGCATCTGCTGCTGCTGCTGCTGTTGCATCTGCAGCACCTGCATCTGGTGCATGTACGCCGCCGCGGCATATGGCACGGGTACCGGCGGATGGGCATGGGCATGGGGGTGCGCGTGCGGGTAATAATACGGCGGTGGGGGGCGAGCGTAGAAGGCGGCGGCGCCAGGAGGAAGGGGCTGCATCACCGGCAAAGGTACAGGTACAGGGCCACTGCGCTTAGTCTTCTTCGGAGCGCGCGGAGACGGCTGGCGGTGCACCGGTGGCTTCACCTCAAGGGCAGGGGTGAGCTTGCGCTCGGGGGGCTGCACCACTGCAGGCTTCGCCTTGACGGATTCGGGGAGCAGCAATGCTGGGCCCTCGATCCAACCGTCATTCGACGACGAAGACGTAGGCGAAGGTAGCTCGACAGTGATCCCGATGACATCGTCTGCAGGAGGCTCGACAACGAGTGTGGGCTTCGGAGGACTCGAGTTGCTCCGCCGACGGGTGAGGGCGAGAAACAGGTCACGGGTGCGCCGCGACTTCGAGTTGACTGTGGCTGCCTTCGCGGCTGCGTCTTCGCCGCCAATCCAGCCCTCGGAATCGCCGTCGAGCGTTGGGCTCTCGCCGTCGCTGCCGTACTCCGAGACCGACAAGCGCGGCTTTGACAAAGCCGACAGCTCCAGTTGTGGCGGCGCAGACGGACTCTTCGCGGGCCCTTGAGCAACGTTCGAGCCCGAGGACTTGAGTCGATCGACCATCGCACGGGTCTTGGACGCAGTCGGGCGCCGTCGGGCGAAAGTATCGTGCAGGAAGGCTGGAAGAAGGCCCGATGGCGTACGAGCATGCGTGGGAGCTGGAGCAGTCGCCGTCGACTCGACTTCGCTGTAGAATCCTTGCGCGTCCTTGGCGATCTTCACCGCCGGGAAAGGGGGAACATCGAGCGACGGGAAGACAAAATTCGTATTGAACGACGGGGACGGCGAGCGAGCGATGTTAAGCGACGGAAAAGAAACATTTTCCGGCGCCGCGAGGAATGGCGCGCGATCCGATGCCTTCTTTGCCTTTGCGGGACTAGGGACAAAGCTGGACGCAGCGGCATTGAGACGGCGGGGGGACCGATCAGAACCCCGACTACTAGTGCTTCTGCTCGGGGATGTGGTTTTCACCATGGTACCGACATATGACCGGTGGGCCCGGGGGGTTGCAGGCATGGACACAGAAAGGACGGAACGCTCGGAGTCGGTGAGATCAATGCTGGAGAGCGTCGACGTGCTGCGGTGGAGGCCGCGCAGCGAGTCATCGGAGTCGGAGTCATGGTAGCGGTCCGTATTGAGAATGGACAAGCCGCCTGTGAGATCCTGGACGAGCTCGTCCCAACGCTCTTTGGCAAGTGCAACGTGGTGCTCGTCGACGGCGGCAGCGAGATCCGGCCGACTCTTTTCCTCAATCTGCTGTGGAGGCCAATGAAACCCAACATCGATCTCGTAGGAATCAATCGCAGCCTCCGCCAGCTTGAATCCCACAAGATCGGCATTGAGTCCGCCATCGTCGCCCTCACCAAGATCCTCGTCGTGCCGCTGATCATCCGCAGAAGCAGCCCGAATGGAGAACAGGGAGGCATGATAGTGCGGGGGCTTCGCAACTCTCGGAGACTGAGTTACTTTAGTCGCTGCGGCAAGCTGCGGGGTAGGCGAGTATGCCCACGACACGGCATTCAACGGGATACGCCACCACTCGGGGGAAACGACCTGCCATCCCTCGTCGACTGGGGCAGAAGAGGGGAAGGGCATGGACTGAAAACTCTCGACCCGACTGTGTCTGGGGGAACAAAAGAAAGAAGAGTCAACAATGAGTCAAACGAGTAAATAAGGACACGTACAGATGCCGCCGCACCCTAGACAGCCAAGTCGGTGAGGAGCGTGAAAGAGATATAGTACAAGGAGCGGGATAATTGAATGAAATTGAACCGAACTGGAGGTGCGGTGGCCAACACCTGGCCAGAACGGAGTGGCCACAACAAGAGAGTAGAGTCACGTCACGGTCACCATCTTCGGAATGTCGGGGCGGGAGATTCCATTCTGCCGGCACCATTTATTTTCTAGCTTATCCTTGCGGGCCCTGGCGCCGAGATATAAGCTCATGCATGCAGCGAGGTAAAGAACGGGAAGACCAAAAAGCGGACCGTACGCGAAGTACACATACAAGAATGCGTAAACGGCCATTTCGAGGCTTCCAGTGAATGGGAACCGGGTTTTTGTGTGGTACCATTGGGGCGTGCCATGGGCATGCAACGGGCGAGGCGGTTTATTGATTTTTGGCAACCAGCGGAGGCGTTGGCGCGGTTAAAAGACGACTACGATCTGGGCAGCTGGCGAACTCCAAGCCCTCAACGCCCCAACGATCAGGAGTAAGTAGAAGTAGAAGCAGGGAAGCCGAGGAATGCTGCTCCAGCATTGCAGCGTTCGTGGTGGAAGTAAAGCAAAAGACGCGTCCAACGCGTCGCATCACATGTGACAGTCACACCCGTCCCAAAGCGGAGAATAAAATAAAATTGCAAAGCTCACAACTGGATAACGATGGTCCAATCCTTTACTACCAGAACCTTGGGGTCCTTGATCGTCAGCACGCCCGCGACGCCCTCCCCCTTGCCGCCCGCCGCAATCCCCGGCGCGTACTCCCACACCAGCTCCTTCCCGCCCTCGACCTTCACGCTCGCCGGCTTCCCGCTCAACCCCTCCACCACAATCTTCTCCACCCGCACATCCTTGATCGTCTCCGCGTACACATTAGTGGGGTTATAGCTCGCCAGCGCAACGCCGTCCACCGCCTCCTCCTTCTTCTCCGCGCCCAAATCCTTCGTCGTAATCCGCACCGTCTTCTTCGCCGTCTGCGCGGTAAACTCGCGCCACACGAACTGGCCCTTCTCGTGCGAATACGTGACCCCGTCGTCAAGGTACAGCTCCCCGCGCGCGCTCCCCGCCTTGCTCAGCGCGACGCGGAGGGTGAACGGATCGAGCTTCATCAGCGGCGACGACCGCCTCGGGCGCTCGCGCGTCGGCACAATCGACCCCCCGCGCACGAACACCGGCACCTGGTGCAGCTCCGCCTTCACGCTGATCTCCTTCCCCTTCGCAGCCCCGCGGTACACGTGGTGCGAGAAGTAGTCGTAATACACCTCGTCCTCGGCGAGATACACCGTCGTCTCCGTCGCGCCCTTCGTCGTGATGGGCTTGACGAGGATCCCCGACGCGCCGATGAAGTACTGGTCGTCGACCGCGAAGCCCTTCGGGTCCTTGGGGAACACCACGTAGTGCGGCCGCAGCACGGGCACACCCGTGACGCTCGTCTCGCGGAACGCGGTGTACCACACGGGCAGCATGGTGTATCGGAGGCGCAGGAGGTCCTTGACGATCCCCTTGTACGGCTGCTCGAGGAGGAACGGCTCGCGCCGCTTGGTGTCGATGTGCGCGTGCGCGCGGAGGAAGGGGTTGAAGATCCCGACTTGGTACCACCGAATGAGCATCTCCGGCTCGGGGTTGCCGAAGAAACCGCCGACGTCAGCTAGAAAGAGACTTATTAAGAGAGTAGAGGTGAGAGACGAGGAGGACCCACATCCAGCGAAGCTCATCCCCGCAATTCCGTTGGCCAGCACCATCTGGACGCCGACAGCCATGTGCTCCCAAGTACCGAGATTGTCTCCAGTCCACATCGCTCCGAATCGCTGAGAACCAGCAAAGAACGAGCGGGTCAGGACGAACGGCCGTTGGGGCGGATCTGTGCGCTCCTGAACGGCTTTCGAGCTCAAGTTCGACTGCAAACGAATTAGCTGAAAACAGGTCATGAAAGCCGAAACATACGAAGAGCATTCCGTTGATGTTATGCACGTCACGATGCTCCCAGCCGCCGTAGTGGATGTTGTCCCTGGGCATCGAGATCTCTGGGCCATTGAACACCGAAGGCTGCAAGTCAAGTCAGCGCAATCCAACCGCTCGAAGTCTGCTTTTACCTCGTTCATATCGTTCCAGATGTGAATATCCGTCGTGCTAGACGTCCAGCTCCACCCGCTCTTCAACGCCGTGGTCTTGAAGAGCCCCTTCCACCAGTCCCAAGAATTCGGGTCAAAGAAGTCGATCCAAGAACTGCTTCCAGACCAGCACCACCCTTCGTATTCTCCTTCGCCGTTGGGCTGCTTGACGAGGACCTTCCTGTCTGAGGCCTCCTGGAAGGCCGGGTAGTTGGAGGTGCGCTTCAAGTGCGGGTCGACGATCACGACCATCTAGCGCAACGAAAATCAGTCAATGCGGTGAAGGGACGGGACGGGAGGAAAGAACTGACCTTGCGTCCGTTCGCCGCAACGTCGTTTGTCATCTCAACCGGGTCCGGGAAGTTCTTCTCGTCCCACATAAAGTACTTGTGCTCGTCCGCATACTCGATATCGAGCCAGAACACGTCCACAGGCATGTCCTCCTCGTCGAAGCGCTTCTGCACCGTGCGGATGTCCTCGCTGCTGATGTAGTTCCAGCGGCACTGGTGGTACCCAAGACTCCAGTGCGGCGGGAGGACGGGCGTGCCCGTCAGGCGCGAGTACTGCGCGAAGATGTCCGCGGGCGTGGGCCCGGGCATGAGGAACAGGTCGAGGATGCCCGACTCGGAGATCCAGTGCGTCTCGGTCGACTTGTCCGAGGCGTGCGAGACGTCGATCCAGGTTTCGGAGCCCACGGCGTGGAAGATGCCGACGGTGGAGTCGGCGGAGTGCGCGTGGAGGACGGGGATGGAGCCGTACAGCGACATCGGGGAGGAGGCGAGGTACTCGAAGACGTCGGCGTTGTATAGGCGGTAGGGGTCCGTGAACGTAGGCGAGTCTCCGGCGGTGGTGGGGAGAGCGAGCCTGGTGGCGTGCTGCGGTATCCCGTAGATTGTTCCATGGCTGGGGAAAGAGATGTCGATAGAGAGGGATTCAGGACCTACAAGAATGAGCAAACGAGAACAAGATGAAATGAAAAAGATTACCTTTCGGTTTCGAATCGGTCCAAGTCGAGAACCTCTCCTCCCACCAGTCGTCCTCTGTCTCTCCCTCGAACCAAGCCCGGGGATTTACCTCAGGCTCAGCTTCAGCCTGCAAGACGACCTGCTCGGCGGCATCCTCAGCACCCTCTTCTGGTGCAGGAGCAGCCTCTTCTGTCTTTGTCTCCTCCACCTTCTTGTTGCGGAAATGCTCCATGTGCAAAAGTCCTCGTCCGTTCAACACCACTTGCGGTTTTCCGCCACGCAGGAGAGATACCGTCAAAGGCTCGAACGCGACCACGACCTCGTTATTCCCATACTTCGCGCGGATATCCTTCTTCCCCGCCGTCCAAGTGATATCCTGGCTAATTTTCGGCTCGGCGATGAGCGCCCACGACGCAGCTTCGTCGTAGCGCTTCCGCAGCCCGTTGACCTCGTCCAGGCGCACGCGCACCACCCCGTCTTCGTGGACACGTAACTCCAGCCCGAAGTGTATGTCGGGGTACAAGGACGAGTGGACGCCTGCGGTGAAGACGGCTTTGTCTGGGGTGATGGCGATGGACGAGACGTCGACAGAGTAGGGCGATTTCCAGGCTTTGGTTTCAGCGGCGCGGGCGGAGAGAGCGCGTCCTCGCCGACAGAAACCCGCCTGCGAGCATGTCTTGAAGTCGTGTGATTTAACTGCGAGCGCGTCGGGGACAGCGAGTAGAAGCGAGAGAACCCCAACCAGGGTCCAAGGCTGCATATTAGGCCACTAGCCCAGAAAACAGAGGAATTTTGGGAGGAAGACAGGAATTTACACGTCAACAGGGCTGTGGGAAAGTCGAGCCGAGTGATCCCAACTTGAACTCACTCCTGCCATGAACTTGCTCTGCAATGGCGGACAATACTGGCAGCCCAGCTTCTATGAGCAAAAACAAAATGAAGCAATTAATCTGGCCTGAGCCCCTCGTCGTCCAGCCCACGGGAACCCACACCCATACCATCATCCTCCTCCACGGCCGCGGCAGCAACGCCGAGCGCTTTGGTCTCGAGCTGCTCAAAGCCCAGACCTCAGCCAATAACAAAACCCTCCCGGAGCACTTTCCAGGCCTCAAATTCATCTTCCCTACCGCCAAGAAGCGGCGCGCAGCGATGTTCAACCGCACGCCGATCAACCAGTGGTTCGACAACGGCTCGCTCGACGAACCCTTGCAGAAGCAGGACCTGCAGTACGACGGCCTCAGAGAAACGAGTGCTTTTTTTCACGGTTTAATCACGCAGGAGGCGCAGCTCGTCGGCGTCGAACGCGTCATTCTCGGGGGGTTGAGCCAGGGCTGCGCGGCAGCGTTGCATGTGCTGCTGAATTTTCAGCCAGACAGCGGCGCGCTGCTCGGCTTTGTTGGAATGTGCGGGTGGCTGCCATTTGCGGCGACGTTCGTAGAGCCTGCGGGTGAGGACGATATATTCGACGCAGAACCTGCTAATCCCGTCCCCGACCTGGTTCGCCTTCAACTCAGCGCGGCAAATACCGCCCGCGACATTGCCTCGCTCCCAGCCCTCGATTTGGACCCGAACCAATCCCCCGCCTTCGCGCGTACGCCAGTCTTCCTCGGGCACGGAACGCACGACGAAAAGGTTGTGATCAAGCTGGGGGAGCAGGCAAGGGACGTGCTGCAGCAACTTGGATGCCAGGTCGAGTGGAAGGAATACGACGAAGGTCATTTGTACAAGGTTCCCGAGCAAATCGATGATTTGGTTGTGTGGTTGAAAAGTCGTATGCTTTTTTGAACTACAACTTGTCCTCCCCATTCTTGATTCTGATTCAATTTACAAGCGGTCCGGGGAACAACATCAAACGCTCGGGGCTTGCAGTAAATGATACAAGTACAAACGTGCTGGCCGACTTTACATACAACACCGACACTTATAAGTGGAAATACAACTCGGAAACCACAATTCTACTCGTCGTCCACATCCATGTCGCCCCAGCTGGGAATCGGCAATCGCGCAGGAAGCCGCGCATTCCCTCGCAGCGGCCTGGTATTGGGACGCGCTGGTACTGCACTCGGCGCCACCGCCGCCGCCTGCTTCTTCGGCGAGCAAGCCAGATCCCTACTCTTCATGAACGCCTCGAAGCGCGACTGTGGCGTCGACAGCTGGGGATCCTGTGCACCGATCAGCGGCCGATCGACGACTGAGGCTCGGAAAGAAATACGAACCTCGTCCTCGATAGACCCAATGCTCCCGCAGAATGACGAGATGGACGCGTCGCCGGGGTGTCGCGCCGGCGTGCTCAGCACAGTGGGCGGCCGCGTCCGGGTGGTCTCGACTACCTGGGACGAGCTCGGCTTGGCGGTGGCATTGCTCATAATCAAGGCAGCTCTGCCCGGCGTCCCAGCCGGAGTGGAAGTGGAAGTCGAACAGCCGCCCTTCAACGTGAGCGTCCGGAACTTGTACGTGTCCGACGCGATGCGGCGCACGGGCGGCCGCGGCCGCTGCAGCAGCTGCGCGCGCAAGTTCGGGGTGCCACCGTTGCGCGACTTGGGCTTGGGGGCGGGCGACAGCGCGCCAGACACGCCCGGCACCCAGTACGGGTACGAGAGCGAGATGTCCCCCGTCGCGGTCAGGGTGTTCTCGTCGTCGTCGTCCGAGTCGTCGTCGGTGGCAGAGGCGGCTGTTTTCGCGACCGGACAATCTTGGTAAGAGGAAGAGGGTGCGTCCCCGGACGGTATTTTGCTGCGCGAGAATAGAACGCGGCGCAGGGGTGGGGTCGTAAACATGTTAATGACCGACTTGCGCCGGGGTGGAGTACTAACGTTCTGCAGAAATAAATATGCAAGTGAGCAAGAGCAGAGCCAACGACGAGTGCATGTAGTCGGGGAACGTACCCTCATCTCTTATGACGGTGGCTGGTATATATTGCGGCTTTGTGGTGGGTATATGCGTCGTTGGCAGGTATAGGTAAAGTCAGCGATGTAGAGCGGAATAGAGTGATGATTTGCCACCACGGACGCGTCCCGCAGGGTTTTATACACCATGTGATGGCTTCCGCGGAAGAAAAGTGAGAACAATGGGTGGCCAGTGGCAAGCCCAAGTGAATGGTTCCGTTATTTCCTTTTCTGGCGATTGGAGGTCAAAGCCACTTGAGACAAACCGCCTCCGCCCCTGACCCCTTTTTGGGAAGGGCACCGCCCCCTGCCGACGGCTTCCCAGCGGAGCTCCAAACCTGAGGCCGAGCCGAGGCGCGCGCCAAACAAGTGCCCAGTCCGCTGTTCTTTGCCGCATCCACGAGCGCCCACGCCTACCACCACCTCTCGCCAGCTCCCTGCCGCCGGCCTCAAAGAAGCAGCGCCTCGCTGCCGCCGCGAGAGCGTCGCCTTTCCAGCACCTCGCCCCCGCGAGAGGGAGCTCCCACACGAACACCTCGCCAGACAGCAAGAAGCCGCCGCGCGTCTCGCCACGCTGACGCTGCTGACCCCGTCACCAATGCTCTCCCAAGAAGTGCGCAACGAGGTACCTGCCATCTCCCTCGCCCTTGGGACCTCGCCGCCGCCGTTGGTGACCACAGCAGATGCTCGCCGTGTCTCGCTCGTCTCTTGGGTGCGCCGCCAGCCGTGCACACGACATCGATGATGCCGCCCTGGACGACGCCTCCGACGGCCCGCCCCACACGCTGGGCAGCCACACAGCCTAAATGTACCTCAGTGCCGTCCTCTAACACAATTTATCTTTTACGTCCCGCCCGAGTACAAGTAGTATCTTTATATTTATCCTATAGCCTTGTGTCCTATAATCTTGTATTGTATACATCTTTATCTTATACTGGCCGTGTAAACTTATCGTTTTGGTGGACTTGTCGCTTTCAACCTCGTTCGGCACATCACGGCAGGTTTGCCTTGCCGAAAGCTTGCCGACCAGTGCTTTCCCAATTTGGAAAGCCGGCGGAGGCGGTTTGTAACCAACTGGTCAAAGCTGATTGTCATATGCCGAATGATTTTCGAGGCATCGGTGGCCATGAATAGCAACAGTTAATGGAACAACATGTAAACACGAGTTGGAAACTTTTGTCGTCAACGAAAGATTGAACAAAAAATCGATCGCAGGAATATATATATTTTTGGAGCGTTTGGGATAATGTATTGATACTCTGTAGAAGCATTCCAATCCCATTTCAGATGACCTTGGAAGTTGAAACAAAGGGTCAAGGGAGAAGGGGTGTCGACATCAGAGTCGGCATTCTGCAGGAGGTGGAATGGGGTCCTGAGATTTACTTCCATGGCTAACATAAACGAGTCCATGAGCCATGGACAGTGGACTGGAGACGACATGAATGAACCTTAATAATTAATACACTTTGACTTTAAGCCGCTGGACTGGAATTCACAACACGCACTCCATCGGTATCAGGGCCTTGGCTACGACATAAACTCGACAACGACGGGGGTGTAGTAACTCATAACACCCTTGAGGACAGATAAGAACGGAAGGGAGGAAGGCGAAGAGAGATGAGCCGGCAGCGAAAGTCATCTGAAGCAAGGTGGGCACCTGCAAGAGCAGGTAATGTCGCATGATTGCAACCCACACTACAGACAAGCGCTGCATGAAGCTGCCCACACGCAGCCTCGAGCAGCGGAGTGAAGCCCCCGAGCAGATAATGTTGCTCTCGTGCAGCGGCTCCTGTCCACGCCCCCAATCCACACCCCTGTCCACTTTCCTCCTCCTCTTGCTTGTGCCTCCTCACGTCTGGGCTCTCCCATGCGCAAGCCAATCTCCTCCTGAGGAAACGAGGAAAAGAGAGGACAGAGTGACGGCACACCACTCACCAGTCTGTGACCCCAGCGCCGTGTGTAGGTTGAGCCGGACAAGGATCCTACAGTAGACTTCTGCGCCCAGCCGAAGAAGCAGACAATGTAACTAGGGAGAGGGCATGTCAGCGCGAAGCCCTGGGGTATACACGCCATTAACGACGGGAGGATGAGGGGGATGGTTGAGAAGAGATAAGGAGAGGGGTAAGGAGATAGGATGGGCGAGAGTGGCGCTACATGCTACGTCCGTCCTCGTCTACCTGACGCAAGGGTGCCCTGCGCACCGAGGCTCCGCCATGCTCGCCACACAATCAAATCTCCACCCCCATAAATCCAAAAGCACAAAAAACAAAATGCCGTCCCTCCCTCGCAAAACACCTCCATGAATAGAAATGAAGGAAAGGCAGACACACTTCATCATCCACAATGAACAGCTGAGCCCCGCCCCCACGATGGCAGCAATGTCTTGCTCGGTGTATGTGCGGTGTCAGTTACGCTACAGAGAAAAGGAAAAGAAAGAAAGGAGGGAGGAATTCCGATGGGTACGGCAACATCCCTGTCGGCGAGTCACTAGCCTCAGGGGGAGGGCAAAAAGCGACCATACTCTGCCTGCACGTCTGCTACTTTCGAAATAGAAGTGTTTCGGCTACCCTGAGTGACTCTGAGATGCGAACGCAATCCGTGTGGAGTTTGTCGGTGGGAAAGGACTTGCAGGGATGCGGCGGCGTCGCATGGAGTGGTGGATGGAGAAAAGAGCTGCTTGGATGTGGCTGTGTTAGATCAGTGGACCGATCATCCACAGGTATGATATATCCTCCTCCTCCTCCACGCACTGGTTTCGCGCAGTGCCCGCGAGTCTCCTCCCAGGAGGAAATGTCGTACATCGGTGTGATGATATATCCAGCCAAGACCAAGACCAATCGAAAAGCTATCTTGAAGCACAGAGATTGAATGCCGTTTTGGACGCCAAATTGGGTCAACTACCGGAAACCGCATTCGTTATTCAGACCATGCTGTGTAATTCTAACTGCCTACTGGGTTACCTACCTACCAGATTTCTTGTCCGCTCCTGGACCTAGTTCCAAGGGCTACACCGGGGTCCTGGGGTCCTCAACTGGGAGCCGAATTGCGGATGTATTGCAACAGCGAACTACTAGTTGAATTCCAGCATGCAATTCAAATTCCAGCTTGCAATTCAAATTCCAGCATGCAATTCAATGACACAGGGGTCATGCGGCGGTGTTCTCCAAGTTGATGTTTGACATCGAAGGGTTCGGTAAGATGTTGGATCAATATTTGTCTTGTCAGTTTTGTCATTGAAATATACGCGGCGGCGTTTTTTGTCTTTCAACGTTGCGCCAGCATCCTTTGTTTCTACCACCATGGCCGTCGACTGCCTCCCTTCGAACCCAGATGTCTCCAGCATTGGTGTTTGCGCAGCCATCTACGCTCAAAATCTCACATGCTTCTTGCCCGTCATCGTACATCTCTGGGATGGAAAGATTTCTAGGGACGAACTGAAGGGTATTAAAGACCAATCAATCGGCATGCTAGCAGTTGCCTTCGCCATCCTCTTTACCACCATCATCCTGGCCAAAGGTGCCAGAGGTGACCAAATGATCACTAGCTACCACACCGCTGTTGTCCTGGATCTTAGCTGGATGAACAACACCAGTACATGGATCTGGTTTATTCTCTATGCCCACCATCGAAGCAAGCGTGATGACCATCCCACTGGAGCTAACTGGAGCGAATGGCACGACACTTTCCTTGAGCCTGTCTGGGAGTTGCTGGGGTGGAATGATTGACCTGGCACCAGCACAGAGGTGACTAATACTGTCCAACACCATCGGGGCATTGTCCAACACCATCGGGGCCTTATCCAACACCGTCAGGGCCTCGTCCGATGCCGTCGGGGCATCGTCCAGCGCATCTGGGGCATCGCCCAGCACATCCGGGGCATTGCCCAGTGCATTTGGTGCATTACCCAACACATCTGGGCCTTTGTCTCCGAGCAGCCTGTCCTTACTCTCAGTTCCATCCACCTCTCACTCATGACTGCCATTGGAATATGGCTGTGGAGCGATCCATCAAAATTTGACCTGCCTCTTGCTCCCAGCTGCGATCCCATGCTCACAGTTATCAGAGTGCCTGCACGATTCTCATCGAAGCCATTACGTATCACATCATTGGCAATGTATTCCCTTGTTCTCATCCCTGGCCTCAACCTCATTCCTCCGTTCGCTTTCTTCCTCACACTTCATATCTCGTATAACTGGTCCCGAGAACAACACAAATCGTTCTGGACATGGTGGGACTCCATTCTGAAAGTCTTGACACCAAAGAAGAGCTCGCCATCACCAGATGCTGAACAAGGCAGCCATTTTCAACACTCCTCTATGAGTAATTTTCATACCATGGTGACGACACTACAGCTTACCTACTTTTGTGTTTCAGTGGTCTCTAGTGGTGTCGCCCAACACGAACCCTCTGATTCCTCCCCCAACACTGCCCTTCCCATCGGCATTACAGCGTACAACCCAGGTACCCAACCCGGAGCTGCACCAGATACGGAACAAGGTGGCTTTTCTCAATGCTCTGCAGGTAATTTTCATACCATTCTGAAGTCAAGACAACTTACCTACCTTGCATTTCAGTGGTCTCTAGTGGTGTTGCCCAACCTGAACAACCCAGAACCCCTCACACTGCCTTTCTTATCATTGGGCTAGTGCTCCTTGTCGCCATCAATATCCTCTTCATTGTCGACATTGAACTCACCCTTCGTCGTAACAAGGGCGATCAAAATGGTGATGACCAATGGGGGTTTGGACAAGTTCTTGCCCTCCTGCTCCTCATTATTCTGCTCCACGATGCATGGGGTGCATTGAAAGACATTCGGGACAATCTGAAAGGTGCTCAGCAGCAGTCTGAGGAGTTGCTTCTATGCGAGTGTCAGGCGACCCCGGGTTTTGAGGAATTTAAACATTTGATCCAGAAAGGGGCCAATCCTAACTTGTTGGCCAACAGTAGATTCAGCAACTCTCTCCAGCTGGGTGCATACTATGGGAAGGTAGAACTAGTGCAATTCCTTCTAAAGGAGGGAATCAAAGATAGGCCTGGTACAATTGCGATCTCTGATCACATACATAATTCCAATGATCTCAAGGTGGCCATTTTGAAATGGCACTGCAATCTGCATCGGCAGGGGGCCATGTCCCTATGATACAATTCCTTCTGAAGGAGGGATTCAAGGACAAGTCTGGTACAATGTCAACTTCTAAGCACCCATATAACCCTAATTATGTCAAGGTGGACAATTTCAAACAGCGCTCCAAGCGGCAGCAGCAAGGGGGAATGTTCTCATAGTACAATTCCTCCTCCAAAGTAACAATTATGTGGAATGTCTCGACGAAGTGGGTGAGTGTTTCCATGCTAATGGCCTGAATATTTGATGAGTTGTAATTAGGTGGAGACTACGGGACTGCACTTTGTGCTGCTTGTGCAAATGGAAAGGTCAAAGTGGTCAAAGCTTTGCTTCAGGCAGGAGCAAGGTGGAATGGTGACAGTGAGCAAATGAGTCCTCAGGAGCAGTTTGGATGCTGAGCAGGGATCAGTGAAACACTTTGGAGCCCCCCTTCACGTTGCTATACTGATGGAAAACACGGAAATGGTAGAGCTCCTAATTGGTAATATCCCAAATGATGCTGATTGTACATGTGAGTGGGTGCAATTTAAAATGATTAAGGCACTGAGGGGGAACTCTAGAGGAGAGTGCTGGAAGAGCAGTTGATGTCGCTGGGCTCTTACAAAATCAAGATATGTTTAACCTGCTATGGACAAAGGGTTTAAGATCAGTTAGTACTACTGTGTCCTTCACACACACTGAACACTGACTGATCCCTCCCTCTGTTGTTGACGATCAGGAAGTAAGTGCCACCACGTCACTTGCCCGCACTGAATGTTGACCAATCCCTCCCTCCATTGTTGATGATCAGTGTGTAAGTGCTGCCGTGTCGCTCACCCACACTGAACACTGACCAATCCTTCCCTCCATTTTTGACGATCAGTTTGTAAGTGCCGCTGTGTTGCTCACCCATGCTGAATGCTGACCAATCCCTCCCTCTATCGTCAACAATCAGTTTGTAAGTGCTGCATGTTGCTCGCCCTCCCTGAATGCTGACCAATCCCTCCCTCTGTCGTTGACAATCAGGAAGTAAGTGCTGCTGCATCCCATGCCCATGCTGAACACTGACTGATCCCTCCCTCTGTCATTGATGATCAGTCTGTAAGTGCCGCTGCATTGCTCACCTACACTGAACACTGACTGATCCCTCCCTTTGTCATTGATGATCAGCGTGTAAATGCCACCACGTCGCTCACCCACACTGAATGCTGACTAATACATACCTCTGTCATTGACGATCAGCACATAAGTGCTGCCACATCACTTGCCCACACTGAACACTGACTGATCCCTCCGTCATCGACAATCAGTTTGTAAGTGCCACCGCATCACTCCCCCACACTGAGCACTGACCAATCCCTACCTCTGTTATCAACAATCAGTATGTAAGTGCCACCGCATTGCTTGCTCACACTGAATGTTGACTGATCCCTCCCTCCGTTGTCGACGATCAGCACGTAAGTGCCACTGCATCACTCGCCCATGCTGAATGCTGACTGATCCCTCCCTCCATTGTTAATGATCAGTCTGTAAATGCCACTGCATTGCTCGCCCACACTGAACACTGACCGATCCCTCCCTCTGTTGTCAACAATCAGCTTGTAAGTGCCGCTGTGTTGCTTGCCCATGCTGAACACTGACTGATCCCTCCCTCTGTCATTGATAATCAGTGTGTAAGTGCTGCCGCGTTGCTCGCCCATGCTGAATGCTGACTGATCCCTCCCTTGGTTGTTGACAATCAGCATGTAAGTGCCGCTGTGTCCCTCGTCCACACTGAATGCTGACTGATCCCTCCCTCTGTCATTGATGATCAGTATGTAAGTGCTGCCACACCGCTCACCCATGCTGAACACTGACTGATCCCTCCCTCCATCATTGACAATCAGGCAGTAAGTGTCACTGCATCACTTGTCCACACTGAATGCTGACTGATCCCTCCCTCCATTGTCAACAATCAGTTTGTAAGTGCTGCTGCATTGCTTGTCCACACTGAACACTGACCGATCCCTCCCTCTGTCGTCAACAATCAGCGTGTAAGTACTGCTGTGTTGCTCACCCATGCTGAATGCTGACTGATCCCTCCCTCCATTGTCGACAATCAGGAAGTAAGTGCTGCTGTGTCCCTCACCCATGCTGAACACTGACCAATCCCTCCCTCTGTCATTGATGATCAGTATGTAAGTGCTGCTGTGTTACTCAGCCATGCTGAACACTGACTAATCCCTCCCTCTGTCATCAATAATCAGGCAGTAAGTGCCACTGCATTGCTTGCCCATGCCGAACACTGACTGATCCCTCCCTCCATTGTTAACAATCAGTTTGTAAGTGCTGCTGTGTTGCTCGCCCATGTTGAATACTGACTGATCCCTCCCTCTGTCATCAATGATCAGGAAGTAAGTGCCACTGCATCACTTGCCCATGCTGAACACTGACTGATCCCTGCCTCCGTTGCTAACAATCAGGAAGTAAGTGCTGCCATGTTGCTCACCCACGCTGAACACTGGCCGATCCCTCCCTCCATTGTCAATGATCAGGAGGTAAGTGCTGCCACATTGCTCGCCCACGCTGAACACTGACCAATCCCTCCCTCCATTGTTGATGATCAGTGTGTAAGTGCTGCCGTGTCGCTCACCCACACTGAACACTGACCAATCCTTCCCTCCATTTTTGACGATCAGTTTGTAAGTGCCGCTGTGTTGCTCACCCATGCTGAATGCTGACCAATCCCTCCCTCTATCGTCAACAATCAGTTTGTAAGTGCTGCATGTTGCTCGCCCTCCCTGAATGCTGACCAATCCCTCCCTCTGTCGTTGACAATCAGGAAGTAAGTGCTGCTGCATCGCTCACCTACCCTGGACACTGACCAATCCCTCTCTCTGTCATCAACTATCAGCGTGTAAGCACCACTGCATTGCTCACCCTGAACACTGACCGATCTCTCTCTCTGTCATTGACGATCAGCGCGTAGGTGCCACCGTGTTGCTTGCCCACCCTGAATGCTGACCTATCCATCCCTTTGTCATTGATGATCAGTGTGTAAGTGCTACCACGTTGCTCACCTACACTGAATGCTGACTAATACATACCTCTGTCATTGACGATCAGCACGTAAGTGCTGCCACATCACTTGCCCACACTGAACACTGACCAATCCCTCCCTCTGTTGTCGATAATCAGGCTGTAAGTGCTGCTGCATTGCTCACCCACACTGAATGCTGACTGATCTCTCCCTCTGTTGTCCATGATCAGCATGTAAGTGCCACCACATCACTCTCACATACATGAAATAATACTAGCCTATCTTAAGATGTGGCCGGTATAGACCGGCCCGAGTCTCAAGTCCTCTAGGTCTTTAAGACCCTTACCTATCCTACCCACAGCCTGCCCTGTACCCCTACCCATTCTAGAACTTAAGTCTTGAGAATCTTCAGAACACTTCAGATCACATCACAGACCACACCATGTAAGACCTTGAAATATATTAAGATGTCCGCAAGCTTAAGATGTCTGGACCTCAAGTTCACAGAATCATACATACACATCTAATACTTAAAATTTGGGTGGCACTTACATCTCAGCTACAGACTTAAGACCCCTAGAGCCT
The DNA here is from genome assembly GCA_029282495.1 of Mycena albidolilacea. NCBI lineage: Eukaryota > Fungi > Basidiomycota > Agaricomycetes > Agaricales > Mycenaceae > Mycena > Mycena albidolilacea. Next base: position 1,362,646 of record JARIHO010000014.1, on the reverse strand, counting down.
AAGTCTCACATCGAGGACTAGAAGTTCAGCAGAACTCAAGTCCTGTCCTGGTGAACTTGAGTTCCTGCTCGAGGCTCGGGCAGCAGCACCGACGTTCTAGATGGCAGGACGGGTAGGAAACCACGACAGGACAATAAGGCAGTGCCTAACATTGCCTGCACACATTGAGTTGAGATACAAAGACCGGGAAGGGAGTGAGAACTTACTCAGTTTGTCCCGGGTCTGAGTTAGCAGGGGAGCAGTGCTCAGGGAGCGATGCGAACCCTCTCAAGGGCTGGGTAAGCGAGGAAGCCACGGCAGCACGATAGGGTGGTGGCTAACGACGCCTGTATGCATTGAGTTGAAAGAAAGAAAAAGACCTGGAAATGAGTGAGAACTCACTCAGTTTATCCCAGGTCTGATTTGGCAGGGGATTAGATATCACAGCGGTATCCACATCCTCAGGCACAGGTGGTGCAGTGCTGTCGTTAACCGGGAATGCCACTGCACTTCGAGCTGTTCAGATGCGAGTGGGGGCGGGTGAGTAGAGGGAGAGGTGGTGATGGGTAGATTGGCCCCGTCAAGGGCTGACAAGAGGATGAGGACGGCGAGGAGCGCAGGTGGCATACAGATGGTGGTGGGAGGAAGTAGAGATGACAAGACAGTGGTTCTGTTGCGTGTGCAGCCGCACTGCATCAATCCCATTGTCCACTGATCAAAGCAACGATCACTCCTCTTCTTGCTCCTGACTTCCACCTTCATCAACACCACTCACTGTTCACCCCTTCCTCGGTCCCCACCCATTCCCTAGGACTGTGTGTCCAAGGCTGACTTCGACTTTGTGTCAGTGCCGGTGTGTTCTTGGGATTTGGCCTTCACATCGGTCCACGACTCAGTGGCTCAGCCTAGCGAGGGGTGGCACAGTGTACATGGATTCTTTTTTCATACTCTATTCTGTACTTGCGGGGCACCTGTGAAATCGCTTCTATGTTTGACTTGGGAGGCCAGCAGTGTCTTTCATCCACATCATTTCTGTGAATGCCACTTCTGTTTACGTGTCATCAATCTTTTTATTTCTATTTTTATTTTCCGTTTCATTTTCATCTCACAGTTACTCAAGTCTTGTGTCCCAGGCCACTTGAGTTACAAGTTGGGGTGGAAGGGAACTTAAGGCTCTTATTGACTGAACTTAAGTTGTGCGGGGCTGAAGTGCTCATGGGAACTCAAGTTCTAGGACACTTGAGTATTCATGGAAACTTGGGTGTCCTTGGAACTTAAGTAGCAGGTGAACTCAAGACATTGAGCAGGACTTAAGTCAGACAGAACTTAGGAACTTAAGTCTTAGGTGGAGGTTTTGAAGGGGACCCTGCTTTTTTTGGCGGCAGGTGGGAGTGAGTGAAGAAAAGACTTAAGATCCTTTAAATAAGATCTATAAGACTTGAGACCCTAGCCAGTCTACAGCAACAGGTCTTAAGATAGGCTAATAAATTAGTTGCACATACTGGATACTGAAGAAACCACCTCCCCCCTCACCCAATTTATCAGGCAGTAAGTAATTTTGCTGCATGTGGGTATTTGGGTTAATTCCACCACTTTAGAAGCAGGATATCCTCCGTGGATATGTACAGAGGGATAGAGTTGAGGAATAGCTGAGGCAGTGGCTGTACATGAAAGGGGTTTTAGTCTGGTGTCAGACAGGATGAATCTGTAGGCAAACCCATCAGCCCATTGATCTTCTGGAAAGTGACTGGATCTGAATGAACTTCATCCCTTTTCTGTTGAAATCATTTTCCCTCAGACATTTGGAACCGATAAGTCTGTTTGGCATTTGAGTGAGCCCTTCCCTGCATTCCAATTCCAGGTAATGTTGGCATATCACTAGCACATCTCTTGGGTGCCATCACCTAGTGACCACTGAGCCACAGCATTTGGAATTGAGTTTGGTGGCTCCATCGGGAGTTTTGCACTGTGTTTGATGGTGACTTTCTGCTGGCGATCAATTTGCCACCAGTAATATCTAATGTGGCTGTCCTCATCTCAAGTAAAGTCCATGTTCATGGAATTCATAACTCGCCTCACCCTCCCTTTCCTTGTTGCCTTAAAAATCATATATCATGGAGACCAATGGTTTCTGCTGACCTGGCCCCACTGCGAATTCCTGGCCCTCACTCATTGTTCATTGTTTCATGCCCATCTCAAGCACCTTGTCAGCAACGGCCTCTGGGTCGGCTAAACAATGAGTAACCCAGCGAGAACCCCAACCAGGATAAACCCGATAGACACTTAGTAGCTTGTGTGTTCCCTGAGCAGTAGGACCAGTCGTGCGGCGTCCTCCCTAGGAGGCCGTATGTCGTGGGTCGGGATGCGAGGCGGAACCCGGAACAAGTCAAAGAGGGTGTGGTATCCACTCAGGTACACAACCCGGGGCATGGGTACAGCCCGTAGTATGATGTGGAGGAAGCGGGGCAGGGTGGAGACAATGCCTATGTCAAGCCAAGGTAGAAGCCTGAGATTAGACAAGGTAGAATCTACTGTACATGGAGATTCTACTGAGCTTATATAGGCTTCTAATAAATTAAAGTGATTGCGGTCAATCGCAATCAGTTCCTGTACTGCAGCAGTAAGGAGCATTAATGCTGATACTCCTGTACTCCTCTGTGTTGGTTTCCATGATGTCGGAGGACCTAGGAGACCCAATGTTCGGGTTTCCTAGTTCTGAATGTCATTGTATCCAGTGGTTCAAACCCCAATCGGTTTGCAACCAGTCATGTACTTCGTGTACGCTGTGAGGTCTCCGAGTGTGCTATGCACCGCTCGTTGCCTCATGGCCCCTGCGAACCATCTGCACGAGTGATGGGACGAGCTCGGACGTACGCGATAGATCTTCCATAATGGGATTCTACGTTACTGGAAGCAGCTTCCGAGCGAGACCAACACTCTCCCCACCATCTGGAACACCTTCTTGCCTCTCGAACTCGCTCCCACACCATCCTCAGCAGGATACGACGGTTCTAGACTCTCAGCTCCTTCCTACGATGCGACGGCGAGCGACCTTCTGTATACACATCTCAGACGAACGAGACCTCTCCTGACCAACACAGACGACGCGTCTCACCTATACTCATCGACACGATACGACACGATACGACCGGTCCCCTCCTGCAGCAGAATGTGTGGACGACCTCTCCTGTTGCCGTTTCCAGTCACCCTCTTGCGCCAGGCGGACCTTGTCTGTGCCTGACACCGATCCAGCGGACGAGGCAGAACTTATCTTGACACTGCCTTCTCCCCCACTTCACATGACGCATCAACTAGCCAAGGGAGACCACTCGTCTCCCCTCCATCCTAAACACTCAAGCACCTTCCGACACGACCACCTGGCCGTGCCTGAAGCTCCGAACGTGTTCTGAGGTTCCCTGGCCTCGCTGCGCCTCACACGCACCCAAAGACGATCGGTCTCCTCAGCAGAGGCACCGAGTCTCCTGCTGTATATGCACCCCGAAATGGCTCATGCCATCCCCTGCCCCCTGGAAACACCTGCAACCCGCATGGCACCTCTGGAAACTTGGGAAGTCGTCGAGGAGATATAAAAAGGGAGCGCATTTAGTAGGAGTAGTCAGTACCTTCCAGCCTGCAGAAGTAGCCTCTGGGACATTTCTCCACTTACTGTACCACTCACACTCAATCTAAAGGGGTACTCCCGACTTCGTACCTCCCGTGCACCCTCCTCTTTGCCCCCACGGCTGGAGACAGGCCACATCTCCTATATTCGCTCGTTCATCGGCGTCTTACCTCCCACACCTCTATCAGCAGGGTCCCTCCTCACCGGACCCGGTGTCATATATTCAGGCTTCCTCAATTAGGATCACCGTTCTCGCGAGCATTGCTCTGTAGAAGACAGGCCCGGAGAGAAGCCATCACATCCAAATCGCCGTCTGAACCCTTTGAGACCGATTGTCTCGTCCACCGTCCGAACGATGTTGGTGTCATTGTCTGTGCGATATCCATCGTACCTCCAGCGCTGGTTATAAGGGGAAGAGCGCACCAAGGAAAGCAGGCAGGGCAACGCATTTAGGGTTCCAGTACTCTTGTACAGGGAACCAGGTCTAGTATATTCTCTTCTTTACCATTTTTCACTGACAACAGGTCCACCACACACGACCACACCTAGGAGACAAACAGTCTCCACAAATAACCGTTCACGCACACCTACACACACACCTACCACTCATAGAAGGCCGATTCGCGCACCGACCTTCCGCTCTATCATTTGACTATACCTTCCCCTCTAGAGGACGAACATAGTCGAATTTGAATCACATATCTTTCGATACCAACACCACGGTCCTTATCACAGCGGCAGAGTGGTATTTCTGGCAAAACAAATACCAGGCCTTAATGGTGTGTGCCGCAGCCCTGGGCGAGGAACAGGATGAAGATTACTCGGGAGAAGATTCAGACAGCTCAAGTGATAACCCGGATGAGTCCAACTATGAAGTGTACTGCAAGAAAAAGCATCAGAACAAGAAGAAGAAAACGGATAAGAAGAAATGAGCCGTGAAGATTGCAGCAGATCACGATGTTCAATGCTATCAAGGTAATGAAGACGAGATCACAAAGCTGATTAGCAAGTTGAGTAAGATGAACCTTGAGGATACGGAGTATGCACTTACCTATTATAAGGTGATGATATTGGATAAGAGTGGAATTGTAGAGAAATGTGTGAAGCCGCCACAACTGAGTAGGGGAGACCCTTCTTACTCAGCTCAATCCAGACTGTCTAGGCGAATGAGTGCGCCTAAGACTGAGTCGCCACCAGCTGCTGTGCCCCCAGCTACTTACCCAAACAACATTCCCTTAGGGCGACTGGCAGGATGGTTGAGCGATGTCTTGACCTGCTATGGCTGTCTAGAAGAGGGACACTGTATCTCCGATTGTCAAAAAGTGGCTGAGCTAGTAGCACAGGGCGTCATTTTCTTTAATGAAGAAACCTGGAAGCTGATAATGAAGAATGGGGGAATGATCTGCCAGGGGTATGAAGAATCGCTAGTGCAAGCAGCAGAGAGAATGGGTGGCACGTCAGCACTGCACTTAGAATTGGTGCTTGTTGATAAATCACAAGATAGACAGGTTGCTGTGCAGAGTTTCTATCAGAAGGTTCAAGAAGTGGGAATGGACGTGGCCTCTAGCAAAGAGAATGATAAGAGCGAGGGGGAGTCATTATTGTCATCTGAAGAAGAAGCGGAAAGCCCGTATCTTCAGGATGTGTATCTAATGAGCCCTAGACTGGTTGCTATGGAGCCTATATACGTTCAGCCAGCAGAGCATATAGAGACAGCTGTATGAAAAGCTCGAAAGCAGGTGTTTGATGGGGTGTATCTGCCGGGCTGTCTGCAAAGCAAGCCGGGCGAGATAAGGGATTTGCAGGGTGGAAAGGATTCAGAAAGGCCAGGATCCAGGAGGAAGGAAGAGCTACCAAGAGGAAGTCAAGAAGGTTACCGAGGGAAAGCCGACTGAGGAGGTGCCTGCTGAGTCAGTATCACCTCCAGTACCATCTTTTGGCAGGCTTCCTGAAGCAAAGGAGAAGTCACATGCTCAGCCGCTGCTCCCCAAAAAGGTGCCACTAATGCCTGAAATACAGCTGTTTGAAGCTTGTCACATCAGATTTGGGAAGGACGAAGATAGCGAAATGCCCGACACACCGAGTAGGGAAAGATCTGCAAAGGTGACAGGGGCCAAGGGAGAGAAAACACCGTAAGCCCTGACTCCTATACTTTTGGAAAAAGAGGTACCGCGAACCGACTCAAGATCTGGAATTAAAACCGCGGGCAGACAGTCAGAGTTAACGGCCACCATGGACAGATGAGGAGTGATGGAACATATATTGAATATGGAAATTCCCATGTCGCTTCAAGAGATCATGGTGACTTCCAAGGAGCTACAGACGGAAATTCAAGATATAATCAAGGTGAAGAATGTATGTGCCGTCCTCCTAGGCAAAACTTTGGATCATCTGTTGGTCGCTTCTATGGGCTGGCCGAGGTCCGAAGGAGTGTTAATTAAACTGGATATGCGAATGGGTGGATGGCTGGTTTGCGCAATAATTGACACCGGATCACAGCTAGATATCATGAGGTCAGATGTTGCGGCATGGAAGATCAAAAGAGAAATTGACATGGAACAAGCAATAACAATGAATGATGTGAATGGCAGACAAGGTGAGCTACGAGGCAAAATTGAGAACATAGAATTTACCTGTGGAGCCGTTGCTACCTCAACAGATTTGTGGGTATCCCAGCAAGCACCTTTTGGGTTACTTTTGGGATGATCCTGGCAGCGAGGAAATCTGGTAAGTATTGATGAGCGGGAGGAGGGTATGTACTTGGTCTTCAAAGATAGAGAGACCTGCCGGCCATGCTACGAGTTGTTTGCGACACCGTACAAAGGGCTTCCGCAAGCCCCTACAAATTCAAGTCAATACCAGTCATTTGCCTTTTTGAAAGCAGCTGACTCACGGGAATCTTGTGATGCCTTTTCATCGAGAGCCGATGTTCTGATATGCATGAAAGAAAAAGCAGAGTTATGGAGGAGGGGGTCTCCACTGTGATAAGGACCGCAGTGTTGGTATTGAAATGTATGTGATTCAAATTCGACTATGTTCGTCCTCTAGAGGGGAAAGTATAGTTGAATGATAGTGAGGAAGGTCAATGCACAAATCCGGTGTGTGTGTGTGAGGTGTGTGCATGTGTGTGAACGGTGATTGGTGGAGACCATTCGTCTCCTGGGTACGAGCAAGTGTGGCAGACCTGCTGTCAGCCGAATGTGATAGGAAGGGAGAATATACTAGACCTGGTTCCCTGTACAAGAGTACCGGAACCCTAAATGTGTTGCCCTGCCTGCTTTCCTTGGTGCGCTCTTCCCCTTAGAACCAGCACTGGAGGTACAATGGATGTCACACAGACGAGGACACCAACGTTGTTCGGACGGTGGACAAGACAATCAGTCTCAACGGGTTCAGACGGCGATTTGGATGTGATGGCTTCTCCCCGGGCCTGTCTTCTACAGAGTGATGCTCACAAAAACGGTGATCCTAATCGAGGAAGCCTGAATATGGGACACCGGTTCCGGTGAGGGACCCTGCTGATGAAGGTGTGGGAGGTAAGACACCAATGAACGAGCGAATGTAGGAGATGTGGCCTGTCTCCAACCATGGACAGCGAGGAGAAGGGTGCACGAGAGGTATGAGGTCAGGGAAGGCTGGGAGTACCCCTTTAGATTGAGTGAAAGCGGTACAGTAAGTGGGGAAAACACCCCGGAAGCTACTTCTGCAAGCTAGAAGGTACTGACTACTCCTACTAAATGCGCTCCCTTTTATACCTCCTTGATGACTTCCCATGTTTCCAGAGGTTCCATGTGGGTCGCAGGTGTTTCCAGGGGGCAGGTAACAACATGAGGTGTTTCAGGGTGCATATACGGCAGGAGACTGACCACCTCTGCTGAGGAGACCAATTGTCTTTGGATGTGCGCAGAGCACGGCGAGGCTGAGAAACCTCAGAATATGTTCCGAGCTGCAGGCATGGCCAGGTGGTCACACAGCCTGCAAATGCCATGACCGCGGCTTCATGGTGTTTGAACGGCGTGGGACGGACACTTGTCATGGCATTTGCCATGGCGTTGCACAGACGTTTGCCATTTTTTTTGTTCTCTTTGTCAGTGTGGGAATTTGGTACACTTAGCGCAGCCTGATACCGGCGTTCATCCGGTCATCATTTCAACTTTGTGATTCTCAACTTCGTCTCAACATTTTTTTTATACTCCCTCCCAATTCCCTTCAAAATTTATCCAGACTCCTGGGAGTTGGTTCTAAGAGGCAGCCATATTTTCTCCGGCTGCCCAGAACATTGTGGAGGGATGGATTCCGAGCGGGCGCCCAAGGCTCAAGCGGCACGAGCAATAAATTTGCTGCACTGCAGGAGTCAAATAAAACAAAAACTATGATCCAGATCATATATGTTCTTCAATGTCTTCTATATACCCAACCTGTACCTCTTCAGAGTTGAGTTGCCGCTGGTAGGTGATGCACCCGAGAGGGGTGGGGAACTCTCTCAGTTTTTGGCCGAAACTCAGAATCAGTTCACTTTCTCACGGTGACAAAGGGAACAAAGAGAATGGCAAACGCCCGTGCAACGCCATGCCAAATGCCATGGCAAGTGTCCGTCCCACGCTGTTCAAACACCATGAAGCCGCGGTTGTGGCATTTGCGGGCTGTGTCACGTCGGATGGTGCTCAAGCATTCAGGAAGAGGGAGAGATGAGTGGTCTCCCTCGGCTAGTCAATGCATCGTGTGAAGTGGGGGAGAAGGCAGTGTCAGGATAAGTTCTGCCTCATCTGCTGGGCCGGTGTCAGGCACGGGCTAGGTCCGCCCAGCACGAGAGATCGTCTGGAAACGGTAATAGGGGAGGTTGTCCACGTGTTCTGCCACAGGAGGGGACCAGTCATATTGTGTTGATGATTATCGATGAAGCACGTCATCCGTGTTGGGAAGGAGAGTGTCGGTCTTGTTCGTTGGAGATGTGTATACAGAAGGTCGCTCGCTGCCCACGTGTCGTAGGAAGGAGCTGAGAGTCTAGACCCGGGGAACGGTCGTATCCTGCTGATGATGGTGCAGGAGTGAGTTTGAGTGGCAAGAAGGTGTTCCGGATGGTGGGGAGAGTGTTGGTCTCACTCGGAAGCTGCTTCCGGTAATGTAGAATCCCGTTATAGAAGATCCGTTGTGTACGTCCGAGCTCGTCCCGTCACTCATGCAGATGGTTCGTAGGGGCCATGAGGCGACGAGTGATGCATAGCACGCTCGGAGACCTCACAGCATCTTGCATGACTTTCGAAACATCAAGAAGTGTGCTGTATCTGAAGAGGTGAGATGGGTGACGTGCAGGCTTGTCTGCATTGAGCACGACAACTGGGATGGTACATTGGCAAGCATTCGGGAGAAAGGTGGCAAGGCTGGCAATGGTGAGTGCCTGAGTTAACATTAAACCATGATAATGTGTCCAATTTGAATGCTCCAAATTCTGTAGACTGGGTGAACAACAAGGAGTCAAGTAAGTTTTCCTTTCCCGGAATCTGCTGGGAACACAGTTTCATCCTGCTGGACATATGGAAAAAATGCCGGGGACTCAAATTCAAATCTCATCGAGTCCGTTCACTCTGATGTGAATAGAGAAGGAGTGCACTGCACACTTCTAGGAGGGTTACAAAAGGCACAACGGTTCAATACCTTGAAGATGAACACTCTCATTGTGAGCCACCAGTCTCGTCAAAAAAATTGATATCTGACTTCCTGCAGACATATAAAAATTATGGTATAACTCTTTCCTACAAGACCGGCCATATATCCAAGAATGTGTACAGCAATCTGAAGCACAAAGGTGCGATTTGGTTTATATGCATACATCTTCATCATCAACGTTGACTTGGTACAGCCAACAGCCAACATCGCATGCTGGAAGGCGAGGACCGAAAGATTGAATGCTACAACAAGAAACCCCCCAAGAGCCTCAACAATCTTGCGAAGGCCAAGAAGGCTGCGATTGCAAAAGAACAAGAATTACTGCAAGAGGGAAGGCCTGAAAAAAGACAGAAGATCAAAGCAGAGCTGGAGAAAAAACAAAGAGCAGAGGGACAGGCTCTGAAGGCGTTTGAGAAACAGCACACTGAGACAACTTCATTGAAGAAGGAGTCCGGGAAAGTGGCAAGGATAGAGTACATGATGCAATGAATACTTCGATGGTGAAATTGGATTCGGAACTGATTAGGAACAAGTTGGGAACAAGTGAGAAGTATGAAGATGTGTATAGCATACGCACTATGACAAAAGCACATGATCTATCATCCGCTACAGTGTTTCCGGTTATAATGTTTCCGTTGCAAGGGGAAAAAAGTTCTTCGGGGATTGCAGTACATTCAAATGATGGGAGGGACTACTGTATATACCTCCAGTGCACCAGCCAATGGAGCGTCATTATTACCACCACTCGTCTTACTGTAGTATTTCGTTCAATTTGTAAGGTGGTTTGGAGTGTGACACCATCATACGAATTGACCCTTTCATGACCGGTCCCCTTTAGGGAATTTGATCCACCAGCAACGCTCAGCTAAGCTCGGCTAGCTCGGCTAAGCCCAAAATCACCTCTGTGACTGGGTGGCTTACGAAAATTTTCGTAGGTTTTTGGCTGTGTGATGCGTGACCATACGAATTGAACGAAATACTACAGTATGTGAAGCATACAATGCAACTTGAAAGGATACTGAAGCAAGGTCATCAGCAAGAACTCAAATTGTTTCCTCGACACTTAGCTCCAAAGTGACAACAAGGAAGACGCGCAGACTGCTGCCCGAGCCCAAGGCCAAAGAAGATTGAGCATCCGGGGTGCACCGAGGACCCCACGCTGCCAGAGAGCGACAGATGACGGTGACCCAGACTGAAGCCGAGCGCGCCGCGCCGCTTGCGTAGGCAGTGCACGGCGACAGCCGATGTAGAGCTCAATGATGAGCTCCTTCAAGTTGGACGGAGAACCGATAAAAAGCATGTGGCGGTACACGCGTGGACGGCGTAGCACAACTCGCGTGCAGGGTCGATGCTGATGCGGAGCGCGACAAAGAACTGCGCGTAGGAAGCAGGGATGCATGCAAGCAACGCCGACGCCGACGCGGAGCTACTTGGATGTGAGGTGGAGCGCCATAGAACTCGCGCAGGAATCCGATGAGTGGACTGTGCAAGACGACGTAGAGCCGCAATTGCTCTCATGCGAGGCAGATGCCGACACGGGGGCGACCGAGCTGCTGGAGGTTATGGGTTGAAGCCGATGATGAGCGAGAAACCACACGGCCTGAGGGAGAGGAGCAGTGGGAGGCAGCGGACGGGGCGCTGGACAACGGGGAAGCGAAGAGGAAGACGCTGCCAACGCCGCTGTCCTTCTACTACTTACAGCTATTATCGATGCTACCGCTTTATTTTTCTAATCCCAGCCACTCACCGCTTCTCCTTCCGACACCTGGAGCGATACTGGCTTCGAGCGGTGTAGTTAGCATCCTCAGCCTGGTCCGCAGACAATTTGGTGCTTGTTTTCGTAGGATAATAATGCTCTAACAATGCATCCATGGACAAGAGTGGGCGATTTGTCAGATATTTTGCATCGTCTTAGCCACGCCTAGTTATGCATGTGGCGACGCCGCTTTCAAGGATACCCAGATGTGGCTGTGTGATCGTGTCTTGACGCCGACAGTACGCGCGTTTGGCTTCCTCGCGAAGCCTATTCGCTTTCACAATGATTGGGCTGCCGAGCCTCGATGAATTTGAGCGAAAACTTGCGGAGGATCCAGAGACCCACCGTGTTTCGGACTATGTGTACAACTTTATCCAGGAAACAGTGGTGAGACCATTGGCAAATCTGCGCATGCGTAGGGGATGACTGATTCAATGTATAACTAGGCCGAATCCCGGAATATTTATTTCGATAAGATTGAGCTGGAGAAACTGAAGATGGAGATTTCTCAGCTCAAGTACACGAATAGCGTCCTTCTGCAGCGGCTCGGGGTAAGTCGTCTATGAGCCAGCGATAAAACTCACTGTTTCACAACCCCAGACCTACTGCCGAAGTAACTATGCTTCTTTTCCCGATGAAATTTTGCTCGCCATTTTTCGCAATGCGCTACCGCCGTCATGGTTACTCGACGGGGCGAGATCAATGCTGCCCTATCCACAGGATATCTCTTCAGTGGATCTGCGCATGAAGCTCTCCATCCTAGCGGTTTGCAAATCGTGGAATCGCGCCGGTACTGAATTGCTCTACGAGAGAGTGATCTTGCGTCGGATTACGCAGTTACCGGTATTCGCTCGCGCGCTCGAAGGTCGAGAAGGGCTCGGTGCCCTAGTGAAGCACGTGGGCATCGATTGCTTTGTCCCTCGCGGTTACTCGAAACTGCACGAACGCGAGACCAAGCAGATATTAGGGCTCTGCCCAAATCTTTCACATGTTGGGTTTTCCCCGCCATTCTGGATCCCGGGACTTGCCTGCCCACTGCCAACAAGTTCCTCCATCATATCTCTGGAATATAGTCCCCGCATCCCATATTCGACTATCCTTCCTTCCCTGGTCCTCCTTTCTCAAACCCTTGAATCTTTGACCTTCACCGTCCCGGCCGCCTACGAAGATCATCCTTTACTCAATTTTCCCAGACTGGAATATTTGTGTCTGACAATCACTTCGACATCGGTGGCTTCCGAATGGCTAGCTCCCAACCTGCGTCGGTTGTGGCTATCCGGTTTCCCTCGTATCAGTTTCACAGCGAGCGAGAAGTTACTCCGCACATACGGGCCCACTATAACATCCCTCCAAATGCGCGGGTTTTGTCAGGAATGGTTGGACCTTTGTCCCCTTTTGGAGCATATCTCGGTAGCCGGCTCTCTTTCATCTTGGACACATCCGAGGGTCAGGTTCATTGACATATTCACTTGCCAAGATTCCCCTTTTCCCACTCTGGAATTATCGTTGGACAATTTTCCCGCACTGTTGGAGTGTCGGATTCTTGACCCTTCGATGAACATTGCCCCAGACATCCGCCAAAAGACATACGGCGGTGCAGGAGGCCGTGTAGCAGACTTTCTGGAGTTCACCGACCCCACTTCGGTGAATGGCGGGGCCTTCATCCGGAACGACATCAGCGACGACTACGTCCCCGATTCGGACGACAGTGACGGAGGGTCCGACGGTTCAGAGTACGTCTTGGATTCGGATGAGGACGACGAGGGATCCGATGCTTCCGACTCGGATGATGCGGCCTCCTGCATTACCGTCAGCGAAGATGGGGGTTACTTGGAAGACGAGTTCTACATGCAGGAGTACTGGGAAGTCGGTCGCGATGAAGCGTTGGCGATATTTGACCGAACTCGTGACAGCTAGTAGAATCCATCTTTGTTTCTCCTCTCATTTCAACAATTCAAGGGTTGCATCTTGAAAGGGATTAACATTATAAGCATCATTTTTCACGCCGAGTCACAACACACGACTGTCCATAATCGTGCCTACTCGAGAACATGACGAACGAATGTGAGTGTAGCGATAAGTGACCAGGAAAAATGAAGGAGGAAACAAAGGAAATCTACTCGTCGGAGGGTCGTTCCAGCGCCTTCGGGGGGTCGAGGAGAAACGAGCTGTGCGTTGATCGAGGTGAAGAGACTAGGGAGGAGTTTGGGTCCCAGATCCCTGGGAAAGCTGAATCCGCGTCAGATCGCGAAAAATAAATTCTTCAACCGCCAACGACGCGTTCTCCTGAGTGTGTATTCGCGAGAACGGCCAACAAGCACGCGCAGAAAAAATTGTCTCATTTCCAGGTCGGATACAGGGTTCCAAATCAGAACTCTTTCGTCAATGGTTCAACTTGTTGGGCGACCCTTTTAACATTGAACCATGAATTCGGCAACAGTGGCAAAGACATACCTGCCCATTGACGCGCAGACAGAACGCAAGGATATAGCCCACTGTTTCGTCCAGACTGTCATAAAACACCGAATGGCTCCCGCCCTCGATCGCCGCAACCTCCAAGTCCGTGAAGTACGGCCGCGCTTCCACTGCACCCACAGCCCCATCCTGAAGCTGGTCTTCGGTCCCGTACAGGATCATAGCGGGGAACCCCTGTGCCCCAAGCGCCACGAGCTCAGTCTGGTCGGGTTTGTGCCCCGCCATGATAGCTGCTGGGACGTTCGGGCCTTGCAGCACCGTGTATCCGATCCAGGCAGCTTTATCTGCAAAGGGCACGTTCTCTGGGTCGGCGAAGCACGCATTTATGAATTCCACGCGCGTTTCGAGCGCAGTCGCCGCGTCGGGAGAGACGAACTTGCGTAGGAGCTCCAGGAGCTTTGGTTTGAGAGTTTTAACTGCTGTGGCGACGCAAAGGGGGCCGCCTAGCGCGATTGCGCCGATGAGAGGCACCGGCGAGATGTGTGAGCAGATGTCGCTGATAATCTGGGCTATGTGTGACTCCGGGTTAACGGGCGTGTTGCGAGGAACATCAACATGGAAAGTACGTACCACCCGCACTCCTAGGCAATCATTGTGAGCCAAGTCGCACAGAATGAGCAACTATGGCTTACCATCCAACAAACACAGGCATGTGCAAAGAGAAATCGGCCGCAACTGCAGCGAAATCGGCCGCATACAATGAGGATGCATACCCTTCTGCGGAGTTTGGCTTCCCGCTGCGCCCGTGGCCGCGGACGTCGTATCTTACCTGAGACGCATTGAATGAATCGTATTTCAGATTTGACTGGTACTTACGAGGTACAATTTCTCGAGCATCCGTGGATCGGAGAACAGCTTGTCGAAGACGATTCCGCTGAGCGCGAATCCGTGGGCGAAGACTACGCTAGGGTTTGCGGGGTTCCCTGATGCTTCGGCGTATATCGGGGTCCCGTCTGAGGACAGACAGATTTTCGACGTGGTGGCTGGCATTGTGGATGCGAGGGAGGGATGGATTGAAGATGGAGGCGGAAGACAAGTTCACCTGTACGTAACCTGATGGTTGCGCAATTGCACTCAGCCTTGAAGGTCGGCGGGTGTCGGGCGCGGGCGGACTGAGCACGGAGCGTGTTTTTAAACTTCGGACTCAGATTGATAGCTAAAAGTGAGAGAAACGACAAACACCCTCGCATTTCCAGCAAAACTTCGGCCCGTCCAGCCGCCGACCCAAATTTAGTGCATTGTACAAATTTTAAATTTAGGTCGCCATGTCCCAGAGAATTTAATTCGTATGACGGACTCTCTGTACTGAGGGGCGGTGTGGGGTGGTGTGTGCCCTTATACGAGCCCAGCGACTTACCGACTGCTCTCAACCAGATCACCATGGCTTATAACACCCCCGACAACCAGGCCTAGGGCTACTATACGCCGGTCCATACGGCGGATGGTTCGTATGGGGAATGATGTTACTTTGGGTCAAACCATTCGCGCTCATAATCACCACGAGCTGCTTCTGTTTGGGTGGCTATTTCCTGCCATGGTTGCAAGGGAAGCGGAATGTTATTGAGGACGGGACGAGACAGGGTTGTCTGAGACTGGTCGTAAGTTGGAGCTCCACAGCTACTAAATTTAGGACGGCCCGAACTTGGCCGAAGTTTTGCTGGAAATGCGAGCGTCTATCGTTTAGCT
Source organism: Mycena albidolilacea (assembly GCA_029282495.1). Classification (NCBI taxonomy): domain Eukaryota; kingdom Fungi; phylum Basidiomycota; class Agaricomycetes; order Agaricales; family Mycenaceae; genus Mycena; species Mycena albidolilacea. The sequence continues at coordinate 1,347,461 of JARIHO010000014.1, read as the reverse complement.
GGAAAGCCGACTCGGGATCTTGCGCCATTGCTCAGTGCGCGTGGAGAAGAAATGAACCGTGGGATAAGTATCTGTATTTTGATGTGATCATTGATTGTTCAACTGCTCATCGTCGTTCACCACCGTCCGGCGTCCACCGTCTGCGACGCTCCGAGTTCTTGCCGGGATCCTGCTGGATCTATATATACCGAGAAGACCTCACTATTTCTGCCTTCAAATCTGCTTCTGCCGGCTCCGAGGGTCACCAAAAATATGATACCTTGGACTAGTACGTGAAGGCGGCGAAGCTACGGCGTAGCTCAGGCCTGCTGCCAATGTGTATTTCTGCTGTGTATCTATGCTCGTGCTGCGCTCGCGCGCGCATTCGTCGGTTGCCTGCACCCGCCTAAGCCCTGAGTTCTCTGGACGCAGTACCTGTTCGTCGCTCGCGAACACGGGGAGCTCTCCACGGCAACCACCCCATGACTGCTGTCGGCCCGATCTACCTGCGGCCAGTGCGCCACGAACCTCCTACATACGCTCTGAGTTCCCGGCCCGCGCATGCCATTGACAGAGGCTTACGCGCCTCAGGCCAACTGCCGCCCTCTAAGTACGCGGTGCATGCGGATATAGGATATCTATATGTGCTTCGCGTACCCGCCTGTGCCCGCTGGGCTTATCTGGTGATCTCGCGTGTGTAGCAATTTAGGATTAAGTACTGGAGGATTCCCACCACAGTACGGATCACAAAATTCAATTATGTATAACGATCCCGCTTTTGCACGACTAGCAGCTACTAGCAGCTGTATGTACCCTTAGCAGCTAAATAATACTAGTAAGAAAAACTTGAAGCTACGTCGTGGCAGATTATGTCCTGTCCGCCAGTCGAATCCGTCGCAAAAGAGTCATCATGTGCGTGAGATCGGGGTTAGCTCTTGCCTCATGGAACCCCCGCCTCCAGCCCCGCCCCCGCGCTCGCCGCTGCGGCCACCACCGCAGCCAGCGCCGACGTCCTCGAGCACGCTGTCCAAGCGCCAGCATGCCCTCCACGAACTCATGTCCAGCGAGCGCGCCTATGCCTCCGATTTGACGCTCATCCTCGAGGTGCACATCCCCCTCGGTGCGCCTGCTGCTACTGCAAATTCCTCCCGCTGACTGCCTGCAGCCGACGGCCCCATGACCGCAGACGACGTCAAGATCGTTTTTGGCAACATCGGCGAGCTGGCGGAATTATCCGATGTCTTCTGTGAGGCCCTAGAACGTACTATCGGGAGCGCTCTCGAAGACCCAGACGCCACGGACGACCACATAGGCGAGCTGTTCTTACGGTACGCGCCCGAGCTAGAAGGGCCGTACAAGCAATACATCACCCGCCACCCGTCCGCGCTCGCCCACCTCACCGCCCTGCCCCAGACCCCCGAGCTCACCGCGTACCACCAAAAAACACGCGACCTCGCCGTGTCGCTTTCGCACGCCTGGGACTTACAGTCGCTGCTCATCAAGCCCGTGCAAAGATTATTGAAATACTCTTTGCTACTGACAGCTATTATCGATGCTACGGCTTTAACACACCCCGACCGCCCGCATCTTGTCAACGCACGCACCACCATGGAGGAAGTCGCGCGCCAGGTGAACGAGGGCCGCCGTCGCGCAGAGGTCGTCAAGGAGGTCCTCACCGCGCCCAAAAAGCCCCCCACCCTCCTGCGCATCAAGTCCTTCCGCGCCCCCGTCGGCGACCCCAACTCCGACGCCGCGCGCGTAGACCGCATGGCCGCTGAGCTCGCCCGCATCGACGTCTTCGCCCAACAGCTCGCGCGCACCGCCCAAGAATGGGCCCGCGCCGCTGACGCCGCCGCACTCGCGCTCCTCGCCTGGGCCAACTCCTTCTCCGCCGCCATCGGCCTCTCCTCCGCCGTGCGCTCCGAGGCTTTCGACACCTTCCTCGCAACGCTCACGGACAGCATCCTCCCCCTCTCCTCGGGTCTCCTGCCTGCGATCGCAGCGGACTTGCTGGCCCCGCTGGCGCGCCTCCTCGCGAGCGCGGCCCAACCGCGCCAGCTCCTCGCGAGCATGGCGGAGCACGCGCCGCTACACCACCACCTCCTCACCATGCCTTTGTCCGCGAAGAACCGCCCCCCGCCCGCTTTGCTTTCCGCGTCCGCGCACTACCTCGCGCTACGCACGCAGCTCGCTGCGGAGCTCCCTGCGTACCTCGCCCTGCTGCACCGCGGGCTCAGCGCGCTAGTGCGGAGGCTCGCGGGCCTACAGGCGGGGTTTTTCGGGGAGGCGAGGGACGCGTGGGCAGGGCTGTGGGATATGCTGCGGGTGGAGGGGGAGCGGAACGGGGGCGGGGAGGAGACGGTGGGGGTGTGGCGCGCACGGTGGGGGGATGTGGACAACGGGGTGGCGGGGCTGCGGATTTGTCGCCCGTTGCGCGGGTCGTCCACACTGGGTCCTGCGGCGGCGCAGCTGACACCCGCAGAGGCGGTAGTGAGAGCGTATAGTGAGCCGGCACCGATTAATACGGAGTCGTCCTCCTCGTATGCGAATGGGGGCCCGCCGTCGCCGCATTATGAGCGGAATTTCCGGGATCGAGATTACAACCAGCGCGGGGAGTACTCGTACAGAGACAGCAGCAATAGTGGCGGCGGCAACACGCGCGATTACAGCACGAGCCGGAACAATCGCGACTCGAGCGGGGCGAGCGTGCACACCAACACCAGCTCGACGAGCAGCGGGAAGGCGGCGCATGTGAGCAACGTGCTCGCTGCGCTCGACCCCGGGCTCGGGGGCAGGCGGGCGCCTGCACACTCGAACTCAATGTCAAGCGGGTATACGAGCACGAGTGGTGGGTATGGGGCGGCTAGTTCGAGCTACGCGACGAGCATGGCGAGCGGCTCGCCCCCGCCGCCGACAATCAGCGGGCCGTTCTCGCTCGGCAGCATCTCGGGGAAGCCGAAAGGCGCGAGCGACGGGTATTCGGGGACGGGGGCGTCGTCCTCGTATGCGCCGTCGGCGTATTCGTATTCGCCTGGCGCGGGCGCAGGGCCACATTCGCCGGGTTGGGAGCGGGCGGGGTTCGCGGGGTGGAATGAGAATGGGAGTACGGGGAGGGGAAAGAGTCCCGCGCGGGGCGCTAGTGCCAACGAGAGCAGCGGTGCCAATGGGAGTGGGAGCGGGCTAAGTCGGAGTGGGAGCAGGAGGGGGAGCGCGCCTGTTCTGGCGAACCGGAATGGGAACGGCGCGTCGAAGTTCGACCTCAGCAAGGTCGATCCTAACACCTTCCCCATGGGAGACACGGGAACGGTGCGGAGGAGCCACTCGCCGACGCCGACAACGATGACGACACGGACTGTGAAGGACGGACAGGAAGAGTTTGGGGAGGTGGTGGCTGAGATAGGGTGGGGGGATTATGGGGGGAGCATTTTGCCGCCGAAGAGTGAGTGGATGATTTCTCTGGTTTCGGATTTCTTCCTCTCGCGATCGGTTGCTGTTCTTGCGCTCTTTTTTTCCGTCAATGTCGCCGCGGGGAAGAGTTAAGGCGCTTTCGTGCATCACTTGGCGAGGAGCGGGAAGGCGGGAGCGTGGTGTCGGGGATGTTGGAGCGTTCATTCTTTCAGTTCTCGGAGTCTTGTTTCTTTCTTTTGACACGGGCGCTGACCACACACACAGGGGTGAAAGACCCAGCACGGGAAGAGGAGAAGGCGCGCGAAAAAGAGAGGGAGAGGCGGAGGCGGGAGGAGGAGAAGGAGAGGAAGGAGAGGGAGAAGGCAAAGAAGAGGGAGGAGAAGAAGGCATCGAAGGATGGCAAGGGCGGGGCGTTTGGCGGCATTCTCGGGGGCGGGGGCGGAGGGAGCAACAGCAACAGCTCGGAACCGAGCCCGCGCAGCAGCCTTGCGAGCTCGAGGCTCGCGCTGCTCGAGGGCGCGGGGTACGGGTTCCGCGAGAAGTCGCCCGCACCGAAGAAGACGAAGAGCAAGAGCAAGCAGCGGGAGGAGGAGCGCAGGGGGAGCGACCATCTCACGAGCAGCCAGAGTAACAGCAACGGTAACTCGAACCGGGACTCGAAAAATTCGAGTGGGAGCAGGGGCGCGTCGAGGCCACCGTCACGGGGAAGGTCGACGATGGACGAGCAGTACGTGCATCCTTACGCAAACGCAACCGCGTATGCGTCCCCGCGCGCTGCGCCCATACCGCCCGGCGCCTCCGCATCTGCCTTCTTCCCCTCTTCCCCCCCATCCGGCTCCGCTATCCGCTCGCAACGATCCCGCCCGCCCTCGCCGCCCCCGCCTCCCGACTTCGACAACGCCTTCACCGGCGCCGCGCGGCGTGCGACCTGGCTCGCTGCGCCCGCGCAGTACTCGTGCCGCGTCGTGCACCCATGCACGCCCCCCGCGGCCGTGTCGTACTTTGGCTTCCCGTTCTTTGCGCTGGAGGAGCACGCATTGCTCGGCGTGCTGCATGAGGCGGGACACCCCGGGACACATCCCCGGCTGCCGCTGTATGTGGATGAGGGGGAGGACTGCCTGTTGTTGTGTCGGGATGCGGGGGGCGAAGTGGGGTGGGCGTTGGCGAGTTTCTTGGCACCGTTGGCGGCGGATTGAGGGACGCGTGTCTTCCGAAACGACGAATCCTCACGAAGACAAAGAAGCAACGAGCGTATCTATGTATTGCCCGATTTTTCATCTTTTCTCATCTCGTATTGTTTGTATCCACCCTAATCTTCCGCTCGTGTTCTTTCAGTGTTTTTCTGCTTGGAGCGCATTGTAATTATATATACCTACATACTTTCTTCTACCCACCGCACCCGCTTTCTCATACGCACCGACCTCACTCACATTTGCACTCTTGATTTGACGCATGCTTACACCAGACATACTTATATTCCGTACTAGATGTGTATCACGATTGGTTACGATTCAAGAACAAGCCGTTGGCCGTTCCATCAACTCCAAGACCATCGAATCGGTACATAATAAAATGTACCGACTCGCATCAGATTCGTGTTGTTTTTCTTCTAAAGTGATTCCATACAACATTTAATTATTCCATACGACAATATTCCGTGAGCTTCTCTACTGTAGTTTTATAAGAGGGTGAGAATCATACTCGAGGAACTACATTTATGTGGGAAGCAGAAGACGTGCAGAGGTAGAAAGTAAAGCAAAAAAATCTTCCGAGGAGTGACAAACAGCCTCGGGCCCTTCGCCTGCAAAAACCAGGTAAAACAATATTTCTTGGTTTTCCGTGGTCAAGATGGAAGACACCCTGAAAGCCTCTATTCCTTCCGAGCTCTCTGAGACGAATACTTCGTTAGGGAGACGGTCGGGGTTTCGTCGATAGTTCGCAATGGCGGCTGTGGTGACTTCAACTCGCGCGGCGTTGCCAACCTCGTCGAACGTAAGACTACGAGCAGGAAGTGCTATAGGGTATTGGAGCTGATGGTCGTTTGCCGCGGGCGTGGACATCTGGGGTCTGCGAGGAGAGGCGAGTTCCTTGGCGAGAAGGGGATGGAGCTGAGGAGGGAGAACGGTTTGAGAGGTTGCATAGGGATGTTGGTCGCTGCGACAAAGGTGAGCCTGGGACAGTAAACGCGAATTGGACAGCATACTGCAAGGCGGAACGCTTCCTATTCATTTCGAGAAAGACCGCATAGTCGTCCTCGGCAGCCAACATCATAGTAGCCCGACAGAGAAAAAGACAGTTACTGATGGCCGTAAGGCGTCTGAGAGGAACTGGGTCAGTGCTGCATTAAACATTCCTGGGAATCGCCTACTCAGAAAAGGTGGTAGCCGCAATTTGCAGGTCGAGCTCGGCTTTCGCGATGCTGCTAGCGAGCTGGTCGCGAGGAGGGAAGGAGCCGACGGGTGGCGTGTTGACCGCGCACTGAGTATACACCTCTGCCAGCTGGTTGGGGTCGGATCGAAGAACAGCTGCGTGCTCCTCGGTCATGACTTCCCATTTGAAGACCTTTTGGGCGAGTTCTTCGGCAGCCATTCGCTGAGCGGGGCGAAGAGGCATGACGGCGAGAGTTCGTGTATGTACTTGTTAGCATTCGCCCCGATGTACTTACTTTCAAGTTTTACATTACATTACATTGCACTCTTTGTTATGTAAATTAAGCCCGTCTGAAGCCTTTAAACTCCGCTTTTGGTTCATCAGACCCAGACTCTCGGATTGCGCAGTTAAGTAAGTGGCGCTCTGGACGGCTCTCACAGCTACCCAGCGAAAGAGGATGCGAGGCCGCGAAGCGGCCGAGCAGCCGCGGCTTGTAAACATTTATAATTGACTCACCTTATCAGCGCGAATATATCGCAGGATTAAGGCAAGCCTGGCTAGCACTGCCTCTGGGTTCACCCAAAATCAATATTCCGTCTGGGTCCGCCATCTGTAAAACAAATTCTAAACTCAATTAAACTGCATATCTCTGTGAAATTCATTTCCCCACCATTTTTCGTACCATTTTCCTCTCTTTTTTGTATTCCCATCGTTTTTGCACAGTTTTTTCCCCCTTTTCGGACATGTAAAAAGGGGGGGAAGGGTGCAAAGCTTGATCAAAAAGGAGAGTTCAAGAAAGGAGCAAAAAATGGCAACTGAAATTGAATCCTCCTCCCTGGGCTCTCTCTTTCTGGCCTTTTTTTGTTCCCTTTTGTTATTCATTTTCTAATCCCTCTTCCAAACCTTCAGGTTGCCCTCTCTTGGATTGAAGGTAACCATAGAGCTGCTGCAAACTCGAGCTTGAAAACCGCCATTGGCATCGGGAACATGGGAACAAAACGGAACAAAAAATTGCCAGAAAAATGACAACTGTGAATGACCCTTCACCGAAACTCTCATTGTCTGAACCCAAGTCATTGTATATGGAATCATCTCTAAGTCACTCTCGAAATCATCAGGCTCAGAATACTGTACTTATATTCCGTACTAGCTGTGTATCCCGATTGGTTATGATTCAAGAACAAGCCGTTGGCCGTTCCATCAACCCCAAGACCATCGAATCGGTACATAACGTACCGACTAGTACCGACTCGCATCGGATTTATGTTGTTTTCTTCTCGAAGCGCATTTCACTCATCAAATGCGATAAACTTCGATAGACCGACCAACAGCATGTATTCTCATAGACGTGGTACAACGCAAAGCACAGAAAAGAAATCGTGGCCCCCCGAGGGCACATCCACCCGCCTAATGGCCGAACTTGAGGAAATGCGGGGTCGGCGGCTCGTGCGTGCGCGGGTCAACACGCTCCAAGTTGGCGTCGAGCGGCCAGAGCGAGTTGCGGAACACATTCTTCGGGTCGTACTTTTTCTTTACCTCGACGAGGCGGTCCCAGTTGTTCCCGTAGCACCCGATGGTGCGCTCCGCGGGCTCGTGGCGGCCGAGGAACTGTGCGGAGTGTAAGAATAAAATTGTCTTCGACGCCACACCGTAGAGACTCACGCTGGGGAAGGGTCCACCGCTTTGTACAGACTTGAGTGAGCCGGCGATCCACTACGAAGAAGTCAACAGGACGATCATGGAGCGGAGCTGCACAGGTACTCGCCTCCTCGGCCGAGTCGATGCACCGGTCGTCGTCGACAGTCATCTCCCACTGGTGCAGCGCCGCGATGGTGAATGCCGCCTCGCGCTGCGACTTGGGCACACAGTTGTTCTCAAAGTCGAGGATGGCGCCGCCCGCGAGTTCGAAGAGCCAGGCTGCGGAGGGGGCGAATCAATCAGTCGTAGTGCATTCGGTGGCGGCGGAAAAGGCTCACTGCACCCTACGGGCGTGTCGGCGAACTGCATAACGGTCTCGTTGATGATTTCGTCCGGCAGGGACGTGATGAGCGCCGAGCGAATGAACCACTGCCTGCCCGCTGGAGATAATGTTTTAGCACCAATAACGATACAGCGACATCCACGCACGCTTTCCGCGGAGGACCTGGGCGACGCTGTCCTGCTGGTGAAGGAAGCTCTTTTCATGCACCTCGTTGAGCAGGCAGCGTTCGCCGTTCCAAGAGGAGAGCGCCAGGAGGTATTCCTGTCCTTTTTCCTTCGGCCCGATGTAGCACATTTGCACCACAATGAGCGAATCTTTCCCTTCGGGCCCGGCCGTGAGGAGCACATTTGCGTAAAGCTCGCGTGGAGCGCCTTTGACACAGTCACGGAAGTGCCGGATAAGCGACGGCGCGGTGGCGCGGTGGAAGCGGCTGGAGTTAACATGGGTTAGGGTTGGGATCACATCGAGTACATTTCAAGGATGGACGCACTAGAGCAGATTACCCGCAAACACCACACTTGAAACTCAATGAATGAGCGACGCAGAGGGAGAGGCGTGAATCGAAGGGCTCACGGAACCGGGAAGGCCTTTGCTTTGTAGCGGGTGACAACACCAAGAGCGGGGCCGGCGCCGCGCAACGCCCACCACAGATCTAAAGCCGAATATTAGCAACAGGAGGACGTACATAAGGAGAAATACCTGGGTTTTCATTCTCGTTGACGATACGAATTTGGCCGTCAGCGGTTACCATTTCGACCTGTATCGAATTAGTCCATATGCTCCAAAAAAAAAAAAAGTAAACGCACCTCAACAAGACTGTCGATGCTCAGACCATGTAGACGGCTGAGGAAACCGAATCCTCCTAGAAGCATGACACCAGACCCTACTGGATGAGCAGAACTAGAGGACATCAGCTGCAAGGAAATACAATAGACGGGGAACATACAGCGGCACATGATACGGAATGGTGGTATTAGGACCTGCGAGAGAACGTGCCTCGAGCTGATGCTTGGCCGTGAAAGTATCAATCTCTTTCTGGCGCATGCCAGCCCCGAAGGTGACATAGGCGTTGGGATATATCGGCTCGGCCTGCGACGCCAGATTCAGCGGCACCGGTGGGAGGCTCGAGTTGGTGATCAGGGTTCCAGAGCGCGGACCCCACGGGTCAGAGCCAGACCGTGGATTGTAAGCCGACTGGGTAACACTGGGAGGGAGCGGCGCAGGGTTGGTCGGGGCATCGAGATAGCCGAAGGGATCACCCCCGACAACAGGGCGAGACAGCGGAGATCTGGCGCTCGGAGGCGGAGAGACCGGAGCTGGGGTGGTCGCCGCAGTCGAAGGCTGATTCCCACCGGCCGGGGTAGATTCGTTGGAGTCGCTTGAAGACTCGCCAGAATCCACGGAATCAAGGGACGGCCGAGATGATTCGTCGACGCGCCGACGGACCGTTTGAGGCATATCCCTCTGGGGTGCATCCGAGTCCCAACCTACCCGATATGGTCCACGCAAGAAATTGGCAACTTGCTCCGAAGCTGAGTCGTAGAAACGGAGAGCCGAATCCTCTTCGCGGCGACGTTTACCAGAGGGGCCGTTGTCCTTGAGTTTGTTGAAAGCGTCCTGGTCTCGAAGGCTGGTGTAACCGCCTCCAGGATGCGGAGCCTGTGGACCTCAGTTTTTGACACTACTCCCAATCGGCCGCCGCACCTCAATGGAGCAGTCGATGAACTTGGAAATATCGATGATAATGTCACCACCAATGGCCCAGCCTGCCGTGCCATATCCTCCTGCCTTGACACTGGAACGAATTCACTGAATGCAGGATGAGAGACCGAAAACACTTGCCTCGGGGAAAGCGAGTGCTTGGAACAAAACAAGATGATTCTGCGGCGCGGAGCATGAATTCGGACGGAATCGGCCGGACGAAATAGAACCACTCACTTGCTGACATCTTCTGCGTCCAATGGGCAGGCGACAGCCTGGGCGATGCAAACGACATTTCCGTTGAATATACTGGAGTATTCGACGAACCTGTGGGCTTGCTTCAGAAACTATGCCACAAGGCAAAGACAGCATACTCGGGATGATCGTCGCGCACGTAGATTGGGCCACGCATAGAGGACCCAAGTTCTTCGTGGAGCTCTTTGGAAAGACGGGGAGGTGCTATAACCGGCATTGGATGAGTTCGTGGGCAAGTGGAGGGATGACCGGTCTAACTGCTTCTCATGGCCGCTCTTAAATAAACGAAAGCCTGGTCTTCGCGAAGGTCAAGAAGGAACGCCGTGGGTCGGACAGATTTAGCGATCAGGTCGTGGATGTAAGTGAATGATACGGTTCAGGAACCAAATGGCTATGGCTGTAACTGTCCGAACAAGGTAGGCAGTTTTGAACTTTTAGCTCCAGCTTTTCTTAGCTGCTATGTCCTTATCGATTCTATTCGGCTGATCCTGGCTGATTGGTACCCTTGATATATAGATATGCATGTCCGTCTAACCTGAAGGTGAGCTGACACCCTGCTGTAATAAAGATTAATTTGGTACCCCCGAAGAGCCCGAAGCGACTCGGACATCGACGTGCTCCACAAGGGTCGAGGTTTCTTTCAAAATTCAAACAAACCCCGCAAACGACTGAGTGTTTTGGCGAATTGACTTTCGCTGAGTTGAACAGGTCAACGTTGCATAATAACTCGCCGGGACACATTCTGCCAAGAGGCCGCCCGATAGGTTCAGCATGGCGGCCTTGTGCAAATATCCAAGAGGAACCAGAGAAACGGTTACAACTCTACTTAAACGTGACGGTGAGAAATGGGGTTCCAAGAGTTGTCGAATTGAAAATAGATTCGCGAATTCAATTCAGTGAAAATCACAAGCACTAACTGCAAGTAGAGGTCCTTGTCTGCGGGCGACTCGACGATTTTAAGCTTTCACAGATCCTCCTTCTGGAAACCACGGGTGTCTAGTACCATTGATATTTAGTACCCATTAATAGGGATGTAACCTTAATTGACAGGCGAAGAAGACTCAAGAAGCTACCTCCACCGGCGGAGGACGTTCAGTGCGAACGTGCGGGGTTCAGAGGCAACGCAGATGTTCTCAATATAAACATAAGCGGGGCATTGACAGCAAGTATAGTAGCAGACACCCAGGGTGATGAATACGTTTTGGAAAGCCGCGAGCCGCCCTAGTAAGGTATTTGAATAGAGCTATAAACGGCGTTCTTGAGCCATTTCAGCGCTGTCCAGACCCTCGAATCAACGAGCGCTCCTTCAGGCACAATTAAATGTTCGCTCCTAGAAGGACCCTGTCCTTCGTTCCATTCCATTAATTGCAGACTGGCTGGCCACCTTTTGATTCCGGGGTATTCGACCACGAAGAGCCTAGAGCAGACGAACTAAGCACATAAAATAATCCGCCGTTCGTCTAACCCAGTGGAGTCGACGAGGACGACGAGGGGTCTCCGTCGCTCGAAGAGTTACGCGGGCGATAAACCGCACCGTTCGAAGTCACCGATCAATTGGAGCACAATACACGAGACGTAAGATCAAATCACATGCCACAGCGAACGGACAAAATAAAGCGAACAAAATCGACCAATGGATGAATCAGAACAAGAATTCATGCCGTAGTATAACCAGGTTGTCGCGGAGCGTCCCTCCGCCCAAACTTGCAGCAAGACGCTCCTTCCAAGTGCATTTTCTCCGTGGACCTTTAAGGAGCGTGTCGGTGAGTTTCACGGGCACCACAAACGATGGGGCGCTTCCGAGGTCTATGGGGTCGATAACTTGACACACCACGCAGCTATAAAGAAATTGGGGTGAGGATAGGAATACAAATGCCCCAAGGGATTTGAGTTACGGCACAAGACCCGCAGCTGCCTGAGTTTCGGTTTGGGGTCGGCTATTCCCAAGCCGTTCAACAGCTTTCCACACAGATTCATGTAGCTGGAAATACAGGGTTCGCGTCAGCCTGTGTACATAGACGCAGGGCAAAAAGCATACCGTTCTTGCCGCCTCTTCTAGAGAGTAGACAAAAGCATTCTCGAGGAGGATCATTTCAGATATTTCACTTCGACCAGTGCATCGGAGATAAATTATGAGAAGTTGCTGAGATGAGGGATCTTGGTCGAGGCCCAAGGCGTCGATGGCTGTCAGCTATGCAGTACATATCAATCTTAAACGCGGTACTTATTTCGTCGTACCTGCCGAGTAAATGTCGTTCAAATACAGATCTCGCCAGGCTCGGAGAGCTGTTAGATTCCCGTCGAAACGAGGGGACAATACTAGGCGCTGGGCATGAATTTAGATTACTATGGAAATCAAATCACCAACATTGAATTGGGGGCGGAGGTGTTTTTGGCAAACGACACTGTGCCGCGAGTATTGGCTCCCAGTTCGGGACGCCGAATCCAGTAATGCGATAGCCGTGCAGGTCCTTTGGCATCAGCCAAGTCTGGAACGTATTACGGCCTAAATTTATAGAATGAGGGCGAGGATATATAAAAAATATTGGGGCACCAACAGCCGTCGTGAGATGCAAACTCGACGATCTGGAAGGAGATGCAGGAAGGGGATTTCGCCTTCGCGCGCTCCTGGCCGATTCTCTGGTCGACTCTGGGGTCGCCAGCTCGATTACTAAAAATACTTTCGTATTGTTCAAACGAAACTGCGTTGGCGAAACCGACTGTGTACCGATGCTTTGCGCCGGGGGTGTCGGTGAGCTGCACAAGGAATACTGAAAGTAACGTGGCCATCAGAAAGTTACCCCCTGCAGAAGGTGGGGACTGGACCATATTCGTCCGCGTTCTCAGGGTAGTGACACAGGTCGAGCGCAGAGATAGCGGCGGAAATTAACTTTGGGCGGTTCTTCCTGTCCCAAATTATCATATCTTCGAGCGTCTTTTGAGCGGTCTCCGACCTGGAGGCCTTCGCCTCTTGATCTTCATTGCTGAAATATCGGATCAGTTAGGAGCTACAGTGTGTATACGCAACTCTTGTATACCATTGCACTTTGTGTCTCGGCCACTATCAGCGCGTTTAAAAATCACCAAGACGCAGAATAGGCGGCATTTGGCTTACATCGCTCTTTTGGCATTTGATACTAGAGAAATAAAGAGTTTATCCCTCAGGTATAACAGATCGTAGCGAACGATGAACCTGCAATACCAGGCGACGGCCTTTCCAGCAATCGAGCAGCGACTGCAGGCCCGTAACTTTCCACCCCATTCAGACTTCTTATTGGCACACTTCACGGTCACATTCTGAGTTGAGCGATAGCCGACTGGCCTGAGGTGGGCGCGTACCGGCAAGTAGGTGCATTCTGGTACAGTCTTATTATAATACTTAGGTTCCATGATTGTACATCGCACAACCTAGAATGAATGAGGATCGCGTAGCCAGATGCCAGTAACTCGTACCTCGCTACTATATACAGAATCGCGCAAGAATCGCGTGTGGAAGTAAGAGCAGAGAGCTATTGACTCTTGTTTGGATCTTTTGGATCTCCGCCTTGACCGCTGCCAACCACTTGTACGCTATGCCACACGGTCGAGACGAATCACGTCGCAGCCCACGCCCCCGGGGAGGTGATAGAGAGCGCGACTACCGCAGAGACCGTGACAGGGACGAGCGCACAGATCTCAATCGCGACGACCGGCGGAACAGAGATAGGCGGTCAAGGTCGCGGTCGCCTACACGGAATGACCGAGAACGCGAACGCGGGAGGGATCGTCGCAGCCGAACTCGAAGCAGGAGCAGGAGCAGGAACCGAAGTCCAGCTTCCAAACGCCGGAGAATATCTTCCGGCTCCCGGTCTCGGTCGAGAGAGGGAGACCGACGCAGACGACAGAGGTCTCGGTCGACCGAAAGCGCCTCGTCCGACGATTCGGAGCGCAGGAAACGGCGGAAACGAAAAGACAAGGACAGCAAGCGGAGCAAGAGTGAAGAGAGGGAGCGACGGGAGCGGAAAGAAAGGAAGAAGGCAAAGAAGGAGAAGAAGGAAAAGGTGTGTTTCTGTCTCTTCGCTCGTCGCTTTTCGTTTGATAACCATTCATCTAGAAAAAATCTAAAAGCACGACACAATGGGGCAAATACGGTATCATCTCAGAGGTTGAGTGAGTTCAATATATGCTTCGACGTTAATGCGACTTCTAACCTCGTTAGCATATTCACAAAAGGGCAGGAATTCCATGCGTGGCTTGTGGAGGAGCGCAAAATAAATCCCGAGACTATATCGAAGGACCAAAACAAGAAGGAGTTTGCGAGGTTCATGGAAGACTACAATACGGGCATGTCCAGCTCTTTCTCCGTGATTACGGTTTCTAATTGAACATTTCAGCTACGCTTCCGGATGAAAAGTACTACAATATGGAATCATACAACCGCCGGATGTCTGCGCTCCGACAAGGAGAGTTTGTCCCCCCTCCTGATGATTCGTACGACGCACAGGCAGATATGAAAGCCATTATTGGGGCGCATAAGAAGCAGGCCGTCGAACATGAGAGTTATCTCAGCAGGGAGCAGCTGATGGAGCTTCGGAAAGTTCAACATGAGCGTATCGAGGTGCGTTTTCTTCTTGGCATATGACGTTGCATTAACAATCCAAATTCAGGCTGGCAAGATGAAACAATTGGGAATGGACGTGAAACAGAACATGGGGGTGCGGATGGACGGGACGGCTTTCGATGATTGATTTTCTCCCTGTATGAATATTGAACGCCAGTTGTGATTTTCTTTACCGCCGCACATCATTGACAATGAACATCAAGCAGGTTAAGCCGACAAGCAGCCGTTTGATATCAAGTATTCACCGTTAGCGCTAGATTCAGTGTTCATTGACCTCCCTACGCCGTGAGAAACAGAGTACGCTGGTAAAACCACTTTCCGAGGCTGCCTGATTAAAATGAGCGACCTACCGCTTGGCCCGTGGACCCTTCCGCCGCGTCGTCGCATTTAGCCCAAGCAACGCATCGGATCCGAATTTCATTGCCGTCTTTTTTCAGTTATTCTGGACGGCTTTGGGATCTGGTTCTGCATCCTTGGGGGAAGGGATGGGACGGGTTCGGCTGCGCACGAAATCGCACAGTGCCCATGTTGTACTCGTTACGCACAGTGGCCGGGAAGCGGGTAGGCAGAGGAAGATTCAACCCGTATGGCACTGATCTTGGAAACATTTCGGAAACCAACCCTTTCAACCATTCCACTCGGTCGTCTCGGCGGTATGTGACCTTAGCATGAGGACTTGGAGTAAAAAGTGGAGTAGTTCCTTGACAACTAACCATCGCATCATAACCAATTCAAGGGTTGCCATCGCTGCCCTTCAGCGGAGATCACGCATCCAAGCGCATCTATCGCATGCACCTGTCTTGAAATAATAGACCGACTCGTCGCTTGCGTTTCGCATCGAGGTCGCTATTAAACAGGCGGGCAATGCGCATCTTTATCTTCTTCCCTTTCCCTCACCCACCGACTCTCATTACATACTTTGACGATGCAACAAGCATTCACATTCGTTAATCTCCTGCTTGCTCTTACGGCGGCACCCCTCGCAACTGCGTCTCCGCTTCAGCTTCCCCGCGCTTTCGACAGCCTGCCCTCCGGGACCCACGCTCTTGCCTTCGACCCTGAGACTGGGAGCGTTTCCTCATATGCGCATGACGGCACCTTCCTCGGGCGTGTCAACCAAACCGCTCTGGCTCCCTCGAAGCGCGCTGATGGAACCTGCACCAACTTAAGCCCTGACGATCTCAAAGGACGTAAGCTCGTCCGCTTGTTTTCTTTTTTTTTTTTGGTCTGGGTATTGAAGCATAAGTTGAACAATGAACAGTCGAGGGATGGTCCCTTGTCACCGACCAAGCCGCCAAGAACTGGGGCAACGGCAAGTACAACCTTGCCACGAACATCGACAACGTGCGGAGTAATTTGCTTCCGGTTTGTCGTGCCTTTAACACTGTTTTATTTAGGAAGCCAATTATCCTGCTACTGCCTGTGTCTCGGAAGAAACGGCAAAGGTCACGATAAACGGTTCGTGATTAATGCTCCTCAGAATCAAGTCGAACGATGTAATATTTTACTACCAGGAGATCCCTCCTGTGTTACCTCAACCCAATCGAGCTCTGGCACTCTGGTCGGAACCAGCGGTAAGTTGAACTTGTGATATTGAACGCTTTTCTCAAATACCGCCTTTCAATTCAGGTTCTGTGGCACTCAGCGCACTCGAGGGAACCTCGTCCTCGACTACGATCACCACTACGAGTAAGCTGCTACTTGCGATCTACTTGAAGATGGGTGCTAATCAAATTTCCGCTTTTCAGAGACCTCAGACTGGTCTGCCGGCGTTTCTGTCTCTGCGTCGATTTCCATTCCCGATATCGTTGACGTGTACGCCACCGTGCTTGTGAAATGATTAATCGCCACTGATCGACTGCCACAGAACGACCACGGCGACTACCTCGATCTCTATCACCAACTCGCTTAGTAATGCGTATGCCTAAAATAATACTGGTCTCGCGTTAACTAACGAGCGGTATTTACAGTGTTACCACCACATCGAACAACCAGCAGACTCAGACTATCACGATGGCTGCGGCCGACGGCGCCACATGCAGCCTCAAAGTGAGGACGTCTCTGAACTTTCCTCTGATGTTTCTGACCTCGTCGTCTCAGTTCACTTCTAAGAGCTGCACCGGATCGGGCAAAGGGTCCATCGTTGTGGTCGCCACCGGATGGGCGTGGTTCGAATATAGCAGCAAAGTGAGTCTACCCTACGATCAGTTTCACGATACATGTCTCTAAAAAACAATCTCGTTTCCAGGTCGATGGGCACTATTACTGTAAGAATTATTCCTATGTTTCTCGATGAATTGTACTCATCTCTTTTATTCAGGGGCACTGAACATCGAGACGGCTATTCCCGACGCGTCGCAGCGCAGCAGCTCCATTGACTTCACGGCGGCCCTCTCCGCCACGAACGACTCGAACTACAACGGCACATGCACTCAATGAGCGCTTTCTGCACTGTATCCTGCGCATGGTGTGTTTTGTGTTTTTTCGTGCTACAACTTTCCGATAATATATAGTATACGAGTATATGCAGATCACATTGTTTGCGTGGTTCAAATTCAAAGCCTTTCTGCCGAGGAGTGGCTCGGTACCGGCAGATATTGTATCCGTCAGTCCCTCAAATCCTAGGTGTTGCTCCAGTCGATCCGTATTTCAGGGATTAAAAATCCATTTGGCATTCCGTAGCTGTATTACAAAAAACTCTTTCTGCACAATTCAGCTTCAAAAAAAGCTGCCGCGGACTGATTACATCACTGCGGACCCATTAAGAGGCGGCACGTACCCACATTGGAGGCTACTATGACTCGTAGATAAACAGAGAGTTGGATTATGAGTCAAATCGTAAATGTGGGGTCGGAGGCCAAAGAAAACCAGGGAGAGCCACAGCGAACCCCGAATGCAAGCAAGCAAGCCTCTCGAGATCTCGTGCCTCGAGCATACGGCGGGAAGATGGCGTTATAGTTACGATGTCTACTCAACCCACCCAAAACTCCCGGGCGGTTTAACGGTGGGCAGTGGTAAGTATTTTGAAGGTTCATCATGACACTGGGAAGAAAACTTGAATGCACCATATAGATTTATAATTTTATATGGGACGGCAGACCCCGATATGTAGATAACAGATGAGACTCCGAAACGCAACATAAACCGAAGGGAAGCAGGAAAGCGGGGTGGCCTCCAGTAAATCTCCGTGAAAATAAGTGTAAAAACTGAAATTTCATCGGACTCCGGTGGGCCTATAAACGATGGACCGTGCTTGCTGAAATCAGAGGAGATCTAGGAAAGTGCCTCGGGCGCCTCTTGGTTTGGTCCAATTCCAACATTGCAGTTCGGAGCACCATCGAGGGTAAACAAAATCCTCCAGTAAACCTCCCTATCGGCAGTGTTACCATATTCATCATCGCATTTATTTTCAAGATGCCCAAGAGCGCAGACCACAAGGTGCCAGACACACCGCTGACTCTGAGGCAACGGATCGAGCGGTTTGATCCCTGATACTCCGTTCGGTCTCCCTTCACCTGTACGTCAATAACAATGCTTCACCCTTTTGTCAACAAAGTCCTCAGCGCGCCCGTGGTGGTAAGAGACAAGCCAAGAACCCCTGTTTCAATACATAAACAATGTTTAAATACTCGGATGATCCGGCGACGCCCCTATTCCTTAACACACCCTTTCCAGGGGCACGCTAATACTTATCCCGACTATGTGAGCTTGCTGCTGGCGCTGCAATGGGAGGCTCTCGATTCGATAATCGTCGAATCTCCTTCATCCCGCTTGCGGCCAGTGCGCTTCCAACTTAAAGGTCCTGAGTGTGAGCAGTATCTCGCCGATTTAGGCGGGGAGGGGGGGGGGGGGAGGACTAGTATGCTGAGACCGCACGGGATGGGGAGGGTGCTCGTGCAACCCCACTTGTATGCACATGACCTTCACGAATGGCCGGTGCAGTAGAGATTTATCTTCATTCATTCAAGGACGGTGATATGCAGCATGGGCGACCGAGGGTTCTCTGAATGCGGGCGCCAACATCTTTCTTCTGTCCGCCACAGGCATCTTTGATCATCGATTGGAATTTTTGAATGTATATATCTTTGCCCTGTTCACAGGCGTTTCCAACTTCATGTTTTGAGGTTACCAATGCATTCAATTTCATCCATCCAGTCGGTCCCAAGCAGAAATCATATATTAATACACGGAAATCGAAACGAGATGGACTACCCCACCTCCCTACAGGTCAGTCAAACTCTGGAAGCGGATATGGGTTTCGTAACAGTCTCTGGAATTTAGCGGCCCTCTTCTTTTTTTCCTTCATCTCAGGAAACAGCCCCAGCACATAATCATACAGTGACCCGGACACGCAGGCTTCGTGAAGCTCGAGTGGATTGGTGTACCGCCGTTCGAAGATGTTCTTGTACAGGTCCCTCAGGTCCTGGTACTCGCGATCCGAGGTGCAGTTCATGAACCCATAGTCGACCGCCACAGCCGGTATCAGGTCAGATCGTATGCTCTTCGCGTGGACATGTTGTTTCAAATCCCAAACTGATTTGACAGGCGGTCCGGAAAGGACATCCTCGAGGTACGGATGGATGATGCGGCGTCCGCGAAGTCCTTTCGCATCGAGAAGCTGGATTATTGTTGAATCGGTGTACGCCTTTAAGAATTCATTGTATGAGCATCCCCTGATGAGCATTCCGTAAGTGAAGGATAGGAACTGCTCTTCGGATTCGTCGTGGCATGCACAAAAGCCAAAGTCCACCCAGAAATCGAATTCGGGTGATGGGTGGCATATACCCGACATGGAACGAAACAGAAAGAAGTGCACTCTTTCTCGGGACCAATGAGTGCTGACAAAAGACCAGATCTCGTCGTGGTCCTGAGAAGGGAAATCGCCGATGGCGTTCCAGAGCTTCACCTGGGCAGCCCGCATCTCCTTTAACACTTGTCCTTCACCCTCATATTGGGGTCGCCGGCGGCAATGGTGGGATCAAATGCGTAACGGTGTTCTTTAAACCAATGCAAGATCTGGGATGTTTTCCAGTGTTCAAGGCAGTGGAGCACTTTCTCCACTTCTTTGAGAAGATTTCCCGAGGCGTTCCACTGGTGAGGTCGCGCGAGCGCACTCCTTCCTCGAAAAGCACCTCGTATACATCGAGCAGTATTCTCGCACCCAACGCATCCACCCGCGTAAACCCATAATCCGACAATATTTCAAGATCATCGGGGAGATTTTTACGATGCACAGCTGCACGTAGATGATCTGCGGAGGTGATGGGCCGTCCGGGACGGCAATCGATGATATGACCGCCCCAATCGTCCTGCTGACATTTCTTGCTGCAGTACCAGACTTTCAGGCATGCAGAGCATCGCACCCTGGCCGATACACCGCAGGATGCACATATATGACGCGGAGAAAGGGTGACGAGGGCATTTGGGGGTGGGTCGAATATATCGAGATGTTTGAGGAACCAGGAATAATAACCGCCCCTACTACCGATGGATATCGGCTGCGATACTTCCTGAGGATATGTAGAACCATGTTAGAGCCAAACTCACCTCATATAAGGCCTTGATATTGGTGACCATGGTTCCAGATAACCTCCATTCGTGTAATGTGCTGGGATTAACTTCAAGGTACTTCAAAATACCGACGTAGAGACCGAAGAGGTGTGTCTTATCGTGCGGAGTGCGGATGCGGTTGAAGAAGAAGTCCTCATTTGTTCGCGGGTCGTCCGGAAACATGTCTCGAAACGTCGCAGTCGCCAACGTATCCGCGGTGGTAAGAGCACGGTAGGGATTCGTGCAATAACGAGCATGACCATCAGCGGATTTACCGAGACATGATTGGCTGCAATACACTTCGGTGCAGCCGGATCCGGGGCACTTGAGACCTGATGCCGGAATTTCCCTGGGGCAACCGCCGCACTCAACGGTCTGGGAGTGATCCCAGAGGACCGAAGCCTCGCCCGAAAAACCGGTATCTTCGGTTGCTTCATAATAGGCGCGGGACGGTTCCTCTGTCAGTACTGTAAGCAATGTGGGCTTGGATAAGGGGCTGAGACTCGCCAAATGCGGGGATATGGGAGTATGTCCCGGGCATCCCTTCGATGCATACTCCCTCCGTGGATAGGGTGTCTGTAAGTGGGATGAGGAATAGGAACTTGAATCATGGTCTGAGCGACTCGCCAAATGTATGGGTCTGAGAAGTTCCCGGCTCTTCAGCAACGTAGGCTCTTTTTGGAGAATCATGTGTCGGTGGGTAATCTACCAGTTTTTTAAATAATACAGGATCGCGCGATTCGGTGACTGGGACAGACCCGCTAAGTGTGGAGAGGGAGGAGGAGTGTCCGTGACGCTGTAGTAACAATGCACAACAAATACAGCGGCGAGAGCTGTAAGAAGCAGGTCGAGCTCTTGAGGCATGATGAGGGGGAGGCAGTGAATGCCTTTGCCGTGAGGAGTCTCGTCTGAGAAGGTAAGCGCCCGTGTGTCGTTGCTGGCACGGGTCACGAAGAACTCACAGTCAAGAATAGAAACGAGTGACAGCTGTCGGCAGGATTAGCTGAGGCTTACGATGGCTGATTCAAACCCTCGTTCGTTATTCATGTCGACGCCGAATCGAGTGATTTGAATCCCTCCGGCCAGAGTCGAGCCTTGCAAAGAATCGCTCTGACAGAAGTCTGGACTCTGGAGTGGGGATTATTTTCTGGTCTCTCGCAGACAGACACTTGAATATTTTCTGATTTTGTTCCTCGATTCAAGTACGCATATTTGGATGCTTCTTCCGCGGCTGTTTCCCCAGCTTACAGCCAATGGCAGTACCGAAGGCGCAAACAAAAAAATTCGGTTTTGGGGTAGTTTCAGAGAATTCCTGATATCTCAGTCAGTTCTTCACCAATTCACATAAAAACTAGATAGATCAACTCAGCTAATTCATGCACAATTATTAATAGAGAGAGACTTGTGAAAATATTATGTATTAGGTAATTTCTGGTTTCAGGCTGTTTTCACACCAAAAGCTGTCTAGCATGCCAAGAATAGGGCTGTGCGCCGTAGCCGTAATACGGCCGTAATTATTGCCGTAAATACGGCGCCGTAGCCGTACCGTACAGCCAAATCCTAGGTGAATGTACGGTACGGCACCGGTACGGCCCGGCACCGTAAAGAGCCGTACCGGAACGGCCGTATACGGCCGTATACGGTGATTGTCGGCAATCATGCTCGGCATCCTCGGGCGATAGCCGACTCGCTGTGCAATCAACAGGCTGTGTTCGGCGTTATCAGTAACGCGCCAACACTTCTTGCCTTTGACGCCCGCAGCTTCGCCGCACGCAACCCTCCTCAGTTTCCACGGTTCTACAACTAGTATGTTCTTTTGTATTTCCTGGTCCTCCAATGATTGACTTAAATTAATGCTCTGCAATTCTACAAATCTTCAACTCCTTTGACTGCGTTCTCGGGCACTGGCTGCAGGCCAAGGGCTTTGGTTAACTCCAAATTTCCGATATTATATATCTACGCCATATGCACCCCTGCGCATTCCGCACCCTTCATTGTCTCGCATTGGACATGTTGTCTATTCCTGGTATGCTCAACACATTCTTATTTCTAGCGGGCTAACAGTGCCAATCTAGGATCTGCTGTTGCTGTTGAACGTGTCTTTTCCGGCGGGCGTGATTCCATTAGCCTGCGTCGCTCTACTCTCAAGCCTGAGACTATCCGGATCCACATGTTGGTAAAAAAATCAGTTGCGCATGGCTCGCAGAGACATCACTGCACGCCTCGGGGAGCATGAATAATATTTTGTACCGCTATATATTATACATTCGTAATGTTTTTACCAATTGAAGTACCGCCGTATAGCCGTACAATAGCCGTATACGGCCGTATACGGCGCTGTACTGTACCGTATGACCTCCCGAAGGTAGCGTTTACGGTACGGGTACGGTCAGCGAGACAGCTGTATGACTGCCGTAATTGTACGGCCGTATTCCGTATACGGTACGGCGAACAGCCCTAGCCAAGAACATGTCCCAGCAGCCTAATATTTTGGTATGGACAAACCCTATAGCTAGTGGAACATGTGATAGAGTCAGAAATGCGGATATGTCACGTAAGATTTCTCTATCTCCCTTAAATACATTTGCCAGTTTTGGCATTCAGAGATATTGTAAAGATTACATTTACTAGGAATATTATATATTTCTGGCTCTATCACATGTTTTATTAGCCATAGGTGTTGTCCATACTAAAATATTAGGCCACTGGGACATGTTCTTGGCATGCTAGACAGCTTTTGGTGTGAAAACAGCCTGAAACCAGAAATTACCTAATACATAATATTTTCACAAATCTCTCTCTCTTATTAATTGCGCATGAATTAGCCGAGTAGATCTATCTAGTTACTATGTGAATTGGTGAAGAACTGACTGAGATATCAGGAATTCTCCGAAACTATCCCAAAACCGATTTTTTTTGTTTGCACCTTTGGTACTGCTATTGGCTGTAAGGCTCATCATGAGTGCGGGTCACCTGCGAATCACTGCGGGTTGACCCATGGAAATACTTGTGGGAAACCTGACTCACAGGTTTGGGTACCTGCGGCCACAGGTCAGTCACGGATCCGAGTAGTGATTTTTGAAAAAAGGTTAAACTCACAAGTTTTGAAAGTGCTTTAAACTTGTACTTTCAGCTGAAAAATAGCAAAAGATGAAAAATACCCATGAGTTGATCCATGGAAAACCCGCAGCCCACGAGTCAAGTACTTGTGAATGTGGGTTTCCCATGGATCCGAGTATGGCTCTGGACAACACAGGTACCCATGGTCACGGATCTGGATCACCTGCGAGTTAAATCGTGATGAGCCTTACCCTAGCTCAGCATTGGTGGTTGCCTTGACTGCAACTCTTGCTCCAGGAGCAGCAACCTCATCTGTCTGCACGTCTCTCAGCCTCTTTGATAGCACCTTTCACCTCATTTGTTGCAGTAATGAATGTCCCAATGTCCAGTTCATAATGCATACACTTACTCACAGTCTCATGGGCTACAGATTCCCTGACCTACTCCAATTCTTGAATAGTGGGTGCAAAATATGCATCCACTGAATAAATTTATATCCCTTTCAACTTTCAATAGACTGTGAAAGGGAAGTTGCTCTGGTTGCAAGAGGACCAGCTCAGAGAAGAATCTGAATCTGAATGAGAGAGAAGAGCAAAAGGAGACTCAGCCCCATAAAATCCCGGGCTAACTATCACCAATACAATTCAAAACTCCACCTTTGCCTATGTCCATCCCGGTCTGTCTCTTCATGAGAAAAAGATTTCTTGGAACACTGTTCTACAAACATTATAGAATTTGCATACAGAATGTTTTACCCCATTTCAAATTTGAAACCAGCTTTGTGAGGTCCGAGTGATTCAGAGGGTAATGGACCCCAACAGAGTTGTCCTGAAATACATATTGACATCCAACACTCAAGAGACTACTGACATATGATTTTCTTCGGTCACCAAGTTGTTTGTTGCAAATTCAAAAAAGTAGGTGACCTCATCTTCAAACTTCACATTCTGTGTTCAAACGACAGTGTAGCACTACCTATCTGTGTAAAATATGCGGCATTCAGCTGTAAGTATATGGATATCACCATAGGGTGAAGGAAAGTACCAAGTCAATTCAGAGTCTTTTCCAACTCGCTTGAGGAAAAGACAGACCCCACTTACCTGTGACTAAATTTGAGGGGAGTTTGGACCTGTAACAGATACAGCCATCCACTTTGGCATTGTGGATTCGGATTCAGTGGTTTCCAGTCTGCAGCATTTAAAGCGGTTGAACCTGATGACCTGAGTATGGCCAGGTGCGGCCATTGTTCAGTTTACAGATACTCATCATCACACAAAGTAACCGGCCATTTAGTTGCAGAGGCACACAAATCGAATATCATGTATTCTCATGGGCATATTATGAATCTACAACTAATTTGGTGTAGGCTGTGGTGGTACAGGTCCCACACTTAGCACAATAATAAATCAAGAAAATACCAGTATTTGGCCATTGACAACGATTCAAACCACATTTCTCAAAGCCTTTTGACCGCTAAAATATTGTTTCATGTCCTAAAATGCATAAACAAAATTTCAAGGGACGCGGCTCATCCTATGAATCTGCAGAAAGAAATTAATCCTGATGAAAATTACACCTTTGATGGAAAAAATTGATACATCTCTAATTTTCACACAGATCAACAGGAATGGCTGGTTCTTTCTATCATTTAGGATCAGGGAATACCTTATGGAAGCTTTGGAGTACATGTTTTCCCACAGCAACCCGATTATTTGAGAGGAATGCAGTGGCCGGTCACTTTTTGTGGTGACGAGTACAAGGTAGATACTATTTTGTGTCACCAGGGAAAGTAAATATTAAGAACAAGGTATTTACTACAAGGACATTAGAATACCTATTTATTTAGACTGTGTTTTAGGTAGTTCAGTAGTTTTCTCAAATTCAATACCTGATCCACTCATCTCGGCCGGGACTCGGATTTTGGGATCGAAAGTCCAATTGACATTCCGTAGCGCCCATATTACAAACAAAACTCTTTCTTCAAACAAAACAAAAAAAGAACTCCCAATCAATATCAACTTCCGATCGCTCTCCTTCCAAAAAACTGCTACACACGAACCGTCCCCTCGCTCCTCCTACCGCGCACCGAAAAAAAAAAAGAAGTTTTGCCCACCACAAATTGAGGTAGGAGCAAAAAGAATTCCGAATCGGGGAATCGAACCCCGGGCTGCCGCGCACCCATTGGGTTTATGTAAACCTAAATTTCGTGAGAGGCGGCAATGTTAACCCCTACACCAATTCGGAGGATGGGTGGTGAGGCAGGGTAGTTGTGAGGTAGTGCATCATTGGCTTTCAAGGCGGAGAGGTTGAGAGGTTGAATTGATTGTTGAATTGCGATCATTTGTTCTCTGGGAGTGAATGAGGCTGCATCAAGTGTCATGCTTTTACTCCCGGATAGTACGGAATAATCCCTGCTTCCTTTCACGCGAGATTGGATGGGACTGAATAACATGTGGCGGCTAAACAGCGATTTCAACGCACTCCCGGCAAGTGCCGCTTGATTTCCCACGGTTCAATGTTCCCATCAACGCCGATGATTTTGATCCTACCCCATCCCGATTTCGCGGAAGTACTTGAAGAATCAATTTCAAGTCCATTGCAAGATATCATTTCAGCTACAATGATTTTTTATCTCCAAGTTGAAAGAATTGGAAGTACTAGTGGGCGCTCTGTGAATAATTTGAACTCAGAACCAGGTTGGTGTTCAGTCACTTTGAAAGGATGTACGCTATTACAGTGTCGATAGAACTACTTGAATGGAAAGGAGGAATGATTTCATCAATGGAGCTTGCTATGAGCTAGTGAACTCGAAAGGACCGAGAACAGATATGAGTTGCCGGACCAACGGAGAATTAGATGATGGAGCTTGCTATGAGCTAGTGAACTCGAAAGGACCGAGAACAGATATGAACTTGCCAGACCAGCGGAGAATTAGATGCAGATGGCAAAAAATACCCACCGACGAAATGTTCCACTGCTGTAAACTGGAACGCTTCCATAGCGCTGTTCGGGCTACAACTGAATACCGTGGTGCATGACAGTCTGCGGCCGAGGATTATTTGGAGGACATTACCTTGTATGACCCAGATGCAGGTCGAGAGGCCCAATGTGATTTCTTTCAATAGCATCGCTGCAGCCAAGTTTGAAATATCGCAACTTGCCAGGTACTGGAGAAAATGAAGCTGCCAGCAAATGTTTGAATTGGAAACAAATCTACGGCACCGGCAGGGAACCGAAAGAACTGGCTTGAATTGTAACAGCTGCCGCGGTCTTCATTTGCTTCCGGGGCGAATGTACAGCGGTCTTTTCTCCCGGACAGGCGCTATAATAAAAAATGTGCATTCAAGTGCCTCGGACACTGGTCTCGTCGATTTTCGTCCATTGAAAGACTGAACCACTACCGACACCTAAAAATTCAGCAGATGAGTGCCACGCGTTCCTTCCTAGGCGACAATAAATTTGAGCCGGTAAAATCAATGCGCGAATACTCAATTTGAACCGCACTAGCGCGATTGAACCGGAAAGAACCGAGCGCCGCCCAGCCTCTTCCTGAACCTCGACGTCGAACACCGCCGCTATTCACTCAGTGAGTCACTGAGCAAGGTAGGTGGAGAGCTCGTGGCCCCGGTGTGGGAGAAGGAAGGCTGCGGCGCTACGCGCCTGCGAGACGAGACGGGAAAGCGGCGCTGTGCGCCTGTGAGACGAGACGTGAAGAGGAAGGGTGTGTGTGTGCGGGGGTTCGGCCGTCCCAGGAGCGGGCTTTCGCGAGACAACGGAAGAGCTGCGGGAAAGTCCGGATCGGAGAACGAAGCGCGGTGCGGGACCGAACCCGTACGCAAAGGCGGCCACGGGTCCCGAGGAACGAGACCCGGAGCAATCCAGCGTAAGCGGAACAGGAGGAGATGGGCGGGCTTGCGAATCGATGTGGGCAGGGGTAGCTGAACGCGAGAGGCGACGTCGAGAGGCAGAGCCAGAGTCGCTGAATTGATGTGGCTGTGCCGATTTGATTGCAGCAGTCTACAGGACGACCCACACCTGCTCGCCACTCCTCTTCATTGCCTTCCACTCAGGCGGCTCGCAAGCTCGCACCAGCGTGGCACTGCTCATATCTATCTCTAGGCGCCTCATAATGTCTATGTAAACCGACATCGATATGCCGCTATCATAATTCATGAATTATCTGAAAACGACAGGCTCGGGGAACATATACATGGATGGGAAAGTCAGTGGAAAAGGTTCTGAGCGCTAGCATAGGCGCCTTCGAGTCGTTTGGCCCTTTTTAGTATTCCAAGAAGAGTAACGCCGCCGTTCGGAAACTCCCTTCAGGCTGATCGGGTCCAAATCTTGGGTACCTCAGCGTTAAACTTGGAAGACGGCGTCTACTGCCAGTGCACACGCTGAATCCACACCCACTTTACAATCCACTTTTCAACACTTGTTCAAACCCAGTGCTGGCTACTCTCCCGCTCTCGGCGTCAACTATGTCCACGCCGCCTCCTTCCACCCCGGCGGCCACCCCAGCAAAGCCGTATAAAATGGACGTACGAATGTTCCTCCAGAGTCCTTCCTACCCAGCACCCTCCTCAGATCCTCCGAGCTCCTCCCCTTCTATCCGTCCGTCTCCTCTTCCTCAGCAGCAGCAGCCGCAAAATCCGTCCCAACCTCCATCACAACCATCTCAGCTGGGAGCCCATTCGTATACTCCATTTTCCCCGCAAAACGCGATGCGTCCACCTCCCCAACAAAACTCGGGAGCTGGTGGCTCGGGAGGTCGTCGGTCTCCCGGATTTCCTCGCCAACAGATGACCAACGGTAATGGTCCACGGCCTCCGAACGGTCCCAGCGCTTCTTCCCAGATGTCATCGGGGATGGGCAGCCCGCGAATGTCACTACATCCTGGCCAGCCGGGAATGCCGCCTCCGATAATGCAGCCTCAAATGCAGTCGCAGATGCCGCCTCAGATGTGGCTGGACCAATATTTTGTATGTTGAACGCTGGTACCCTTACTACTCTTTCTGACGCAAGGTTTCGCCACAGTATCCGGGTATGCCGGCTATGCCTGACCAGCAGCAGTACATGCAGTACCAGGGCTGGTACGGAATGCCCGCCCCCAAGCAACAGCTTCCCGGCATGCCTCCGCAGCACCAGCCGCCGATGCAACACCACACCCCCCCTCCCGTCCCGCAGCAGCACCAGGGCATGCCGATGTCGCCCCGGAACCATCCCATCCAGATACACAGCGGCCCCGATACGCCCACCCCCGCGCACGCCGTCCCCGTCCCACACCACGTCCCCCCGCCATTATCCCCGCACCACTCGTCATCGAGCAGCATCGGCGGCAGCGGCGTCTCCACCCCCCCGCCCACGCCCTCCTCCGCGCGCCTCAGCACAAATGCGAGCGCGTTCGTGCCCGGCAGCACGTCGCGGCCGAAGAGCAAGATTGTGCTCAAGAACGCGGACGGGACGGAGATCAAACTCGAGAACCTGAAGCAGCAGACGCAGCCGACCGCGCCAGCGGCGGGTGTCACGTCGCCGCCTACGTCGACGCCGGTTGCTGGTGGGAGCCCCGGCCACAATAACCGCAAGTCGGTGCAGATTCGGATAGAGAGCAAGGAGGCGCGGAAGAAGCGGATTGCTGAGGAAGTGCAGAAGAAGAAGGAGAAAGCCAAGGCAAAGGCCGAGGCTGAGGAGAAGGAGCGCAAGGCGAAGGCCGAGGCTGAGGAGAAGGAGCGACTGAGGAAGGAGGAGGAGGAGAAAGAGAAGGTTCGGCTTGAGGAGCCCAAGGAGGATGACCAGGACACCCTTGCCACTCCCGTCAAGCCAAAAGAAGCCCCCCTCAGGATCGACACCGCTCCTGCCGAGGCCCGCCGCCGACCAGCCCCCGCCGACCTTTCCACTACTTTCAAACCTAAAAACCCCGCCACCCACCCTTCCGCTCTCGCTACTGCACGTAAAATTGACGACCTCAGTCGTGTTTCTTACCCCGAAAATATCCGACCCCCGAAGGACGAGCTCAACGTCAACGCGAGAGACGGAATGTTCATGTAGGTGATACGTTTACCCATCCAACGGATAGAAAGTTGAATGATCGAGACAGATACGACCGCGATTTTCTCCTCCAATTCATGTCGATCTGCACAGAGAAGCCCGATAGGCTGCCTCCTCTTGATGATATCGGGATCGGTCCGGTCGACCAGAATTCGATCCCCCGTACCAACTCGAGAGGAGGTCCACATCGCGCAGCGCGTATGCTTTCCATCTCGCATCCATCTGGAGGCTACGATTCGGTTGGGTTCCCTGGCTTTGGCGGGTCGAAGGCTGCAGTTTTGGACGCCATGGGCAACTTTGTACCAGGCTCCGAGTCCACCCAGGAACGCTTCGACATGACGTCTAGTAATCTGTCCACCAGCATCTCTGGCATTGGATCTCCGTTCAACCGCATGCCGCCGATGACTCGTTTGACGAGCCAAGGGGGTGTGGGCTCCCAGTTGGGGAGCAACCGTGGCGAGGCGTGTGACAAGGACCCACAGCTCGCGCAGGGTACCAACTCCCGACAAAACCAGTCAATCTTCGAGGAGCTGCCGCCGCTCCAAGCGAACACAACCCGATGGGACAGGAAGACTGTTGGCGCAGTAGATGCGGACTCGCCCGAGCTAATTGGCCGCAAAGTCAAGGCCTTGCTGAACAAGCTCACGATGGAGAGCTTCGACTCCATCTCTGACAAAATCATCGACTGGGCGAACAAGTCGGAGCAGGAGAAGGACGGGCGGACACTCATCCAGGTTGTTCGACGCGTGTTCGAACATGCGACGGATGACGCGAGGTGGTCTGAGATGTACGCGCGTCTCTCTAGAAAGATGATGGAGCAGATCAGCCCAAAGGTGCAGGATGACGGTGTTAAGAATGCGGACGGAAAGCCGATTGTGGGTAGTCAGCTTTTCCGTAAATACCTCCTGAACCGCTGCCAAGAGGATTTCGAGCGTGGTTGGGTTTTGAGGGACGCCACAGCTACAACTGCGGCATCAAAATCCTCGGAGGACGTTACAGAGGCTGCTGCTGCAGAGAGCGACGAGATTGTTCTGCATTCCGAGTCGGACGAATACTACGCCGCGCAGAAGGCAAAGCAACAGGCTCTCGCTCTGATCGAGTTCATCGGCGAGCTGTACAAGCTAGGGATGTTGACAGAACGCATTATGCACGAGTGTGTGAAGAAGCTACTTAGCATCGAGCACCCGGAGGATGAAGAAATCGAGATCTTGTGTAAACTCCTTTCGGCCGTTGGATTTTTGCTCGACACGGCCAAGGCTCGGGCACATATAGATGTCTACTTCTCTTGCATGAAGGAACTCGGTAAGAGTAACAACGTCAGTTCGCGTATGCAGTTCATGTTGCAGGCGCGTCCTGGTTTTTATTTGGTCTGTATTCAGTCTCTTATTTGTTTTTCAGGATGTGATCGAGCTTCGTGAGCGGAAATGGATCGCTAGGACCCAGGTTGCCGCTCCCACCACAATTGCAGGGGTATGTTCTCTTATAGTTTGCAACCCGCGCCAGCTAAATTGAATTCAATAGGCTGCCAAGGATAGGGCAAACCAAGAGAAAGAGCAATATCAGCGCACAATGGGCATGTCGCGCGCACCCGCACAGCGCAGGCGGCTTATTTTTGCGCCCCGGACGAAGCCGGCTGAGGAGGTTACAGCGACCCCCGAAGCCACTCCGGCAGGGTCCGACAACTCTGAGAGCAAGGACGACGCTGCGCCTGAGATGTCCAAGGACGACGCGGACAAGAAGATTGCTGAGGACTCGAAGAAGTTCTTCGCTGTTCGGAATTTGGACGAAGCCGAGGTCTACTTCTCTGCCTTACCCACCGTACATCACCCGCGCCTGGTTGAGAAGCTCGTTGGAACGGCGGTGGAGGGCAAGGAAGCCCTTGCGCAGTTGGTCGCAGACTTCCTCGGTCGGGTTGTGTCGAAGGAGTTTTGCTCTGTTGACGCTCTCGAGGAGGGTTTCGGCCCTCTGGTCGAGATATTGGAGGATATTGCCATCGACGCCCCGAAGGCGCCGATCAACATGGCCTTGATGTTGAAAGCCGCTTCTTTCGACAGCGAGCGGACTGCACGTATCGCGGCGAAGTCGATGGAGCCTGACAGCCTTCTTGCGTTGCTCTCTTCTCCCATGTCATCTGCTCAATCAGGCCTTGAAAGCACCAGGAATATGTCCGTAACGCGCTCGAACATCTGGTACGAGGATGGCAGTATCATTTTACAAGCTCGGGGCACCCAATTCCGCGTTTATTGGGGCGTCCTCGCGCAGCAGTCCTCGTTTTTCCGCGACATGCAGAGCCTCCCGCAGCCGCCCGACCAGCCTAGTGTCGACGGGTGCCCTGTCATCGAGCTGCACGACGACGTCGCCGACGTCGAGTACCTGTTAAAGGCACTTTTTGTCTCGTTCGTGTTATCTCGTCTGTTGGTTGTGCGCACGCTGACCGGGGGACATACAGAACGTTTATTGCCCAGGCCGCGCTTCCGCTACCGGCCATCGGCGCTCTTGTTCGTTTGGGGCGCAAGTACGATTTTCGCAACCTGCTCGATTCGGCGGTGGCTCGGCTCGCGTTCGAGAATCCCACCACCATTGAGAAATTGGATGCTTTGGTTATCAACGGGAAACCGTTCCCACACGTCCCGACTCGTATCGTGCGCCACAAGGCACTGTTTCTGGATATCATAACTCTGGCTCGAGAGAACGACATACCATTCGTTCTGCCCTGCGCATACTACCGCGTCTTGTGGCACTATACTCCCGTGAGCTAGCTTTGTAAAATATTGAGTGTGTCTTAACTCTTCACAGAAACAGTTGTTTGATGGTGTCCCTAGGGGCGATGGAACCAGAGCTTTTCTAGCTCCAGTGGACCTACGCCGCTGCATATTGGCTCGCGATGAGCTCCTAAAGGCTCGTTTCCATAAGGGGTACTCATACGGATGGCTCAAGGAATGGGAGTATGACTCTGATTGCGCCCATCCTGCAAGGTGCATCGAGGCGCGGAATGCTCTGTTGCATTGCTACATTGACTTCAGCCGTCTCTGGATCCTGGAGAAATACGGACAGGACCAGAATCTTTTGTGTCCCGCTTGCTACGACCATGCCGCCGAGTCCACACTCGCCGGCCGGAAGAAATTGTGGGAGGACCTTCCCAAATTCTTCGACCTCCCGCCTTGGAGCGAATTGAAGAATGATTATTAGTTCTCCTTCCGACGACTCTCGTTTCCCACTTGCCCTCGACCTTCCTCTTTTCCCAACCTTGAAATGCTCACGTTTTCTCCCGGCAGTGTAGATCGGACATCATGTATTGGGTGTTTCTTTTACACCTGTCTTCCCCTCCTGTAACAGCAATTTCCGTCTCCAACGTCTGGGAAACAACCAATATCTTCGACTTCAACATTCGGTAAACAAACAACAACAAAACCGTTGAAAAACTTAGTTTAAATTTGGCAGCGGAAAGTTATTGAGGCTCCCAAAGAGGGTCGGCTACCCGGAGGATTGCAACAAGGCTCGTTCTACGTAGACGATCATTTTGTCAGCAGACACATTTCAGATGAACACACTTGTCAACTCCTGCTGCATCATCGGCCTCAGATTATGTCGAAATGAACTTCCACTGTGAACCCCGCAACAACACAGCATACTTCAGATAATCAGTGTTCAGCTTCATTCAAGTACCGAGGAAAAGAGGAGCGAGAAACCAAAACTGCCGCCACTTGTATAAATATTATCGCCACTCCGATTCTGAGAAAGGAGCTTATCGTAGCTCAGAACCAGACGCCCGCCGAGGTCTTCATTTACCTTTAGACCCGTTGCACCTCTTGCTAGCTGCTTTAACCGCGGCCAGGGTGCTCCTTGACTCAAGTTGGTTGATTTTTCGCCAACTCGCCGGCAGCGAAGAAATGATCACCGCAGAAATTGGACATGAGGACACTCATGAAACCACCAATAATTCATAACGTTCAGTGTTGCGGACCGTTCAACTAGGTTCAACTTCAGTTGAGCTGTCGATCAAACGAAACCGTAAAAGGAAGTAATGTCCCACGCACTCTTTCCTCCTCCCAGCTTTTTCGATTTTCAAAAGAAACCATCTGGCCGTGGGCTCAGGCGGCTCCTAAATGAGATTGGGTCGGCTTCCCAGGCAGAAATTCCTTGCATTGTTCCGTCAACATCACCGGTCCCAACTTGCCTTCAATTGGCTTCAATCTCGTTCCCCACTACATCCCATCCTGAAATCTGACTGTGAACCAGCTGAATACAATTTCATTGAGCTGGCCGACTTCAAAGGAGATTCTCCTGGTCTCCTAGCCTATAAAAGTCATGGGACATCTCCCTGTTCTCCGAGCGCCTACAAGCTGTAACATGTGTTCACTACACGATACAGCATGCACAGCATCAGATTGCCGTTTAAGCCCTGGACGTCGACCCAAGCCAGCTATAGTAGAGTCCCGTTATATCCCTCGCTTTCATCTTGCCCACAGTCATGACGGCCACAGGAAACAAGTACGTGTATTTCGCCATTGATATCATCACGAGCTAATCTTTCCAGACCGAGCAAGCCTGTACCGATATCTAGACACATCCAAATTCACAGTCGGTGCAATTTCCTTCCGTATTTTGTCTTACTAAATCATC
This sequence comes from Mycena albidolilacea, assembly GCA_029282495.1. Taxonomy (NCBI): domain Eukaryota; kingdom Fungi; phylum Basidiomycota; class Agaricomycetes; order Agaricales; family Mycenaceae; genus Mycena; species Mycena albidolilacea. The sequence continues at coordinate 1,313,886 of JARIHO010000014.1, read as the reverse complement.
AAGTTATCCAGTTCATTCGGTGGATTTGGCTTTTCCGGTGAATCCTCCTTCAAAGCCCTCCCGCGCCTACGTCCGTGTTAGAATTACCGGCCGAAAAGGTGGCACAAAGACCGGTCTGTATCTGGGACAGATTCATTTGGCGTCCTGGCAAGCGGACCTTCCCCCGTTAGTGTGTCGTAATTTCCCAACCGCGTAGTCACTCACAAAAAACTACAGACTGGCGCTGGAAGACGCATCAGAGATGACATTCGACCTTCGGCACCGCCCTTTGAAAGTAGGATCCTCGCAAATAGCAGAAACAAGCTCGTATTCGCTCAGCCAACTGCTGCAAATGCAAGGGACAGGAGCAGGTACCACCGCATTCTCCCCGATTTGCACGGCAGACGACTCATTCTTGCCTTTCGATGTCTAGATTTCTCCCTCCCCCTCTGTGCAAAGCAAAGCGGCAGCGCCAAGCTCGGAACTCTTCGCGTTGCCGTCCGTGTGCTCTCTTCTGTAGATGCCGCCAAAATATCCCTGGATAGCGCACAAAACAGCCTTAGCGTGTTCCTCCCCAAGACCATTTCGGCTAAGCACGCCGCGCGGTACAGAGCTGGCTACCAGGCCCTCGCCCCGATATGCGGCATCCTCGATATCGTGGGGGCTTTCGTCACGTTTTCGGTGCGTGCCATTCTCCCGGCGGACAATGGCCTGTATCCCTGATGCTTGAGGCAATTTCAGCCCGAGCCCATAACTTGCACCGTCATCGGGATCGTGCGCGGAGCGGCCAAGGCAAGTACATAGTATGCGAGCACACCTTTACTGAGGCACGTCGCAGTCAGTGAAGGAGCAGATCGAGCAGGATGAGGCTGTCCTCACTCTCATCAAGAAGATTGACCACATTTACTTCATGGTCGCGGGGACGGCTCAGCTGAATGCCGGGCGGCGCGACCCCGTGGACAAGGACATGGAGGCAGCGCTCATAGAGCTCGTCACAGCGCTTGGAGACTGCACTAAGTTCATGCTTTCGTTCTGTAAATCCAGCTTTCTCCGTAGGTGCCCCTTGCACCCCTCATCTATATTATTTATCGGCGTCCAGGACGGGTGTCACGAACGGGGAAGAAAACGAAAGAGCTCGAGGAGCTTAAAGAGCGGATGCACAAGACTTCAGACGACTTGCACCGTCTCCTGCAACTCGATATGCTCCGCGCTAATGCAAAATTGGCTGAATTGGTGGAAAAGACCTGTTCGTCTCACTCCTCGACCATATGCCCCATCAACACCGCTCACCAACACGAGTGCAGACGCAGACGTAGAGCTCGAAAAACTCGCGCGCGTCGAGATGGACACCCACCACCGCCCAAAGTGCACGAGCGCCGCGCACGCGACGACGCTCGAGACCGTTAAGCTCTGGGCGACGTCGCCCCTCCCCGACGGCGATAGCAAGAACATCTACTGGCTCCGCGGCAGCAAGAGCGCCGCCGCTGTCATCACCAGTCTTTGGTACGATCTCCACGAAGATCAACTCCTCGGCAACTTTTTTTTCCGCAAGAGACGCAAGGGGCTGCCGAGGCGCGACCCCGCGCTGCTCGTGCAGACACTCGCAGCACAGCTCGGAGATTCGCGCGACTCAGACGCGCTGAAGCTTCTTATGGCGCAGAGCCTCAAAGACAATCCGAGCGTCCTGAAGGAGTCGGTGGAGGAGCAGTTCGAGCAGCTGCTGGTGCAGCCGCTCGTGGCTTATGCGTCCGACCGCTCGGTCGTGTTCCTCTTCGACAAGTACGGGTTCGGGCCGGAAAGAAGACAGCCGGCGGAGGAAGAAGATAGCGCGGAGCGGGAGATGATGAAGAGAGTGCTGCGCCTGCTGGTCCAGGGCTCGGCGAGGTTTCCGCCAAATGTCCGCCTCGTAATAGGCGGTCGGGACGACGAAGACCTTTCCGATGTTATGGAGGGATGTGTTCGCGTGGTAGAGCTCGAGATGCCGCCGGAGGAAGTAGAACTTGAATCGACGAAACAGAGAAATGTCTGGTGATTTGTTCATATATACTGACCGTTCCATGTTTAGTTACACGCCCGAATTCTCCGATGCTCGGTGTTTCACAGCGACATTGAGGTATCATGAATGGCGAGCGGCAGAGACATAGAGACATCAGCGAAAGATATATACGGAAAACGCGGCGGACACACGGCCCGAAACGAAATACCATGAAATTAGAAGCAGGCACTCTTTTTTCGTCAATACTTGGCTCTATTAATGGACCGGGACATGTACACCGGCAGCGAATAGGTACCAGACATCCAGACCCTCTCCGAGACGGGAATCCATTCCCGTGGGGCGTCGTCCCATAAATACATTGCTGCGCCGACTCATGCGGGAAGCTCAAACTTCTGCCCTTGGAGGACTCTGTCGGTCAAACGTGGTCAGAAATTGTAGCAACGGTTCGGCTACGCGGGTGGACGTACTTTGTGAAGTATACGTAGAAGAAATCGATGTACAACCCAGTTTGAACGATGCCTGCGGTCACGGCGATAGGGTCAACGACGTTGTCCGAGAAGTATCTGCGGGAAAGGCGGACGGACGCCACGTGTCAGTGCATCCAAGGCATGGCCCACACGGGGAGGAGACGCACCGGTACATCCAGTTGGGAATGTACAACGCGCGGTAGGCGCCGAGCGCGGCGAGGTAGTGCGTGGTTATCGTCTCGGCCTCGCCTGTCCGCTGGAGCATGAATAGTTGCGGCAGGATCGCGACCGACTCGAGGAAGATGGAGAAGGACCACAGGATCTCGGTGAGGTTGAAATGGTAGTTGAAGATGAGGGAGAGCACGACGCAGGGACCCAGCAGATACTCGATGCGGAACGTATCAATGGAAGGGTCGTGTGTTGGCCTGTAGTACATTCGGTCGTTGGTTCCGAACAAAAACGAACGAGACTCACCGGAAACGATAGCGCATAATGTAAAGGATGTAGCAACTGCTTGCAATGAAGAACAGCTTCATGACGAAGTTGTACAGAGAAACCCAACGGAACAGCAGGTCGAGATAGCGCGCCACGAAAACGCCAGCATAAAGGGCCTGTGTTTTGAAGGATATACCTGGGCATCCGTTCAGCTAGTGCACCTTGAGCGTTGGGTCCTGCCTGACCTCGACATGACCGCGTCGTTTGCATTTTATGCACCAAAATGAGAATTGACGCCAAATGGGATAGATCGCCTAGCACAGTTAAGAATTATGGCCACAAAGGTATGTGGGATGGACCTACCCAACAGCCGGAAGAGATTCATCGTTGCAGAGGGCAAGGAAAGTGAAGACCGTTTTTGGACAAACCACGTAGGCAGCGGAAATATTCTCACGGTCCTTGTCCTGCACCACGGTGTCGAGAAACTATATTTCGATTGCCTTCATGCCGTGCATTCCTTGGAAGCCCGAAAATTCAAAGCTTCAGAGATTTTTAGCGCGAAGAGAGAATTTTTGCACGCAAATTGCTCGTCAACCTTGTCCGCAATACGATGGGCTACAACCCAAAAGTGGCTGGCTTGGCAAAGGCGCAAGGGGTGCAGCCGAGGTGGGCAGCAAGCAAGCAGCAAGTGCTCTAGATTCGCTTTCGCGTGTTTTTTGTCGGGAAAGCCTTACTACTATCGGACTTACCGCTCCCTGAATTTCAGCGCACATTCTTGGCGGGGACGTCGCAATTTCAAGTTTACAAACAACATCAACGATTTAATGGACTCGGACTTTACATACAAAATGTTTTCTACGCATCGACATGCCGTCCTAGGAACCGAGCACAGAAGTGAGAGCGAATTCAATGCCAAGAATACTGCACTTAGAGAGAGCAGCCGTGTCGCGGTAGGTGAGCATCCACTTCTTCCGCAACAGTCCGGCAGCCTCGAGCAAAGGCAGCGTTTCACGCAAAAACGCGTGATTGTCGCAATGGTGCCCAGTATGCTGATAGTGGAACAAGACGCCCTGTAGGCGCGGGAATCGCTCCGAGCACAGAAAGGCATCGACCGCGGCCCAATTGAAGCTCTGATTGAGCGCCATTAGGTCGATACCAACCAGGACAAGGCGCTCAAACGCAGGAGCCGCGAGACTGGTGAGCCACAAAAGTATCCGGTTGCGGTCAAAATCGAAGCGGCGCAGTGAAAGGTCGCGGATAACCAATTCTTTGAGATTAGGGTGCAGCGAGAGGTCGAACGCCGTGCAAGCGTTGACTGTGTGCCGGGTGAGCTTAGGCAGCAAAGAAGATGATGTACGCACCACTGTTGTGTGTTGCAAAGCGATGTCGAGATATTGGGGAGCACCCCCAAGCTGCTGCAGTATTTGGCGTGCACCCAACACGTCATGTTCAGACTTCAGGCGAGGCAGTCTGACCACATCCACATTGGGAAGATGGCCAAATGCATCCAGCCACGCAAAAAATGGGCGGATCGTTTTGAACGGCGTCGTGACGAGCTCCAATCTGCGCAGCGGCCGCGGTAGAACTGCGGTAGCTGGTGGGCTCGACACAGAGACTTCGAACCCCTGGCGGATTTCCAGTTCTTCTAATGCAGGGAAGAGGCATATCATGTCAATGAGCGGCGCAGGCTCTGCCTTAGAGTCCCATCTGCAGAGGAGGTACGAGGCGCCTGACATGAGGAAATCCCGCAAAGAATCTGGTGCGGAGCGATGGATCTCCGATCAATCCAGCGCTGATTTTCCTGATCAACAACTCGAGCTCGCGGAGACCCAAGAGGCGGGGGAAGTGTGCTGCAATTTCGTTGAAAGAATCATCGTTCTTTTGTCCAAAGCCTCTCGTAGTCCACATGCTGCGGACATGGTGAAGGAAGGTGCAGTTGGGGGACTGCAAAACTTCCCCGAACCCGACGACGTGGCGCTCACGCGAGAGACGGCAGCTTTCGAAAAGGCAGGCTCTAGTGCGCAAGACCCAGGCACGGCACACTAAAGAACAAGTTCTGAGACTGTACTTGTCGTCAGCAAGATAGTCCAGGATCTCGTCGATAAGTTCTTGTGGGAATTGCATGGTCATGGTCGAAAGGAAGTTGTGGGTCCCGTACACCCACAAATTGCCTTTTTGAGCCTTTGTGGCCAATCGCCGCGATACATCGCTAATTGAATTCAATTGAGCCCCGGAAACGTCACGAACAGCTGCGAGGATGAATAGACGACTACAAATCGTTCTTCAACTCGCTCCAAGGCAAGAGATCGAAGAACTTGGGTAAATCTTCCCACAATTTCTTGCGGCCGGCGCGTATCGATTCGGTGGCGTGGCGGTAGCATGCGGAACACAAGACTTTCTGGTCTTCGTCGCTTCTGTAGAGATTCAGAAGAGGGTCCAAGTCTAGACAGGAATACACTCGAGCACTTCGCGCCTGAGCGCACTTTGCAGGATTAGCACAATCAGAGTCGTGGTCCCATTTCTTAAGCCACCCAAGTGGGTAACCCTCTTGGAATCGGGCGCTTATGAATTTATCGCGTGCCAAAATGCACCGACGTAGATGCTTTGGAGGTAGGCTGGCTGTCGTCCCATCGCCCCTTGGGACACCGTCAAACAACTTCGCCTGCGCAAAGTCAATACACGCTAATGCTCAGTGCAGTACGAGGACAACTCACGGGAATATAATGCGCCACGGCACGGTAGTAGGCACAGGGTAAGACGGACACTATGTCGTTCTCTCTAGCTAGAGTAAAAAAGTCGATCATTATGCCGGGATAACCCACAATCCGTGTTGGGTTGTAGGTTTTCCCATTCGTGGCCGGCGCCTTGAGTGCTTCATATTCCTCTAGGGTCTTCGGGTTTTCAAACTCCAAACGCCTGACGGCCGAATCCAGCAGATCGCGGAAATCGTACTTGCGTCCCAACCGAATAAGAGCCCCAATGGCCGGTAACGGAAGCGCCGCCTGGGCGAGAAACGTGCTGTACATCCGGTTAGCGTGCACGCAACGGGAGAGGAAAAGTACCAACGGGCTATAGAGCGCTTTCAGCAGGCACTCGACGTCGGCGATATCGTCGGGTAGCTTGACGACAGGGCAACCATCGACACTGGGCTGGTCGGGTGGCTGTGGCAGGCCCTGCATGTCGTGGAAGAACGAGGACTGCCGTGCAAGGACACCCCAATGAACGCGGAATTGTGTGTGCTGAGCTTGTAAAACAACGCTGCCATCCTCGTACCAGATGTCCGAGCGCGTTATGGACGTCTTTGGGTCCGACCGTGCAGCCTTCATCATCCCGACCATGTGGGTCATCTTTTCCGGCGCTGTGAGGGCGTCGATCGTCATGTCCCTCAATATCTCGATAAGAGGGCGGAAATCATCTTTGAGCGCGTCGATGGAGCAAAGGTCTTTCGATGCAGCCTGAGTAAGCAACTCTGTGACCAGCTGTACATCCGCGTCCGTGCCTTCCACTGCCATTCCGACGAGCTTCTCAACCAGCCGATGGTGATGGACGGCGGGGAGGGTGGAGAAATAGACCTGGGCTTCGTCCAAATTCCGAACCCCGAAGAAATCTTTCGAGTGCTCAGCAATCTTCTTGTCGGCGTCCTTATAGGATTTGTCGAAGGCTGTCAGAGTGGCTTTTGCTGAAGCTACAACGGGCTCAACAGTTGGCATCGGGGCTGGTAGATAATAAGCGATCTGCTTCGAGTGGGTAGTGGTTCGGGAAGAGGTTTGTTTAGAGCGTCGGCAGCTGCATCGTTATATATTCGTCGTAAGTGAGATGCTTCTCGACTTGAGCTAAATTTAAAAACAAAACAAAAGCTTGAAGCCGATGCCACGAGCCTGGATCTTGTAGTCGTCGGCCCAACCCGCCTCGGAATCAAAGATCTGTCTGGTTGCGACATGTAGTAACTGGAAGACCTGCGAAAGGGTGCAGCTGCCGGGTCGTCGGATCAAAAGGCCGATCATCGAGTCAAAGATCGAAGTCACTTCCGGTTCGACAAAGTTAAACCTCCTCGCAATTCCGATGCCTCTTCTCTTTGAGCAGCTCCCGACAGACATAACACTGGAAGTAGTCAAGCTCTTGGAACTACCGAATCCTTTAACTTTACTCCTCGTATGTTCCCAAGCCCGCTAGGCTGGAAGAGTCGCTGACAGTGATTCAATCTGACTTGAATAATCTGACCAGACATGCTCGTCCCTTTACAAACTATCCAATGACCGTATCTTCTGGATATCGGTTTCAGAAACCACGCGAAAGAGGTACCCAATAGGATGCCCCGTCTACGCTGATCTATCCCAATACACCTTGGAAGCTCTCAAGGGCCTGGTCGTTTCATGGATGAAGCTGCAGCATAGTTGGGATCAGCCTTCTCCCAAAATTGTGCAGCCTGTGACCTCCACCCCGCTTTCTGGGCGCGGGCGCATCATCTTCAATGTGCAGGGAACGGATATTCTCGTTCTTGCTATCGAAGGACGTGTCTTTTGCTGGGATTCAAAACTTGCTACGCCATTCCCGTTCCCTCCTATCGAAACCGGCGGACGTATAACCCGTGTCTCTGGCCCCGCTGATGCACCCGGCATCTGCTCTCTTGCTATTTTGGCGGAGCCAATGCACAATCATCAGTTCGCTATCTGCCAGTCTGTGTCGATCGACAGCTGATTCCTCTTCTCTCCTAGCGTCTCAAATCTTGGCTCTGGAAACTCAAGCCGATATGTCATCATTATTCGGCACGCAGACGGCAAAGCGACTAGTTTTACGAGCCAATTCTCCGAGGTGTCCCGTGTCCACGATGGTCGCTACTTTGAATCGCTGTTTCTGACTGAAGATATGGTCGGAAGAACTGTGGCTATGGACAGTCGAGAAGACTGCATTGTAACAGTTGGTGCAGTAAGCGGAGACAACCATCTGGCGGATTCTACCAGTGTATTGAAACTACATCGCCCGGCATTTTCGGTACCAACGCCAATCGCTTCAAGCCAACTCACTATCTGTCAGGTGTCGCACCAGGACTTGGTTATCTCCTTCGCATACCAAGGCCATCTTTACACCTTATTGGAAAATAATTCCTCCGTTGAAATCCACCACGTCTCATGCAAAAACTTGCAGTCCGGACGCTGCGAGCAATCCGGCCTACACAGCTCCGAAATCCTTTCTTATTGCCCTGAATCCAGTGCATTCTGCTATCTGACTCCGAGCGCGCCTTTCTACGGCATCAGTGCGGTGTTCGTTCGTGTGGACTGGGTTGAATCGGGCTTGATGACCACATTCACTTTCCTGCCGAACACTCTTACACATGCTCCGGACGATGGCTTCTCTTCGCCCCTCGCGTTCGACTCACCCTGCGTGACTGAAAGCATTTCTGGGGAGCTAAACCACCTGGGTTGTGTGTGGTTGGACCACAGTGGCTTCAACTTGGTGACGGTAATTCAGCCAGACGCTGTGGATTTACCCACATGGCTTTTACTCGTGCGCTACCACCCCGACACGAGGTCCATCTCCACACACAGGCTCGATGTTCCCGACACCATCGATCTTTCCAACCTTGGATCGCTTTGTGTCGACGATACTGCCGGCGCCGTCCATCTGGTGGATGATGAAGGGATATTGTCGACACTACGCTACGTTTAGTGCACTTTATTTGCATTCAACTTTGTATTGAAAGTTTTTTTTTATCGGACCTCCCCACCGCTGGATGGCGATATCTACTAGGGCGACAGACTGAGGAGGCCAATCGACTCACAACACGAGGAGGTCTCAAATTCGTACGAGAAATCTGAACTAAAAAATCGGCAGCCCAGGACATGGTCTCTGGCTTCGGTATGTGATTGAACCGTCTCGTCCCGAGCCCTGAACGCAGGCCAAATTATTTTTTGAAAGGAAATTGGGACTGGCGAAGTCGGTTTAAAACCTTCCTCGGACTTACCAAGCCAGATTTGCCACGGCGCCACAGACCTACGGTCGGAGTCAACCAGAAATTGAACGAGGCTGATGAGCCGATTGATTCGATCACCATAGTTGCCCACTCACCACCATGGCAGTATCTGATGCTCGCCCAAGGCTCGCCACTACAATTCACTGTCTCCAACCGCTTACGCAATTTCGATGTCCGCTCTACTCAAGCTTGCAAACGACGTAACATCATGTCTGGGTCGAGACCAGACGGCGTGTGAAGCTCATGGCATTGCCGGATCCTTTATCTCGGCTCCTCGTATGTTCCAAGCTCGCTAGGCTGGAAGAGTCGCTGATCCAACCTGACTAGACACGCTCGTCACTTTACAAACTATCCAAGGACCGCATCTTCTGGATCTCGGTTCTGGAAACCACGTGAACGAGGTCTCCGATAGCATGCCCCGTACACGCCGATATATCCCCGTACACCTTGCAAGTGCTCACGGGTCTTGTCGTCTCATGGTTGAAGCTTCAGCACAACTAGAATCAGGCCTCTCCCAAAATTAATATTGTGCAATCTGTGTCCTCTTCTCTTTCCGTAGAGGTGGAGCAGGCGCCTCTGTGGATTTTGTCTCAGGTGCAGGGAACCGATATTCTGAGGAAGCCTCTTTTGTTGGGACACAAAAAAGTGGTGCCCGATTTCCATTCCCTGACGACGTCTCTGGCCCTGTGGAAGCACCGGGAATTTGCTCTCTAGCCCTCTTGGCGGGCACAGTCGCTCCTCAGTTCGCCCTTCGTTATTCTGCAAGTAATGTGAGCTAATTACATTTTAGCACTCCGAGTCTAGCCTAATATTTGATTACCATACGACATGTACACGGCAAAGCCACTAGCTTTACGAGCCAATTCTCCGGGGTGTTCACTACACCCGATAATCACCACTCTCTATGCTGTTTGGCGCAAGATAATAGGGTCGGAGCGACTGTGGCGACGGAGAGGCGCCAAGCCTGCACTGCGAGAGTCAGTGCAGTAAACGACACGGAGTCCATCGGCATGTTTAAACTAAGTCGTGCGGTGGGTATTCTCATCTTGGTTTGATGCCGACTTACCACTTGCTAGGTTTCGGATCAGGATTTGGTTTTCTCCTTCGCATACCAGGGCCATCTTTACACCTTGCTGCAACATGACTTCTCTGTTGAAATTCATCACATCTCACGAAACAGCTTGCAGTCCGGACGCTGCGAGCAATCCGGCCAATACAGTTCTCAACTCTCTTCACCTGACAGCAATTTTTTGGTACCCAACGGCCACAAATTCTACCACTGGACTCCGAGTTCAACCACGCCTTTCTACGGCATTACCGCAGTGTTTGCTCGTGTGGAGTGGGATAGCACGCATGCACCGGTCGCCGCATTTTATTTCCTGCCGAATACTCTTACACACGCTTCGGACGATGGCATGTCCCCTCCCCTCGCGCTTGACTCATCCTGTGTGACAGAACTCGTCCATGGCGAGCTATTCGACGTGAATACCTGCTGGTTGGACCACAGTGGCTGCAACATGGTAGCAGCCATTCAGGAATCCGCAGACTCATCCTTGCGGCTTGCACTAGTGCGCTATCACCCCGAGACGAGATCCACCTCTACTCACGACCTCAGTGTCCCTGACACCATCAATCTCCGAGACATTGACTTGCTTTCTGTTGACGATACTGCCGGCGCCATTCACTTGGTGGACAATCAAGGAATGTTGTCGACGTTGCGCTACATTTCGCCATTTTGCTAGCATTATATTTGCTAGGCAAGTCATCCTGGAGCGTGGCATTTGCGCGATTAGTATGTTCCCGATCACAGTCTGAGTCAAGTTGAACTTGAACTTTCAAGCAAGCCACCACCTCAGCTTTGTTTGCAGCTTGAAGTCGAACGTTGGGTCATACTTTGTTGGAATTTGAATTGAATTGAACTGAATCATAATACTACGCGTGTATCAGCAATAAATACCTCGTTCTTGAATACGTTGAGCTTGAGAGTCAATATTTCGACGATGTATGGTCGAGTGATTGCGCGATATTTTATAAGAACTCTTTCGGGTGCTCAGCACTGATCTTCTTGTTGGCATCCTTGTCGGATTTGTCGAAGCCTGTCAGAGTGGCTTTCACTGAAGCTACTTACAACGGGCTCAACGGTTGGCATTGAGGCTGGCAGATAATAAGGGGTCTGCTTTGGGTGGGTGGTGGTTCAGGAAGAGGATTGTTTAGAGCGTCGGCAGCTGCATCGTTAGATATTCGTCGAAGTGGGATGGTTCTCGATTTGAGCTAAATTTAAAAACAAAACAAAAGCTTGAAGCCGATGCCATGAGCCTGGATCTTGTAGTCGTCGGCCCAATCCGCCTCGGAATCAAAAATCTGTCTGGTTGCGACACGTAGTAACTGGAAGACCTGCGAAAGGGCGCAGCTGCCGGGTCGTCGGATCAAAAGGCCGATCACTGGCATCGATCGAGTCAAAGGTCAAAGTCACTTCCAGTTCGACAAATTTAAACCTCCTCGCAATCCCGATGCCTCTTCTCTTTGAGCAGCTCCCGACAGACATAACACTGGAAGTAGTCAAGCTTTTGGAACTGCCGGATCCTTTATCTTTACTCCTCGTACGTTCCAAGTTCGCTAGGAAGAGTCGCTGACAGTGATTCGATCTGACTGGATAATCTGACCAGACATGCTCGTCCCTTTACAAACTATCCAATGACCGTATCTTCTGGATATCGGTTTTAGAAACCACGCGAAAGAGATACCCAATAGGATGCCCCGTCTACGCTGATCTGTCCCAATACACCTTGGAAGCTCTCAAGGGCCTGGTCGTTTCATGGATGAAGCTGCAGCATAGTTGGGATCAGCCTTCTCCCAAAATTGTGCAGCCTGTGACCTCCACCTCGCTTTCTGGGAGCGGGCGCATTATTTTCAATGTGCAGGGAACGGATATTCTTGTTCTTGCTATCGAAGAACGTGTCTTTTGCTGGGATGCAAAACTTGCTGCGTCATTCCCGTTCCCTCCTATCGAAATCGGCGGACATATAACCGGAGTCTCTGACCCTACGGACGCTCCCGGCACCTGCTCTTTTGCTATTTTGGTGGAGCCATTTCACAATCATCAGTTCGCTATCTGCCAGTCTGTGTCGATCGACAGCTGATTCTTTTTCTCTCCTAGCATCTTAAATCTTGGCTCTGGAAACTCAAGCCGATATGTCATCATTATTCGGCACGCAAACGGCAAAGCGACTAGCTTTACGAGCCAATTCTCCGGGGTGTCCCAGGTCGATGATGATCGCGACATCGAATCGTTATTTCTGACCGAAGACATGGTGGGAAGAACTGTGGTTATGGTCAACAAAGAGGACTGCATTGTAACAATTGGTGCAGTAAGCGGAGACAATTATCTGGCGGATTCTACCAGCGTATTGAAACTACATCGCCCGGTAAATTCAGTGGCGACGACAATCGCTTCAAGTCAACTCACCACTTGTTAGGTTTCGAACGGGGACTTTTTTGTCTCCTTCGCATACCAGGGCCATCTTTACAACTTGCTGGAAAATGATTTCTCAGTTGAAATCCATCACATCTCACGAAAAAGCTTGCAATCTGGACGCTGCGAGGAATCTGGTCTACACAGTTCCGAAATCCCTTCTTCTGATCCTGATGGATCCACTCCATTCTGCTATCTGACTCCAAGCGCGCCTTCCTACGGCATAGGCGCAGTGTTTGTTCGTAGGACCTGGGTTGAACCGGACGGGATGACCACCTCTTTCACTTTCCTGCCGAGCACTCTTACACATGTTGCGGACGATGGCGTCTCCTCGCCTCTCGCGTTCGACTCACCCTGCGTGACTGCACGCATTTCTGGTGACCTAAACCACCTGGGTCTTGTGTGGTTGGACCACAGTGGCTTCAACTTGGTGGCGGTAATTCAGCCAAACCCTGTGGATTTACCCAAATGGCTTTTACTCGTGCGCTACCACCCCGACACGAGGTCCATCTCCACACACAGGCTCGATGTTCCCGACACCATCGATCTTTCCAACCTTGGATCGCTTTGTGTTGACGATACTGCCGGCGCCGTCCATCTGGTAGATAATGAAGGGATATTGTCCACGCTACGCTACGTTTAGTGCAGTTTTTTTGTCTTCTCAACTTTCGAAAAGCCAGTCGTCGCATATTGGAATTTTTTATCTTGGGCTTCGACACCGCTGAATGACGATTTAAAATCCATTTACGGCGGCAAACTGAGGAGGTCTTCGAATGCGTAACTACTACTACGAAAGATCTCACCGAATACGCGGCAACAGCGAGATTTAACATAGGCATAGTTTCTGGCGTTCAATATGTGATTGAACCGTGTTTTTGGTCCTAAACGCCGCGCCCTGAACGTTGGCGGAATCAATTTCTCAGAAGAAAGATTTCTCAGGCTGGGAGCCACCGCAGTCGGACGCGGCGGTCCGCCGTCCCTTTTCAGCTTGCAATTCAGAACCTCGTATGCTTCGAGGCAGGCAATAAATGCGTTCTTTCGTTGAGATTATGAGCCCTACGGTTCGATTGGGTGACACGGGGAATTTTGTTCGCAATATTTCGTGTACGCACTTGGTACGCCGCGCCACGCGACGAATCAACGTGACCGTGTACCGTCGTGACACGTCACTCTCCTGCTGCAAACTCTAATTCCGGTATATTCATCGTTTGAGGCGCCTCTGGCTGGATCCCACACGGTTCCCTCTCAAATGATTTCGCGCTATAACCTGCTGTCGCTTTCTCTCTTGACTTTTTCGCTTTTCTTCGGGCTCGCACACGCAGCCAATGATGACAAGACGAAGATAGGAAACAGCACCATTGACCGGGTAAGCCCTCTTCGTTTTTATCTGTCAAGGGGGTTTTAGAACCCTCCGAACTCCGACCTATCTTCTGCACGCTCTGTGCGGTGGTTCTGGGACTAAGCACGAGGCCAGTGCCAAGATGCTAATATTCTCTTCGTCAGACGGTACAACTCCGGACGCACTCGCTATACGCACCGTACATTGACCAAGACCTGCAAAACCGGTATGTTGCCTCTGTCGCCCTTCGAGTTGCTTTTGAGCAGACACAAGGTGGTGGGATTTCGGAGCTGATGCATATGTGGTGCGCTGTGGTCATCAACTACTTTCTTGACCAAGGGGTTGACTGACGATGCTTAGAACACGAATAAACATATCCGCTTGACCCGGCAGCGACCCTCTCAGATGGTGGGTCCCACTGAACGTCAGTTAACGCAAGGCATTCACATTCGTACCAGGGATGGCTATGGTCGCGCCTGCCGATGACGGCCACTAATTTTGTGATTGAGGTGGAGTTCAAGGTACGGCTACCAGCAATTACAAGGGAACGCTACAAACCTAACCCATCCAGGTATCCTCCAATGACGGCGGCTATCTGTATGGAGACGGCATGGCTATTTGGTTAACAAGAGAGCGCATACAACCAGGGCCTGTCTTTGGGAGCAAAGGTGTGTGGCCGTCGTATATAATAGCCTCAGGACCAACGTTCTTTCGTCCAGATAATTTCGAAGGTCTCGCGATCTTCCTAGACACGTGAGTGCTTCCTGTTGTTGGCGTTGACCACTGTGCTGAGAGGATTGAAGTTATGCGAATACGCGGCACGGATACTCGTTCCCGCGAGTGAGCGGTATGCTTGGTGACGGAAAGACGAGCTACAACTTTGGCAACGACGGGGATGGCCAGGTCTTTGGGGCGTGCTCGGTATGTGGGACGACTTTTGCCGTCGTACAGAGACTAAGGGATTTCAGGCCAACTTCCGCCAGACGAATGTGGCGACAAAGGTCAAGATCACCTACGTCAAGGACGGCTTCCTCGATGTGAGCCCTTTCCCGTTCTGCTCGAAAACTCTGTGCTTATTGTGTGCAGGTCAAAATCCAGTTCAAGGCTTGTACGTTGGGATATCAGAAAAAATGGGCAGACAATATTGACCGGATTTTGTCCAGGGGACGACTGGACGGATTGTTTCCGCCAGGAAAAGGTCAATCTAATCAACGCGCCTTTCCTCGGGTTCTCTGCCATGACCGGTGACATCTCGGATAACCACGAGTGCGTAGTCGGCTTTTCCTCACCCGTCCCAGCAGCTTCTGACACGACTATCTCTACCTCCCAGCATCATATCCGTAACGACATACTCTGCCGTGCTCTCCCCCGCAAGCGCCCAGCGAGACAAAGCCGCTCCGACGTTCTTCTCCCGCGGACCAAACAAAGAGGGAACCTGGTTCGGGTTCTTCTTCAAGGCGTTCCTGTTCGCGGGCGTCTGCGCTGGGGGGTATTATGGGTACGAGGAGTACAAGCGGCGGAAGATGTACGGCGGCGGAGGGAACTTTGGGGGCATGCGGGGCGGGGGCTATGGGGGCGGGGGCGGGTTTGGCGGCGCCGGCATGTACGACAAAAGATTCTAGTTCGTCCTTACAGAGAGGTCGACTGTAATTTATTGAATTCTCGGGAAACCTCTTAATTGATTCCGGTTTTGGATGATACCTAACTGACACAGACATGGAAAATGGACGGCCGTCATAAAGCTGGAACCAGTCAAAGTACAATCCTCAAAATAGCAGAGCCTCGGTGCCCGAGGGATTCATGTCGAGCAAGCGTGAACGAAACAATAAATAAGTTGAGGTCCCAGCAGAGGTCTCCTCCCCGCACATGAAAGGCCCATTCTGCACACGATTAGAAACCACAGCTGTACGATTGGGAAAGGGTGACACTAGAGCGACAAGACGACCCTTGAGTGATTGGGAGACCTTTTCTGTCAGGTTTGTAAAACTGAGTATAAAGCAGTGACTACGTCCAACTGAGTAGTATGGGTGTTCGTCCAAACCTAAGAACCGAGAGACAGAGGATAACCAGCCAATTGACTTGCAGTACGATTTGAACGAGTGAGAGTTGAACGACACGCGCTTGTTTGCCTTACAAACAGACCGATCAGAGCAGAAAATGGACTACACCACTTTGGACCCAACCACCAGCTCGCACATAACCTTCTCTGGCTCTGGCCCTCAGCACAGAATTCCCCGCGTCCATCCTGTCCGGACTATCAAAAAATCAGCCAGAACCGTCCCAAAATTGCAAAGATCCCAATTATCATCGCCTAATTTGCTGTGCGGGCGCGCGGCGCCGGGGTAGCCCCACATGCCTGCGAACACCGCGGGATCGTCTACGAGGGCTTCTACCAGCAAGAGTGCCGCGGGTGAGGATGCCGCCGGCGTCGACCAACCGCCACAAGCGTCAAACAGCAAAAACAAGGGAAAGGGCAAGGCAAAGTCGAAGAAATCAAGCGCGCCGAAGGTGGTGACCCCCGCGAAGGTAGAGGCGGAACGCACGTCTCTAATTTCCGAGAAGCAGACCGAGCTCGCGGCGGTGTTGGATCGACACGACGATTTGGTGGGTCTTTCTTCCTTCCGTCTTTCGCTGCTTTCGGTCTCTGCTCTTCCCAACTTCAACGTGTTGCTGAGGCCCTTTTAAGATACGGGAAAAGTTTCACATGGAGACCTTTGTGATGATGGTCGACTATGACCCTGAGGTGCGTGTTCCGCGCGCGCCATTTTTGCCTCCGTTTATGTTTATTCGTTATTTTTACGCAGGTCGCGAAACAAGACGAATCAAAGGTGTTCCAAGACGTGAGTAGTCTGCTCCTTGTAGCTCGCTATCCACGCTGTTCTGTCCAACGAGTACGAGTGCACCATTCTAACCGCTTCCTGCGTCTGCAGTTCAAGTCCCGCCACGACCTTCTCGATACTGTCGCACCCCCTACATCCAGCCCGCGCAAGACGCGCTCGTCGCATGCGGGACTGCTCAGTCTCGGTGGAGTGGGACCGTCTTCCTCCGCAGGGTCCTCAAATTCCACTCCCAAACCCAAACCCAAATCCACCCCAAACTCGAATTCGACTTCACACCCCGTCGCAGGGCCCTCAAACTCGCGTCCGTCGCCCAAAAAATCACCCATAAAAGACATAAGTATAACGCGGCCAAAAATTATCGTGCGCAATCTCGCTCGTCGCAAGGGCAAGGAGAAAGCAGCCGCCGTGGATGTCGATATGGGAGAGGCAACGCCAAAGCCAGAGCTGGAACCAGAACGGGAGCCGGAGCCGGAGTCGATATCGGTGGGGGTCGCGCGTACCCGTGGACGCGCCCCGGCGACCGCCAGCGGCAGCGGAGGTGGTAGTGCCAGGCAACTCCGCAAACGAGCTGGTGCATCATCTCCGCGTCCGGGGGAAGGGGCTAGGTCTGCGCCGGAACCGGAGCCAGAGCCGGAGTCGATATCGGTAGCCCTCGCTCGTGGACGGACCGCCAGCGCCGCCACCGCCAGCAGCCAAAGGCAACTCCGCAAACGAGCGGGTGCTTCGCCAGAGCCGGCGGCTGCATCCACCGCGTCCGCGCCTGCGCCTGCGCCTGCGCCTGTGAATGGGAGCGAGAGGGAGAGGGAAGCACCCCCGCCCCGCAAGCGGCGGAAGATCGACGACGCTGCTGTCGAGGTTGCGGCAACCCCTTCGATATCCGCCCCCGTAAACGGCCGTGTTTTACGAGGAAAGGGGCGCCCGCCAGACCCCGAACCTGAACCCGCACCCGCACCCGAACCGCCGCGTGACCCCACTCTGGGCGGGAAGAGCATCACAGCGCCTGTTGGTGGGCGGGTGATGCCGCACCGGAGCGCCGCGCATCGGCCGCAGGTCCCTGCCCCGCCGCTCCCGCACCGGCGGGCCGTTCCCGCACCCTCAACCTCCACTGACCCACCTGCCGCATCCCATCGCAAGTCTGCAGTTGTAGCTGCACCCCCGCCCCCACCCTCCCCCATCAAACGCATCAAGCTCCTCGTACGCCGCCCCCCGCCGAAGCACCTCTCGCACCCGCGCCAACGACCCCCGCCGCCATTATTCAACTCGTCGTTGGGGGCGTTTTTGGGGAGTTGGAGTGCGGTTGAGGTGCCCATTGGGCAGAGTTTGGAGCGCTTCCCCGTCCAGGACGCGGGCATGGGCAACTCGAACTTGAACGGGAATGGGATCGATGGCGCGAACGGGATCGCGAGTACAAGCACAAGCAAGGCGGAGGACGCGAACACGAACGCGAACCTGAACGCGGACCTCCTCCGGCTCGCCGAAAGGGAGGCGGCGCTCTGGGAAAGGGTCGAGGGCATGAAGCGCGCGGGGCTCTGGTTTGGGTCCGGGGTGTTCGACGCGTTTCGGATGGGTGGGGACGGTGGTGGTGGCAGCAATGGCGTCAGCGGGGTGGGGACGCCGTTGCTCGAGTCGACTCGTGCGGAGGGGAGTTTGAATTCGGGCCCAGACGACGCGTGGGCGGCCGTCGTGCGCTCCGTCGTCGCGTATGGGCGGCGGACCCGCTCCTCCACCGTCAACAACATTAATGCCACGGGTAACCCAAAGAGCATGATGAAGAGGAAGACGCGCGGTGCGGTGGTGGCGGGCCAGGTGGCGGCGAAGGTCCAGGCGTATTGGGACGGGGAGGCGGCGAAGCGCGAGCGGGGGCGGGTGGTGGAGGAGAAGAGATTGAGGGGGCTGGCGAAGAGTGTGGGGCGGCTGGTAGCGGGGGAGTGGAAGAAGGCGGTGTTTGTGAGTTGCGTTCCCCCACCTTCGATGGTTCCCGAACTAATAACTGAGGTTTGCGTCCCCAGCATATCCGCGAACAAGAACGCCTCAAGCACGAGGCGGAGGAGCTAAAGCGCGGGCAGACGCATTTGGATGCGATTTTGGACCAGTCGGGCATTATTTTGGAGACGCAGCAGGGGGATTTGTCGAGAGGCGTTGGGGATGCGTTTGGGAGTCGGAGTCGGTCGAGTAGTGTTGGTGCTACGATGATGGGGTGGGGGGAGGAGGACGAAGAAGAGGAGGAGGAGGAGAGGAGCGAACCAGAAGCGGAAGGCGACGAAGATGAGGGAGGTGGAGACGAGGACAAGGCCGAGGGAGACGATATTATGAGGGAAGAGGAAGGAGAAGGAGAAGGAGACGTCGTAGCAGACACCAGCCAAATCGACCACGACACTCCCAAGGACGGCGACGACGGCGAAGACGAAGGAGAGCCTTCGGGACCCGGAGATTATCCCCAGACGCCCGGGAGTACCACCTCTGCCCTCCCGGATGCATATCCATCGACACCTGCGTCCGAATTACTTTCTTTAGCTGGGGACGACGAAGAGCGGGCCGTGGACGATGAAGACGACAGCATGTCTGCGGTTGCGGTGGAGGATATGATGAGTGAAGAGGTTTTCAGCTCTCCGGTCAAGCCACCGCCGCCACCTGCTCTGAGCTCGGGTGCCGATTCTGAACCTGAAGACTCGGCGGATCTAGACCACGAACCCCACGACTCTGCGGATCTGGACGAGGAGACCAATCCCACTCCGGATCGACCTCCGCCGCCAGATTCGCTCGACGAGGCACCCGTCAATCCCTCAACGACTGCCTTGACTGAGGATGTCGAGATGGCGCCTACTCCTCCTGTTGTGCAGGCCGATCCCATTACGGAGGATGTCTCTGCTGGTCCAAATTTAGCCGTCGACACTGATGCTGGAACCCAAGATGCACGGAAGGAGGAAGGGGTTATGGAGGATGCGCCCGTCGGTCCAAATTCACCTGTCGACGCTAATGCTGGAACGCAAGATGCACAGGAGGAAGAAGAGGCATCTACTGAGCCTGAGGAGGAGGAGGAGCGGCCAGCAGAACCAGAAATACCCGCATATCTTCGACCTTACGCCGTGGCGCCCGTCGAGTGGGATGCGACCAAAAGGGTCACTCCCCCGCTTCTGCTTCGCGGTTTCCTACGTCCGTATCAGCAATCTGGGCTCGAATGGCTTGCTAGTCTTCATGTCAATAATCTGAATGGTATCCTGGCAGACGAGATGGGCCTGGGGTTCGTTTAACTTTTGTTTTGAATCGCTCCAGAGTACTAATTTTTCTCGCAGCAAAACGATCCAAACGATTGCACTCCTAGCGCACCTCGCTTGCGACCGGGGTATCTGGGGTCCGCATCTTATCGTGAGTTTTGGTCGGATTTCCTGCGAATCGTTTTGTAACGGCAAATTTTAGATCGTCCCCACCAGTGTCCTGCTCAACTGGGAAATGGAGTTCAAAAAGTTCCTCCCTGGGTTCCGGACCCTCAGTTATCACGGCAGCACCAAACGGCGCAGGGAACTCCGCCAGGGTTGGAATGAGAAACATCATCTGAACGTCTGTATCACTTCATATACGCTCGCCAGCCGGGATGCCGTTGTGCTCAAACGGAAGCCCTGGTATTACATGATTCTAGACGAGGCGCATATGATCAAGAATTTCAAGTCTCAGCGTTGGAACACACTACTGATGTTTCGCTCGTTCCGCCGGCTCTTGTTGACGGGGACACCACTGCAGAACAATCTCACCGAACTTTGGGCGTTGCTGCAGTTCCTGATGTCCGGCTCCGACTTTGTGAATTTGAAGGAATTCGGAGATTGGTTCTCTAGTGGGTTTCTTCCTTTTTTCACTTGTACGTGTGCTGATCGATTTCAGATCCGCTGGAGAAAGCAATTGAAGCAGGTAATGCAATGGATGAAGATACGATGCAGCGGGTTACGAAGTTGCATACCGTCTTGCGGCCGTATCTCCTCCGGCGGCTTAAACGCGATGTTGAGAAGGAACTCCCGAGCAAATACGAACACTTGGTTCTCTGCCCTCTATCCAAGCGGCAACGTTTCCTGTACGACGAATTCATGTCGAGGGCGCACACTCGCGACGCGCTCCAATCCGGCGTCTATCAGAAAATCGCCAACATCCTTATGCAGCTCCGCAAAGTTTGTAACCATCCCGACCTATTCGAGGTTCGGCCCATCGTAACCTCTTTTGCGATGGAGCGCTCAGCAATCGCCGACTTTGAGATCAAGGAGCTTCTTGTACGGCGGCGATTGTTGAACGATGAGGAGGAAACTCTTGACCTGGACCTCCTTGGTCTACGGTTCATCGATCGCCAGAACATATCCCTCATCGCTGCTCAGGAGACACGACGTCTCGATGGGACCACCCGTCTTCCCTTCATCTCGGAAATCCCTGAAGCACCGCCGCCCAAGGACACTCGCACGATTGCCGGCTGGCGTGCGTACTCTGCGTACCAGCATCGCGCCGCCACCATTTCCCGCTGGGCGCATATTGGCTACGTGAATCGGTTGCGCTGCAGATCTTTTCCTATCTACAGCTCCGAGACGCTCAATGTCGTACAACGCTTTCACCGGCAGCTCCTCCCTCTCTCGGCGGTCGACACCCGCTCAGAATATCTCGACACCGTCTACCTCGTCAACGCCGCCGTCAAGTCGTACGCCACTCGCGCTGAGGAGATGGTGGGCATCGTGGACCGCTTCGCATTCGTCACTCCGCCGGTCGTCGCCCTTGACCTTCCGCGCATCGCTCTTATCGGCCATGAAGATAGGCTCGCCGCTTCCCCGCCAGACTTCGACGCCGTGTTGCACCGCGCCAGCGTGAAGCTGCAGATTGCGTTCCCCGATCCCTCGCTGCTACAGTACGACTGCGGGAAGCTGCAGCAACTCGCACGCCTTTTGCGGGAGAAGAAGGCGGGTGGGCACCGAGTGCTGATCTTCACGCAGATGACAAAGATCCTCGATATACTTGAGATTTATCTCAATTTCCACGGCTATTTGTATCTGCGGCTTGACGGCGCGACGAAGATTGAGGACCGGCAATACATTACGGAGCGGTTCAACGCCGACCCGAGGGTCTTCTGTTTCATTGCGTCGTCCAGATCTGGTGGCGTGGGAATCAAGTCCGTACCCACTCTTTTCTGAATTTCCTTTTGCTTTACTGACAAAACACTTGCAGTCTGACGGGCGCAGACACGGTCGTCTTTTATGATAGCGACTTCAACCCGCAGATGGATCGCCAATGCGAAGATCGGTGTGTTGTTGCATGACAAAGCATTGGCCTGCACCTAGCTTACAAACCTATTTCTTAGTGCCCACCGTATTGGCCAAATCCGTGACGTGCACATCTACCGCTTCGTCTCTTCGCACACCGTCGAGGAGGCTATGTTGCGCAAGGCGAACCAGAAGCGCTCTTTGGACGATCTCGTTATCCAGAAGGGCGAGTTCGACTGGCGGTCGCTGTTTGCGGACGACGGCTCCGGGGTGCTTGCACTGGAGAAGGCGCTGGGCGAGTTTGACGACACCGAAGACGCGCATGCGGCAGCGGTCGCCGCACGGGAGGAGATCGTGCTCCAGGGGCAAGATCAGGCGGATTTCCTGGATGTGGAGGCGGAGGGGACGGTGAATGCGAATGTACCTGCCATCAATGGAGCGACAATCGCGGCTGAGGAGCAGGAGCCGGATCTGGAGGAGCCCGAGGAGGAGGGCGGCAACATCGCAGATTATATGATCGCGTTCGTCCAGCGAGACGCCGAGTTTTTCCGTGATTGGAAGTTATAGGAGGTGTGGGTTCCTTTTTCTTCGTCTCATCCCTTTTGCTGTGTTGCTTTTTTCTTGCATCCATTCTCGTGCGCTTTCAACCCAACTCAATTTGTACCGCTATTCATTTGTATATAGCCTTGAATGCCATGGTGTTGTATGTATTATGCTACTTGTAAACTGTTCTGTTTCAACCGCGGATTTGAAATTTCTGTCCGATACTTGAAGCATTTATGCCAAAAAGTTTTTGAACTTTGAAGGACAAAGGTGACAGCTTGGTGTCTTGGATCTGCTTCATTTGTTTTTTTTGTTCAAGGGGGTTTGTTGGGGATTTCAGCAGTTCCAGCAGGTTCAGTGCCACCTTCAATATATTGAGGTGATCAGGGTATATTGAAGTGTCTGTCTGCAAGAGACTACAGTGCCACCCGAATGAATATCCGACCATCAACGATAATCTCCTATTCTAAGTCCACCACCACGCGATCAAAATACGCATTGCAAAAGTCAGCTCATACATAATACAATGTGAGGTATAATTATGGTGTGGTATAAGTAACTATAATGTAATGCATGTATGAATGCAGCAAAAAAAAGTGCAGGGGGGCACCAAAACTGGTGGCAGGAGCAAGAAAGCTCTTTTTTTTCTTTTTCTTTTGATTCACTCTTTGGGTTTTGCTGCAAGTGGAGAGTAGGCATAACAATCATATCAACCGGGGCTAGGTGTTGTTTGCGTTACTAAAAAAACAAAGCAGGGGAGAGAAAGTATGTTGTAAGCCTTGACTTGTTTTGTATGAAGAAAAAGGTAGGAAACCTACGCGGTGCATCCTAAATATTACGTTGGAGGTTCGCCAAGACGTGAAAGATGGGGGCTTCGTATTCCGCAAACAGTTCCTCGAACTCTTTATAGTTTGTAGGGACGTTCGCTCCCTGCATCGGCTCCGAGTTGAGCGTTGCTCTAACAGCGAGAAGGAGCCGCGTGCTGTAGTCCAGCTCCGGCGGAGGAGGAAGCGATGGTTGCGGCTAGAAATTGCAAATGATCGGGTAATTGCGAATTGAAAAAAAAAGGATGAGAGATCAAATTAGTGAAACGCGTTCGGTGAAAGGAAAGAATTGCGTACCTGAATCGATACAAAGAGGGGCGCGGTCATCTCGGAATCGGTCGTCGAGGACGTCGGCGCTGAAATCGACGCAGGAGCCGAAGAATACAAAGAAGCGGGCGTCGGTGGAGGTGGAAAGGTAGCGTGATATGAAGCGGATACGGGAACGGGCGGCAACGACGTGCACGTCGGGACGAGGGGCGAACTCGCCGCTGATGTCGAGGCCGATGCAGAACGACAATACGAAGCAACGGGCGGGAGGGAGACGCGCGTCGACGTGAGCGGGGAGTTGGGCAGCGACGCGAGCTCGGACTTGAGGAGCGACGGCGAGCGCGAGGAGGCGGGCGTCGGGGGGCGGTAGGTGGAGGCGTTGTAGGGGTGGTAGTGTGCACTCGCACTCACGCTCGTACTCCGTCGTTGGACACCGCTCGCAGGCGAGTCGGAGGCAATGGAGAGGGCGGAGAGGGCAGACGCAGCGGCTGACGCCGAGCGGGGAAGCGGGGACGGATATGCATGTGCGTCGGGCGACGTCGTGCCGATCGGCGTCGGCAGTCCTGTCGACGACGCACTGTACTCGGCATTGGTTTGCCCCGGGGTATTGGTGTTCGTGTCGATGTGCAGTCGCTGCTTGCGGCCGGGGGCAGATTGAGAGACGGATTGAGCTTTGGTGGATTCGAGTAAGATACGGTCTGCAATCCAGATGCGGATGTCTGCCTCGTCCCCACCCTCAAACGACGCAGAGCTGGGGTAAAAGGCAAAGGCATCCGAGTCGGGTTGAACCCGACTCTTCGGGTCTACACTATTGAAGGAGACCTCGAGACGCTCGAGAAGGGCGGGCGTGAGGGAAGGGTAGCGCGCTGGATTGCGGATATCATTCAATATGGGCAAGAAAAGAGATGATGCACTCACGATTAACGGGTGCGGGAGTGGCTGTTTCTTGAATGGCGCGCTTCGTACGTCGTTTGTCGAACCACCCCCGGAGGGATGATTCCAAATAAAGCTTGTTCCCCTCTCCTGGAAGGTTCTGGACCAAAAGAACAAAGGTGAGCACACGCTCAAAAGTTATACTGTCGAACTGACGCGGATCTGGGCAAGCAGCTCGGCGTACTGCTCCCGCGTAGGATTATCACTTTTGGTTTCATAGAACTCTGCAATGGCGGTGAGTAGGAATTCAATGTAGAATTGTGATTGGCGCGTCGAGGACGCGTCTCGGCCGCTAATGACCCACCTAACATAAGCTTCATCCGCGCTTTATCTTTCGGCGCTTTGGCTTTGCCATCCCGACGCAAGTGGGAAGCGGAGTTGCTCAGGTTACCTGCAGGAAGTGAAGTGGGAGATTCTGCCATAGGGTCATGAAAGAGGAAAAAAAGAAGTAATGCGGATTATATATGTATGACGTTCAAAGCGCAAAGAGCCTTTGCGAGGCGATTGACGAACCAATCCGAGTGGACAATCAAAGTCAGGGTTGACAAGATCAACTCGGCCCCCAGGGACTCGGAGAATTGGTTTTTCACCTTGTCAATTCAAGTTACAGCTAAACGATTAAAATTGGTCCGAAACCCCCCCCCCCCCCCCCCCAAAATGTGCTTGAATGATGTTCTCATCTCGGGTGCAACCTCCTTTACGATGCTTGATATCACCAAGCCCCTAATCTTCGCAGGTCGTCTGACAATTTCTTGGCTGGAAAAAGTAAGATCGCGAGTCACGTGATTGGATAGCACGGCCAGGTACAGCATAATAGAACTCAAGTTCAAGTTCAAGATTGACAAGAAATAACTCGAAAAAGCGCAGAAAGAAAGCGGAGACAACGAGATAAGTTCTGGCTGCATTGCGGGATAAAAACAACGTGCCAGGCCTCTGCGACGAGACAAGAAACGCGTCGATGGGTTTCGAACCTGGCGGGAAAAAAATCTGGAACAAAGATCGGACCAAAACCTCCACCCCCATTCAGCCAAGATTTTGGGCCGGCGCAGGTTCGGGTCTCCGGGGGCGTCACGGTATTTTTATCATGTGAGACCCCTTCGTGTCGCGAACCGACATGGCCCATGCTGTTTCGATTCTCTTTTGCGAGACAAAGTGCATTATTTCCTTTTTAAGTGGATGATGAAAGCGTGATAAAAAGCCCGTGTGGTGGCAACAGGATTGCCAATTTGGTCCCCTGTGGGAAGGTGTGCCTGAAAATGCATATGGGCATGAAACAAAGGAGGTAACAAAAAGGGAGTACTTGAGTAAGAGGTTGGAAGACTTCCATGTAGCCTGTCTTGTTCCCTCCAAAAAAAAGCGGTTTTCAGTTGTCTGAGAGCACAAGAGCCAGTTTTGGGGTTGAGTCAACTTGAAAGTGACGGTGGAAGGCAAGCGCAATTTGTAGCACGGGCGGATTTGAAGACTTCTGAGCGAGTCGTGGCTTGTGCATGGTTGTCAGAACACCTCGAGGCTTCGAGAGCGAGTTGCTACTTGAGTAAAAGTCGAATCGGAGGCATCGATGGAGGTCGATAACAGGCGGAGGTGGCAGTTATAAGAGGAGGAACGAGGCGCCAGCTGCTATTCCAGGGCGGCACGGATGAATGTCGATAACGGAGGTCGTGGCAGTTATAAGAGAAGGAATGAGGCACCGGCTGCTGTTCCAACTACTTGAATAATCGCGGAGGCATCGATAACACCAGAGGTCACAGTTATAAGAGAAGGACGAGACGTCGGCTGCTGTTCCAACTTCCAATGTCGTCAACGTCAGCCACCGGCTCACGGTTATCGCTTCTGCCGACTCTGGCAATCCCTGTTTGGCTCCTGAAATCACTCTCCTAGCGTCTGTTTGTCCTGTGTACCTCCCAAGACCTTTTTGGCGGCGAAAGAGTGGTCGTACGGCGCCTGCAAGGATGCCTCCGACCTGTCTGCGGCGTTAATCCCTTGTTCCAGCTCTTGCAGACGACTACGAGAGAGCTTTGTGCGGATTTCGGAGCCCCGTCTGACGTCCAAGCATGACGGAGGGCCTATACCCACAGGCCTGGAGCGGCTATGGATCTGCAAAAGCTCCTGATTCGTATTCACATGCCAGCGCCTTTAAATTACGCCCCTAGGAGCCGCTCAAGTTGAACTCTAATACTAGACTTGATACCCTCGCTCACTCTTATACCACCACGACGGAACAGCAACGTTAGCCAGCCAAACATAGATGTCGCGCTCGGGAAACAAGAAGCCGGTGGGGTTCGCGACGCACATTGCGGCAGGCGGGATTGCGGGAGGGTGCGAGGCGGTAGGCCGTGTTGCGCGTCTATTTCCCGCCTTTGTTCATTCCATTCTAGCTGGCGTGCCAGCCGCTCGACACGATTAAGGTGCGGATGCAGCTGTCCAAGTCGGGGCGCGCGCCGGGGGTACGTTCTTCGCGGTTCTTGGCGAGTAGCTGTCTAACGCGGACGACAGACAAAGGCCCGCGGGTTTCTCGCCACGGGCGGGATGATCATCAGCCGCGAGACGCCACTCGCGCTGTACAAGGGTCTCGGCGCCGTCCTCTCCGGCATCGTCCCCAAGATGGCGATCCGCTTCGCGTCCTTCGAGGCGTACAAAGGGTGGCTCGCCGACGCCAGCACCGGCAAGACGAGCACGGGCGGGATTTTCCTCGCGGGGCTCGGCGCAGGGACGACGGAGGCAATAGCGGTCGTGACCCCGATGGAGGTGGTGAAGATCCGGCTGCAGGCGCAGATGCACTCGCTCGCGGACCCGCTGGAGACCCCCCGGTATCGGAATGCGGGACATGCGGTGTATACTATCGTGCGGGAGGAGGGAATCGGGACATTGTATAGAGGAGTGTCGCTCACGGCGCTGCGGCAGGCGACGAATCAGGGTGGGTGCTTTCCTCCCATCCAATCTGACATCGCTGTTTGCGTTTTTGGTCGGTTGTGACTGACTGAGAACGCAGGCGCAAACTTCACCGCGTACCAGGAAATCAAAAAGTTTGCGCACCGGATGCAGCCCGGGCTCGAAGAGCTACCGTCCTACCAGCACATGCTCATCGGTCTCATCTCCGGCGCCATGGGTCCCTTCTCCAACGCACCTATCGATACTATCAAGACGCGTACGTCTTCTCCCGTCCGTCCCGTTCAAAGCTAACACTTCACCGCAGGTCTGCAAAAGGCGCCCGCGACCGAGGGCGCGTCGGCGTTTGAGCGCATCGCGTCGATCGCGCGCGCAATGTGGCGCGAGGAGGGGTTTAGGTCGTTCTACAAGGGCATCACACCGCGCGTGCTGCGTGTCGCACCGGGGCAAGCGATTGTGTTTGCGGTCTACGAGCGGGTGAGCGGGATCATGGAGCGGATTACGCCGAGTGTGAGGGAGGATGATGGGTATTCGGAGTGAGAGGGAGGGGGGGTGCGTAAGTTATTGGGATGTGTACGAAGTAGAATATAGGTAGTACAAGATAATTCTTTTGGAACTGTAAAACTCGCGTGTAGATTTGTTGCCATCGGGTTTGTGCTTTGTGGGTATCGTGACCGCGTTTCTGTTTCTTCCCTCTACCGGACACAGTGACATTATGATTTTCACGCTTCCGCGGCAGCATGGATATGAGTCAAATTTGAAACTCCTCTCAAGTCCTCAAAAATCAGATAAACGGATGTCTGGAGTATTAACCACAATTGCATAATGACACCGAGCTATCTACTGGCAGTTCCACCCGAAATCTGGGCTCAGATTGCAACTCTCTCTGGCCGTCAGGCCATTGCTCGCCTCTCTGCCGCCTCATATGATTTCTACACTGTCTTTGCCTCGATTCTCTATCGCAACATGACGGACAAGCCCCCGCTGCACCAGATGTCCACCAACCTCCTTGTGAGGACGCTTCGCGAGTCGCACTCGTCGCTCAAGTTTAATCCGCGCCGACTGATCTCACGCCTCACTCTCCCGGGTTCTCGATATCTTCCAAATGAACTCGCGCAGTGTCTCGGCGCTCTGCGGAATCTCATTGACGCTCCTTGGAATGAGCAGTTTCCTGGGCAGGTCGTACGCGGTGCGGCACTGCGGGCGATTACGTGGGACTCTTCTACTGGTACCGACGAGCTGGCGGATTTGCTCAGTACCCCGGGGTATTTTCCGAACCTCAGGGAGTTATCGGTGGACTGCGGTTTGGATACGCGCTTCGATGTATGTGTTTGACTCTCGCCGCTGCCGTCTGCAGAGGATCAATGCTATTGTTAGTGTTTCCGGGTCCCAAATCTCGAGAAGCTGCGGTGCTTGCTGGATTTCCAGGGGGCCGGTGAGAGGCTGCGTCTTGCCACATTCACGGTTGCTCATGTTCCCGCAGGATACGATGAATGGCGGCATTGCTGGCGTCGACTCAGACGAGCAATGGCGGCCCTGTCGTCTTCATCGCCCCTCCTGCATTCTCTCAGTCTCACATTCGACCTCCACGTCTACGCAGATTCTGACGACCGACACACAAATAGTCGCATCCCATCTTGGGACATTGACGCCGATCTCAAGGCGGCGATAAATCAACTTCAGCTACCCGCCCTCACTACATTTGAGTTCATTCTGTATACATCAGGGTTCTCGGTTCGTAACCCGGCCATGGACTTCTCACCCATGCTGCGTGCCCACCCGCTCCTCACCGATATCACGCTGAATATCGAGGGAAACTGTGTCCCTCGAGACGTTAATACCACTTTCCTCTCGCGCCTGACCTCCTTCACCGGTACCGTCAAAAACTGCGCGGCGATCTTGCCGCAAGCGCAGGCCCTGCGCCACATCACCATGCTCTTCCCCGGGCACGCCGCATATGACATCCAAAATATTCTCCCAAGAACAAAAGGCGGCGAGCCGGCGGCGCTGTCGCCGTCCACGTTGTTCACACCCGCGCGCTTCCCGCCGCGCGCGTTTCCGGGCATCGTCTCGCTCGATGCGCGCGCCGTGGATCTTGCGGGCGACGACGCGCACTGGGCGAGGCTCGTGGACCCGGACGCGCTCGCGTGCCTCGTCGCGGCGTTCCCCAACCTTGTGCGCCTGGACGTGTCTGGCCTCGTCGAGCCGCTGGTATGCAATCACTTCCCCCCGTTTGCCCCGCCTTGACCGTGCCTTTGGTTTTTTTGCAGCACAAATACTACGCAGGCCTCGCGGCGCTCCAGGCACTTGAGCACCTCGGCGTGCGGGTGCACCAGCATCGAAAATCCACCAACACCGACAACGACGATGGCAATAACGACAAAACGACGTTCCCCCCTCGTGACGCAATCACAGCGGAAGTGAACGACGGGCTCCGCGTGCTGCCGGCGCTGTCGAGCGTGCGGGTGCTCGTGTGGGGCGACCCGGCCGTGGTGTTCATCCCGAAGGGCTGCCCGTCGTGCAACGGCTATAACGAGGAGTGCATTTGGACTGAGTATGTGTTCCGGCGCGGCGGCGTGGGCGAGTTCGAGCTCGAGCTCGTTCGGGAGATGAGAGATGAGGATCAGGATGACTCTGATGAAGACGAGCAAAACGATGGGGAGTGACTGTTGTATAGGCTGGGCGTGGTAGGCCGAATTAAGAATATCATTCAAGTGTACCCAAGACTGGGAAGACCAAATTGAAATCAGTGTGCTAACTAACCATCATGCGAGGCAGCAGTTTGGGCGGTATCGTATCTTGCTTGCTGCCAAAAGAAAATTGCCGGTGTATGTTACAGTATCCTTGCCGACCGATGTCTGAGCAAGGACGATGCTCTGTTGGGGTTTCGGCTGGAAATGGCGAGGGGAGCCACTGGCCCACAAAATAGCAGCAGACTGCGCATCCACCCCCAAAAAATACCAGTGGGCGACGGTCTAGATCTTCTACCACTCCAGTTTGCAGAAATTACAAAAATGCCCCATCCGTTGTCATCCAATTTGCCCTAATACGTATCTTTTGAAGTTCCCTTTACAGATATCCCTGGGCATGAATTTTCTCCGTCACCTCGCCTCGCAGCTTGGAGCTTTATAATAAATTGCCGAAAGGTAAGGGTCATCGACGAGGATGTCGGAACAATATTCAAGTTGAGAGGACGGGTAGGGAAAGATAGGTCCGCAGTCAACTCGTTCAGGACGAATGCACAAGGATGTATTATATTCGTTCGTCCAAGGGTATATCATTGAAAGACATCGAAAGACAGCGTAAATCCCTGCCAAATCAGATGTCAATAATTAGTGCTAGCAACAGTTCCGTGATTGACATGCATTGATTCATTCTAGTTCCCCTGCTTGTAGCATCGAGTTGCGCAGCCTAGACTTTTGAGGGTCTGCACGCCGTTTCTTTCTTGGAGTCCATCGGCCTCCGCCGGCCCAGAGTCTGAGTAAGAGTCTGAGTAAACAGGGTTGACGAGTCGGCCTCGCCCCCGGGTCCGAATTCTAGAATGACTGGTGCGAGTCAGGGCGTTGCGCTGCGCAAGCTTTGCTTCCTTGGAACCGATAGATAGGGGCAGAGTCAGCGATACGCCAGTCTCCCAGACCGCGATCGCGGTCCGGGCGTCAGGAAGACAGTCTCTGTGCAGTACAGGCTCCGCAATGAAATTTGGAAGCGCATAATATCGATTGAGAAGAGAACGAAGGTCTTGCTATCGATGGGTGGGTGGGGCGCGTTGAACAGAGCCAGAGCAGCAGAGGGCGTCCTGGAATGTTCGGCGTTCGGACGTTGCTGACGCCTGAAAGATGAATGGGGAACGGGAAGCTGCGAAGGGATCAGGGTTCGAAGCAGCTGATGTGGGTGATAGCTGATTGATCCCCGCACGCCGCACATAACGCGTCCTCAAAGGTGTTGAAGGTCTAGCGACGTGCCTGTGGCGAGACGAGAGGGCACAGCGGGGGGTGGCGTTGATGAGAGACAGATACTGCAGAAGACGTTGAAGGGTGACGTGCGGTGAATGCGGGGGCGCCATCATTGACAAGGGAAGGGCGGCTAGCCGTAATGAAGAAGTTGAGATGCGAATCATGAATCGAGAATAACGGTTTTTTTGCAATGGGGCCGACGTCGCATAGTCGCCAGCAGGATAGGATAGAATAATCAGAATGGGTAGGGTATTACAAGAGACTACAAGGTGCAAATTGAATGTGACTCGGTGTGACGGGCGTCTCCGGCGTGACCCAGTGGCTTTCTGCCTTTTATCATCTTGACGCGTCTTCCACCATGGCTTCATGGGTTCCACAGCAGCAGGGCCTCCAGGAGGTCCTCCAGACTCTCCATGAATCGACCGACATGAATGTCGCAGTGCAACGGGCAATAACCCAGGCAAGTCCCTTTGTCCGGTCAAGGGTGCTGTACTGACTCGGCGGCGCAGAAACTAAATAATTTCACGCGCGCACCAGAGTACATAGCGTATCTCGCCTATATCCTCACGGCGATGCCCCAGGAAGAGGACCGCATCCGCACCATTGCAGGCTACTTGCTCAAGAACAACGCCAGGCTCATCCTCACCGCTTCGCCAGAGGTCGGGGTCTATGTCAAGGCCGCCGTCCTCCAGGCATTCACAGATGAATCCATAATGATCCGCAATGCCGCTGGCCAGGACATCGTCGCCTTCCTCGGTCAGCTCGAGCCCCGCAATTGGCCGGAGTGTCTCCAGCAGCTCATGAACACCCTGGATTCCACCGATTTGGACCGCCAAGAGGTGTGTGGCGCGGGTCCGAAAAATAACTCAGGGTATTCACCCCAAAAATTTACAGGCCGCCTTCAATGTCCTCGAAAAGGCCTGCGAGGACTACCCGCGAAAAATGGACGTCGAGATCAACGGTACTAGGCCGCTCGATTTCATGATCCCAAAGTTCCTCATGCTCGCGGAGCACTCGTCCGCAAAGATGCGGTCTCATGCGATCGCCTGCCTCTCATACTTTGTCCCAGTCGGCTCCCAGTCCCTCTTTGTCCACCTCGACAACTTCATCGCCACGCTCTTCAAGCTCGCATCCGATAACGACCCCTCCGTGCGCCGCCACGTCTGCCAGGCCCTCGTCCTGCTCCTCGCCGCGCGCCCCGAGAAGCTCATGCCCGAGATGGCCAACGTCGCAGAGTACATGCTCTACTCCACCAAGGACAAGAACGAGAACGTCGCGCTCGAGGCGTGCGAGTTCTGGCTCACCTTCGCCGAGGACGCGGACCTCGCGATGCACCTGCACCCCCTGCTCGGCAAGGTCGCGCCCGTGCTGCTCGACTGCATGATCTACGGCGAGGACGACCTGCTGTGGCTCGAGGGCGACGCGGAGGACGCGGCGGTGCCCGACAAGGAGACGGACATCAAGCCGCGGCACTATGGCGGCGGCAAGTCGCACGGACTCGAGCGCGACGCGGACGGCAACCCCGCTGCACCCAAGACGCGCGTGGGCGCGTACGGCGAGGAGACGATCGACTCGGACGAGGAGGACGACTACGACCTCGACGACGAGGACTTTGCGGACGAGATGTCGACCGAGTGGAACCTCCGCAAGTGCGCCGCGGCTGCGCTCGACGTGCTCGCGGTGCGCTTCGGCGGCGACCTGCTCAATGTGCTGCTCGGCCCGCTCAAGGAGAAGCTGTGGAGCCAGGACTGGCTCCAGCGGGAGAGCGGCATTTTGGCGTTGGGCGCGATGGCAGAAGGTTAGTTGGCTATTCATTCGATTTTTCGCATTGCGCTGGGTGCTTACTGGCACGCGGCGCAGGGTGCATCGAGGCGATCGAGCCTCATCTGACCACCCTCGTTCCGTACCTCATCAACACCCTCTCGGACCCCAAGGTAATTGGTTTACCAAATTTGGTGCGACACACGCTCATAGCTGTTTAGCCCCTCGTACGCTCCATCACCTGCTGGACGCTCGGGCGCTATGCGAGCTGGACGACGCAGCCGATCTCGGAGGAGCACAAGAACCAGTACTTTGTGCCCACCATGGAGGGCGTGAGTCTATGTATTCATCTATTCATTTGACATCGGCTAACGATGCGCGTCTGCCCAGCTCCTCCGGATGGTGCTGGACAACAACAAGCGCGTGCAAGAGGCGGGTTGCAGCGCGTTTGCGACGCTCGAGGAGGACGCGGGGCTCGAGCTCGCGCCGTACCTCGAGCCGGTGCTGCAGAACCTTGTCATCGCGTTCGACAAGTATCAGCACAAGAACATGCTTATTCTGTACGACGCCGTCGGCACGCTCGCGGATGCGGTCGGCCGCGCGCTGCAGAATCCGCGCTACGTCGAGATTCTGATGCCGCCACTGACGAACCGGTGGTCGCGCCTGAAGGACGACGACGAGGATCTGATTCCGCTGCTCGAGGTGCGTTGTTCTGTCTCTCTTGTTGGCGCAGCTAATGACCACGACAGTGCCTCGCCTCGGTGACGATCGCCATCGGCGTCGCCTTCGTGCCGTACGCGCAGCCCGTCTTCGAGCGGTGCACCAACATCATCCACCAGGCGCTCCTGCGGTACCAAGCCTTCCAGCAGAACCCCGAGATGGAGGAGCCGGACAAGTCCTTCCTCGTCGTCGCGCTCGACCTGCTCTCGGGCCTCACGCAGGGCCTCGGCATGGAGCTCCAGCCGCTCATCGCCGCGTCGAACCCGAACCTCCTGCAGCTGCTCACCGTGTGCCTCAAGCACCCGCAGGCGCCCGTGCGCCAGTCGGCGTATGCGCTCGTCGGGGATATGGCGATGGGCTGCTTCGTGCTGCTGCGCCCGCACATGCCCGGCATCATGGCGGAGCTCATCCTGCAGCTCGACCCCGAGCCGAAGTATGATTTCATCAGCGCGTCGAATAATGCGGCGTGGTCCGTCGGCGAGGTCGCGCTGCGCTATGGGCGAGGTGCGTGTTTCTTCCTCCCCCTCCTTCCTTTCATCAGTATGACGAACGCTAACGCCGCGCTCACATAGACGACCCCGAGTTCAAGCAATGGGTGCAGCCCCTGATTGAGCGGCTGATCCCGATCCTGCTGCACCCGAAGGCGCCGCGCAGCCTGCACGAGAACGCGGCGGTGTCGATCGGGCGCATCGGGCTGACGCACCCGGACGTGGTCGCGCCGCACCTGCCCGAGTTTGCGCAGGCGTGGTGCCAGGCGCTGTACGAGATCCGCGACAACGAGGAGAAGGACTCTGCGTTCCGCGGGTTCTGCACGCTCGTGCAGGCGAACCCGCCGGGGATTGCCAAGGTGCGTTGCGTGAATGAATGAATGGACGAGAATGAGAGAGCTAACGCACGCGCACACAGAGCCTGCTGTGGTTCTGCAACTCGATCGTGCGGTGGAACCAGCCGTCGCCGGAGCTGAACGAGATGTTCCAGACGCTGCTGCAGGGCTTCAAGCAGCACGACCCCGCGGCGTGGCAGGCGCAGGTCGCGCTCTTCCCGCAGCCCATCCAGGAGCGCCTCGCGACGCGCTACGGCGTCTAGATAGATAATACAAGACGATAGACTATCGCCCGCCGCCGTCGCCGCCTGGCCCACCGCCCACACACCATGTACGACTAGCTTTTATATCACATCGCCGCGCTCTCTCTGCTTCCCTTCCGTCTGTCTCTTGCATCTGGATCTTTTCGTAGGTAGTAAAATTTCCGTAGTGTAGTATTTCTCTCCCGTTCCCTCTTATGCCCCCTTGTTTTACTTTTACCGCCTGTTACCGTTACCGATACGCCCCGTCCACGTCCACGACCCCACCCCACACCCGGGCGGCCGCTCACATACTTACACCACCACTGGGGGCATCCGTACCGCGTTTTGTTTGCATATCTCAACTCATCCACGCCTCTCATTTTATACGTAGCATTAGTAGTCAGTAGCATACAGTAGTCAGTAGTATAGCATTTCTCACATCCAAGCATGCAAGTAGATACATATCCATCCAATCCGACTCGTGTTTCAGTACAGTAACCGCGCGGGCGTCGAGTGTGGATGTGGGGCGACATTGCCATTGCCATTGATTCTAATCGACGACACGTACACAACATTCAGCGGTGGTCGTTACATTCCAAGTGTACACCCGCTGCTCGTAACTAACTACAACAATCTGCCAGCTGCTACCCATCGTAGCAACTGTGCTAACGTTACAGTCGTATGTATAAACCGTATAAACAATCATAACAAAAGATCCTTAATCCGTACGCGCACGTCGAAACCCTATGGGCCAGCCATATCCCAAAGCCCTTTTGGTGATACGGGGTACGTCATGCATGCATGCTTTTGTGGTGTAGTGGTGTAGTGGGTCGTTGCAATATACACAGCAGGGGAGGGGGCGTCATGTCGCAAGAGGACCATGGTCATGAGATGGCGGTGTACTCGAAGTCGGGGAAGAGGGAGCCGTTAAGGTCGGGCGTAGGGCGGCCGTATGTCGACGAGACGTCGTCCTCGGGATACTTGTCGAAAGCACTCGCGTCGCCCTCGCCGGCGATGCGCGGCAGGTACGGCGCGGTGATCTCGCGCGCCTCGAGCCGCGTCCAGTCGACCTCGCGGAACCACGGGTGCGCAAAGACGTCCGCGGCGCCGTGGCGCATGTTGCCAAAGCGCTTCGAGGGGTCGCCCTCCATGAGCTTCATGATCAGGTCTTTGGCCTGGTCGGAGAAAGCTGCGGGCGGGAAGGCGACTTTGGAGGGCCCGGCCTGGATCTTGTCGTAGAGGATCAGGTGGTTCTGCTCGACCTGGTGGTACGGCGGGAGGCCGAAGAGCATCTCGTAGATGAGGATGCCGAGCGCGTACCAGTCAACGGATTTGTTGTATCGTTGTTGTCCGATGACCTGATAAGATGGTCGTCAATATTCGTGGGACGCGAAGGGAGAGGAGATAAGTACCTCTGGCGCAAGATAGTCGGGAGTCCCGCAAAGCGTCCATGTGGTGGTATCGACGGCCTTTGCAAAGCCGAAGTCGGCGACCTTGATGTGGCCATCGGAATTCAGCAGTACGTTCTCGGGCTTGAGGTCGCGATATATTATGCCGAGCCCATGGAGATGATTCAGAGCGAGAGCGACTTCTGCTGCATAGAATTTCGCGACCGGGTCGGGGAATCGCTAAATGCGTGTTAGCCAAGTCGGGCGGGGTGAAAGCTTCGAGCGTACGTTTGACCGCCGAAGAAGCGTAAACAGCTCCCCGCCGGGAACAAAGTCCATGACCATGTAGAGGTTGGCCGTGTCCTGGAAGTACCCCCAGAGGTTGATGATGAATGGATGCTGGACACATTCGAGCATGCGCTGCTCGTTGTTGGTGTGCTCGACCTGCTTCATCTTGACGACGCGGTCCTTGTTGAGGACCTTGATAGCATAGAAGCGCAGGTTGTGTTTGCTCCGTACTGCAATCGTGAATCGTCAATCAGAGGCAACCAACCACAGAACCGCCGAAACAAACCTAGGTGAACGCGCCCGAAGCTGCCCGTCCCGAGGGTACGTTGGATAATGAAATCGCTAAGCCGATACACGCCTCGCGGCCGGCTAACGAGTTTCGGTCTTGGATGCGGCCGTTCCTCCTCCACAACCTCCATGTCGGAGTGGACATCGAATCCTCGTTTATCGGTGCTCCATTCGCTCATGGACGTCGCCTGGGTAGATATCGATCCTCGATGGTCATAGCTGGACTGCGAGAGATACGAAGCCGGATTGGGGGATGTCGGGCTGCCCAGAGAAGAAAGAGTATCGGATTCGTCGACTTTGGGGAGTGATGCGTGGCCCAAATGGCCCAGTTTATCAGCCATTCTTCTAATCATAAAGGCCAAAGTTACAAGGCCAGAGGATGGATGAGGGTAAGAAACAAAGGTGGCTTGGTGTTCACATTGTTCGGCAATTCCTCGAGGTGATGCGAAACGTAATCACCATCAATTGAGAACAAGGACACAAAACAAGGGCAGTGTGGTTGCTTTCGTTACCCGCTGTAGTAGGCGACCAGGAACCAGCAGAGGGCTATTCAGACTATTGATTTTTTTTTTCGCCACAGCAATTTTCAGTGAATTTCTGCTGTGGTCGACTCAAGGTCAACTGACGATTTCAACTTCTTACGCCGCAAGCGCCGCATGTACGCCTACAAGTCTATCAGAACCCTTCTCGAACCTGACGTTGCGCCATAATTATGCGGATGTTTGCCTGACGGCTCTTGAAGTGATTTATTGCTGCCATGACTAGTGAATGCCAGCCAGCGACATCAGACATTTTGACGGAAGCAAAATGGGATTTGCACACCGGCAGAAAAATTAATCACTTGGCAGCTGGTAAGATCTTCACTTATCGCCCCGAAGATCCTAAGTCTTTAGAAGTCGCGCAAGCCATAGTTTGAAGCCAACAACCCAATTTCGCCTTGAAATTTCATGATCAGGATCCTCGCTCTTGACCTAAACGTTATCACCTAATTTACCACGTCAGGTTCGGTCCTGCGCAGGCGGCTTGTCATGTCTGTGTCCGGGGCCAACAGTCAGGAGTCTAAATCCAGGGTTGAAGAAAAACCGTTTAACCAGCGAACGGCGAACGTTTGTTATCAAGCGCCGGTGAGCTGTGCGGGCGCCTTGAAAGTTGGGAGTTGCATACAAGGAAATCGATTTCCGCCCGGTTCAACACAGCCATTCTCAGAATTCTGTTGGTGGGCGTATGCGAATGAATGGCGAGGAGGTAGGCATCTGCGGAGCTCCAGGGAAGTTTCGAGGATGAGAAAAGACCGTGGATTCGTGGAACGTCGCCTGAAGAAACCTGGAACAACAGAAAATCTGTTGGCGACTCGGTCTGCTCTGAGCTGTGAACGTCGCAAGCGGGACGCGATCCGGAGTCCAAGTGCGAGGACATCGCTAGAACTGAATAGCGAGACTTGAGCAGCATGATAGCTTATATACTTAGATTCCGCCAGCGTCGAATGAAGTCACTTGGGCAGCGACTCTTGCACGTTCCGTAGCCTTTGGGAATCTAGCTCCGGCCTGATTCTGCGCGCAGAAATGTTTCGCGAGTCATAAATGAGCGAGAACATCCCAAGCTGAGTAAAAACGGCCCTAAATTCAACACCATACGGGCTATGCGTGTCACAGAACTCGCATGGCTCTTGCACGCACCGCGGCGCGGAACCATGCGATGTCCGCTCGCAAAAATCTGTTCAGAAATCTGTTCTGGATCGTCAGGCTACGCGAAGTGGATAAACTGAGATTCGCAGAATTCAAAATCCTGTGTGTCCGCCACCGAGCACGGAGACTTGCAAGGTCCGCTAAACATCTCTGAAGAAATCTGTTCTGGGTCGGGAGTAATCGGGCGCTAGTTGAACATTGAGTGGTACGCTAAGCGCCGAACGAACTGCAAGCAAGCTGTAGATTCCGGGATCTTACAGATTCGAGACGCAGACGTTCGCGCTGCTCCAGCGGAAATCTGTTCTGACTGAATAACCATGACCGGGCGGTGCAAGGGCCGGATGAAGAAGTCTTGGATCGAAAACGCCAGCTGCTCGATTTCTGGGCCTTGAGCCTGAATGGTGGACTGTGGTGTAGTGAACGAGTTTGAAGTTGCAGCGCTCGCAATCATACATGTTTACCAGGCGCCACTCTCGCAGAAATGTGCTGGTAACATCCGCGGCAACCCGTTTGTGAGGAAATCTGGTCAAGTCATAAATAAGGGAGGCGCTTCGATGGAGGGCGCTTGTCTCTATTCATTCGGTAATTCCGACCTTGACCGGAGCACTGCTTCTGTGCAAGTGCAGTGCGCAGAACCAGCTTCGCTTACGCAAGTCCGTAACTCGTCTTCAAGTAAGATCGCTCGACCGATATGGACACTTGTGGATGCTGACATTCGGTACAAATGATGTCGCAACGGTTATTTTTGTCCGGAGCGAGGGTCTAGAGTAGATGGTGGATACCCCAGGCAGCTGCATTGCCTTGTGGCTAAACGCGATTCAAGCTGTTGAGAGGATGGAAACGTGGCCTGCGGTGCAAAGTTAACTTTGATTTGGCTGCGCTGCTGTAGAGATGGTTGCAACTGCGCCGCGCAACGCAGTTCCCCGCACATACAATGGATTCCGCATAAGGACAATGCGACGCCGGGTACATCGCGCTTTACGAAGACTTTTTGGACGGGATAACATCCTGCGCAGCGCGCGCTAGCGCAAATTCTTCCTAGAAGAACGATGAGCTCGTGCTACGTCGGAAGAATCGGTGTTTTACTTGTTTCTGCTGCTCCGAGGCCGCCATTCGCTGTGAATATGATTGAACACACATTGGTAATGACGGAATACGGAGTGGCGTACCGCTAGAGAATTGCACTTGGTTAGTCACTTCGTTTGTGGTGCCGGTCGGTTCCGCTCACCTTGGGCTCTCGCCATGAGGGCAGCTTTTCGTTCCTTGTGGCCGTAAACGCCCACGAATACAGCCCAGCCCGATATTCCCAAGAGAGAATACACGACACCTCGATGAAGGAGGTCGAAAACAGACAGCCGCGGCATGGTCGCACTGAACGGAGTCACTGGTCACACTTCAAAGTTCAGTCACAAATGATCGGAGGTTCAAAACTGCAGAGTTCAGAAAGAGATTTCGTGTTCAGGGGTGGTTTCTAGGTGCTACAATAATTAAACTACATTGCGGGAGATTGGGATGCTTTGTGAGAATACAGGATAACATATGCTGATTTTTAGGGTGAATAACGCCTTTGCGAGTCAAAATGAAACTGTAACCAGTCCGATCCGTTGAAGTGATTTATTACCAGTGGCCGAGCTCGACCTTGGAGTGGTCGAGGCCGATTTCGAGCCAGGAGTCCACCCCTTCGACAGAAGCGCTCCCATCGGCAAGCCCGAGGAAGCCCACGCGGTGATAGACATGGGTCGCTCCGGCGTTGTTGTGCGCAACGTAGAGCGCGACGCTCTGTTTCGTGGCAAGTAGCTGCTTGCAGACACGACGCACAAGACGCTCGGCGCAGCCGAGTCTGCGCCAGGCGGGGTTGGTGAAAACCTTGCTAATAGTAGCAACGTTCTCGCTGTT
Source organism: Mycena albidolilacea (assembly GCA_029282495.1). Lineage (NCBI taxonomy): Eukaryota > Fungi > Basidiomycota > Agaricomycetes > Agaricales > Mycenaceae > Mycena > Mycena albidolilacea. The sequence continues at coordinate 1,273,662 of JARIHO010000014.1, read as the reverse complement.
GCGGGTAAACGCAACAATCGACGCGATCTCGTCGTGGACGTCATCGGCGAGACGGATACCGTGCACCCAGATTTGCTGGTTACGGATGAGGGTGGCCGCCTCTTTGATGGCGCCCTCGTGCGAGAGAACGAAGGGTTCCGAGTCGGCCGCAAACTGGTAGCAAAGGGACGCGACCGCGTCCAGGTCACTGTCCACGGCGGGACGAAGCTCATACACAAGCCCGGGAGAGGTGGCCATCTGGCGGTTAACGAAGGACTTTCTGGTGCAGTAGGTGAGCTTCGCGTGGTAGTAGGGGACCTTATATCCCTGGACCCCTGTCAACGAGCACCATATCTCGATGAACGCTGTGGTGATGGCGTCTGGGGCAAAAATGGAATACACGCGCTCAATAGGGATAGCGGCGCGCAAGGCCTCGGCGAGGCGGATGAGGCGGGGAAGGAGGAAATCGGGGGTCAGACGATGGGTGGGGTGGGTGGTGAAAATAAAGATGGGGTATGTCCCCATGTCACCATCGGTTACCGAGAGAACGAAGTCGATGGTACCGCGGGAATGGACGACGATCCAGCACTGGTCGCTTCCGGCTGCTGTTTCGTCATTTTGCTCTCGAGCGAGAGATTTTAGGGCGACAGGGAGGATGCAGTTGGAGTTCTGGGGATTGGAGTTAAGGACGTCCCAGACTTCCTTGGGTATCGAGGATGCGCTGTGATACGTGGTGGTGTATGGCTCGAGAGTGGTAGAAGGCATGGTGAGTGAAAAGAATACTAGATGAGAGTAGAGGACTGAGTGAGTGTTGATACTTTACGGTTCTGGGATGGAGCCTTTTAAGTGAAATGCTGTAACGCTGCTGTATTGCACGGAAAGGGATAACATTCCGTCGTGACTCCAACTGCAGTGCATCTGGATGTACGCACAAAGTTTTCCCCGAATAAATCTACGATTGAGCTGTGAGACGATCGAGTGATGGTTCCATTCCACCGAAGGGTTTATCTCCAGATTAAGTGACTCATTCGCAGCGCAACAGCTATGAGCGCCAGACGGGCGCTAATTCTGAAGTAACTTTACGGCAAGAAGGAAGACCGAACGGTGCCACGACCCGCCAAATGAAGAGCAACTTCGCGAGCATCATTCCGATATATCAATTCATCGACACGAGGACCGGCCTTTGTAGCGCAATGAGGTTGTCCGCGGAATCAGGTGTAATTCGAGTCATCAGAAGGTTCGCAGTCGGGAGCCGCAGCGGTAGAGTGTACAGAGATGTCCGTGGCTCGCCGTACAAGGCGGACTCGCAGATAAAACCAGCGGGCTAAAAAAGCTGTTTGACGGTTGACTTGCAAGCTGGAAAAGATGTGGAAGATGATTATGTAAGACATTAGTCCCCAATAGGGAAATCGGAGATAGTATCGTTCTTACTTACGTCTTAAACGCCGTTCGCTGCAACTGAGCAGCAAAATCTTAACCCCCTGTGATATATACAGCATTTCGGGTCCTCGTCATTCCAAAAGGTCGCCGAACGCCACTCGGGGACGAACCAAACGCCTAAGATGAAATTCCGACAGCCACAAAAATTGAAATCGGCGACTAGCATGGGAATTCAGTCCGAGTTTCCGAGAAAAAAAAATGACACTTAGCGGCACAATTTGGTTCTGCGAAAGACCGACATCTTAAAAATAAAGTATACATATTGATAGTGTATCGGCCGGAGGAAACTTGGATGCGAGCCTCCGTTGAGGAGAAAACACCTCTCAAGTTCACCGGGATGAATATCTGCATTCAGTCAAAACACTGTGTTGCACAAGAGCATGATAATATTCATTGCAACGATTCGATACCTGAGGTCGTCCGTGGCAATGAGATTGGATGCAGTGATCAAAGTTCCCAACTGGACGGTACTAACCAGGTCACATATATTTTTTGAAGCTTCTCTGGCGAGGAAACCACCTGCCCATATTACACCCAAGGGCCTGCGTATCGACAATGGCTTTGAAACTAAGTAAGTTCGGGCTCCCGACCGGCTACCTATAATTACCAAGAATCCAAGACTGCTGCTTACTTGAAAGGGCATGGTAGAACGGTGGTTTGGCGACGTCTGTAGACGGCGTCAATGATGAACCACAGACGTGCATGGGGAATGACCGTTTTCAGCCGAAGAGCCCGACGGTGAGCTCCGCATCTCGGATAGATTGAAGGGCCATACCAGCGCGCGCACTGGCTCGGGTATTTTGGAATCCCTTCGGGCTCTCCACAAGCGATAATATAGTCCGTCCGATATGACCAGTGGGCGGGATATTGACCGATTTCTGTGAAATCAGTTCAACCCAAGCGTCACGGCTTGGTTGAAAAAGGCGTGAAAAAATCTTGGGATCCGAGTACAAGAGCGGAATGTAATCGACTGGGTACGAACAAGCTGGGTGTGAAAGCGGCAGTGGTGTCTAAGTAGTCGGATGTTGAAAGCGTTAGCCCAAGATGTAAATCATCTTGTTGGAATTGGTAAGTTTCTGCTGCTTTCTAATGTTACGAAGCGAGCAGTGGGACAAAGAACACTTCAAGTTTTAAAAATGAGACGGGATACGTAGTACTTGGGGATGAAACTGCATTTCAATTTTCGACCGAACAGTATTTGGTTTTGGTTCGGAGACTGAGACGTTGCTAGGCCATGACAGTGCCTCGGTGGACCGCAGCCCGTGACGGCTGGAGACAGCGGACGCCGTACTTCCCGCCACCCCGGGTGGTGTCGCTGGGTCTCCTTCCGATCCTGCTGAAACTTGAACTCACCCGTCTGTATATGTACATGCCATTGGGCTCGAGCCTCTATCTTTCGCAGGTGTTACCCTGAGGGCGGAAGAGAACGAGAGCCTTCTAGTGTTCACGTCGTATCGAAGATTCAACTTGTTGAAGTTCGCTACAGCGCGTTGATCCGAGTGATCATGATCACACCCACCCATCAGTGTCATTTGTGCATTTTTGTTAGTTGCGAAACTATTAAGCAGTCGCTGATTCCGATCTACGTCTCGACCAGAAACCAGTCTCACAATGTTCTCTCGAAGCACCCCATCTAGGCGAGCTCCCGAAGGTACGCGGATCCCGTTCCAACCTGCAGATGAGATCGTTAACCAGCCCCAAAAGGCGGCACCAGACAACTGGCTGGGAATGCATTGGTGCTTGGCGATTTACATGCCCTAGTCGTCAAGTTGGAAGGGCGGATGGGAGTGCAAGAGAGAAAGATTGCGGTACTTGAGCAGGAGAACTCGGAGTTATGGCAAGAAATACATCGAGTGAGCAGGAACCGTTTGTCTACCCAGACTTCCACTTGACGCCGGTATCTCTCCAGCTGAAGGGGCCACGATTGCCTCTCGAGATATTCTTCTTGATTGTCGGTTCAGCTCGAGACGACAAGAAAGCACTGAAGACTTTCTCCCTTGTATCCAAGAGCTGGATGCACATCACTCGGGAGATTCTATTTGCCAGAATCTCACTTCGGGGTGTCAAACCGTTACCGTTTCCCAACAATCCGCACTGTACTATCTTTCCGTACGTGCAAGTGATGGACATCGGCAACGAAACAGAGGATGTAGGGATGCAGAGAGTGCCCAACTGGCTGGACGACTTCAATTTTTTCCTCCACATGCCCAAATTCACTGCACTCACGTCGTTGGATCTTGAATCGTTCGATTCATTGGATTTCGACACTGTTATACGGGCTATGCCCCCAGCCATGAAAGGGCGCATTCAGAAATTGGGCATCCAGCGCCCCGGTGCGTCCATGTTGGCCATCACAAGTTTCATATCCAATTTCGCAAACCTCACGACTCTCGAAGTTGGGGACATACATGGACATTGGGAGGCCGACGGTTTGGCGCCTTTACTCTCCACGAATGAGGTATTACCCCCGCCCCCAGCAAGCATCACAAAACTGTTCTTTCGGGAGTCAGGACTCCTCCCGTTAAACGTCCTCAAGTGGTTCACTGAGGCCCATTCCGGGGTTATCAAATCATTGTCTCCACACACTCTGGCAACCACACATTCAGGGGAATTCAGAGACTTTATCCACTGTTTCAGGACATCTCTTACCGAGCTGTTTATCTTGATCTTGCATGAGGATGATACCAGTAGGCGGATGTGTTTTGCAGCCAGGATACACCAACTAATATTACCTCGCAGCTCAACTTCTGGGCCCGCAATATCTCATCATGTTGAGACAACTCAGGAGTATTGTGCTGAATTTTTACCATGCTACATCGAATTGGGTTCCGAACATAATTGCACAACTCCCCTCAAGCATTGAAAAAATAACTATTTACGTGGAGGCCTGGGACTTAGCTCGCAACGAAAGTGTGGCAACCTGGCCTGAACTAGATCACATGCTTGTAGGGACAACTTTTCCATCCCTTCGTAACTTGACAATGGCGATTCGTGATTCGGCGGACAAGGAGAAGCACAAACAGCAAATGTTGAAGCTCCTTCCCCTCAGTGCCAAGAAACGAATTCTTACACTGAAGTGTAAACCTTAGTCTACAGTTTTAGTCTAGTACACCCTCTATTCGTTTTTAGTTTGACATTGACAACCTCTGCTTTCAGAGCACATACCGTCAACATCTGCTCTTTGCGGGGGAATCTGCAACACAATGAAATTGACTTGTCAATACACCCGTCACGGTGCTTCGCTAAATATGGGCTGAACAAATACTACATGGAGAACTGTAAGTGCTTGTACTGAGGCAACCGTTACGGTAATGGAGGGGTCCGTTGCGTTGCTCAAAACGCGCCTTGTAACGGTCACGATGCCTCCGGTTGCCTTCGTCAAGACCGTGACATGGCCTGGAAATTTCAGAAATATTTTTTTCCTGCCAAAAAATGGTTAAAATGGGGTGAAAAAATCGCAAATCAGGCCCAGTGCTCCTCTTGTTAGCCCCGAAGTCTCAATTTGTATTGAAATCAAGGCCATCAGCATATATACAAGAGGGTCAGTTACCTAATTCTCCACTGTCACGGCGAAATCCGGGCTGGTTGCGTTGCCCAAATTTTTTGATGGCGTCATGGTGGGTCAGCCGGTTGCCTCAGTACAAGCACTTACAGTATTTGATTGTGATTATTAGTTTGTTTACCGCAATTGGTTTTACAGAAACACAAACACAACTGTTCGAGCCTGAGGCGGTGACCCATTATCTTCGAAGAACACCAATAACACTTCGACTTTGAAACCTCCAGTGGAGCAATTTATCAGCTGTGACTGAAGTAGAATGATCCAAGGCTTTGCTTTGCATCTAGGGATAGTGCTGGCCAAATACAAATACAATACGGCAAATGGCATATCATATTCATATCCATATTGTATTCACCCTGGAGAGGCCGTATCGTATTCTTAGCATATCATATTCATATCCAGGCTGTTGAATATGAATACAATATGAATATAGTCAAATATATTCTGAGCCAGCCTTAGGCCCTTAGTCAGAAAAAATGGGCTACCAAAACATTGTCTGAGTGTTGGAAGGTATGTGTACACGTGGTTCTTTGGGGACCAGATGGTTATGGAAAATACACTGTCGATAGTTGGCAAGCTTCGAGACCTGGGTCATAAGTCTTTGATCACACCAAATGATTGGGTGTATGAAGCCGAGGCCGGAGCAGCACCTCTCACAGCAGCACAGAGTCAGTTTGCAGATGTGCCAACAAAATGTATTGATCTGACCTGTCCTGCCGGAGGTCCGAAAGGCGGCAAAAGCCATTTCACCATACTCAAATATATTTGAATACAGTCAGACCCGTATCATATTATATCCATATTGTATTGTATTCATATTCAGGTGAAGGTCCCGGGGCCGTATCGTATCGGTATGTATTTGAATATATTCAAAATATATTTTGGCGTATCGTATTTTTGGCCAGCACTATCTAGGGAAGTTTGTGGACTGTCACCCGGGCTCATTCCTCCAGAGCTGCAACAAATCTCACGACAAGAAAATTGTTAGCCTTAAGTGCTGCAGAGTTTCAATACAACGAGGTACAAGTTTAAATATGTATTGGAGTGTCTGGCTGCGAGAGACTACTGCAGAGTACCTTGGTCTAGGCTCTGGTGTTCATGTTGTATCCAAATCTGGCCACCGACTCCCACCGACTATGAACCTGGTCAGCCTCCACCACTTTCAATGGCTGTCTGGCTCGGTTGGTTAGAGCCGTGCTAATATCAACTCAGGTCTTGGGTTCGACCCCACGATGGCCTTGCAACAATCATTTTGTATGAGCATACATGTCTTGTCTGCTCTCGTACGTGATGTCCAGACTGGAGACTTTGTTTGACGCGTCGATTCTAGCTTCCTGAGGTCTGTTGAAGAGGAGGTCTTTTTGTGAGGGTGCTGAATGCTCATCCTCATTTTCGACAGATCTCTCGAGCCCAACTGTTCCTTTGAGTATGGAATTTTGAACAAAGTTGAAATTCAGTCACTAGCGCGTTGATCCGAGTGATCACAATCACCCATCAGTGTTCCACGATTCGCCGATCGCCAATCCCTGCTCTTGACCCTCACCATTTGTTCGAGCTCATCTTGTTTAGGCGTGGTTCGATGACTCTTGTACTCGATCTTCCGACAGAAATCTTTCTGGAAGTTGTGCGCTTTCTAGAATTGCCTGATCCAATATCCCTTCTCCTGGTACGTGCCAACCTAAAGTCTTGAACAATTGTTCATAGTTCGACCAGACATGCTCGTCCCTTTATAGCTTGTCGACCCAACGCAGTTTCTGGATCTCGGCTCTGGAGACGACGCGAATGAAATCCCCGATAGCATGTCCACCGCACGCTAATCTCTCCCGATTTACCTTGGAAACACTCAAGGGTCTGGTATTCTCGTGGCAAAAGCTCCAAGATAATTGGAACCAGCCTTACCCGAAAATCGCTTGTGTGACTTCGACTCATTTCCAGGCGCCTCCAGAAATCCTTGCTAGTCTGCAAGGAACCGATATCCTGGTTCTGACCACGGGGGACAGCGTATTGTGCTGGGATTCTAAACTGGCAACTCCGTGCCCATTCCCCGCTATAGAAATAGGGGTTATCGATTCAGTCTCCTTTACCGAAAGCCCAGGCATATACAGTATAGCTCTTTTGACACAAAAACTCGGAAACACCGGTACCCAGTTTGTCATCCGTTAATCTACTTCTATCATGAAGTAACATTCTTTTCATTTTAGCAGCGAACACAGATACATTCTGACGATAAAACATGAGGACGGAAAAGTCGTTAGTTTCACAAATCGAGTCTCGGACGTTTCGATCTCTAACTCCGGCGACTCGAATTTGTTGTTTCTCACTGAAGACGTGGTCGGATCGATCATGACGGGGGACGATGAAGAACAGTGCATTATAACAGTCGATGAAGTGAACAGTAATAACCCTCTTTTGGATTCCACCAGTGTATTGAGATTACATCGTTCCGTATGTCCTTGCCTAGGAAACCCTACTGTCAGGCCCTGGCGACTCACTGTTCATATTTTAGGTTTCCACCGATCGCGACTTGATGGAATGCTTTACATACAAGGAGCATCTCTACAATCTCATCGAAGACGGGCGATCGGTTCAAATCCAGCATATCTCGCGGAGAAGTCTGCGCGCCGGTCACTGTGAAGAGTCCAGCCGCTTTATTTCGGAGAAGGCTTTTTCTGGAAACGATTTCGATCCATTGTTCTATCCATTCCGTACCCTACTTCCCAGCACGCCTCGTTACGGAATCGGTGCAATTTTTGTCCGCATAAAGGAGGACGAGGAGGACGATTTAAGGTCCTTGACCTCATTCACGTTCCTGCCGAGCAGCCTCACACATTCTTCTGACGACGACGTGTCCTCACCTCTCGCCTTCGACTCGCCGTCTGTTGTGGCCTTGGTTCCCGGTTGGGTTCTTGGCCACAATCACGTTTGGTCGGACCACAGCGGCTCCAATATCGGGGCCGTTGTTCAGACCGAAGCCGACCCCCCGAGACTTGTCCTCGTGCGCTATCACCCGGACATCATGTCCACCTCCGTGCATGCCCTTGCCGTTCCCGACACCATCGATCTCGAAGAACTCGACGGGCTGTGTGTCGACGACGCTACAGGTGCTGTTCATCTGGTAGACAACGAGGGTGTATTGTCGACCATCAGATATGTATAATGTAATTGCGTGGATATAACCCTGCAAGCCGTTACTTTCTTTCTACCTTTTCTTGCTGGACGTAACTAGCTGGGATTATTTTGCGCTTGTGGTTTAACCTCCAAGCAGCCTTCTCGCTCAACAATGGTTTCTCTCGATGTTCTTCGGGCATTGGACCACCGCGTCCCTCGGTGATTCGGAGATGGACAAATAGTATGGGTACTCATCGGATTTTGGTTCTGGGCTGGCGTAAATTGCGTCCAACTTGCGAGCCTGAACTTCGGGCATCTGCGGGCCGACTCCGAGCACTGAGCGGAAAGATCCGACCACAAGTGCCCTCGCACCCCAGCGCTGGCTTGGGCTTCTCCGCTATCCACATGGCAGTCACTGGCCGTCAGTTTCGAGGGTCGCGGGCGGCAAACTGAGACCGGCCCAACCCGCTGCTATTCCACATCACACGACTTTTTGCCGTCGGCTCATGATCACTGTGAGGCAGCTCGAACGATAAGTAATTACAAACGACCCTCGAGAATCACATCCTCCACTTCCGCTTCCACCACCATGTCTACCACCACCGACCAAGAACGCGCCATAATCGCCGAGGCCGAGCAGGTCATGACTGACGCGATGGCAAAGTACGACCCATCGCACGACGCGTTCCATGGTGCTTTTAAGACGCGTCTTTGCCCTGTCGAGTTACCAACTGACGCGTGAAATAGTCCAGCGCGTCCGTAGGACGGCGCTTGCGCTTGCGAACGCTGTATCTCCCAAACCAGACCTCCTCGTCGTGGAACTTGGTCCGTCTTCTTCGCGCCGTCATATTTGCCAGGCAACTTCTGAACGACCCCGGACACGCATACAGCGGCCCTCCTGCATGACGTCCTCGACAAGAAATATGTCTCCGCCGAGCAAGCCGCGGACCCCTACGCCTTCTTCCTCCCCTTCTTCACCTCCCTCGCGGCGAAACACGGCCCCGGAGTCGACCTCGTGCGCGACGGGCGCGCGCGGCAGGTCGCGCAGATCGTGGACAACGTGTCGTGGAGCACGGAGAAGAGGCTGCGCAAGGACGGCCTCTGGAGCGAGTGGCACGAGAACTGCGTGGAGTTACATTGTAAGTAGTGATTCATTCGAGACAACGGCATTCCGATGAGGCTTATGCGGGTACATGTACTCAGGCGTACAGGATGCGGATAGGTTGGATGCCATCGGCGCGTTTGGTATGTCTTTTTTTTGCTCTTCCTCATGCACAATTTATCTCTTGTTTTTTTAGGAATCATGCGTTGTGCGGCCTACAGCGCTGTGGTAAACTGGTACGCCTCCTCTAACCTTCACTTCCTTACTATTGACAGGGTACTGACGGCCGCCCAAGCCCCCTGCACGTCCCCTCCGACGACCCGCGCCTCAAAGACTCAGCGATCCAACACTTCCACGACAAACTCGTCCTGATTAAAGACCGACTGAAAACCGCACCTGGGAAGGCGCTGGGCGAGAAGAGGCATGCCGCTGCAAGTCCATAATTTTTTCTCATTCATTATGCTGACGAGGCGTGCTCCTTCGCAGCTCATATCCTTCATCGCGTCCGTGGAGGAGGAGTACGATGTTGCACTGTGATATTTACTTCTTTGGCGCGGATCTATGCGGTCTGCATGTACTTATTGATGACGGTCGAGCAATTTATAGAATAGAGTACACATATTGTACACGGTCAGAAGTCAGTCAAAGTACACACTGTAAATCACTAACTCTGAAATCTAACCCTCAATGCCTGATCGAGTTTATAAAACGCACAAAACATAAACTACCATCGGGATAACGACAAGGATGCTGGTGCGGTCAGTCAGCCGAAGCGATAATGATACAACGGCCTATTAGGACTGAAACAGTAGAGTAGACTAAGGGAAATCGACCTCCAGTGCAAGAATCCGTTTCTCGGCGCTGAGGGGAAGGAGTATTTGCAAAATTTGCTGCTTACTGTAGTAGTTAGCGTGGCGAATCCAGATTGTCAAGCTGCAAAGGGATGGGAACGCCGTCCCTCCAGCGAGAGTCTGGTCCAGCTCAGGCCAGCCTTCGTCAATGCGGGACACGTGGCCACCGTCCACGTAGATCTTCATCCTTTCGATGCTCGGGGGGAGCTGTGCGATGATGTTGGGAAGCCAGCTCAGCCTGGCGTGGTGAAAATTCAGCACGATGCACCTGAGCTCGCTCAGCGCGGTCAGATATTGCGCGTCCAGGAGTTTAACTGCGAGGCAACGTTAGTCTGGCTGCGAAACACACCTGGCCTAGTACTTACCAGCATCGCACTCGTTGAAAAACGAGAGCTCGATTTCCGAAAGAGAACCCCCGAAACGAGCGATGAAGTCTCCGAACTCGGCTGGGTATTCGGACTGCAGATAATCAGGACGGAACAACTCGATCGCACCGGGGTGGCGGGCGGTCAGCCATTTCAGGACGTTGGCCGGGAGGTATCCGGTCTCCCAGAACAGCAGCGTTGTGAGGCTCGGTGGCGGCGCCGCCAGCGCATCTGTGCCAGCCTGCGTGGAGGGGAACAGCCGCGCTAGCGCATTGTTCCGCCGGCTTTCGTCCATCTCCGAGCATTTGAGGGTCGTGAGCTGTGTGAAGTTGGATATGAAATTTGTGATGGCGGACAGGGAGGCGTCGGGGCGGCAGAGGTCGAGTTCGCGGATACGCTGTTTCGTGCCTGGCGGCAGGGCGCGGGCGATGTTGTGCAAATCGCGTGACTTGAGATGGGAAAGTTCTAGTGACGCGAGGGCAGTGAATTTGGGGACGTGGACGAGGTAGTCGTCGAGCCAGTTGGGCGTTATTACCGACGGAATCGCCGTCCCATCTTTGGTGTCGTCGCGGCGGATGAAAAGCGCTCGCACGTATGGAAATATAGTGCAGTGCAGATCGTTGAGAAACGGTTTGACGCGGAGGAGGGGGATTTGGACGAATAGAATCTCGCGTGCGACGTGCATCCAGCCCTTGGACACAAGGGAGAAAGTCTTGAGCGCCTTCTCGTCGTCTCGAGCTTCAGCGACGATCAAGAAAAATATCTCGAGCGGCAGTCGCGGTCCCTTGAGCTAGAAGTACTTTAGTGCACGTCCGGTTACTCAAGGGGTTGCCGCTCACTCGGTGTACTTCCTGCCACAACTCCGAGTTCTCCTGCTTGAGGACCACGATTCTTTTCTCCTGTGCTGTCATTCGTGCTTCCAGCTTGGCGACCAGGACATGCAGATCTGCGTTGCCGGCCAATTTCATTCGTCTGATACCGCCTTCAAGTTGGAAGGATTATAAGTTAATTTCGTGATATCTGCAGGTTTGAACGGAATCCGTGTACGCACCCTCGAGAGAGCGCCGCATTGCAATTGGCGTGGGCCGGGAGAGACCAAGACGTGCGCTTTGCGAGAAAGAAGGCTGAGATTGCGAGAGGGAAGTTCAGTGGAAGGGTTCTGGCCAAGACGCGCACTTGAGGCATTGCACTTGCGTGGCGGTCATATATTATAAGTGACACTGGCGCAGGCTACTAATACGTCATCAAACAGTGAGTATCGTACAATTTACCGCATTGGGGGAAGTCAGTGCAAGAGCTACTAGTATTATCATTGCCCTACCTCTGCAAAAGGCCCTACCTTTGCAAAAAAAAATCGATCTACTGTTCGCAATTTTGAGTCAAATGCCTTTAGATGAAGATGGTATGTTTATACGTCCTAGACGAGCCTTCCTACGTGGTTTCTGGAGCTGACGACTGGAATGGGAGTCCAAAGGAAAATTGAGAGTCGATTTTTGATGAAATCCATCAGAAATGATGGTCTGCCAATTTGGCGGGCCATCGTTTTTGCAAAGGTGGGGTTTTGAGGTTTTCGACTCGGCAACCTCTTGGCTTCCTCCACAGGCCACCAATATGCCTGAAAATATTCAAGTGAGGGATTCATATGTATGGCTCCGTAAATCCCAAAATTTGCAGAAATCCGAAGTGAGACGCTCACGTACAATGCCCATCAAAAATGTTTTACAATGATAATATGTACAGTCGACGTCGACGCAGCTATCAGCAAACACCGATGATGTTGCGCGGGATGTTGTGCTTGGATACGATACGAAAGACAGAGGTGAAAAAAAGCAGTCAAGGATGGGCATTGAAAACAGAGTACTTATAGATGAGAACAGACGAGTTTCCACTCAAGCTGGTTGGGGTATCAGAACGGTGGGGAGTAATATGAACCGGCACCCATGGCCAAGACATGCATTATTTAATCGGAGATTCGGGTTGACTCCATTGTGCACCTTGGGTTAGACGAGCCACTGAGTGATAAGAAGTTCCTATTGACAGTGTGCTGACGCGCTAACGGCCGCCCAAGCCCCCTGCACGTCCTCTCCGACGACCCGCGCCTCAAAGACTCGGCGATCCAGCACTTCCACGACAAACTCGTCCTGATAAAAGACCGACTGAAAACCGCACCTGGGAAGGCGCTGGGCGAGAAGAGGCATGACGCTATAAGTCCGTAATTTTTTCTCATTCATCGTGCTGACGAGGCGTGCTCCTTCACAGCTCATATCCTTCATCGCGTCCGTGGAGGAGTACAATGTCGCGCTGTGATATTTCCTTGGCGTGGATCTATGCGGTCTGCAGGTACTTGTTGATGACGGTCCTTGCAGTCAGGCAATTTATAGAATAGAATACACATATTGTACACGGTCAGAATAGAAGTAAGTCTAGGTACACACTGTAAATTACTCGAACTCGGAAATATCAAACTGGTAGAAGGATTGCTAAAGCACGGGCATCAGCCACCCGTCTTCATTTCCTTAAAACTCGAGAAAGAGACGCACTTTATAAAGGCTCATGACCTTGACGACCCACGCCTCGAGATGAAATATCTTCTTGCTCCCGATACGCATTCGCACCTCCTGCCAACAACGAGCAAACCGTTAGCGGATATTTCATAGCAAAGACGCGAGTAAGGAAGGACGCACATAAAACGCCGCCCAGTGCATAATCTCCGCCTTCAGCGTCTCGTCCACCTGGCTCACGACGGCCTCTGCGATCGTCTGTATTGTTCCCAAGTTCAGCTCATCATCAACGGAGGGTTACATACTCGGAGACGCACGAACCTTGAGAATAACCGTCGGCGGGATACAGTGGCTCAGCAGCTCGTAGAACTTCGCCCGGATCTCCATCACGCGCGCGGGCGTCTGCTCTGTCACGATGAGCACCGCGACCTTTTGGCAGTACGTCTCCCAGTCAGGCTTGGCGATCGTGAGCGGGCCGGAGAGGTCGGGGCTGGAGCAATGAATGAGTGGGCCAGCGAGATCAGAAAACAGCGGGGACGGAGATGGAGACGACAACGCACGACTGCATCTTGAGCGCCTCCAGGACGAGGATCGCCTTGCGCAGGTTGCCCCCCGAGTCCTTGATGATCTCCTGCGCCGCCTCCGGGGGGAGGTCAAAGTACGCCCGGCGCGCGACGTAGCTCAGCACCGTCTGCATCTGCGTCCATTTCACAAACATCAACGGCCTGGTGGGTGCAGACAAGAATAAGACGCACCTCCTCGTCGCTCGGCGCCGCGACGCGCATGAGCAGACACCGGCTCTTGATCGGCGCGATGAGGCGGCTCGTGCTGTTCGCGCAGAGGATGATGCGCATGTTCGACATGTACTTCTCCATCGTGCGGCGCAGCGCGGCCTGCGCGTCGCGCGAGAGCGAGTCCGCTTCGTTGATGATCACCACTGGCGGGTTAATCGGGATTCACGTTAGCGTTCATTCGTTGAGGAAGAAAAAAAGGGAGAGGGGGAGGAGAGGGAGAGGCACACACCCTTGAACCTTTGCTTCGCGTTCAGATCGACCTGCTGCGTCTGCGCGATCTCCTTCAGCAGCTCCTGGATCACCACGCGGTCGTAGTTCCCCGCCTCGCTGCACCGCGGTCAGCTCACGAACGACGCAAGTGCACGGAGTCGTGCGCGCCACACTACACACCTGGGCGTAATCTCGATGTGGAAGTTGCTCTGCACGATGTTCACCTCGATCTTGCGCTTCGACGGCGAGAGGAACACGCGTTGGTCGATTTTGAGCTGTGCGCGCCGCGGCGTCGTCAGTCAGTCGCGCGCGTAAGGAAGGAAGGGGAGCACAGAACAAACGCACCTTCTCCACCCCCGCGCCAAAGAGCTGCCGCAGCGTGCAGGTGACGCGCGTCTTCTTCCCCGCGCCGGAGGGCCCGTAGAAGAGCATGTGCGGGAAGTCGCCCGACGCGGCCTGTGCGGCGCGTCAGTATGGGTTCGCGTCGGGTCAAACAAGCAGCCCCAATACCCACCAGCGACTTCAGCCGCGCGGACAGCCCCTGGTGGTAATGCAGGTCGTCCAGCGCGCGCGGGCGGAACTTGTCGACCCAGAGTGACATTTTTATTTTTTATTTTATTTATTTATTTTGCTGCTGCTTCAAGTTCTTGTCTTGTCTTTGCTTTTGTGAGGTTTCGTCTTTCGTCTTTCGCTCTTGGGCACGTCGGTTTTAGGCACGTCGCGTTAGACGAGGACTAGTGGCAGTGGCAGGGAGGTGGACTCGGAGGAGAAGAGCAAAATGTGACGTGACACACGCGTATCGTCACAAATTGCATTTCTCGATTGCAAGTCGCAGATCGCCTTTCGGAACGTGCTGAGTTGTAGCTACACATACACCGGCCTATAGAATGCACTGTGCTACGCCATGGACGCCCTCCGTTGACGAGCTCGCCCCGAAGGCTGTACTACAGATCTTCGGGACAGCGGCCACAGCCAAGTAAGTAGAATTCACTGAGCCCGGGAAGGAGCAGAGAGTAAATATATAGAAAAGAAGTAAAGTGTAGATAGAATCCATCGCGGCACTCACACGTCCGAACGTCCGGCCAAACCACCGGCGCTCCGTCAAAGACTTGCTTGCTCGCTAAAATTCTGTTGCACGCCATATCATACGCACACTACTACTGCTACTGACTACTGTACAAACGATAGGAAGGAAGGAAGGGAGCCACCGAGAGATTCGTGAAATATGTGAGTATTGTGTATTAGATGAGATGCTGGATGCTCTCCTCCTCTCCTCTCCTCTCCTCTACGCAGCGCTCGCGTTGGGCGTTCACCCCGCGGCAGAGCCCACGACTCCCGCCTAATAAGCGTCCGCCGTAAAGTTGTTGAAAATCAGCAAATTCGGCGACCCCGCCGGCAACGGGCTCTTATCGCCCTGCTTATCCACCAGCGCGCCCTTCGTCGCGAGGCCCAACAGCGCGCGCTTCAGCTGCGGCGGCGTAATCGTCTCCGGCTCCTTCGGAATCGGGCCTACGGCCTCAGGGGCAACGAGCCAGCCGGGGAACACGGCGTTCGCGACGGTGTACACGCTCGAGCGCACCATCGCGAGGAACGGCGTCTGCGCGGCGAGCAGCGGGCGGTCGAAGAACTCGGCGGTGTCGGGGTTGAAGTTCTTGGACGGGTAGAGCGAGAGGAGGTACGCGAGCAGGCCGGCGGTGTGCGGCGAGGCCATGGAGGTGCCCGAGATGGTGTTGGTCGCCTCCTCGGAGCCGATCCAGGTGGAGAGGATGCTGAGGCCCGGCGCGAAGACGTCGACGCACTTGCCGTGGTTGGAGAAGTACGCGCGCTCGTCGGTGACGGAGGACGCGCCGACGGTGACGGCCTTCTCTGCGGCGGCGGGGGAGTAGTTGCATGCGTCGCGGTTGTCGTTGCCTAGGGGATGAGGTCAGGGGCAGCGCAATAAAAGAGGGAATGATGACGTACCCGCAGCAACGGCAAAGTGCAGCCCGCCATCGACGGCGGCGTTCACGGCGCGGTCGAGTGCGGCGGACTTGCCACCACCGAGACTCATGTTCGCGACAGAGCCCTTGTGGGCGGACTTGCCCTTGACCTTGCGCTCCTCAGCAGCGGCCTCGGCCTTCTTCGATGCGGCGTTAGCGGCAAAGGCGACACCGGCGACGACGTCAGACATGGAGCCGCTGCCGTTGGACCCGAGGACCTTGACGGCGATGACGTTGGCGGCCTTGGCGACGCCGTACTTGCGGGACGCAATGGTGCCGGCGCAGTGGGTTCCATGGCCATTGCCGTCCTCGTCGACGTCGTTATCGGGGACAGTGTGGCCCCACGACGCGCGGCCGCCGAACTCGACGTGGTCGACGTTGATGCCGGTGTCGATGACGTAGACGTCGACGCCCTCGCCGCCCTTGGAGTCGTACTCGTACTTCTTGAACGTCGCAAAGGTCAGCTTGGAGCGGTGGCTCACGCGAGCAAGCCCCTGCATACGTGGTCAGTGTTCGGGTCATGCGCAGTTGGAATGACTCACCCAAGGGGCCTGCTTCTGGACGTCCTGAATGCGGACGATCTGGTCGCGCTCAATAAAGTCGACCTCGGGCATGGCGCGCAGCTGCTCGACAGAGTCTGGGGAGAAATGACCCGCATAGCCGTTGATGTGGGGGTAGACGTGTTTGATGCCAAAGACGCCGTCGACGAGGGGCTGCTCCTGGTGGGCGGCGGTGAGGAAGTTGAACTGGTTCTGCATGGCATTGGAGGGTGCGTCCTTCTTCAAGACGACGATGTACGAGTTGTTGACATGGCCGTACTGCTGGTGCTCGGCGAAGGGGGCGGGGGTGAGGGAGTTGCGCTGAGCGGGGGTGTAGAAGGAGCTGGTGGAGAGCGGTGTACTCGAGACCGCGCCAGCAAGGGAGAGAGCTAGTGTAAAGAAGGATGAAGCCATGGTGGTTGAGGAGAACCCCAGTTGCGGTCGTACCGCCTTGATAACGCAAGCCTTGTTGATGTCTGTGTGGCTGCACCCTTTGCCTTATCGAGTCACCCACCCTCATCTGGCACGTAAACATAGCTGCGGTTAAGCTCATCCGCAACGGTTCAATTCAGTCCAGGAGCTCTCAATTCGGCATGTTCCCGTCACTTAGAGTCGTCTGTCACTCTTGCGGACCCGGCTCCCCTCGAGTCCCAACCCCAATGTATCTCACTTACGACACTTGTAACCTCACACTTTCAGCGTGCACAGGCCGCGTCATCTTATCTCGCGTACGTGCGGCGTTTTGGTCTTCCTTCGTTGTACGTTCGCGCCCCGCTTGTTATCACTCAGTGGCTCGTCTAACACAACGTGCACAACCGAGTCAACCCCAGGTAGGCCCGAGTCTCCGAATAAATAATCAATGTCTTGGTCGTGGGGTGCCGGTTACATATTACTCTTGTCAATCCTTTACGACTCTGATACCCCAATCTGCTTGCCGACCGATGGAGTGGAATCAACTCTTTTCTCAACGCCCATCCTTCGAACCAGCACCCGACTTGACTGCTTTTTTTCAACTTTTTTTCAACTTGCGACCCTCGTTCCCAAGGGCGTTACAACAGCGTGCATTCTGGTTGTTTACTCACATTATGTCTTGTGTCTCCCTTCTCCGCGGCCACTCACCGGCGACATCAAGTATAAGCAGCTCTTGGCTTTGCCCAGTTAAATTGGGCGGTCACGCACAACGACTACCTCCGTTCTGTCCCCTCGGCCGGTGCCTCACGCATCTGCAACAGAATACCGACTTTACCTCAGGGCGCCTTTAAAATCACAATGACTCTGAGCCGAAACCAATATTTCAGAGTGGGGAGCCTAGACATTCGGAGCTCTGCCGAGATCCATATCAAACGCGGGCTTGGCTTGAGTGCGGGCGCCATTAAATAGACGCCGGGATTCGGGTGTTGGTACTGCATTTTTCCAGGAAATGCCCGTACCGCCCGGTGTGAGAGAGAGTAAGTACCTCTGAACCCCAGCGCAGATGTAGCAAAACAGCTCTCGGCACTGCTCTCTGTCTCCGACACTGCCAACCGCGCAAGCAAATACAGCATTGGGAAGCTGTTGCTTTTCATAACTACGCGCGGGGTGCGGCTGAGACGCAAACGACCGCTCGGCGGAATACAATTTCCCAACCCACCCACGCCGCTTGATGAAAAGTCGCGCATCCGCCATGAGAGTGAGACGATCAAACATCTTCCGTGCGACAGAGAAGCGTTAGAGGATTAACCAGACAATCAGCTCACAGATTACCAAATCAATGCAAATTAAGCTTACCAGGGAGTGTTGAATACCAGTTGCGCAAAGGCGAGAGACATGGCAATGAGTGATAATCAAACCGAGGTTACCAAAACAGTGCAACTCAGACCATGGTTCAAACCGACGAGATCATTTGAACAAATTGGGTTGACATTAGAGAGCTTGCGCAAAAGCCACATGCGGCTTTTGTGCATTGCGCAAAGCTGCAGATTTTTCTTTGCTGTTCTTGGTCTTCTTGCTAAATACCATTAAATGTCCCCTCGTAATCCACGGCTCATTAACTACTTATGTCTGTGGAGAGGGTGTCAAAATCAAGTTTTCAAGCTGCAGAAGAGGGGGAAAGAGGGAGACTCACCATGTATCTCAGATGATGAGTACAAGAATTCCGAGCCTCAAATGCACTGCAGCGCACACAATACCGTTCACAAACTTGATTTTTGTTATTTTGTTTAGGAAGATCAACGAATATCAAGATGGGGCAAAAACTGCCTCCTTGGGAGCTAGTTGCAGCCAGTCAAATTCAAGATCTTTTCGCATCATTCGCCCAAGTCGCACACGATCCCTTTTTGCCGAATGGCAGCCGTAACCGCCTTAGTATAACTGCACCTGCACATCAAAATGAACTACAAGTTCAAAATACGTTTGCTTTCACTCAATTCTTGTCCAATTGTCTTCGGAAATACTGTAAATCCAGCCAATAGGTGTGCCCGTCCAGAATATAAAGAAATTTGCGGGAAAATGAATGGTTTTTGGTCGAGATTCTGCCTCGAGTGTATAAAACCCCTCGGGCATCAGTGGTTTTAACCGCTCGGGGCGGGTTCTCGTCCAATACCCATCCGAATTCCCTCAAAAAAAATTATATTCTGGACGGTCACACCTGTCGGTTGAGCTTCCGCTACTTCCGAAGACGATCGGACAAGAATTGAGCGAAAGCGAACACATTTTGAACTTCTAGTTCATTTTGATGTGCAGGTGCAACTATAGTACATACAACACACCTCGGCCGTCGGTTACTTGTGTGCCGCTGTCTGTGCAACTTTCCAAAGTCGAGGTAAATTTAAATACAGTTTGTCTATGGCAACAGGGACTGGACAGCTTCGTAATTCCGCGTCGGAACTTCGGCAGGCGTGATTGGCGATGAGAAATGGCCCATTAGGGTGGTAGGACCCCAGAGACATGTCAGAAATGTCGGTGGGGTTATCCTGTAGCTCCAAAGCAAAAGCTGGGGGTGTATTTTATTTGGAATCTAATTATTTACTCGTCTAAACACCAGGTTTACTCTGTGCGATAGTAGGCTCAAAACCAGCTCAGGACTCAACCAGTGCTTAGGCGAACACAGTCACCTCCTTCTCAGGAATGTGGTTGCATTTTCGTTTAGTGCCGCGTCATCGTCAGCCCTCACATGGGGAATATTTATTGAGACAAGGAAAGTATTGTTAATTTTCAATGGGAAATCCTGTTGGAGGTTACGGGATGCATGGAGATTCCGTTGGGTGTAATCGCCTTGAACTCTGAATCGGTTTGATAAGTTGAGTGATGAATGGCCTGAAGCGCACGCAAGTGGAAAAAAAAACTGGCTTAGTACCTATCGAGCCTCGGGGCTGAACCAATGACTCCCTGACATCATGATGTAATTGTGTTGCCCGACAGCTCCCACTTGTGATTGAACTCTGTTTCCGAAGTTGAATGGATAAAGCTTTCCGCATTTCTGGGCATTTTCTCATAAAGCTTCAGGTACGGAATCAGTGTCTGAGGAATCCACATATGCCATCGAAATGGAATCAGGTGCATTCATACATTTTACTACCACAGCACCGGATGAATCCGGTTCAGGAAAAAATAATCATGCGAGCCGTTGAAAACCTGCAGATATTGTTTGAGGAACAATGAAACAATCCCAGAATATCACTCAGCGCAGCTGTTCTATGGGAAAATACAACAAGTGTCGAGGACCCCGAGACATCAACGCTAAAGTAGCTCAAGTTGGCAGCAACAAGGTACAAGCATGTGCATGCCATCAGAGTGAAACTCTCGTAGAGACCAGACACTAGAACAGCAGCAAATAGGAAGAGGAAGAGCTTGAGAATAAGGTAGAGCTTTGATTGAGGGAGTTTTGTGATCGGCTGAAACATACTTGCTTTCTTCTGGGCAATCTTTTTCCTCCTCCAACAAACCTTCAGGTACACCACTTATTCATTTGTCTTGAGCTTAATATTACTTGTAAGGAGCTTGAAGAGCTGTACTCACCTCGATCGTTGCGCGTTGGTTGGACCTAATTGCAAGGTTGCACTGCAATTGGATTCTCGGGTTCCCATCTATGCCCACGCTCCGACGTTTCGGCTTTGATTCTGGAAATTTGTACGAACTCTTGCACTGTAAAATGTGATGATGCACTCAAAAACAATTAAAAGATCTCCTAAGGTGTAAATCTCGGGATTGATTGCGACGGTTATATTGGAGTGGAGCTAAACAAAAGGGAAGGGAGATAGATGAGGGGTTGCTCCGAGGACTGTAGTGGTGGTTCTGAGGTGCGAGGAAGTTCAGCTTCGTTCAAGGCTGACTCGCAGGGCACAAAATAAAATGAATACATAGCTGAGCCGATTATAGCAACAACAAAAGCTGCTCGAGAACGACGTCGGAGTTGTCGGGGACACTGAGGATGACGAGGGACACGAGATGAGAGTAATGCGAAAGGAATTGAGTGAAATATGTTTGCTAGAGTTTCCTTGTTATTGGGAGTTGAATTAGTTGCAATTTATACCAGAGTAGGACCGAAAGATGAGTAAACAGAGATATGTTAAGGCGGATAATTGACAAGGTGTATGTTGCGTTGAACACGGAAAGAACTGCCCAGAAGGCGCGTAGACTCAGCCAAAAAATGCGAAATAGTTGAGTGAAACTTGAAGCTATACGGGATCGGAGAGAGCACCAGAAAATGCAGGCTCCTACCCGCGCACGTTACGAGGTTGGGCAAGACAGAGCAGGCGCAATTAAATATTGAATTATGAGGTGTAGTAATACAAAAAGACAAATAATTGATAGCCGACACTAATACTCCCGAACTTCAAAGGCCCTAACCTCTCCACGGCGGCTGGCACTTAACAGATGTAAACAACATAGCCACCCGCATGACTGGGCTGCTACCTTTTTGTTAGCTCGATTGCGATGTCCCTAGAAAATTCATTGATGGGCTTTATAACCCCTCAGCACCCCCACACTTATTTTGAGATTTCTTTGAAACACAGAGGTCCACAAGGAATATTTTCGGCAAATGTGGCTATGTTGTTTACATCTGTTAAGTGCCAGCCGCCGTGGAGAGGTAAGGGCCTTTGAAGTTCGGGAGTATTAGTGTCGGCTATCAATTATTTGTCTTTTTGTATTACTACACCTCATAATTCAATATTTAATTGTGCCTGCTCTGTCTTGCCCAACCTCGTAACGTGCGCGGGTAGGAGCCTGCAGAAAATGGCAAAAAGACCGAGCCAAAGCATGTGGTGAGCCCGGATTCCGACAAACAAGTAGGCACAGCTTAGAAATGCGCGGTGTCAGTGGGCTCTAGGATCAACGGCAAGTGCGGGTCAGTGGGCATTGCAAGGCAGATAGCGATTGGAAGAGAAAGACATCGACAGCCCGGATCACGGACCGATGCCAATTGTGATACTTAATTCCGTGCTTCAGCCTCAACACATATTCATCAGTAGCCGACCACATTCTGGAGAAAGAATTCAGCAGTACGAGGGGCAATATTCTTGGGCAATGGTTCTGGAGCAAACCTATAAAATGATTTTGGAATTGAATTTTCATCCCCCCTGATCAAACCCCTCGCACATCAGTTTGCAGATAATGGCACCGTTCCTAACGCCCTCTCATAGCCCGAAGAGCTTTTTGTAAGCTATTATCGTTCTTGGAAGAGCAAGTCAGTATGGCACAAACTTGGTTATAAAACTCACACATGTTTAGTGCTATTCTCTGAGCTTCCTACATTCAACGTGTCCGGAATTTGAGCCGCGGCACCAAACAAAAATGCAACCACATTCTCGAAAAGGAGGTGGCTGTGCTCACCATAAGCGCTGGTTGAGTTCTAAGCTAGTTTTGACCGAGTCGCACAGAATAAACCTGGTATTTAGCCAAATAAACAATTAGACTGCAAATAATATACACCCCCAGCTGGAGCTAGCTACAGGATACTCCCACCAACATTTCTGACATGTCTCTGGGGTCCTACCACCCTAATGGGCCATTTCTCATCGCCAATCACACCTGCCGAAGTTCCGACGCGGAGATACGAAGCTGTCCAGTCCCTGTTGCCATATTTGTCAGCTCACCTGCCATTCCCTCTATTGTATTTGTTTGCACTTACATCTGTAGTTTTTTATACAGCAACACAATGTCCGAAAATATTCAGTTATTCAAACAAACATTAAGGGAGGATTGTGCATTGTGATGCACAATGATAATTAGGATTTGTTGATTTTATAGCCATAGAATGCTAACTTACTTTGAATTTTTCAAGCCACCAGATTGATGAATCTCCCGGAAATAATTTATACAAGTTAAAGGCATGCACAGGACTGTGTAAGCTATTTGCTACATATGTTGACCTTTTAAATTCAGGCCTCATAACTCAGATGATCCATATTGAATTATGAATACTAATGACCCTGCAATTGCTGCGCTAGGTATTCTATGATTCTGGACTTGGGAATATTTGGCTTCTCCTGTGGTGCCAGCGCGGTATGCCCCGGACACCTGCAGAACTTTTGCCCACCCTTCCCTGGACACTCAAGCCGTCTTTGACAGTAGTTTTTGACACACACTGCACAGCATCTCGGAGCATGCTTGGAGGGCCCTATTTGTGCACCATTTGCACCTGGCAACAATGTCTGCCAATGATATTGTACCTGTTGAACAGATGAAACAGGTGGGTTGATTGGTGGAGGATTTTGGATAGGGCCTGGTATTGGGGGGAAGACATTTTGGAAGATTATTGGTGGTGGTGCAGGGGTATCATTGAGTTCCGGGTCACTGAACTGGGAGTCTTTGACTTCGCCTGCGCCCAGCTGCATGGCCATGTGACGAATGAACTGGGATCATTGGAGCCTGTAAAACAGTTTGTGAGCTGGTAAATTGATATTTGAAGAACAGAGTTTGAAACTAACCTCCATCGGGAAGTGGATTTGCCGGGAGTGCATGCACATAGTTGTTGTCTGCAGTTATAATGTCAAGAAATGGTTGGTGAGAAATAAAATTGCTGCCAGCAGCGAGTGTGGAACACTCTGATGTCAAAAAAATACTCTTTTTGTGGTGTGTCTCGAGCTGTAGAGGAACTTGTAATAAAGTCGCTGATTGGAATCTGTTACTGCAGGTGACTGAATGTTGACTCAGGTATTCCAGAACTGGGTAAATTTGAGGAAGTTAATGTTCTTGTAATGCTTGTGAGGAGGATATATCTTTCTGCCTTTCCTAAACATCGGATTGTTGATAAGTTGCTTGAACATACAGTCACGACGGAAATTGATGCACCACTTTTGGCGGTGATGGCATGCCAAACTGGTACATCAATTTCCGCCGTGACTGTAATGTACTCCTTGTGAGTGTGGACTGAAACGACTGCAGAAAGGACTAGCTGCCGCATTTGGAGATATTGATAAAGGTTTGTTGGTTTGGTGTGAAGGCAGGTCATTGTATAGACAGGAATATCACGGTGGTGGGGTACACTGGTGATACGTGGATGGGGAAGGGTGATTATATTGAGGTTTTCAGCAAGGGATTTGGAGATCAGAAGTATCCCGACAGTTTTGGAAGTTGCAATGCGAGTAGAGAGCAGGTGGGGGAGGGGGAAAGATAGTTTTCACCCAACAGCAACAGCCAACTCAACAATTTCGTCCCAAGCTCAGAGGTCAAAGTGACCATGATACTTTGAGCCTGTGCAATTATGAAAGCCAACCTAATAGATCCTTGAGCAACCAAGTAATAAAGAGAAAAAGTCCTACCTTTGTATTCTGCCGTAGAATCCAGTTGATCAAGAGGCACTCAGCCAGTTCCAAAGATGCTTGTAGTGAGCCAAAGATTCGTCTGACAGCCATATGTAAGCCGCCCTCAACAGAGTTAGTGTTGCAAACAGTGTGGTGAATGTTGAGCCCATCTCGGTCCTTCCCCATTAAATAGTAAAGAGGAATTCCAGGGGGATCCAACAGGTATCCCTTTTAGACAGTGTCAAGGAGGTTTTTGGTCATCTCCCTGGCATCGTCTGAGAAGAAGGAGCCTCTGATATTCTTTGTTGTGTACCATATGCCAGCATAGGCTGCAGACAACACATCCACCCTTTTTAAAAGGATGTTGTGAGCAGGGATATAGCGGCAGATTCGTTGATTGAGAGCTGCAGCCATTCCACGCTGTGCATAATCCCAACTAACACCATGCTTTTCCAAGACAGCACAGACTGCATCTTTGTCAAATTTATCACAGATGAATATTGCTTCACTGAAATTGTGAGCAAAAGTCTTGAATGCAGAGTGTTTCTTGGACAAGAGTCAGAGGAGCCTATCCATGAAATGAAATACATCATCTAGGACACAAGATGAAAAGGTCTCCAATTCTGCAGCTTGCGGGAGGATGGGCCAGGTCTGGTTGATGTGCTGTAGAAGTGTTTCTACTGGGGTGTTCTGTTCAGTGTTAAGTAATAGCAACTTGAGAAATTAGTTGTGTTGCTTACCTTATCAAAGTCAATATCTGATACATTGAAGGAAAACTGACCAAAATTATCCACAAACTTGCCTCCCTTGAACTCAAAATCATTATCACTGTCTGAGTCACTGTCTGCCACATGGATACCCATCCCCCTGACCAATACTCAAACTCAATTGTATCAGAATTTGAGCTCAGGTGCGAGGTAGAAAACTCTTCTACACTGTCCACAGTGATGGGTGCAGGAGTTCCAAAGCCAGGGTCAGTGGTTCCAACCTGAGTGGGAGGAATTTCCCCATGTGAATGAAGCTGGGAGGTTGTGACAACAGCCATTCCCCCATGGGCCATAATCCACTCAAGTGTCTGCTTGTGTAATGAATGGATTGCTCTGGGGACAAGAACCTGAAGTCAAGTTTAATTATGCCAAATTGAGAGAAAAAGTAATGTACCTTAGAAATTCTGATCAGAGAGCGAGTGTAAGGGCAACCTTAAGCTTGGCACAGGGCACGGAAACTAGTGGGGGAATCCGAAGTATAAATATGGGTACTAAATACAGGAGCAGAAATACTATG
Organism: Mycena albidolilacea; assembly: GCA_029282495.1. Taxonomy (NCBI): domain Eukaryota; kingdom Fungi; phylum Basidiomycota; class Agaricomycetes; order Agaricales; family Mycenaceae; genus Mycena; species Mycena albidolilacea. The sequence goes on along the minus strand of JARIHO010000014.1, from coordinate 1,248,224 downwards.
CACCTAGCAGGGGAATCTGAAGAGAAGAAAGGACAGGGATTCCCATGCTAGGTGAAACCTTATATACTAATTAGTAACTACCCAGTAGGATGTGTCCAGAGGTATCTACAGTGATTCTGGGCCTGATCACATAGCACATGCCAGCGAGAGTGGATGGATGCCCCAGACAATTAGATGGATGGATGGATGGGTGCAGGAGCATCCGGAGCGGTGGACTGAAAACCATCTGGAGCATTGGATGGAAAAGCGTCCAGAGTGGATCTGGCTGGAAGAGCTAAAGCGGCTGGAGAAGCGGCTGGAGTGGGGGTTCCCCTGATATCACCCCCCCTTGGAATATGGTGTCCTGATGTAGGAAGAAGCGGATGGTCCTGTTGCGCCTCCAGAAAGAGAGTGAGTTGAAGGTGGCCGAGGTGATCCAGTGGGGAGTATTGGGGTAGCAGTGGTAGTAGGCATCAATGGTGTCCTTGGCAAAGACATCAGAGTGTTTTAGCCACTTATCGTGTTCCGGTCCATAACCCTTCCATCACACCATGTACCAGAGGCTGCTGTAGCAGACCCATGCTTCAAGGATCTTGGCGACTTCCCACCTCTCATCCCAGTCTGTCTGGAGGATGGGTGGTGTTTTGTCGTTCCAGGGGCGGCTGGGGAATAGGTCTGGCTTTGCAAGCTTGAGCTTCACCACTGTAAGGGATTATATACTTACTTTATTTATTCTTTACCTACAAGTCACACGTATTTTGGTCACCTGATGATTACTTATCTCTTATCACAAACCACTACACAACCCCGCTCAAAGCACCTTTCCAGCCCTCTTTGAGGCTCTGATAGAGGCACAAGCTTGGGTATTGCCTTGCCTGGCACATGCACTAGGCATTAGGCAACTATAACACTGCACAATTCCCCTTTTTACACTACACTTACATCCTTATCATGACAGGTCATTACGGTCTACAGTCTGCTCAGATCTCATGGATATCCGGAGTTCTAAGGAGTCTACTATACGGGAGCATGGAATATCCGGCTCTTGGTAGCCTCTTGAAGAGTATAGACAGTGGTCCACCACTCAATAATGCTCAATCCCCACCAGGGCAAGTATACAATGTTTTCCCGGTTGTAAGCACTTCTCAAGCCTTACAAAGTGGATGAATCCGGAATTGTTGTCACCTCCTGGCTGGATTCCCTTTGGATTGAGTTTCACCATGGCGGACTCTACTTTGGATTGGATATGGACTGAATACCTATCTTCACCTGATCCTCCATCCGGCATGGGTTCCCTTTATGAGATGTGTGTACAGTTCACCACACTTGTCCTTCAACCTTCCCACATTGTTCTGCGCAGTGGCGGCTTTGTGCTTCACCCTGATCTCGCTATACCACTTGTTGGCATGGTCTCTGGCATGGATCACTTGCTAGGTCTTGCTTCTGAGCACCGCAAGCTGAGTACTCCTCCATTTATTGGCCAAACAGAACTTCTTGTTTTGACTTCTACTGCTGGATACATTGTTCCTGCTACACAAAACAAAATTGTCTGGAATTGGATCATTCTCATCGGCGGGCTCTGTGTCGTGATGAAGGACCTCTGGTCCCTCTACAAGGGCTGCACCGTCTACATCCTAGGCTGCGAGCAGCCCTCGCTGATGCCTCGGATCCTTGCATCACTCACTCCTTTGCTCCTCGTCAAACACTCCACAGACTTCTTACAGGTGTACGGTGTCTCCATTGCAAAGGTGCAAGATGCTGTGCACCGGATGGCCCAGGCACATGAGCACGGAAGGACGCACTCACACTCATGGTCGCCTGTGCGTGGCTCCCTTGCGTGGCAGAATCACATTGAGGCTGGGGGGCTCTTGAGTCCACTAGTGACCACAGTTGAAGAAGCTGCTGGTGCTACCAAAGTCCATCAGTCCGGCCGTGATTGAGGGTGTAGCAGCACCTGATGTGGCCACTGCCACGGTTAGGAATCTGTGCAGTGAACAGCAATGTATCAGTGTGATGTCTACATGGGGGATAGATCGTTTGCGGTCACCCCCACGAGTTTGCCTATCCTTCGATTGTGTCTATAGCTGACCTTGCTCTTGAATACACGGCTGGCCTTGACTCCGTGTGCTATGAGCAATATTACCAAGGAGAGTTTAACCAGCAAGGACATCACGGACCGCAGCAATGATTTGAGTGCCCTCTACTCTGGAATATTCAGGCTGGAGCCACACCTGTTTCACAGTATGGAGAGTACGGTGCTGGAAATGCAAAGACTCCTAACCTCGGTGTTTTCATTTGTCCAAGGCCATCCTATCTGTTTCATTATCGATCCACATGGTGTTCTCCTGGAGATGCTCTGAAGCGCCGGCAGTATCTACCAGTTGCAGGTGGTCTGGAAGGGCTTCGCGAGAGGATGGAAATTGTGCAGCATAGGTTCGTTGAGTACCAGGTGGACTGCATTGCACAAAGCGCACTGCCAACCAAGTTCCATGCTGTGTGGGAGCTTTCCGTACCAGCGCGCAAGTCTAGTGTTTGCATTGGCGCCAAAGACGGAGGCGGACATGAGGAGCTGGAAGACTCAGTAAACTGAGCCGAGTACACTGCTCGCCTGTAATCACCCACCAGGCATGCACCAGCCTCAGTCTCTGTTCCTTCACCCTTCCCTGGAAATACCTTGGTGCTGAGCATAACATGTGCAATAAAGGCGGAAGGACATGGCCCGGAAGTTCAGTCCAAGTCTCTTCTCCAAGACTATACCAGTCAGCAATGGATGCATGTGATGTCCCCGCCTGTGCCCTCGATTGCGATGAAAGAGACTACAGAAATCCATCATGTAACAGACACACTGAGGATCCAGCAAGTTGAAATGGCCCCTGACTGCACACCTGAGGCAGCAATACCCACTGCAGAGCCACACAACTCACCGCCCACGTGCCATCACTCGCGTCAACAAGCAAGCCTGGGGATCTTGATGGAAATCTGAGTGACCAAAGATAAGTACATGGCCTGTTTCCCCAACAATAGCTCGCTCACCACATTGATCCTGCCTGGGACAAGGGGTGATGCTGTCGGTCACTCAGATTACAAGACACTCCTCTTCTGAGCCGCTCTGGAAACATCTCCCGGGGATCCCATATCTGTGGTGAAAGACCCCCCCTCTTGGTTCACAATGCGAGCTGTTGCTCGCGTTGACTGGCACATCTGCTGCCACAGGACAAAGGTGGGGGCACAGATGAGAACCAGCAAGAGAGATGATCAACCAACGAGTGTGTGCCAGAATACAAACAGCTGAAGTCCAGGTATGGGTGTAGCAGAGTCTGTGTCGTGGACATCATCAAGCAGTTTGAGTTGATGACGGTGCGGTTCTCATGCACGAAGTCCTCTATGCCCTCTAGCATGACGAGCTCACTTGCTGAGACCAAATTGTCAGGCATGAGGCACCGCAGTCCTCCATTCCTCGCATGCTCCAGATCATGCACAGTGTTCGTCTATGCCATCTTTTTCCTGTTGCTGTCAACAGCAGCCACCGCACCTACAGCTTCCAGACTGCCATCCGTGGGCATGTCGGCGACGATGGAAGGGAAATCTTCCGCATCAAAGATTCAGCTTCAAAAACTCATCTTTGATCTACTGCACATTAGTGTTGAGTCCAAAGTTGAGTTTGGGGGGCGAATGGAAAGGCCAACTGGTATAGATTCAATAGGATGCATACAGTACAATGTATTGGCTCTGTCTCCCGCTCTCGTCCTTGCGGTTGGTGTGCGCACGGTCGAGCTTGGGGGGCGGGCAGATATCCCTGCGCTCATTCAGCAGGACATTACTACAGCGGTTGAAACACATACCCTACCCTATACCTTACACGCACTCGACGACCCAAGCAGCTGTGGCATTCCGGATCTTGTGTGTACAACTTCCACTTCCATCCTCCCTCTGTCCACCTTGGTCCTTTCCTCTGTCATGGCCTGTCTGGATTTTGTGTGCATCTGTGTGATTGACCGGACATGCTGGATTTTGTACCTTGTTGGATCCTTCTGCGAGGGAGTCTCGCCAAGCCTCCTATGGGCACGGGAAGGGATAGGCACCCACACTTGGAATAAATTACACAGGTGCAAGTGCACAACAACACACTGAATATAATTCAATTCCCTCAACTCTGTAGATTTTCCTAGACTTACCTGGAAGATCCACCTGGTCCACTAGATGTCACGGCTCCTTAACCTTGTTGATGGCTCAAATCAGAGTGTTGTGAGACACCCATATACCAAGCTACAGATTTCTTGAATCAGCTTCTCTCAATTTCGTACCTGTTATATCCGTGTCGGAAAAAGATGGAAAGACGGAAGGCTGGAAGACGTAAAGCTGGAAAGACGGATATGGCCGTAAGTGATACCATGTAGGTGAGCAGGTACATCATCTAACTTGGCTTGAGGATGGAAGAACAGAAGTCAGACCACGGAGCTATGCAGAGGCAAAGCACGTTAATTTTCAACTAAAGATATAGTAGAACATAATACATATTTATACTAAATACAGATATAAGTCTAATGCGGAAAGAAGTATGTAAAAGACAATAAGTACAATAAGAACAATAAGAACAATAAGAGAGGAGCATAGTGCATAAGTCATATGATTGATTTGGGGAACACTCGGAAGACCTTCATTGCAAAAACCCCAAGGTTGTGCATCAACAGAACTAGCCAGATGCAACAGGAATAGACGTAACAGCCGCAAAGGCCGTAACCGGAATAGGCCGTAAACGGCTGGAAAGGATCAGAGAGTGCATGGTTGTAACAGTACCATTTCTTCTTTTCAGACTCATCTCTATGGAACCCTCAACCTCTGGACCCTCCAAAACTCCTTTGACCCTTGGAAGAGTTTGGATTCAAGACCGCCAATGCTGGATTTTGAAGCGAATGAGGGCCTGAGGGCCAGACGCTGCACTCACCATTTTTTGAGTTGGAGTCAGAAGGCGATGGGTAGTTGGCGACACGGACACGACTGGGAACTCAGGACGGAGAATGTGTCCAACCCGAACTTCAGCTTGAGCTTCAGGACCATAGCGGCACCCACTCACCTGACTCTGTCCATATGCCAATGCCACCCCTGCCATCTGGGAGTGGCTTTACGATGTCCACCCACACGATCACTGCAAGTGTGCTCACACATACACACTGGCTCACCTTGCGCCTGAACCCAGAGGACCCACACACGTCCTGCATCTACACCCAGCCCATGAAGTAGAAGAAGAGAACGAAGACACCAATCATCTTGATGGGATCACACTGCCTCCATTCACTTGGTGATCTTCTCTCCCTCTGGTCCTACTTGGACTAAAATTCATCTGAATTCAGCCTCAAGATTCTGTACACCCATACCGCCTTCATCTCAGCAATGCAACACGACTTGGATGTTATTTGCAACGCGTGCCGACCGATCTGGTCCCTACTCCCCAAGACAAGCTCAATGCTACTGTGGCTCCCCTTGGCCCTCCCATGCACGACAGAACGGAGCACAAAGTCATCACGGAGGCCCCATCGTGCACAATGGCCCCCACAAGTCTTTTAGTTGCGCCTTCGTGTGCACGTTTGTGCGAGCCCTTGAGAGAGGCTTCAGCGTCACCATCAACGTGCAAAATTCTTATGGTAGAGCATGGGCTCCTTAGTCTCGAGGGAAGCATGGCGAAGTTGGTTACCCTGCTTCTCGACACTTGCAATGCACAAGTGTGAAGAGTCGGACAGGTTTTGGCGATGCAAAGGAGTGTGGAGGCGTCTTGGGGGTCCAATCGCACACAGTTATGTGATCACACCCATGAGGTGAGTCTATCCAGTTTTTCTTGAATCATTCATGTTTTCATTCTTTTCTTTCTGCCTCTGCATCTCTACAGCTCAGATTCCAATGTTGCAGACACGTTCACCATCTATGAGATGGACTCGACAATGGCCTTGCGTAAGCCCTTGGGAGAGGCTGCATTTACGGTGAAACGGTGCACTTGATATACGACTAGAAATAGCTTAGATTCGTGCTTGCACAAAACAACCACAAAACCACCACTACAACAATCTATTCCTCCAAAGATGTAAGTGCTTCTCTTTGTGAGTTCGGGTCCGGGCCGTAGTATGCGACCAACGGGTTTGGAACAAACACAATTCGACTGCTAGACTTCAACAAAGCTGTTCAACAACACGCTAGCACTACGCAGCTGCCAACAACAATACCGCTAGCACCTGGGATGGGCAGGGTTATATGGGTTGGATACAAGGTGACTGGATCGCTAGATCGAGGGCACCAAGGCAGAGTATGTAGGTTTGTGAAAATCCTCGCAATGGGATACCCAAAGGCTATTGAGGCTAACAACAAGGGAACTTCAATCCTCAAGCGACAAGGCAGTCCTTAAGCCGCTGACCTATTCCTTAACCAAGAACAGGAACGTTTCCACTTTGTATTGGCAATAGACACTATAAGCGTCCAGCTAGCGACCCAACACACTACGACAGCGCTTCCGTCAATATCGGGGTGAAGGCGAAGTAACTGACAAGTTACAGTCGGTCTAGAGGTGGGGGCACCTAGTCCGTCTTCTTCTTAGTGGGCTCGAGTCAACACACAATCACCTAGCAGGCGATCCAACACACTACGAATATATCGGGGTGAAGGCAAAGCTGCTAGCGCAACTGCTAGCTGGTTCTCGAAGAGAACACCCTTGGTTTTATACGTGAAGACTCCGCGAGCCAACAACTTAGAACCTCAACTTAAGATCTCGACGTGTCCAGAGTCAACAGTATTGATTCCAATAAAGCTACTACTTGTGAAGTGTGTGTACAATCTCCACTAGCAACCTGAGACCACCTGCACCAACTTCGTACAAAGTCGGGGTGTAATAATCTGAGGTTCTAGCCTGCTCTGTGCTCCCTTTATACTACTGAGGTCCATGATACATGTGATAAACAGAATGAATAATATAAATGAGTGAAAATGATGTGATAGATACAACAGCCAATGAAACGACTGCCGTTTGGTTTTATGATGGGTCTATGCCAAGCAGAACAGCCACACTGATCCGCTAGCGTCCATTTATGGGTATCGTGAGTGATCCCTCAGCTTGCCATCAGCTGCTGGAATCGCTATCCTGACGAAGCGGAGTTGAATCCGCCGCCTGGAGTCATCTAGCACGAGTCAGAGCACCGGCTAGCAGTCCGTTTATCCGTTACTGCATATGTGGTGACCCGCGCATCCGCACCAATAGCCTGCTAGCTATTCCTCTACTGTCTACTTTGTCTCTGTTTGTGACTCGCGACCGCGTCGCGACCATCACGTGCTCGCATCTGTGTTTCGGGTCTCGGGTCGATCGCTAGAGGGGTTCCTCACGCTAGCGCCCTTGCTAGAAGGCTACTAGCGCATAGATTACTGCCCTTCAGATCCCAGACTCGCCGCTCGCACCTCCAGCCAGCGTGCTCGCAATATCCCTCTTCTGTGTCTCGCTTCCTAGGTGCTAGCACCTTGACTGTGTAGGCTTATGGTTATTTCCCCATGGTTTGTGCCTTCAGACCGTACTAGCGCGTCACCCTAGTCGTGTCTGATGCTACAACCGGCAGCTTGGGCTCACTCCCGTTCTCCTTTATATCACCTAGCCAGAGTCCTGAGTGCTAGTAATAGCACTTCAGAAGTGCTAGCGCTTTCCCGTTGTATAAATACTGGTCCTAGGAAATCGCAAAATAGCACTAGATGCCGCGCGCTCTTGTTACGGCGTTTCAACGGTCTGTATGGAACCTCCCAAAGCGCACTACCCTCAGTCGTCGACTCAAGCAAGCTCGACTCCACCCAGCAGGCAGTGCATCGGGAGTGAGGGGTGAGGCTGACACACACAAACACAAGCCTTCAAGGGGGCTTCATTGTATGCGATAGCCCCTGTGAGACATACAGTGTCTCTCGCCGGAGCAGTACCCCGCATACAGCTCTGTGCAAGTTGTCTTTCCATGCCGTCCCACCGACACTCTGCCATATTGCTTGGTCATGGGCTGGTTTCGACCTCGTTGGCCAACTACGTGCTTGCGATGGATGCTGTGCAGCACATTGCAATACAACACGGGGTTCTCGAACACTCTGCTGCTCCAACTTGTTGTGTGCGCCTGTCGACCTCAGCTCAGAAACCTGTTGCTTCACACCCATGCTGTGCTCTTGCCCGCCTTCAACACAACCACGAACACTTCACAACATGGTTAATGTAGCTCGTTGCCCACGTGCATTGCATGCTCCACCTTCCTAAGCCCTCATAAGAGGTGCCACTTGCGTGTTGGGAGTGGGGAGCATGGCTGACACATCAGTGTGAGCCTTACCGGGGGTTTCATCGTGCGCGACAGCCCCCGCGAGGCGCGCCCATCTCATCTTTGCCTGAATTTTCTTCTCTTTTTCACATTATGTTTGGATTCTCCCTGCACCTTCTGTGCAAGCTCTCAGGAGACACTACTTTCTCTGTCTGCAATTCAGCTGCTTGCATACACCTGCTTCTGACTTGGGCGTGTAGGAGCCTGCACCCTTGTGCTGCTTTGTCCAAACATCTCTCAAGCCTTGGGCAGGACCAACATGGCAATGCACCAAGTGCGAAGCCTTAATGGGGGTTGTATCACACACGATAGCCCCTACACGCCCTTGAAGAGGCTGCTCATGACCGCCCTCATCTACACCAATTTCCCACCTGCCCTATACCCCAGCTCTTGGATCATATGCTTACTGGAGCTCGGAATGATATCTGGATGGGTTCCGAAAGTACCCCGTCTCGCTGGAGCACTGCAACAGCCTACTTCTGTGGGGGGCAGGGTAGGGTATGGTATGGTATGATATGGGAGTGAGGCGACCACAAAGCGGAGTTGGATGGGTTATGGTATGGTATGGGATTGGGAGCGAAACGACCACTGTGCAGAGTGGATTCAGAGAGGCAGCAGAGATGAAGATGGAGAATGCATGGCAGCCCTCGGAGCTGGAGGCAAAGCAACATGACAGAGAAATGGAGTGCAAATTTTTCCGTCTTTTCTTCCCACAATTCCCTCCCTCAACACATTTTCCTTGCAGCTGAAGAGTGGGGGGCTCTGAAAGTGTCATGAATCGCCCGGGTTCTACTTTTTCGTGTGACGCATCCGTATGAATACAGACATGTCTTAGCGGCATGGGACTCTCATGACACCACCACGTGACCTTCTCACGGTTGAAATCTGGCCTTGGATTCTAAAAAACTGCAGACTCGGGAAGTCTGCGCCATGGGATACAGAAGACATTAGGGACTAGAAACCCATGCAGACGGATCCTAGTCCCTGGACACACCAACACACCAACAGCTAACACAGAAGCGCACACAAAGTGCATGACTGGTTGCAAACTGATCGGGGTTTGAACCACTGGATACAATGACATTCAGAACTAGGAAACCTGAACATCGGGTCTCCTAGGTCCTCCGATGCCACAGAAACCGACACAGAGGAGTACAGGAGTTCAGCATTAATGCTCCTTAATGCTGCAGTACAGGAACTGATCGCAATTGACTGTGATCAGTTTAATTTATTAGAAGCCTATATAAGCACGGTAGAATCTCCCTGTACAGTAGATTCTACCTCGTCTAATCTCAGGCTTCTACCTTGGCTTGACATAGGCATTGTCTCCACCCTGCCCCACTTCCTCCACATTGTACTACGGGTTGTATACCTGAGTGGATACCACACCCTCTTTGACTTGTTCCGGATTCCGCCTCGCATCCTGACCTACAACATACGGCCTCCTAGGGAGGATGCCGTATGACTGGTTCTACTGCTTGGGGAACACACGAGCTATTAGAGTCTATCGGGTTTATCCTGGTTGGGGTTCTCGCCAGGTTGCTCACTGTTTAGCCGACCCAGAAGCCATTGCTGACAGTAAGGGATTATATACTTACTTTATTTACTCTTTACCTACAAGTCACATGTATTTTGGTCACCTGAGATAATTACTTGCAGTGGCGGCGAAATCTGATGCCACCCCCAAAAAAGGAAGTTACCATCAATTTTCCTCTTCCTCTGTTATCTCGAGCCACGCAACAGACTTTCAGACAGGATTTTGACATAGAATGGTTGCTTGACATCTTTACAGCCACTCTGTAACTTGATTTCAATTAAAAATTTGAAGGATTGCATCAGAAACAGGCCAGCACCACGACTATGTCAGTCTTCCTTTATTCACGCACAACCACCACAAAGCGATGTCTGACGACGCGTCTGAAGTGCACATGCACCCCTACCAAGCGCAAGGCCCTCTTCTTCCACAAAAATCATCACAAAATGTCCTGGGACAAGGGAGAAGGCGGAAAATTGATGGCACCTTCCTTTTTGGGGGGTGGCATCAGATTTTGCCGCCACTGTATCTCTTATCACAAACCACTACACAACCCCGCTCAAAACACCTTTCCAGCCCTCTTTGAGGCTCTGATAGAGGCACAAGCTTGGGTATTGCCTTGCCTGGCACATGCAATAGGCATTAGGCAACTATAACACTGCACAATTCCCCTTTTTACGCTACACTTACATCCTTATCACGACAGGTCATTACAGCCTACAGTCTGCTCAGATCTCATAGATATCCGGAGTTCTAAGGAGTCTAAGGTAGGGGACAGACAAGTGCGGTTGCCCCACGTGATCGATAGCCTTATTGGGAAGATTGTTATATTTTCACTGAAATGAACCTGTTCTCAGACTATATTAAAAAATCTGGCTCCATAGTTCTGTGTGAATGTATCATAAGACAGCTTCCAAATATTTTGAGGAATTTCAGTCGAGAAATGGGGGACGAGTTCCCAAATTGAAGTGGGCAGGCAACGCGATTGATGTGGACAGAGAAGATCATCAATGTCTGATCATTTTGGAACTAGTCCTCCATTTCTCAACCAAAATTCCTCAAAATATTTGGGAGCTGTCTTATGATATATTCACACAGAACTATGGAGCCAGATTTTTTAATATAGTCTGAGAACAGGTTCATTTCAGTGAAAATATAACAATCTTCCCAATAAGGCTATCGATCACGTGGGGCAACCGCACTTGTCTGTCCCCTACCTTACCGTACAGGAGCACAGAATATCTGGCTCTTGGTAGTCTCTTGAAGAGTATAGACAATGGTCCACCACTCAATAACGCTCAATCCCCACCAGGGCAAGCATACAATGTTTTCCCGGTTGTAAGCGCTCCTCAAGCCTTACAACCACTGGGAAGACTGGGTGGAGCTAGGAGTAGTGTGGTGGGAGCTTGAGCTTGTACACACCATTGCCAACAACCTTTACGACCTTGAAGGGTCAGAGCCACTTGTCTGAGAACTTGGGCAATGGACATGTCATTTTGATGTCAGATGCATCCACCCAGACTCAGTTGCCTACCTTGATCTCTGGCACGGCACGTGTTGGCAATCATAATAGAGCTTGAACTTGTCTTTGGCTTTGACGAGCACAGCTTTGGCCTTGGAAACCCCAGCAATCCAGTTGCAGAACTCATTGACAAACTCATCGGCAGAGTACGTGCTATTCGGCTCGAAACCCATCTGAGGGAGGTGGCCGGTATCCATCATGAATGGAACCTGCTACATTGAGGAGTGGATGTGGTTGTTGTAAGTGGACTCGGCTGCTGGCAGGAGCTCATCCCAGTCATTTTGTTTGTAGCTCGTGAAGATACAGACAAACTGCTTGAGCTCGGCTGAACCCCGTGGTCTTGCTCACTTGGTCAATGTGGTTGAATTCTGCAAGAGTCAACCAGTCCACCCAGTTGTCTTGCAAGAAATTGGTGAAAACCCAGAGGTACTGCTCAATATTCTGGTTGACTCGCTCAGTCTGTCCATCAGTCTGAGGATGATACACTGTCAAAGTGTTCGACTTTATGCCCAGAAACTTCAGCAGGTCCCACATGAAGTATCCCACGAATTGTGTTCCTCAGTCACTGATCACCACCTCAGGCAACCCGAAGGCCTTCTACACGTGGTCCTGGTAAATGCATGCTATCCCCTCCCCTCCCAAGTGTTCGGTGCAAGGCACTACCCGGATTCCTTTCCCAATTGATCTACTACCACTGTGATATAGTTGTACCTGTTACTGGCAGATATTTTGGTGATCAAGTCCACTGAAATGTTCTGCCACACCCTCTCTGGAATCACGTTAAGGTGTAGGGGTCCTCGAAGTTTGGAGGCGAAGAGTTTCATCCTCTGGCACACAGGACACATTGAAACCTATTGTTTGGTGTTTGATAGCAGAAAGGGCCAGTAGTAGTTTCAGGTTACTAACTCTGCCATTCAGAATTGTCCCGGGTGTCCCGAGATATAGTCGTTGTGGTGCTGATAGGGCGTGTACTAAAACACGCATGAAAACACCAGTTTTTATTTCATTTTGAACCTATTAGTGGGCAGAAGTGAGGCATTAGTTTATGAGCGTACACCCTCCCTGGGGTGGTAAGCTACACTATTGATGGCCGAAAGTCAGTGTAACAAACCAATTATGAAGAGTTGAGTAGACTTGACAAGGCAGCCCAAAAAGGCTGTTGCGGCCTGACTATGAGATTCAACACTGAGCTATAGACAGCGGTGGTAAACCACTGTTTTACGTGCTGGAGGTAAAACAACAGGGAACTATATGGGATTATTGGCTTACCGCTTCAAGCGGTCTCTGAATGGTCTGACGACTACTGAAGAAGATTAAAGATGAAGTTGGAGTCAGATAGATGAAGTCGGAGTCAGTGTAATGACTTTAGGGCTGGCTTTGTAATGTTGCCTGGTATCAAGCCGTTGGATGTTTTATCGAGCCGCTGGATACTGGATCGAGCTGCCAGATACTTATAGAGTCATTCCATGACTTTGGTGGTTGGTCTTAAAGGCAATAATGCATCGAGCCGCTGGACAATTTATCGGGCCGCTGGATATATCGGGCCGCTAGACACGTTTATCTAGCCGCTGGATATCTAGTGGCGCCTCAATGGATTAGATTGAGCAGAAGACGTGTTACTGGGTTCAAGCCAGTGTCATAGGATATGACTAGTGCTGCGCCGGGCAGATCTAGCTGCTGGAAAGATGCGATCTTCGCATCAAGGCCAGCTGATATGAATGATGAGGATTAACAGTCCAGTATCGGGCCGCCAGATACTGGAACACAATATCGGGCTGCTGATATTTTATCAAGCCGCTGGATATTCAGTACTGGTTCTACTGGGCTGGTGAAGTGCGGGACTGATACAGAAGTGGAATAGGACTTAACAGAAATGACTAAGGCTGATTTGCTCAGTCAGAAATGACTAAGGCTGACTCGCTCAGTCAGAAAGATGGAAACCAAGACAACTAAGCACATCTTATGGCATGCTAGAGAAATACATGTGGACTAGCCCCGGTAGCAGGTCATAATACCCATGGTTGAGAATGCCTTCTACGCCATTGGCCATTCACTACTCGGGCTCCCACCCTTTACTGTTCCTATTCATTCCGTCTATCTCCTTTACTTCTCTCTGAAATGTATAAAAGCCAGCTGTGTACTCTGTATTAGCCAGTAAACTATCCACCCAGATATTCAGGCAATATAGTAAACTCTAGATTTGTTTGGAAAGATATCAGAGATTTGAAGACGCACAGATAAAGATTGTAAGACACGGGACATTGACGGGACAATACCATTGCCCAGATATAAGTGTTACGCATTCAACCTTGGTGAAGAGACCCGCTAGACTTAGGTCTCACACAATTCAATTGTGAAGAGCCAGTTTGGAACGTAAACTCACGCCTCGAACTAGAGTGGCCGCCAGCAGTGTAAGCGTGAGCACACTAGCCCCGCCCTCACCATCTGCGTAACTGCACCTGCTTGTTGATTGTCTCCATTCTCGCAAGAGAGTTACGAGTCAAGTGTCCGTCCGCCGAAAGTCTGCCTACCTATTCTGCTTCTTGGCTAGCTGCCAGTTAGTGCTAGGGTCTGACGCTCACAAGGAAACTAAAGACTTTGGACAAGTCAAGGGTTTACTTGAGTCTTGATATACTGTCGGTGTGAAGTCCCTGCTACCCCAGCATAACCGTGCTCAGACCACATAGTTTGCTATTGAAACAGAGTCTTATAAAACCTTTGCACACCCTCTTGACGGGTGATACGTACCCTACCTCCCCGAACACACACACACGAGCATTAGGACCGGATTAGTGTTTTGTTTTGATTTTGGTTGGATTGTGATTAGTGACTAGCTCGCTTCACTCTCTAGTTGATTTCATTAGATTACACGGCCGCACCCTAGTGCACCGTTTCAGTGCGACCACAGAATCCAGTGTTGTAGATCTCCAGCTGGAGGAATTTATACTGTTCATTACCAGGTTACGAACCTGTCTTCGTGCTCCTCCCAGCCTTCCACCTTCTCTTCCAACACCTTCTTCACCACATCTTCCCAATCAGCTTTCCCAGCTTTAATGTCCTCCATGAATTGATCACCCACCGTGTTGTCCAAGACTACCGGCATGGCTTTCAAAAATTCCTCACCATCCATCCTCTGGAAGTATTGTTCGGGTAACAACACTCAATTCAAATTATCTTGTGCCCCCTTCTCATGACCACTTTGTCTCAAAAGCACGTCTGTTTTCACATGCTGTTTCCTGGGTTTATGGATCAGCACAAAGTCATATTTGCTGAGCTCCAGAGACCACTGGGCTTGTCATCTATTCAGCTTCTTTGTGGTGGCAAAGTATTCCAGGTTCTTGTGGTCTGTCCAGATCTTGAACTTCAACTGACTGCCCTGGAGGTAGTGTCACCATTTGTAAAGGGCCTGCATAATGGACAAAATTTCTTTGTCGTGGATGTTTGCAGTTCTGGTCAGTGTCATTTAGTCCCTTGGACATAAACACAATGGGAAACCACACCCCGTTCTGGCACTGTGTCAAGCATGCCCCCGTCGTGTAATCCGAGGAGCCTGCCTCCACTCACCGTTCTCCAATGTCTGTTGGGAAATGCAGAATAGGTTCCAACATTACAGCCAATATCAATTGGTCAAACACTTTCTGTTCCAACTCCCCCCACCTCCACTTGTAGTCCTTCTGAGTAAGATGAGTTAACAGCTTTGCGTAGTCCCTGAATTCCTTGATGAAGCATCAGTAGAAGTTGAGGAACCCAAAGAAGCTCTGCACGTCTTTAATGTTCTTGGGGTTGCCCATTGTTGAACACCCTCAACTTTTATGGGATCCATTCAAATTTTGTCATCTCTGACGATGACCCCCAAGTATTCCACCTCCCTCTGTTCAAACTCACACTTCTCAGGTTTCAGGAATAATTTGTTTTCCTGAAGAATCTGCAAGACTTCTTTAACCGTAGCACAATGTTCTTCCAGGTGTTCCAAGTAAATGAGAATATTGTCCGGTGTGAGGTCTCCAAGCGTGCTATGCATCGCTCGTCGCCTCATGGCCCCTGCAAACCATCTGCACGAGTAACGGGACGAGCTCGGATGTACGCGACAGATCTTCCATAACGGGGGTCTACGTTACCGGAAGCAGCTTCTGAGCGAGACCAACGCTCTCCCCACCATCCGAAACACCTTCTTGCCTCTCGAACTTGCTCCCGCACCATCTCAGCAGGATACGACGATTCCCTGGGTCTAGACTCTCAGCGGATCCCTACGCGACGGCGAGCGACCTTCCGTATACACATCTTAGACAAACGAGACCGATGCTCTCCTTGCCAACATAGACAATGCGTCTCACCTATACTCATCGACACGATGTGACCGGTCCCCTCCTGTAGCAGAATGCATAGATGACCTCTCCTGTTGCCGTTTCCAGACGACCTCTCGCGCCAGGTGGACCTTGCCCATGCCTGACACCGATCCAGCGGACGAGGCAGAACTTATCCCGACACTGCCTCCTCCCCCACTTCACATGACACATTGACTAGCCGAGGGAGACCACTCGTCTCTCCTCCATCCTGAACACTCGAGCACCTTCCGACGTGACCACCTGGCCATGCCTGAAGCTCTGAACGTGTTCTGAGGTTCCTTGGCCTCGCCACACCTCGCGCGCCCCCAAAGATGATTGGTCTCCTCAGCAGAGGTGCCAAGTCTCCTGCCGTATATACACCCCGAAACACCTCATGTCGTCCCCTGCCCCCTGGAAACACCTGCGACCCGTATGGCGCCTCTGGAAACGTGGGAAGTCGTCAAGGAGGTATAAAAAGGGAGCGCATTTAGTAGGAGTAGTCAGTACCTTCTGGACGGCAGAAGTAGCTTTTGGGGTGTTTCCCCCACTTTCTGTACCTCACTCACTCAATCTAAAGGGGTACTCCCAGCCTTCCCCCACCTCGTACCTCTCGTGCACCCTCCTCCTCACCCACTGCCAGAGGCAGGCCACACATCTTATATTTGCTCGTTTGTCGGCGTCTCACCTCTCACACCTCCACCAGCAGGGTCCCTTCTCACCGGACCCGGTGTCACAATCCCAGGCTTCCTCGATTAGGATCACCGTTCTCGCGAGCTTTGCTCTGTAGAAAACAGGCCCGGAGAGAAGCCATCATATACAAATCGCCATCCGTAGCCAACGAGACCGACTGTCTTGCCGTCGATTGAACGACGTCGGTGTCATTGTCTGAGTGACACACATCACATCTCCAGTGCTGGTTCTAAGGGGAAGAGCGCACGAAAGAAAGCAGACGGGGCAACACATTTAGGGTTCCAGTACTCTTGTACGGGGGACCAGGTTTAGGCATTTACACCTTCTTTACCATTTTCACTGACAACAGGTCCGCCGCACACGACCACACCTAGGAGACGAACAGTCTCTATGAATAACTGTTCACGCACACCTGCACACACACACACACACACACATCTACCACTCATACAAGGCCGATTCGCACACCGACCTTCCGCTCTATCATTTGACTATACCTTCCTCTCTAGAGGACGAACATAGTCGAATTTGAATCACATATATTTTGATACCGACACCGCGGTCCTTATCACACTGGATATACAATAACCCATCCTTCTGCAATGAGATCTGCAAAGATGTCATTCATCATGGACTGGAACTGGCTGGTGAATTCGTGAGGCCAAAGAACATGACAAACGGTTCCCACAACCCTTGGTTTGTGATGAACACGGCTTTCTCTTCATCTCCTTCATTGATCCAAATATTGTTGTAACCCTATCGAATGTCCAGTTTAGTAAACCAGGTTGCATTTTGGAGCATGCACATGATCTCCGAGATCAACAGAAGTGGATATCGGTTTTTTATGGTAAGAGATTTCAACTTCCAAAAGTCCTGGATGGGCCGCAATTTCCCATCCTTCTTTTTCACAAAGAAGAATGGAGACACCCAAGGAGATTTCGAGGGTTGAATGCATCTGGTTTCCACCTGTTCCTTGATAAATGTGTCCAACTCCGCCTGATCTGGGACTGACAAGGGAATGCTTTGCCCTTTCACAAGTTCTGCTCTGGGTTTCAATTTGATTGCATAGTCCCATTTTCGTTGTTCTGGTAATTTGTCAAAATCCTTTTTCCTGAAGACTCCCCAAAATTCCTCCCCAAGTAGTGAGTGGGAACACTTTCTTTCAGGGTCTTAGCACCTTTAGCTTCATGAGCCATGGCTGCCAGCTTGGTGGCCACGCTACCCATCGTGTGGAGATGTTCAGCATCTCATTCGTCCAAGATGTTTTTGGGATACATCTTTGTAACGAAGATGTAGTCCCCCTCTTCCACCTCCATGTTATCCTCTTCCTCCCATTCTTCCCATAGTCAGGTCCATTTGCAAGCGGCAGGACACCTGGAGAATCAAATGGTCTGCTTCTGCCAGTCAATCTCTGTGTTGTGCTGTTCTAGCCAGTTAAACCTGATTATCACATTGCTCTCCCTAGTATCTGTTACTGCAAACAAGAACACTTTGGCATGATCCTACATCTAGAGGTGCATGTGTGCAATGTGTGTAATGTGTCTTCCTTTATTCAGGGAGCCATCCAGGTTATAAACCGGAACTGCTACAGCTAGGGGTTCCACTTCCAGCCCATGTTCATCAACAAATTATTGACTGATGAATCTGTTGGTGGCCCCACTGTCCAGTAACCCGACTACTGTATAACCTCTGAGGTTATTCAGCCCTTTAAGGGTCATTGGAATCATCGTGGAGTCCCCAGTGGCCCGGCTCTTTCAAGTTGTCCAGTATGCCCAGAGCATCAGGGAAAGAAGCCATCCAGATTTCCTCTATCATTTCATTGTCCACTTCTTGCCTTCTGGCCAGATGTGTCCATTTTTTGATGATCTCCCATGCCTTCCATTCTTGTGCCCTCACTCAGGTTGCAACCTGCCACGCACTTCCAAGAGGGAGTCTGTTCATTCCACTTTCTCCCACTCAGGCTTCCGGGGTTTCTTTCCCCTTTGCTTGGAGTCAGAAGGAGAAATGGCTCCCTCACTCTTGTTTTTGAATACAGAGGGAGTCCTCGCTCCCTCTCTTTCCATCTCTACTGCGTCTTCCTCCATGCTGGGTTCTTCGACAGTCAAACAGAGAATGAATTGTTTGAAGTCGTTACAGGTGTGGGGGGGTATACAAGAATCCGAGGGCACAGTCTTCACTCGGATTCTTCAGGAAAATCCTCCTTTCCGAGGTGTTCTTCCATCATCTCTGTGATCAAATCCTGGAACTGGGGATTGGTGGGTCCTCGCGTAGTGCAGTTATGGGCCATGTGCCCAACCACTCTGCACTGGTAGCACCTGGGGACCAGCTTCTTGCTAACCGTCTGGTTGATGTCCATGGGCACAGGCCCTGAGTCAGGCACCCCACCAGTGTCAGGGGAACCCCCGCTCCGGCTGGTTCCACTCCAGACACTTTTCCATCTGATGCTCTGGACACTTTTCTGTCTGATGCTCTGGACACTTTTCTGTCTGCTGCTCTGGACACTCCTGCACCCGTTGTGATAAGGACCAGTGTCGCTATCGAAAGGTATGTGATTTGAATTCAACTGTGTTTGTCCTCTAGAGGGGAAAGTATAGTCAAATGATAGAGAGGAAGGTTGGTACATGAATCCGCTTTGTATGTGAGGTATGTGTATGTGTGTATATGTGTGTAAACAATGATTCGTGGAGACCATTCATCTTCTAGGTGTGGACAGGTGTGGTGGACCTGTTGTCAGTCAAAACGATGTAGAGAACATGAATTTACTAGACCCTAGTTCCCTGTACAAGTGTACCAGAACCCTAAATGTGTTGCCCCATCTGCTTTCCTTGGTACACTCTTCCCCTTAGAACTAGTGCCAGAGGTGCAATGAGTGTCGCACAGACAATGACACCAACATTGTTCGGATGGTGGGCAAGACAATTGGTCTCATTAGGTACAGATGGCAGCTTGAACGTGATGGCTTCTCTCCAGGCCTGTCTTCTACAGAGCAATGCTCACAAAAATGGTTGTCCTAATTGAGAAAGCCTGGATATGGAACACTAGGTCCAGTGAGGATGGACCCTGCTGATGGAGGAGTGAGAGGTGAGATGCCGATGAACGAGCAAATGTAGGAGGTGTGGCCTGTCTCCGGCCATGGGGACAAGGGAGGAGGGTGCACGAGACAAGGTATGGGATCAGGGGAAGGCTGGGAGTACCCCTTCAATTGAGTGAGATTTGTACAGTGAGTGGGGAAGATGCCCCGGAAGCTACTCCTGTAGGCTGAAAATTATTGACTACTCCTACCAAATATGCTCCCTTTTATACCTCCTTGATGACTTCTCACATTTCCAGAGGTGCCATGTGAGTTGCAGGTGTTTCCAAGGGGCAGGGGACATCATGAGGTGTTTTGGGGTGTATATATGGCAGGAGGCGAGGTGTCTTTGGTGAGGAGACTAATCATCTGTGGTTGAGTACAAAGTGCAGTGAGGCCAGACAACATCAGGATACACTTGGAGCTTCAGGCACAGTGAAACGGTGCATTTGATATACGACTAGAAATAGCTTAGATTCGGGATTGCATTAAACAACCACAAAACCACCACTACAACAATATTTCACTCCAAAGATGTAAGGGGGGGCTTCTCTTTGTGAGTTCGGGTCTGGGCCGTAGTATGCGACCAATGGGTTTGGAACAAACACAATTCGACTGCTAGACTTCAACAAAGTACCTCAACAACACGCTAGCACTACACAGCTGCCAACAACAATACCGCTAGCACCTGGGATAGGCAGGGGTTTATGGGTTGGATACAAGGTGGCTGGACCACTAGGTCGAGAGCACCAGGGCAGAGTATGTAGGTTTGTGAAAATCCCCACTAAGGGATACCCAAAGACTATTGAGGCTAACAACAAGGGACTTTGATCCTCAAATGGCAAGGCAGTCCTTAAACCACTGAACTATTCCTTAACCAAGAACAGGAACATTTCCACTTTGTATTGGCAATAGACACTATAAGTGTCCAGCTAACGACCCAACACACTACGATAGTGCTTCCGTCAATATCAGGGTGAAGGCGAAGTAACTGACAAGTTACAGTTGGTCTAGAGGTGGGGGCACCTAGTCCATCTTCTTAGTGGGCTCGAGTCAACACAAAACTACCCAGCAGGCGATCCAACACATTACAACAATATCGGGGTGAAGGCAAAGCTGCTAGCACAACTGCTAGCTGGTGCTCGAAGAGAACACCCTTGGTTTTATATGTGAAGACTCCTCGAGTCAACAACAAGAACCTCAACTTAAGATCTCGATGTGTCCAGAGTCAACAGTACTGATTCCAATAAAGCTACTACTTGTGAAGTGTGTTACAACCTCCACTAGCAACCTGAGACCACCTGTACCAACTTTGTACAAAGTCGGGGTGTAATAATCTGAGGTTCTAGCCTGTTCTGTGCTCCCTTTATACTACTGAGGTCCATGATACATGTGATATACAGAATGAATAATAGAAATGAGTGAAAATGATGTGATTGATACAGCAACCAATGAAACGACTGCTGTTTGGTTTTATGATGGGTCTATGCCAAGCAGAACAGCTACACTGATCCTCTAGCGTCCATTTATGGGTATTGTGAGTGATTCCTCAGCCTGCCATCAGCTGCTGGAACCTCTATCCCGACGAAACAGAGTTGAATCCGCTGCCTAGAGTCATCTAGCACAGGTCAGAGCACCGGCTAGCAGTCTGTTTATCTGTTACTGCATTTGTGGTGACCCACACATCCGCACCAATAGTCTGCTAGCTATTCCTCTACTGTCTACTTGTCTCTGTTTGTGACTCACGACCGTGTCATGACCTTCACGTGCTCGCATCTGTATTTCAGGTCTTGGGTCAATCACTAGCTGGGTACCGCATACTAACACCCTTGTTAGAAGGCTGCTAGCACATAGTTTATTACCCTTCAGATCCCAGACTCGTCGCTCGCACTATCTGCTAGTGCCCTCGCTGTATCACTTTCCTGTGTCTCGCTTCCTAGGTGCTAGCACCTTGACTGTTTAGGCTTATGGTTATTTCCCCATGGTTTGTGCCTCCAGACCGTAGCACGTCACACTAGTTGTATCTGACACTACAACCAGCAGCTTGAGCTCACTCCAGTTCTCCTTTATATCACCTAGCTAGAGTCCTGAGTGTGATAACACTTCAGAAGTGCTAGCGCTTTCCTGTTATATAAATACCGGTCCTAGGAAATCGCAAAATAGCACTAGATGCCGTGCGCTCTTGTTACGGTGTTTCAATGGCTTGATGGTTGCCTCAGAAGGTGCTCGAGAGTCATGAAGAGAGTGTTGGTCTTGTTTTGCAGGGGGTCCATAGGTCAATTGCACGTGCATTGCTGGGGATGCTCCAGGAGTCCAGACGGTATGGGAACCGTTGTCTCCTGCTGGCAACGGTGCAGGGCGAGTACGAGCAGTTTAGGAGAGTCTGGATGGTGGAGAGAGCAATTATCTTGCTTGGAAGCTGCTTCCAGTAACATAGAATACCGTTTAGGAAGATCCATCACATACATCCAAGCTCATTCCATCATTGTGCAGATGGTCCGCAGGGGCCATGAGCTGATGAGCAGTGCATAGCACACTAGGAGACGTCACACTGGATGGATAACCAGTGGATGGTTGAGCAGATGAGACACGAGAAGGTCCAGCACTTGCTCTTCCTTTACCCTTATCAGCTGGAACCGAGGTAACCGGAGGAAGTTCTTCCAACAGATCCAACAGATCACTTCCCTCAGGAACCTTGATGATAGTCGCAGTTTCCAATGGTTGGAATTATGAGCAACAACGTGCAGGAGTAGGGGAATGGATGCTACCAGCACCTGATTGTCATTCATAGTTATCGAAATCCATCACCTGAGGAAACATTGGACTAAGATAATGAGATCCAGTTGGGGAGAAGCTGAACTGCCAAGGATGCAGTGTGGCTCCACACTTGTCCGGGCCAAGAGGTGGCCGGGACCACATGTTTGGAGCATTCGGCTGGGGCCAGATATCTTGTTCGAAGTGGGGCTGAGCCCAAGCAAGAGGATCCTGAGGTGGAGAAATTATGCTGGAGGGTGGGTTAAAAGCAGGTACTTGCCCGGGTAAGATAGGCACCAGTCACTTGCTGCAAGGGTCATGTGATTTGAAGCGTGACATCAACAAGGCTCTGGCCACAAACATCGAAGATCAAAAGTAGGACCTAGAAATGGTGTATTTGAATCATTCAGAGAGATCCTCGGTCTCAGTTTTTTTTAATATATCCAATTGGTGGAGCAGTATCAAATTTTAGTGGTCCATTTTTTGTTGAGTGTAAAATGATTGTTTTCACATTTGGACACGGTTTGAGTTTTGAAGCCATCAAAATTTCTGCTTATGTAAGGTTCACACAGCCCATATATAGTAACTCCTGCCAACCAAAACACAATTACACTCAAGATAACAGGTTGTCTTACAGCTAATGACTTTGAACAGACATATCACACACCTGTAGAAGTGGATTTCAATCAGTAATATACCTGCTACACACCTCAGAACATTTTGGCTCAGGACATAATAAACCTTGAAAAAAATTTGACCTCCGAAAACTCAAAAACAGCCGAAATCCAGCATGATGAGTTGAGCACCCGAAAATTTTGCCGTGTTATGCGTGATGTGACAGGTCCATATGACTCTCGTAGGGAGTGACTGACACCTATCTTACTTGGATCGGAATGATTGTGCTGAACTGGCATGAGTGATGATGATTCTGTACCTTAGGAGTTGGAACAAGATGACCATAGGACATTGAGAAGCCAAATTAGGTTGAGTTGATAATACTGTTATATCTGTGTTGGATGAGAACTGGAAGACCAGCTGGTTGTAAGGTAAAGCAGCTGGTTGACCGGACATCAGACGAATAGGGCCAGAAGCATTGATCCAGATGCAAAGTGATACCACGAAGGCAAGCGGGTACACTAACTTGGCAATGAAGTCAAAGGAGGATACCTGTAAGATGGTAGAGGGACATGCGTATTCCTTCCTTTGGTTTGGGCAATCCCAGGAACCTCCAGAACTCCTCCAACATTAGAGTGATATCAGCTCCAGAGTCCAAACAGGCTTTGATCACCTTGTGAACCAGAGACCCCACACTGACCTTGACATGTAGGGCCCTCACTCCTAAGGAACTGAGACCATCTGGAAGCTGGTGAACTTTCCGAGCTTCGTAGATAGTAAGTAAGGCCTTCACTGTCCTTACTCGAGGGGAGCTCAGTGACATGAGCAGTTTTGCAAAGGATCCGTCGAGGCAGGTGCGTGGAGTCATTGCCTTTCACCGCTTTCCCTTTATCCCTGCTCAACTTTGCCTTTTGGAAAGTGTCATGCCACCTGTGATTCCTGTTGAACCCACAATACTCGATGTGAGCAGCTTGGCGTCACAGTCTAGCGCATCAACAGTGAGTATGTGTTTGTGTGTCTCCGAGCACTCAGAACTGTCACTCTGGTAATCGGAAGAGGAAATCTTTGATTCAACGATCATAGCTATGTAGTCCAGGTGTTCCTTCTCTTCCTCCGCTGGGTCTATGTCAATGTGGATAAGCAAAGCCTGCTTGAGCACCAGCCATCTCCCATAACTCACAGGTATACTGGAGGGCAGCAAATACCAGGATTTTATATATGACTTGTACTTGGCTCAAAACTTCAAAAATAGAATTTGGTGTGCTCATAATAGATAATGAATCTGAGGTATGGGTTACATTGAAAATTCCGATATTTGCTGCCCTCCGGTATACCTGTGAGTTCATTGTATCAAAAAATTAGCTCAATTGAACAAATATAGCTCATGTTACAGCCATCCTGCTCAAAACCTGGATATTTTCCCAATCAGGCAATTCGATTCGCCACCAGAAATTCTGAGGAGGCCATGCCCTCTAAAATGGAAATGTGAATTCAATACTCATCATTCCCAAAAATAACCGGAAATTTGCTTATTATAGCCAAAGTTTGTGGAATATTCTTGGTCTGATTGCCTAGAGATGTCGATCTGGATGTATTCTTGCCCTCCTGAGTGAATTCGGTATCAAAAATCATGTGCACACTTTGTGTAGATCAATTGTTTGGGGCACTGTTCATTTTTGCTATGTGTGTGAAAAATTGAGATGTATCACTTGATTTGTAAGTAGGTAAACAGTTTTCAGTGGTCAGGACCATCCCTTAGGATATGTTTCATGCGCTTCATGACTTGGAACTCAAGTAAAGTGAATGGTTGCTCACTATCAATGCACTTTCTGTGGCAGGTCATGTCTGTGTGGATCTTGTGCAAACTGCTGTCCAGTTAACCCCCAGAAAATCGAACTGTGAACAACTCAACTTTGTGCAAGACCTACCTGGAGCATTCCTTAGTAGTTTTTGCATACATCCACGATGTTCTATATGGCCTATTACCATCTGAATCACTCGTACACCGAGTAATTCCAAAATATAACAGATAATGCTGCAGCACAATCTGCGGCATGAATCTGGGGCATAATCACAAATCTGACTATCCCAGAATCTACCAGAGATGTCGATTCATCTATCACAAGAGACCCCACTTTATGTTCAGGCTCATGGTATTTTCTTTGTGAGGTTTCTTTCAACTGCTGGATAAAATGGCATAATTTACACAGCAGTGGGGAATCTTTTCTGGTCCCCACGGAGCGATACTGGAGCAATTCCCCCCCAAACAAGTTATGTTGTCTGGAGCTAATATCAGTAGGTATCTGGTGGCGAGGCATGGTTAAACCCAGTTCATGTGAGCTGTCAAAATGGATCAATTTCCGGTTACTTATGTGAATGACGAGTAGTCATACTTTCAAGGGAAACAGTTGGGAATTGAGCTTACAGCAGCCATCCTCATGGAAACATCAAATGTTGATAAAAATGAGCTGCACCCTAAGTTCCGCAAAGAGCTATAAATGACATCGAAAAATCCTCAGTGCACATCAGTGCAACTCAATGCAAACTCAATGCAAATAAGTTTTTTTCAGTAGGGGACTTCACGGTAGGGCCTATTTTCCTGTTTGTGAATAAATATATTCAGGTGATGGGATGAATAAAGACTTCGTTTGTGGAATAAATGCATGATCACCCTGTTTGTGTCATTCTGAATATATTTTTATTGTTTTCGGCAAGCAGGCATGTTCCACACGAATAAATTCCCAAACAATTGTTTTATTCCACAAACGAGATTAAATCTCGTTTGTGGAATATCTTTTGTTTGGGAAAATAATCGTCCCATCACTCAAATATTTTTATTAACAAACCCGAAAATATTGCCTACCGTGAAGTCCCCTAGTGTAAACCAATTATATTCAAAAAGCACTTTGATGCATCCAGGTCAATGCATACCAATGCAGAGTGATGGAACACCTACATGTCACTGCACTGCATGAGGTCCAAATGCAGTTCAATTCTACAGTTCTCACATGCCGTGGTGTGATCACCCGGCTCCCCACAGCATGTGCCGACTGCAGGGTTCAACAGTTATCAAGGTGCAATTGGGGGACTCTTGGGGAACATTTCCAGAGAACAATGTTGATTGCAGCTAGGTTAGGTGTAAGATTCTTTTTGTGGACACATGATTCATATTAGGATGTTACAAATTACGGGTTGACTCAAGAGTGAAGACCAAACATTTCATGATGCTGCACCGATTCTCTTGATTGCCTCGTCCCACAGGTTAAACTTGAGAAGAGGAGAGACGGATTGGGACCCAACATTCTCTGTCTGGATTGTATCAATATCAGGTTGAACGGAGCAGAGCTACATGTAGATATGTACAACTGTGTTTGAGCGGCTTACAGTGCCGAGAACGGCATCACTCCCGTGGGAATGATGGTTCAGACACCGTACTCTTACTGATTTGTTCAATGCTCTGCAGTGCGATGCAGTTCAATGCAGTGTTCTGTAACGGAGGATCCGAGTATCTGCACAACAATGCATGTCATTTCACCAGAGTGCATTGGATTGCACAACAAGGTGGCATCGAGTTTCACTTGATTGCATCTAATGCAATCCAATTTCACTGAACTGCACCGGCGTAAATCAATTCTATTGAATGCAATCCAATGACATTGCATTTTAGTCCGAGAAACACCGTCATATTAACTTGCATTATGAACTTGCATCGAGCTGTACTTAATAGCATTGAATTGCATCCAGATGCATTGAGTGCATCTGATGGCACTTGATGCCATCAGATGGCATCGTATTTTTGTCCAGTAAACACCAGGCTCCTACCCGCGCACGTTACGAGATTGGGCAAGACAGAGCAGGCGCAATTAAATATTGAATTATGAGGTGTAGTAATACAAAAAGACAAATAATTGATAGCCGACACTAATACTCCCGAACTTCAAAGGCCCTAACCTCTCCACGGCGGCTGGCACTTAACAGATGTAAACAACATAGCCACCCGCATGACTGGGCTGCTACCTTTTTGTTAGCTCGATTGCGGTGTCCCTAGAAAATTCATTGATGGGCTTTATAACCCCTCAGCACCCCCACACTTATTTTGAGATTTCTTTGAAACACAGAGGTCCACAAGGAATATTTTCGGCAAATGTGGCTATGTTGTTTACATCTGTTAAGTGCCAGCCGCCGTGGAGAGGTAAGGGCCTTTGAAGTTCGGGAGTATTAGTGTCGGCTATCAATTATTTGTCTTTTTGTATTACTACACCTCATAATTCAATATTTAATTGTGCCTGCTCTGTCTTGCCCAACCTCGTAACGTGCGCGGGTAGGAGCCTGAGTAAACACCGTCATAGAAATGACCAAGATTAGGAGCTTACGTGGAAAGTGCTGATGAAAATGTGATTTACTGCGACCAGTGAAAATAGGGCGCCCTAAAACCCTTACCTAAAGGTAGCGGGAATTCCCATCGCTAATGTCTGCTAATGTGCACGCTTGTGCACGCCGACAGACCTGAGAACACAATATTCCCCATCGGGTTTCCTGGCGCTTCGTCTACGATACTGCATCGTCCATAATATATCTTGGCGGAAGGAACGTATGCTACAACTACTCAGATTGATATCTCTGCATCGGAAGGTTCACCTCGTCCACGCCCTTGTCTGCGGAACGGCGGCTTTCTGTCGCTTGTTCCACCTGGATGTGAACATGCATCGGTTTGCCAAATCTGCCCGAAGTTTCTGGCCGGGAGAAAAGGACCCGAGGGAGGGTCGACGCGTTCGTCTTATCCCTGGAGGGGGAATGCTGTGCGATACCGATGCGCAGAATGACCATGTAAAACGCAATTGAGATGATCGGGGTGACGATATCTGAAATGTCGAGTTATGTGAGAAAACCGATGAAATCTCGACGCGGCAGACCTAGAACCACGTATTGCCCGTTGGAGCCGAGAGCAAAGCAAATGAGTGCACTAAGGAGCGTCATAGAATATAATGCGCCCGCATCCACGACGACTAAGAGAATCGGAATGGTGACACCGCGGCCTACACGGGTGCGACGAACATTTCGATTAATCGTCCAGAGTCGATAGGCCAGAAGAGCTACAATTTGGAAGTGTTTCGATGAAAAGCATCGTCCGGACTCAAGGTTTCACTCCTTACCAGTGGCAGTCAGGTTGCACGCCAAAGTTGTGGAATAAAAGGCTTTGATCCATTTTCCAAGCTGCTGAGCATAGATGCTCGTTGGATCAGTCGATGGGCGCGTGCATGTGTAGACGCTTCCAGTGGCGGTAACTGCTTGGATTTAAAAATAACGAGTGGATAGGTACCAAAACACTTGCCTGCAACGCCAAACCACAGAATTATTGGGAATATGATCACCCAAATTGTGTTCCAAACTATGTAGCACCGGTATATCTGGAGAGGATCCCGTCAACTGTAAGACTACCTGGCCGGTCCGTGCGTACCACGACCCCATCTCCAAGCGCAGTCTGGAAACTGTACACGGCATTCTTGAACACGAAGGACGGGTCGCTGGGATTCGCAAACCAGGCCGGTGGGCCGCCTGGAGTAATATCGCGAAAGCGAATAAAACCGCTGATCAACCGATTGATGTCCACACCCAGATGCTAACGGGATGAGTGAGCTGTGAGTCGAGGATAAAAACGAAGGAACTCACTATAGTACTGAGAGCAAAAAGTAAACATGCGACGACGAACATGCGATGGTTGACTTGTGACCAAGGACGGCCACGGACAAGGATCCATAAGGTGGCTATGAACATTAATACTGAGAACCCTGTTGAAAAAATGAGTGTTTGTGGCCAGTATTCAAGACTTCGCCGCCGAAGTTTACCATAGAGAAGGGCTTCAAGAACGGTTGACAGAAGCCCCGCTTTGTCTGCGGAGATGAATTGTACCATTTTTTGGTGTTTTATCGGGGGGGGGAGTTCAATTTGGCGAATGGTGAAATGATTGGACGGCTCGTTTTAAAGGATTTTTACCTCGAATACAACACACATCAGCGTTTCTTGATTTCCGTTAACCTCTCTGTTCAACTTGAACATTGCTTCACTCTTCTGATGAGGTGAGTGGGTGCGACACAGGCGTATACAGCATTTTGATATATCTGCCCGCTAATCAGCGGAGGAGCATGATATATCCAGACCACTAACTTAGTGTACTCCAGATATATCAACACAGCCTCTGGTTTTCTTTTTTTTAAAGATCCCTTATTCTAACACTAACACGAACCCTAACCGCTAACCAGCTAACCAGAACCCTAACAGCTAACCGCTAACCTACCCGAACCTAACCAACCCGAACCTAACCAGCCTCACAAGCTCGGCGGGAGGCTTGATGCAAATCATTTTCTTGACACCTTCCTTTTTTGCATAGTAACCACCTATCAACGGGCCTAATGCTGGCTTAGCGGTTTTGATATATCACGGCTCTCCAATAATTAGAGGCCGTGATATATCAAAACATCATACTAAGGTGGGCAACAGCGTGAGGTTACACAACATCGGGTCTCGGCTGAGTCTCCAACCATTTCCGTTTATAAACGCTTACAAACGGTGAAAATCGTTTTTATTTTCGTTTTGTTTGCCACGGCTGGAAAACGGTAAACAAACCGTTTACAAGTGGTTTAAACGGTTAGAAAATTTGAACGACTCATAGGGGAGGCACAATTCAAGCTCACCGGTATTTACGGTAAAATGTTCCACCAAACGTCTGGCCACTGCAGTCACTCGCCACCCCCAGCCAATCACCAGAATCACAAAACAAAAGAGGCAAATACTTACCCCCTGACGGCAGATAAAATGATGGCAATTTGCAGTTGTTCTGGATTGTTCTGGAGATAATAGAACCAGGTCGGTCAAAATCATTGAGAACATATGTTTACAGGCCACTGATGATCTCCCGCTAACCCGAGTAAAGAACCCCTTGCGATGGGAAGATTGACGATTACCCGGCGGGAGAACATCAATTCGGTCCGGAGATGCTCAATGTAGGAGATGGTTAATGCGGGAGATGGTCAATTCGGGAGATAATCAGTTGGAAGCCTGTTGTTGAAGTATGCAACGCACGTATGATCTTCTTTCTGATAGAATGGGAAATAGTATCCCCGGTGACCTCGAGAAGTCCACTGGTTCGAAAAGAAAAAGAAAAAGCTAGAAAATACCGTTTATAAACTATTTTACACGGTTTACAAATGTTTTCTAACCGTTTCCGTTTAGTTTACAGGTTTTCATAACCGAAAACTAAATGGTTGGAGCCTTAGGACTCTCGGCCTTGAAGCGGCTGGGACATCACTATAGAATCCAACATACGAAGCAGGTACGATTAATCCTGCCCCCAATTTCTGGTGAGGCCTGATTAAATCCTAGCCCCAATTCTTGGGGCCGCTACTTTTGAGATTAATCCTACATAATCCTGTCACCTACGCACATATGCACAATTGAATATACTTTAGGCAGGTGGTAGATTAATTATGGGTCTGATTATCTCGCCAATTGGTCAACGGCGCTTGTGTTTAATCTTCAAGCTCAACTGCAATTATTAATTCAACTCCGATTAATCTCATCACAGAATAAAACACTGCATAGGAGATTTAATCCCATGGATGAAGTCAGGATTAATCCTACAATTTATCCCAGACCTGCGCCTGGGATATACCACCCTGGATGCTGCATCGAGCGCACCTGCGTTGCCTGTGATACTGCCTGAGATCAATCCCATACAAATCCCGTACATGGATTTCAGGAAATTGCTCCGGCCCAAGGTCGGTGGTACAGCTCAGTGTCTGGAACACAAGAAGTATCAGTATTGGAGAAAGGTGATGAAGAAACAATGCAAAAGTAGAAGGGTTAGAACAGATGAGCGCACCGAGCGCAATTGCAAGCACATTGCACTGTGTTTGAGGTGTGCCATGCCGCTCAAGATTGTCCTACCATCTGGACCGAATCAACATGCAGAAGGTCTGTACCTGATGACACGCAAGCGTAGTAGTCCAGTGCCAGATGCATGTGCGTGAGCGATACGGTAGTGTCCAAGTCCATATTATGGTGCGGGTGCGGGAGGACGGGCTCGGCCCCAGCATATGAGGCAGAGGCAATGGAGAGGTGATGGAAAAGAAAGCAGTGCAGTGTATACCGTGTCCAAACTACAGCAGCTCTGACATAGTGCACAGGACTTGAAATTGGGGCAAGGCTGGATGAGCAATTGGATCAGTAGTATAGATACCATGCACCTGTGCGGCCTTGGGACGTATGTAGGATGTGGGTACCAACGAAGGGAGATGGTGGAGGTGCTGCTGGGGTTTGCATGACGACGAGGGCTCTGAGGATCAATTGTCCTGTTGAGATGGTGGTGGCACTGAGAAGAAAGAAAGAAAGATGCTGACAGTTGAATCACCAACCAATCCCACATGATGGTTCTGTCAGAGCAGTGTGACACCGCCTCTTCCCCTTCTGCTCACTCAGTGCTCTACTGAGTTGTTCTGTCTGTTGGTTGCCTTCGTGGCACTGCTGACCGAGTTGCTTTTGTGGCACTCACATATGACACTCTCTCTGCTTCCTGTCAATCACCCTGCCCCAGCTCCTGCCACAAGCTCAGTTGCAGCTTGCTTGGATGGCACTGAACCCAGTTTCCGTGTTCTCGGGTGGAGAACGAAATCACTTCAAAGATGGCCAAGGAGGAGTGGGAGGTCGATGCAGCGGAGGCACCACACTATGAGGTAAGTGTCTGGCTCGACTAACTGGAGACGTGCAGCTGATTAGTATGAAATTATGAATCCCTTGCAACTAATACATGGCTGGAGACAGCAAGTGTGCCATCCTGCTTTCCCTGCCCCAGCCTCACTGACTTATGTCCTTTTTTTCCTGACCGCAGAGGTGCCTGTGGCATGGGCATTATGTCCCTGAACTGTGTGTCCCTCACCCCTTCAGGGTGCCCACAACACACCCGATGACAATATAACTCAGGTGTATGTGGCTATTTGATCTCAGAGGTCAAACCTGATTAATCCTAGTAACCACAGATAATTTTGATGTGCCCTTCTGTAAAATACTCACATCGCAGGATTAAATGTACATAGGAATTGATTGTGGGCCGTGGCTTGGAGACTTAATTGGGGCTGTAATCTCGATGGTTGGAGATTTTAATTGTGCACCTGCTTATTTCATCTAGATTAATCCTGAGTACTATCACAAGATCAATCTAGGTCATGGAATCAATCGTAGCTTTCGCGATTTGATCGCCGGGGTAGTTGTGGTGTCTTGACTCTTGATTAATCCTATACATACAACTTGTACTACTACCAAGATTAATTACAAGATTAATCGAGAAAATAGCGGCCCCAGAAATTGGGGCTAGGATTTAATCAGGCCTCACAAAGGATTGGGGGCAGGATTAATCTGCCGAGCTGATATCACTGCATGTTGTTGACTGAGGAGACACGTTGCTGGGAGGTGTTTACCACATAAACAGATATTTATATTTACTGTAAGATACAAAGACAATTTTTATTGCGCTGGCTTGTGGGAAGCAGGAAGGAATAGAATTGTGGGATATATTGACATGCCGGCAGCTCTGGCACCGCTCAAATAGGCTCGGATATCCCGCCGGAATTTTCTAGGCTTATGGAAGTCAACCATTATTCATTGTGCTACAGCTGTCATAGTCAAAACCATGATATTTCTGAAGAAATTCTATTACATAGTTACATCAAAATAACTGGTATTTCATCCTTTATGGATTTTTAATGAGATTTGAATGTGCCTACTCCCAAAGAAATCCGATCAAAATTCAGCCCATGGCGGTTGTTTTAGTCAAAATGGTTGAAAATAGAAAAAAGCGACCCGTGCCTTATGTTCCGCAAAGTGCTATAACTGTATGGAATTTGCTAGCCTGGTGAGATATTATATCAATTGGTAGAGACTTTGAGTAGAGTGCGTATAGAGTGCGGTAGACGTGGAGGTGAAAGAACAAGGGCCGACTGACAGCTCACTGACCGTGTGACAGACCGCCAGCACAAGGCCGCATGTTTTGTTTCCTAATTATAGGACGCCAAACTTCGGGAAAACAGCTCATCTTCTCGAATTGCGAATATTAACAGTTACAACAGGTCAGGGACGCAGATAGCACATCAATATAATTGATCAAATTGGATTGCGCAATAGGGTATCGCGCAGTAGAAACGGCAAGTTAAAAAATTCCCGCTACCTTTAGGTAAGGGTTTCTATAGAGAGCCTGATTTTTCGCAACTTGCAGTAAACGACATTTTTGGTCATTTTTGTTTACATCAGCACTAACCGCTCTGATCTCTCTGCCAAAAAACCTGCGGCAACGTTGATGGCCATCTATGCTATGTCATTTTCGCTGAGCTACCTCCCGGATATCCTCCGAAGTACGTTATTTTTGCTTATGACTGTCAAGAGTGAGGATAAAGACATTGAGCTTCAGAAAGTTTCAAAAAAGCAGATGATTCCCGCTACCTTTAGGTACGGGTTCTTATATACGTCGCGATCAAAATCCTTTTGAGTGTGCATCACATTTTCATCAGCGGTTTCGCGTAAGCACATCTTCTCCCCGCCAAATTACGGCTGCTGCAAAGCTGTTCTGCTTGCCGATGGTTGCCGTTCAGGAGCTCGTAATTCTGCTTATTCGAGAGGGGAACACAACTCGCTTCAAGTTTTCAAGTTCAAACGGTCCCTGTGAGATTGATTTATGTCCAGCATAGTATGATCTCTGTCCCTTGAGTTATAACAAATTTTTGCAGCAGGGTTTGATCAGTTCTCTCAGATTTTGAGCTGGACATGCAGGTTCAAATACTGAACATGGATGTTCTCACGCAGCAACCACCACGACCAAATCACGGTGGCCACGCCGTTGACCAATCCGCCTCCCCAGCTGCCTGGGGACTACTTGCTTCACCCAGATCCTCTCATAGCCCACTACTCACGCCTTGAATCTCTGCTTGACTCCGCACTTGCTACGTTGACACTCATCTGTGACCACGCCCCAGCTGCCTCTGCCCCAGCACTCAATGGCCATATGGCTGAGGTGTTGCAGGCTCTATGTAGGCATGCTCCCCTACCCACACTGACTTCCCATACCGAGCACTATGACCCCGACCATGGCCCCGGCCACAACACAGGCCTCGATGCCTCCAAAATCTGCCACGTATGCCGAGGCTACGACATGCACTGCCACCGACCACGTTGCGGTGGAGGCACCGCAGCCGGAGGTAGTGCCAATCGCTGATGATACCAAGACCACGCCGAGGCACTCCAAGTGACAGAGAGACCAACGCCACATCCCAGACCTTATATTCCGCTTCGACAAACCACCCTACACCGTGCCCCTCGAGGCTCGTACCCACCCCGCCCGCATATTCGTCGATCTCTTGGGTACATCTGTCATCGGAGATCTCCGGCTCGCAGGCATTCATTGGACACCAAAGGGGAACCTCACCTTCACCTTCACTCATGACAAAAAATTCACTGCAGAAAAGGCCCTGAAGCTGGCCCCTGCCATCTGGCAATTCCTTTGACCCCGCCTCAGGTTCCCGAAACATCTTGCTTGCCCCTGAGTCGATCCTGGCGGCTCTTGGCACAACCTAGTCATCCACAATGTTCCCTTGAATGATACGGTTTCAAACGAGTCTGTCCACACATGGTTCCGGTACAGCGGCATTGCAGATGTCCAACACATATCAGTCATGTGCAGTGACACAGACATTGATCGCGAGAAGCTTATGGGACACGTGCATGTACCATTGCGGGTGGCCCTGTCATCCAAGGCAGATGCTGACCTCTTAGTGCAGAATGGGGCCGTAGTCTTCGGCTCTCTTTGCCATGTCTCACAATATGTTCCAAAGACCCACAATTGTTCATGACTCATACTTATATTCTACTTGCCAGTGCCTACCTCCGGGAGGCCTATACCCCAACTACCCTATGCCCAAACCCACTTACACTATTTCTAGGGCTTCGCGCAATTCCTGTAATTGCCACCGTCCGCCTTAGCCGATGTCGGCGGTTGGACATGTTTTCGCGGAATCTTTTAGTCTGAAGCTACCAAATACTTACATGTCATTACATTCTGTGTAGAAGGATGCCCAACATGCTGCAAGCGGCGAGGGGCAAATTGCATGGATTTAAAAAATACCGAACATGGAATCGAAGTTGAACTGTCACTATGTTGGTTCTCGGTCAAGAGATTTCTAAACGTCACCATCCTAATTAGGCCACTGGTATACCAAATGAAAGATACCTGATACCTTAGGTTTTTTTCTGTGGCCCAATGCGAGCTGATTGGTGTGCCAGCACCGACCGAGCAAGTGTTGGGCCACCTGTACTACTAGACTAGTAATATTCTTAATTGATTAATTGTAGTTCAAAAGGCCTGTATGTTTCCAGGTAGCGGGCTCTGCCGCTTGTCGGCCTTACTGGCCTTATTGGAAGAAAAGTCGGGACAGAAGATGTGGAGCGTAGGGAAGGGACGCAGAGAGTCAAGGGGAGATGTATAAATGGGATTGTAAACGAGACGAGGAGCTGAAGACACGAAGTATGATTGAGGTATGATGCGAAGCTGATGCAAGTCAGCGAATGGAGTACACGAGGCAAAGGAAGTAAAAGACAAAAGAAAGAGATAAAGCTGTCGGCGAATATCGCACAAGCCGAGTGCAGCGCCACCCAGTCTCCACCGTCTGCGCAACTTCTCCAGGCATTGATCCAGCAGAGCGGCATGGCTAAACGCACAATAAAGAGCCGCAACAAAAGGAGAGAGACGAGGCTGCCGTAATTGGGGAGGAGGAACGAGAAGCAAGTGCGAGCGCCAACACTAGTAACGCTCATGACGGACGCGCAGCCGCAGATTGACATGGCTTCTCGTAAGAGCTCAGGGCGGCCTCTGAGCCTCAGGTGCGCGCGCGATGATACCGGGAGGACGCCCACTACTGGGACACGCCACACGCACAGTACGAGTGGCGCATGCTTAAGCGCGCAGAGTGTATTTATCGGTGCGGGGAGCGGGTATTCCCGAATTCATGGGCAGCGTTCCCGAGGTACGGAAGAAA
Organism: Mycena albidolilacea; assembly: GCA_029282495.1. Taxonomy (NCBI): domain Eukaryota; kingdom Fungi; phylum Basidiomycota; class Agaricomycetes; order Agaricales; family Mycenaceae; genus Mycena; species Mycena albidolilacea. The sequence goes on along the minus strand of JARIHO010000014.1, from coordinate 1,212,344 downwards.
GGGCACCATCGGGGGTGTGATGCACTCGACCCGCCCGGCGATGGAGATGGCGCAGTCAAGCTCGAGGCAGACAAGGACGTGCGGTGCGCGAGCCGCTGGGCTGCCTGAGGACGAGGTAGGTAGCATGCGACAAAGAGGGAAATCATCCTCGGTGGAAGGGCGGATCGGCGAATACGTAGTAGAGGGAGGGTCACACACAAAGGCGCTGCAAGCACGAAGCCATGAGGATAAGGAAGAGACGCAGAATGCGCGTGAGAACAGAAAGTCGTGCGTGGGGTTCCATACTGCAGTGTCTGAGCAGAGACAAAAGTAGCGGCGACGCAACCCCGCACAGGTGGGGGATTCGCAGCTAGAGGGGGCGGCGCCGCCATGATGACCAAGGGCGAGGGCGGAGTGGAACGTCGTAGGGGAAGGAGGAAACGATACCGCGACGAGTCGCCGCAGCCGAGGAGAGCTCCACAAAAACGAGTCGCGCGCGTATCCGGATGAGACGGGAGGAGCGTGGTACGAGGGCGCCGGAAGGGAAAAGGACGAGGGGGACTCGCCGCGCGGGGGCGGCCATGTCGGTATACAAAGACGGAATAAAGACTGCCAGCCGGTCTCAGCATTGCGGGGGGCGTCGAGAGAACGCAATGCGAAATCGCGGTATCCATTCGCATCGGGGTGAGGCTGTGGCTCTTTCGCGGATCGAGAGAAAGCTCCCCCCACTGCGTACAGCCTCGGATCTCGCTTTCACCGCCTGTGGTTGCGCTATCCGCCCTGCTCTCGCCCCTCACCCCGCTTTCGCCGCCTCATGACTAGGCGCCGAGCGTACAACCGTTGTCCGGCGAAGAACAGCGAGCCGCCGGCCATTGCGATATGCCTCCCGCCTCCCTTCTCCTTCCACTCCACTCCGCTCGATTCCAAGCCATGCCCTCCCACCGTAGATCCTGCTCCCAACAGTACAGCGCGGACCACCGCGCCAGCCTGCCGACCGAAGGTGAAAGGATGCCGTACGATGGTCGTCGATAACGAGAGGGTGAAGAGACGAATGGAGGGGTGGAGAGTGAGGCAGGGGCATGGTGGACCGCCCATGGGACTACCCAAATGCGAATTTCGGAAGTCCAGCAGCCCCAGCCCCGCTATCGCCTGGGAAAGCAGTGCTGCCGACCCGCGCCCCAGCGAGCCCCCGTCCCTCGCTCATGTCCGTCGTGCTCGATGACCTCGTCGCACACTGCACCCGCATACCCGAGCGAGTCGTAGAAGACCGGGACTCCATCGCTATGGCACGACTCACAAGTCCACTGCAGCCATGGGGCAGGGATAGGGAAGCGCGGGAGGGGGAGGTGAAGAGTGCGCACTAGTCTTACGAGTATAGGACCTGAGAACGCGAGTGAGCCGTTATCCAAAGAACTAGAGAAGCATGCAGCACTCGAGGATACGTACCAGAAACGAATCTCCGCCAGCCGAGGAGGGATCGCAAAGATTGAGAAGAGAGGGCTTTGGTCGACATCCAGGACGTCGTCAAAGCTGCTGCACGCGCATATAAAACGTTTCCTGACTCCCGCCACCCCATGTCGCCGACCCCAGTCCCCAAGAAAAAGCAGCGCTTGCGCGGTGCCCCCGGAAAGCGCGAGTCGATGATGCGTCCGGCGTCGGGGACGAAAGAACGACCTCGTGGAATCCGTGCGCTCCAACGAAGATGGTCCGGAATGCGGCGTGAGTTGAGCTGGAATTAATGCATGACGGCACGTATTCCCAATGTAACAAGTGGCGATGTTGACGGTGTCCGCAACGCCAGCACTCGCTGAAAAACATGTCAGATGGAAAAATCAATTCAAAGGCTATATATTTACCTCTGCCGAGCCGGAAGCATCCCTCAGTCTCGCACCGCTCGCCCTGACTCTCGAGGATGTGCATCATACGCATCGCGGAGGAGTACGCTGCGACTATGGTTTGGTGTTAGGACCAGCGCATTGAATGGGAAGGAAGGGGCGCGAGGAGACGAGACGCACCCATTATTATGCCATGCGTACCCCTTCGCTCCTGCAGCTCGGATCCGTGTCTCATTCCCGTGTGCGTTCCATCTCCGAGTGACGAGCGCTCCCGTTGTCTACTCGCGTCTCCCAGCCGGTGTCGCTCCCCTTCTTCACCTCGGAATCGGTGTGTCCGAGCTCGGAGTGGTTGGGCGTCTGACGAGTGAGAGAGACGGACATGTCGGGGCCGCGTGAGGACCGGACCCAAGGAAGGGTATGCAAGGAAATGTCCATCGCAGAGCGGAGCGCAGTAGGACGGAGGAGAGGGTGTGCGTGCAAGCATCGATAGGCCAAAGAAGAATGGTGAATGGCACGCGTCCGCGCGCGTACAGCGCGCGCACAATTCGTCCCTCCTCCCATTTTCCATTTCTCATTCGTTTCCCCTGGTCTCGGGCTCGGGTTCCATACCAGTGCACCCATCGTGGGCGCGCATCCGCAGCATCCGCATCTGCTGCCGGCGCTGTCTGCGCTCGCATCCGGCCTCGTCACTGCATCCGCGCTCGCGCCAAAACCCGCATCCGCGTCCGCACAAGAGTCGTAGTTGTGGTGTTGGGGTCACAAACCCTGCAACTGATCGCGATGGACGTACGGATCCGTATCGAGAACTCCACGGGTACGGAATGCGCGCAAGTCGAAGGTGGGAGGCGCGAGCGCCTCATGGCCCGCATCCAGCACGAGGAGAGAACAAGCCCAAGGTGGGAAGACGCGGTCGGTAGGCGGAAAATCACTGGGGATGCGGTGATGGTGAGGCGGAGGGGCGTGGTGAGATGGTCGGGAGGCAAGGCCAGGCCAATCCGATGCCGGCAGTGAGGATGGACGCGCGATATATCGTGCTCCAGCGCATACTTTCAGCCCGCTATCGAGGAGGTTTTCGATGCGGATAGGGCGTTGCAGAGTCTATTGTCTAGTTGTCCAGAGCTGCATTCAGGTCGACCGCTGAGTGGGCGGGCATCCGTGGACGTTACCAGAGCCAGTCTTCATAGTCATGAGTCGGAGATGATGGAATGAGACGTGGGACCCACTCAGGACAATGCGCCCAGGAGCTGCCAGTGGAAGAGCCCGAGTAGGTCTCAGCTCAGGAGTTCTCAATTCGGCATGTTCCGTCACTTCCGTCTATCACTCTTGTGGACCCAGGCTCCCCTCCCCAACCCTAACGTATCTCACTTACGACACTTGTTAACCTTGCACTTTCAGCGTGCACAGGCCGCGTCATCTTATCTTGCGTACGCGTGGCGTTTTGGTCTTCCTTCGTTGTACGTTCGCGCCCCGCTTCAAGTTGTTATCACTCAGTGGCACACAACTGAGCCGTTTCGTCTAACACAACGTGCACAGTCGAGTCCACCCCAGGTAGGCCCGAATCTCCGATTAAATAATGAATGTCTTGGCCATGGGGTGCCGGTTACATATTACTCTTGTCAATTCCCCACCGTCCTGATACCCCAACCTGCTTGCCGAGCGATGGAGTGGAATCAACTCGTCTCTTCTCAACGCCCATCCTTCGAACCAGCACCCGACTTAATGTTTTTTTCAACTCGCGAACCTTACTTGTGTCTCTCCCCGCTATCCCTTCTCCGCGGCCTCTCACCGGCGACATCAAATCCAGAGCAAGTAATTCTTGGCTTTGCCTATTCGATTCGGCGGTCCAAGACCTGTACGCACAACGGCTACCTCCGTCCTGTCCCGGAGGCTAGACATTCGGAGCCCTCCCGAGATCCATATCAAACGCGGGCTTGGCTCGAGTGCGGCCGCAATTAAATGGACGCCGGGATTCGAGTGTTGATACTGCACCAAGAAATGCCGCGCGCCGCCCGGTGGGATAAGTACCTCTGAATCGCAGCGCAGACGGCGCACATGGATGGAGCGAAACAGCTCTCGGCACTGCTCTCTCTTACTGTAGACTCGGCCTCCGACACTGCCAACCGCGCAAGCAAATACAGCATTGGGAAGCTGTTGCTTTTCATACCTACGCGCGGGATGCGGCTGAGATGCAAACGACGGCTCGGCGGAATACAACCCAACCCACCGACGCCGCTTGGTGAAAAGTCGCGCGTCCGCGCTGAGAGTGGGACGTCAACGATCAAACATCTTCCCACGGTTGCATTTCCAATCCGTTGTCATTCCACCGGATATGATCAGACTGTGCCCCAGCGTAGACGGCAGGTTAAGATTATTCGTGTCTCATCCTCAGTTGTGCTATTTTTGAAAATATTATGCTCAGGACTATTTGTATCCAACGCACGTGGTGATACGTCCCCTTGCGCGCGTGTTCGTGTTCTGTCTTTCGTATTTTCGTATCCAAGCACAAATACCGTCATCCCGCGCCGGTGCCATCATCGGTGTTTCCTGGTATACGGCCAAATTGCGCGTCGCCTGTTGCAGTAACCTCCCCTAATGCGGTAAATTGTGCGAAACCGTCGCTGATACTCACTATTTGATGACGTGAAGGCGCCAGTGTTACTTATACAGGCCACGCGGGTGCAGTGCCTAAAGTGCGCGTCTTGGCCAGAACCCTCATAGTTCTTTCACCGACTTCCCTCTCGCAACCCCAGCCTTCCCAATGCTCTCGCAAAGCGCACGTCTCGGTCTCTCCCGGCCCCCGCCAATTGCACTGCGGCGCGCTCTCGAGGGTGCGTACACGGCTTCCGTTCAAACCTGCAGATATCACGAAATTAAATAATCCTTGATACCCAACTTGCAGGCAGTATCAGACAAATGCAATTGGCCGGCAACGCAGATCTGCATGCCCTGGTCGCCAAGCTGGAAGCACGAATGACAGCGCAGGAGAAAAGGATCGTGGTCCTCGAGCAGGAGAATTCGGAGCTGTGGCAGGAAGTACACCGAGTGAGCGGCAACCCCTTGAGTACCCGGACGTGTACTTACGTGACGGCAGCTGAAGGGACCGCGACTGCCGCTCGAGCTATTCTTCTTGATCGTCGCTGAAGCGCGAGCCGACAAGAAGGCGCTGAAGACTTTCTCCCTTGTGTCCAGGAGCTGGATGCACATCGCACGCGAGATTCTATTCGCCCGAATCTCGCTCCGGAGCGTCAAACCGTTTCTCAACGATCCGCACTGCACTATCTTTCCATACGTGCGCGGGCTTTTCATCAGCCGTGACGACACCAACGATGGGACGTCGGTTCCGTCGGCAATAACGCCCAACTGGCTCGACGACTACCTCGTCCACGTCCCCAAATTCACTGCCCTCACGTCGCTAGAACTTTACACGCTCAAGGCACGCGACTTGCACAACATCGCGCGCGCCCTGCCGCCAGGCACGAAACAGCGTATCCGCGAACTCACCATCTACCGCCCCGACGCCTCCCTGTCCGCCCTCACAAATTTCATATCCAACTTCACACAGCTTACGACCCTCAAATGCGGGGAAATGTACGAAAGCTGGCGGAACAACGCGCTAGCGCGGTTGCTCCCCCCCACTCAGGCCGGCACAAACGAGCTGGCAGCGCCCCCACCGAGCCTCGCAACGCTGCTGTTCTGGGAGTCCGGACACCTCCCGGCCAACGTCCTGAAATGGCTGACCGCCCGCCACCCCGGCGCGATCGAGCTGTTCTGTCCTAGTGATCTGCAACCCGCACACCCAGCCGAGTTCAGAGACTTCATCGTTCGTTTCGGGGGTTCTCTTTCGGAAATCGAGCTCTCGATTCTGCACGAGCGGGATGCCGGTAAGTACTATGCCGGCGGACATAATTGTGTGTTTCGCAGCCAGACTAATGCTGCCTCGCAGTTCAACTCCTGGACCCGCAATATCTGACCACGCTGAGCGAACTCACGTGCATCGTGCTGAATTTTTACAACGCCACGCTGAGCTGGCTTCCCAACATCGTCGCACGACTCCCCCCGAGCATCGAACGGATGAATATCTACGTGGAGGCCCGGGATCTGGCCCGCATTGACGAAAGCGCTGCGACAGGCTGGCCTGAACTGGACCGCACTCTCGCTGGGGGGACGGCGTTCCCGTCCCTTTGCAACTTGACAATCGGGATTCGCAACTCCGACAAGGACAAGGAGAACTTGCACGAGCAGGAAACTTTGCGGAGACTCCTTCCCCTCAGTGCCGAGAAACGGATTCTTGCACTGAAGTGCAATTTACCTTAGTCTACTCTATTGTTCCGGCCCTAGGCCGTTGTATCATTATCGCTTCGGCTGACTGACCGCACCAGCATCCTTATCGTTATCCCCATTGTAGTTTATATTTTGTGCGTCTCATAAACTCAATCAGGCATCGAGGGTTAGATTTCCGAGTTGGTCTCGGATTCAAATTATCGCTGAGCAAGGCCACTTCGGTTTCAGACAATTAGGTCAGGAGTACAGCAGACACGAAGATAACAATCCCCATTTTTTGCATCGAATACAGTTGGGTGGAGAACGGCAAACCGGGCAGTTACACATATCTAATGGTCGAAAACCCGCCCTCATTTTCCACCAGGTGAACGACGCCTGCGGTGGCATCGACGCACAACCCGACGAGCGTCTCGAGACCGGTGAAGTAAAGGGGATCGGTAAGGGCACGCACGGAGGTGGACATGGTCTCCGGATCATACCGCACCAGGAAGACCTTATCGCAGTCGCCGTGTCGGGACTGAGAAAGCGCAGCAACAAGGTTGAGGCCGCTGTGGTCCAACCACGACCACTTCCGGCCCATAAGACTACCAGGGACAATTTGCGAAATAGGCGGTGAGTCGAAGGCGAGAGGTGAGGACACGCCGTCATCAGGAGCATGTGTGAGGCTGCTCGGAAGGAACGTGAATAAGGTCAAGGACCTTGAATCGTCCTCCTCGTCCTCCTTTATGCGGATGAAAACTGCACTGATTCCGTAACGGGGTGTGGTTGGAAGCAGAGTGAAGCCCCCCCGGAATGAATCAGAATCGTTTTCAGAGAAAGCCTTCTCCGAAATATATCGGCCGGATTCTTCACAGTGACCGGAGCGTAGACTTCTCCGCGAGATATGTTGGATTTGCACCGATCGCCCGTCTTCGATGAGATTGTAGAGATGGCCGTTGTATGTAAAGCATTCCATCAAGTCGCGATCGGAGGAAACCTAGAAATATGAACAGTGAGTCGCCTGAGAGTGGGTTTTCCTGTGAAAACAAGGCAAGAACCCACCGAGCGAGGTAATTTCAATACACAGGCGGAATCCAAAAGAGAGTTATTACTGTTCACTTCACCGACTGTTATGGTGCACTGTTCTTCATGGTCCTCCGCCGTAATCGATCCAACCACGTCTTCAGTGAGAAACAATAATTCCCAGCAATGCTCATCGGGGATCGAAACTTTCGAGATTCGATTGAAACCGATGACCTTTCCGTCCTCATGTTCTATCGTCAGAACGTATCTGTGTTCGGAGCTGAAATGAAAAGAATGTTAGCCCATAGTAAAATCAATTAACGGATGACAGACTAGGGTCCCCATATTTGCCTTAAGAGCTATACAGTATATGCCAGGCCTTTCGATGAAAGAAATTGATCCGACGGATCCGGTTTCTATGGCTGGGAATGGGAGCGGAGCGGCAAGTTTATAATCCCAGCACAATACGCTGTCCTCCATAGCCAGGACCAAGATACCGGTTCCTTGCACACTACCAAGGATCTCCAGGGGCGTACCAAAACAAGTCGAAGTCACAGGCCCCACGATTTGCGGGAAATCCTGATTCCAGTTATATTGGAGCTTTTTCCACGAGAATACCAGACTCTTCAGTGTTTCCAAGGGGAATCGCGAGAGATCAGCGTGCGGTGGGCATGCTATCGGGGATTTCATGCGCGTCGTCTCCAAAACTGAGATCCAAAAGCTGCGTTGGCCCGATAAGGCATAGAGGTACGAGCATGTCTGGTCGAACTATGAGCCAAAGTTCAAGATTTCAAAGTGGTGAACATATGTACTACCTGGATAAGAGATATGGTGTCCGCCAATTCTAGAAAATGCACAACTTCCAGAATGATTTCTGTTGGAAGATCGAGTGCAGGAGTCATCGAAACCACGCCTCAGAACGGTGCACGAGCTGGGACAGACTGAGGTGCAATTGCCAGTGAGCGTCAAGAGCAGAGACCGGTGAATCACGGAACACTGATGGGAGATTGTGTTGAGAAATAGGGGGCTGCGGGATCTGCCGAGTATTTAGTCATTTGTTTGTTGATTTATACATGAGTTCTTTCCTTGCTTCCTACCATCCGGGTGCGTGGAGTGCGACGACATCAACAGATTCGCAGTCAGATCGCGAGGGTGGCCAGCCCTCTACGTCGTCGATATAAGCCTCGGGCGCGAATACAGGCCCGGTGGTTGTGCTGCAGGACGAACTCCCTGCTGATAGGCCCCTATTCACCCTTGCACCCCGAAATCCTCAGCCTGGCTCGAAACCCCACCATTCTCGCTATCATCAACAATCTAGGACTCAACCTCGGTCCTCCATCCCTTCAACGGCACATCATTCTCACCTTGAGCTTCCACGAGCGAGCCAGAATTTTCGTTAGGGGGAGTATAGGGATAGGGACGGCCGAGGGAGACCCGAGGGCGGACAGAGCGATAGGGCGAGAGAGTGAGGGCAGAGCGGTAGAGCCCCAGACAACGTACACGGTCAAGCGGAGCAGGACGGAAGGCGTCGCAGGTGGTGGCAAGGGAATGATGGATGGGGATGGCAGGTACGGAGTGGCGCGAGGGTCCGCGGGCATAGTTCCCGTGGTCGATCCGAGTGTCGTGAGGGCGCTGCCCACCAAGATGACAGCAGGGGGACGCCTGGGACCAATGACAGGCCTGCCGAATGCGATGCAGGTGGTCAACTGGTGCTGCCTGAGTCTCGAAGGGAGGCGCGTCAACCAGATGTTGTGGGAATTTTCAGGGCCCACGCATTTGTTGCATGTGGAAGCAGTGGTTCTATACGCAAGGGGGAGTGTCGAGAGGCTGGGTTTGTATAGTGGGAATTTTCGCAGGAGTCTCCAGTGTCAAACGGATTGGATTCTGGAGGATCTTTCGCAGAGGTCTCACAGAATTCATTTTGGTCGCGTGCAGACGCAGGGTCTTGTGCGCGAGGGGGAGTGTTGAGAAATAGGGGGCTGCGGGATCTGCCAAGTATTTAGTCATTTGTTTGTTGATTTATACATGAGTTCTTTCCTTGCTTCCTACCATCCGGGTGCACGGAGTGCGACGACATCAACAGATTGTGATCACTCGGATCAACGCGCTGAACTACATACAACTTCCCCTCGATGAATAAAATGCTTCACTGGAGGGTTTCAAAATCGGAGGAAGAATGTATAACCCCGGTAGTCCAAATGAGGAACATACGGGTACTGTACCAACATGCACAGGCCTCTACTGTGTACGCTATGAGAAGGGAATTGTCACCTGTGTGACAGGTTTCTATATTGATACTTACTTGTTCGTCATCAATATAGAGTATCTGTTACAGAGACTATGACAGGCTGTATGTCTGTCACAAATTCCATCTCCAGCTACAAATACCACCAATCTTGTCCCGGTAAAACATTTTGAGCAAGCAGAAGGTGTTATGTAGTACACAGACGACCCTTGATTTTTTTCTACAGCTTCCGGTTAAGTTGCGAGGCCAGAACATACAGTGCAGTCCCATCACTGATCTTGATGGACCAGCACGTCTGTTTGAATGCCTTCCTGGTCCCCTTTTCTCCAGTTTTTTTGGGATACATGTAGATTGGTGGTGCAAAAATTGATCCCAGAAGATTCTGGAGGCCAAGGGTAAACAAGGCAAGAGTAATTTCCAAAATTTAGTAGGAACCAACTGTGTGGGAACGGGTTTTGGCAGGTCACGTAACAAATCAATTCTATCGCCGAGCCAAGCCCAACTCCAAATCCATTCCTGGAGTAACTCTAAGGGCCTGATCGGGTACTTTAGAAATTCCACGAGAAATTTGTAGAGGTTTTGTCACTATATGTCACAGGCTCGGACTTATCGGACGCCATCAGTCTCTTCAGTATGCGTTGAGTACGCGCTCTTTCTGCAACCCACAGCATACCGTATTCACGTCTCTCGGTCTCGTGCTTCTTTCTGGAACCATCACCGTCATTCACACCGTGCCACTCCTGCATTGAGTCTCTCTGCAACCCACTGCTTGCAGATGGCTCCTCAGGAAGATGTCGCCATTCTGCGGCGCCGTTCTGCCATCGCTGCTGCTGCCGTTGCTGTCGCCTTCTTTGGCTGTGAATGTCTTGGCTTGGAGAAGTCTCATCCGTGCCCCATGCATACCTCAATACTCACAGGACGGAAATGGCTTGACGAGGTCTTGGCAGGGCATCCAGATCGCTGTCGATGCGAGCTCAGCATGTCTGCTTTGCAGTTTGCATTGCTCTGGGCAGAGCTTGTTGCTACGAGAGACCTGGGAGATAGCCGTTACGTGACAGCGCAGGAGCAGCTTGCCATTTTTGTCTACTGGATGGTGCATGGCAGCAGCCAACGGGAGCTCCAGGAAAGGTTTCAGCGCTTGGCTGACACTATCAGCAAATATATCAACAAAGGTCTCCAACTTTTCACTGGCGGATTCTACGAGACATATGTGTGTGATCCCGAGAACCAAACCCCTGAGAAGATTCTGGAAAATCCAAAATGGTTCCCTTTTTTCAGATACTGCCGCGGCGCCGTCGATGGAGTTCATGTACTTGCCTGTGCTCTCGAGCAACATATCACACAATATCGCGACCGACATGGAGAGATCACCCAGAACTCTGTTGCGGCATGCGACTTTGACATGCTCTTCCTATACACAATGGCGGGATACGAAGGCACTGCTGTGGATGGCCAGCTATTTAATATCGCACGACAAAACAGCTTCTCATTACCCCCAGGATGTTACTATCTAGCTGATGCTGGTTTTCCAAATTGCGACATGCTCATGGCGCCGTACCACGGGATTCGTTACCATCTCAAGGAGTGGAAGCGCGGAAACCAGCGGTGAGTCTTGTCATTCTCATGGACTTTTGACTCACCTGAAATAGACCCCATAATTGTGAGGAGCTGTTCAATCTTCGCCATGCCCAGCTTCGAAATGTCATCGAACAGATTTTCGGCATGAAGAAACAGAGGTTTCAGATGCTTATTTCACGACCAGAGATGGCCTACCATCAGCAGGCTCTCATGGTTGGAGCAGCCGCCGCGTTACACAACTTCCTGCGCATCCACGAGCTGATAAACAATCTTGAAGATGACGAGGAGTACGACGTCGAGGGCCACCCTTTTTTTGCAGCGGCGGCAGGAGGGAACAATGATGTGCCGGTCTTTGCTGTTAACAACACAGAGAAGGCACGGGCCGACGCACGTCGGGATCGCATAGCGCAGGCGATGTGGGAACACTACATACTTGATTATAAAAGCTTTTTTCGATGAAAAATATGAGGTTCCACCAATGAGGTTGAGAACAACAATTTACAAGCACGAGGTATGAGGTTTTTGTGCTATTCCAGGTTGAGGTTGAGGACGAGGGGTAGGTTGAGTACGAGTTTTCATAGGACGAGCAAATAGCTTTAAGGTTGAGTATGAGACACGAGGTTGTGGGGTGTAGGTTGAGTACGAGTTATCATAGGACAAACAAATAACTCTAAGGTTGAGTACGAGACATGAGGTTTTATGTGGTGGTTTAGAACGAGGGTTGAGGTTGAGGGCAAGACTTGAGAGCTGAGGAAAACAGTCAAGTTTTGATCATCATTCTACCAATCAGTTGATCAATTGCTAACCTTAGCTGTGACACTGTGACACAACAATTAAATTAGAAAATTGATAAGTAATTTGAGGTCTATTTTCTGGCTTTCTTCACAGTTCTGGTGAGTAATTGCTGCATATACTAGCTGGATAACAACTGGTATTGGTTTCCAATGCTCTTCCAATGGTTTTAGTCCATACAACTGGGTGGCCACTAGTATTTTTATCACACACAAAAAAAAGGGCCCCTGATTATTAGTAAAAGTTGGAGCAGCTACATTAGGTAAATGCTGATGGTAAACTACAACTAAAATACCTGATTACTAGACCACTGCCAAGAACTAGAAGTTCACAAATCTAGAATAACTGTGGAAGCCATTTGACATTAATTTCCAATCAAAGGACTTCCCCTCTGAGAAGAGAAACAATATTTACCTGTCAGAATGCATGTGCAAGTGGAGAAACTGATTTACTACCAATTCTGTTCTCCAGCAATTGATGGAAATGCCACATGGCTCACAGAAAGTATTTTGCATTTTGTGGGCCACCTGGAACACTGATTGGAAAATAGTATAGGTGACTCTTGTAGCCCTTGATGAAGCTCTACAATCTGAGCATAACTTTCCCATTTGGGACATGAACACCTATCACCC